>VDFB02256132.1:165521538-166139979 GCA_007258455.2 Sequoia sempervirens | reverse complement strand
TGGTCGGGTGCAATGTGCTACGCACCCTGTTGAGTCCCCTTATGATGCAGTTGTACCATTCAGTGCAGGGTTTTGCAGATGTAGTTGATTCAGGATTCATATGTTACTAGATGTATATTTGTACTCCAGATGTATTTTATGTATTGATGTATCACTCCCACGTGCATTGGGAAGATTTATGATGTAATTTTGTATATGTGTTCATTGAGATGTACTATCAGATTGATGTAATGCATTATCATACCATGTAAATCATTCTTGAACTACCATTTGTAAATATTGTTAATGTTATGTTGTATCTGTGGAAATATGTACTTAATATCTTCATGATTAATTTATTGTATTTGTATGTATGGTTTTATATGGATTATTCTTATCATTTTTGGTTATCATGAATGAATGTTTAGATGATGATGTGTAAATGAATGAATTACGTAATTGGTAATTTAATGTTCCTACATTAACTTTGTTATGGGATAGTTTGGTAATGTCACCTCTTGTACCCCAAGGGACTTTGATGTGCAACTTGAAACGTTAGTTATGTTGGAATACTTTAAGTGCATTCCTTATGTTTTTTAAAAAGAAATTGTTGCATTTTTAGTTGTTCCTTTGGGGTTTGCACGATGGGGCATTACAACTTGGTATTAGAGCCAAGGTTGCTAACACTGGGTTCTCTGGGTAGTTTGTGTCCATTAGGAAACCTTTGTGTTAAATCTTGATCTTACATAACCCTTATTTTTGTGGAGGACTAAGATTCCCAAAATGACATATTACTCTTGTTCTTATTTTTCAAGGAAAATACAAAGTCTTCAGATCTTGGAACCTACTCTTTGAAAATATGTTAAAAAATGAGCCTGGGAGAGCTAAGACACCCAAAATGGTGTATTATTCCCATTCTAACTTTCTACAAACTTTGAATAGGATCTTGAGCTCTAAGGTCTACCATAGCTTCCCTTCCAATCTTAGGTTTTGAAAATTTTGAATATGGCTTGTAGGTGATTTTTTGTGAAGATAAAAAATTTGTAATGAAAATTTAAAACTTTTAAAACTTTCCACTCCAAGTGATATTTAATTCTACAACCTAGATTTGCAAACACAAATATGCAAGGAGGGAAAAACTTGTTGTTTGTTAGTGAGTTGGGGTTTGCCTTGGTCAAACCCCTTATTGGTAATTAAACCTTCAAATGAAATGGAAATAGTGAAGGAAATGGTGAATGAATAACATGCAATGCTACAACTCACCAAACCCTTGTGAATTCTAAATTTTTTTGTGGAATAGTTGCAATGGATATGGATCTTGAATGCTTGAAAGATAGGACTTAAATTGCTTGCTTGAATCAAAACCCTACATCACAAATGTTAGCACAAGAACACACATGATGTAAGAAAAATCTTTGATGTGATGCTTGAATATGAAAATGGCTTGAAATTCTTGATGAATCTTCTCTTGAATGCTCTTGTGAACTCAATTTGATAATATGAATGAATGAACCTTGTATTTATACTTATTTATGCTTACTATCCTAAAATTATATCACGCAAAGCTAACATATGAATTTATAAAATAAAGGAGGCTAAATCCTGCCAAAATTTGAAGTTAAATCTCAAAAATTATTGGAGGACTAAGACACCCTAGGTGGCATCTTAGTCCCAAGTCCTAAAAATTTGTGGCATAGAAACCAAAAAGGATCCTAATCCAGAGATGCCAAAATCAGGGTCCCAAGAGCCTTGGGGGATAATGATGCCCTAGGTGGCCTTTTAGTCCTGACCCAAAAAATTAGGGACATATCGATGGAATCATTAAATTATCATTTATGCATTGGAGAATGTTGGGATGAACTAGAAAAATATATAATTCATAGGGATTGTATGCACAAAATAGGACCAATTAAGCCATAGAGAAGCATAAATAAAGCAAGGTGAGCCCAAACATGTGTGAAAATGAAAGGGTATGCATTTTACTACACTACATGCATCTTCTATGGATATGTTCTCTTATTTTGATCCTTGTAATTTACCTCATAATTTGATGGGTAGAAAACCCTATATGAAGGTAAGTGGGAAGGGTTATATTTATATGGAAGAAGTGACTTTTAATGATGGACTTTGTGTCCCTTATTTTTCCACAAATGTCCTTTGTATTTATCAAATTACTCATGGGGGAGAAAGTAAATTTTTTGAGTTCAGTCTTGACAGAGTGTACATAAGGGACTTGGAGACTAGGGATGTTGTTTCTATCAAGATGGTTGATCATTTATCTTGTTTGTACTCCTTTTCACATTTTGCTTCAGAAGATGATAATGTTCCTTTGACTGCATCACATACTCCTTTGAGTGTGAAAAATGTTTGTGAGGATAAGTTTGGTCATCTAAACATTAGCATTCTAGAGACCAGTGTTAAGCTTTCTACTCCTCCATATCTGACTTCCTCAACCATCAATGCTTCTATTTAGCAAGATGACCATAGTTTTCATATCTTGCTTTGTGGGATGAATATTTGATAGGTATTTCTAACTTGTTTGTGGAGTCTCATATTGTAGATTTTGAGGACACACTTCAAGGGGTTTCTCTCCTATTTGATGATAGTTTTAGCATAAATTTTATACCATATTATTTCTCTTTGGAGATTGGAATTCATGAGTCTCCTCATTCACTTCATTTTTCATGTTTCTTAGTTAAATTTTTTCATGATTATGTTGTGACTTATTCAAGCTTGGAGATCCCTAATAAGTTTTCAGAGGCATACATGTTGAGACATAATTCTTCCTCATTTCAGTTGGATAGGGAGTTGCTTCTTCATCAGCATATGGATATGTTTCTTATTATGAGAAGATGTGTTTCTTGTAGACATTGGATCATCTTTTTTTTTTACGAATTCTCCATCAGTATTGAAGCTTCTTCATTATGGGGGAGATACCGTATCTCTCTATTTCCTTTTTATCGGGGTGTCATTGATTGTATATACATGATGGATGTAGTCCTTGGGGGTATCATTGAGTTCTTCGTGCATCATGTTTGTTTTGTTTTTTTTTCTCTCTCTTAGAGAGGAGGTTTTTCCCATTGGATTTTCTCATTTTCTCTGTGTTAGTGTGAAAAGGGTACTTTATCTAACTAGTTCATTGTTAGCTAGTTCTCCACTAAAGTCCTATTCACACTAGCTTAACTTTACATAGTGATAAGGTGGTTGAGCCTTTAATGACATGAGTTTTCACACCTCATATGATGCCAAAACTTGTCATATTTTGGTTGCATCCATCTCTCCCCTTGGCCTATATAACCAAGCCATTTCCTTTGTAATTCTCACTTCTCAAGCTAGATATAGTTTTGCATTCTTGAGATGAATATAGTTTATTCCTCCTCATATTTTTCAATAATTAGAATCTTGGTAGGCTAGTTAGCAAATCTCACATGGTATCAGATCCAAAATTGAGTTGTGGGTTAGCATTCCTTTAGGAAATCTAAGAGTGTAGAGTTTTTTTTCAATAGAACTGAGTATGCTCTTCTCTTGCATCCTTAGATGATCTAGAGAATTAGAAAGGTGTAAAAATATCAATTTTTTGGGGGGGTTCATGCATTGAATTGTCAGTTACAGATCTTTTGAAGCTTCCTGGAGAGATTTTGAGCTCACCATTGAGTTCAAAGCAGCTAAGACAGTCAGATTTGCCCCTTATTTCGCCTGAAATAGACATTAGAGGCTAGATCTACAACAATTTAAAGTGGGAGGTTTATTGCTAGATCTAACAAAGAACTACAATTTCATAGCACTTTGGGTCAAATTTGACTCTATAGCTTTCAAATAGTATCACATAGCTTTCAAACAGTATCAAACCATTTTCATTTCATCAATTTTGGGTAGAAAAAAATTTGTCAGCCACATACCCATCATATTGCCACTTTTTGGCCTATCATGATCCTGCACATACCGGAATGCTAAAACTATTTGTCAATTTTGGTTGAATTTGCATATAATTTTTATTTTTTTTCTAAATCTAAGCATTCAAAAAACTTAAATTCATACATTTCTAAAAAAACAATGCATATTTTTAGAAAAAAATATACAGTTTTTTGAAAAAATAATTGCTTCTTTTTATTAAATGTTTGATATCAATGTAACATTTTTTTAATGCATCCTTTTTTAAAAAGTTTGAAAAGGTTTCAAAAAAAAAATGTTAAAAAATTCTCAAAAAGGGAAAGTGGTACCTTAGTGACATATGCCACATAAATTTGTGGGTCCATAAGTCCCCACTCCCCCTTTATGGACTCAACCTTTTATAAAGGCTCTTAAAATCTTCACGTGGGTATGTGGGGGTGGATAAGGCCCCCCACATAATTATAATTTTTTTAATAGTTTTTTGATGTTTTTTATTTTTTAATATCTTTTTAACATTTTTACAATATTTAAAAAATATTATTTTTTGAATTCCACTGCAATTTTCTTTTTAAATATTTTTTAATATTTTTATGTTAAGAAAATTAAAAATTAAAAATTAAAATTAAAAATTCCACCCATCTTTTTGATTGGCCACGAATTTAATATTTTGCAATTTTTGATATTAAAAAATATCTCTAAAATTTGAAGTCTGTGCCGACATTTTTTTATGGTTTTTTAATATTTTTTTAATTAAAAAATATAAAAATTTCAAAATCATCAAATTTGGAGGTAATTTTGGTGGATAACTAAACCAACGGATTGCTAAATTTATCTAGTGAAGTGCTACATTTGGTGGAGTTTTAAACTAGCTAGTGGACATCTATATTTGGTAGACCACTTACTTTGGCGGTAGTTCTGCTAAATTTGGCAAGATTTCTTTGAAGAGTTTTTACCCAATCTTCGTTGATGAGTTGATTTTTGAAGGTCAACTTTGAAAGCTAATAACTCAAGCTCCTTACCTCCAAATTCATTTCATTTTTTTTATTTGGGCTACTTTTTCATGCTCTACACATTGGTGAAGATAGTTTTAGATTTTGGTGCATAGATTTTTCAAAAAATTCTGATTCTTAGGGACAACTCCTCATCGTTCTCATTTTGCAAACTTCAAAGTTGCATAACTTTTGCATACGACCTTGGATCTAGTTGATTATTTTTTTTGAAAGGGCATGATTTTTTGTGTACTTCACATTTATGCTATTTATTTTGTATGAAATTGTACCAAATGTATACTTTCAACACATGCTCATTTCTTGAGGAATTGTAAAAGTATTACAATCCAAAAATATGTAACTGCACAAAATATAAAGTGCCAAATCATTTTTCTCTAGGGGGTTCCTTGATTGAGTAAAGAAGGGAGGTGTCTTGTTGTCTTTGTGCCTGAACCTCTCTCATAATTTGTGCTCTATTTTTCCTTCACTATGGGTACATTTGAATGTCCATTGCTCACACCCTACAACTACAACACATGGCATCAAAATGCATGGAATGCCTTAATGCAACTAGGATATACACCTTATGTTGAGAAGAAGTTAATTCAACTCACAAATGATAAGGAAAAACTACTATGGATGTTTGAACATACAAAAGCTCTTGGTTTTCTAAGGATTTTTGTTTCTCTTGATATAATATTTCAGATTGAAGCATGTAAAGATTCACATGATGCATGGGACAAATTAAAAACTCTTTACGATACAACTAATGAAGTTCATGGTTATCAAATTGATAACGAACTAATGGGTCTTGATCTGAAGTCTTTTGATAACATCCAAGATTATGTAACAAAGGTCAATGGCCTTAAAGCACAATGTATATCATGTGGTTTAGAGAAGAAAGAAATTCAACTTGTCTATAACACTCTAAATAAGCTTGAACCTAAATTTGTAGCTTTTGTTTCTAGCTTTCATACTCATAGGTTGACAATGGGATCCACATTTACTACACCTTCTTTTTCTTCATTTTATTAAATGTTAATACAAGAACAAGGTAAGATTCTTTCAATGGGTCTTCTCAAGCATTCACATTCACAAGATTTGATGGCTAGTCAACCAAAGGGTTAGAAAGCATTGAGGAAACCTGACAACAAAAAAAAGTAATTCAAGAAGAATTGACAAAGAGATCAAGCACAATCATCTTCAACAACAAAATTTTACTCCAACTCCTCCTCGTCAAAGGGGAATTTTCAAAAGAAGGAAAGGCCAAATTGTAGCTATTGCAAGAAATCTAGTCATGAGGAACATTATTGTCATAAGAAGTAGATCGATAAGTTAAAGAATCTTGTCAAAAAGAGCATTAATCTACATTCTTTTGGTGCTCAACAATCCTCTACTCCTTCAAAATTAGGTAAAGGGAAAGCACATGCACTTGTTTCTATTACTAATTCTTCAAAAGAATGGATTCTTGACTTGGGTGCATCACATCACATGGTTTCTATTAAAGAATAGTTTTCTTTGTTGGAGCATTGTTCTGTGCCCCACATTCTCATTGGGGATGATTCTCCAATGGATGTAATTGGGAAGGTTTCAATTGATACTAGAAATGGTACATTTGAGGATGTCCTCTACGTAACTGATGTTTCAACCAACCTTCTCTCCATCTACCAAATCACTTAGAATGGTAGAAAGGTTGAATTCACTCCAGATTTTGTCAGCATCAGGAATCTTGAAAATAATGCACTCCTTGCAGTTGGTAAGGCCAATCATGAGTCTCGCTTCCATTATTTCTCTCATTTTGTACTTGATTCACATTCAATTGCATTTCTCGCCCATTCAAATGCTATGATCAAACTATAGCATGAGTGGTTTGGCCATCTCAACGATCGCTATCTTCAACAACTCAACAAATAGAATATGGTCATGAGTTTTCCTCAAATCAATTTTTTAGATGGTGTATGTCTAGGTTGTTCCTTGGGAAAACATCTTAAGGAGAATTTTGACAAAGGGAAGGCTTGGAGGGCTTTAGATGTCCTTGAATTGGTTCATAGTGACTTGGCGGGTCCTTTTCCATCATTATCTTTTAGTAAGGCTCACTATTTTCTCACCTTCATTTATGACTATTCTAGATACACATGGGTCTACTTTCTTCTACACAAAGGAGAAGTCTTTAATAGATTTCAAGAGTTTAAGGCTCATGTTGAGAAGTAATCTGGAAAGTATGTCAAAATTCTCTACACTGATAATGGAAAAGAATATGTGAACCATCGATTTGAGCAATTATATACTCTTGAGGGGATTGATCTTCAACATATTGTTTCCTACACACCACAAAAAAATGGTGTAGTTGAGAGGAAAAATAGGTCCCTAAAAGAGATGGTTGGTTGCATGATCCACGCTCACTCTCTTGCACTTGCATATTGGGTTGAATCTATCAACTGTGCTGCTCACATCCAAAATATAGTTCCATATAAGGCATTAAAGGAAATCACTCCCTTTGAAGCTTGGTGTGGAAGGAAACCTGTTGTGGGTCACTTTGGATTTTTTGGTTTCCCAGCATGGGCACATATTCCTTCAGAGAAGTGTAAGGCCTTGGAACCTTAGATTCGGCCTTATATCTTTGTTGGTTACCCTGATGGTGTAAAAGGATATCAGCTAATGGATCCTATCACACATGAACTCTTCATAGAGTGTAGTGTGCATTTTGAGGAAAGCACTTCTAGCTCATCCTCTACTCTCCCTTCCTTCATAGTGGATTTTGAGGATTTGACATTGAGGATTTCCCTCAAGCTTCCTCGAGTCATCAAGTTGATCATGAGATTTCATCATCTTTAGAGTGTTCAAAATCTCCTCCTTCATCCCCTACCATGCCTCATTAGACTCACCAAACACTTGATTATGTAGGAAATCTTGTTGGGGATCCTTCAAATATTAGAACTCGATCACAACATCACAATATTCCACATTCCTACATCACCATAGCTTTATATCCATAATCATTTCGTGAAGCTTCTAGTATTGTTGAGTGGGATTTTGCAATGGAGGAAGATTACAACTCTTTAATGTGGAATAAAACATGGGATCTTGTTCCACTTCCTAAGGGAAGGAAAGTGGTTCAATCTAAGTGGATCTATTGAACCAAATTTGTAGTAGATGGCTCAGTTGAAAAGTATAAAGCATGACTTGTGGCCAAAGGTTTCTCTCAAGTACTAGGTATTGACTACATTGAGACAATTGTCCCCATTGCCAAAATGAACTCCATTCACTTTCTACTTGCTATTTTTGTAGCTCATGGTTGGGTTGTACATCAAATGGATGTGAAGAATGTATTTATTCATGGAGATCTACATGAAGAACTTTACATGGATCAAGCACAAGGATTCATTCAAGATTCTTCATTGGTTTGTAAATTAAGGAAGTCTCTCTATGGCCTCAAATAGGCTCCATGATCTTGGTATGCCAAAGTGAACTCCTTTCTTCTCTCCATTGGGTTCTCTAGATGTCACTATGATCCAAATTTCTACATCTTGAAATAGGAGGATGCTCTTCTCTTTTAGGCTCTCTATGTTGATGACTTGATTATCACTGGGATCATTTTATCCATCATCACAACTATGAAGAATGCTTTGCATGACATATTTTCCATGACTATCCCTGGTCTCTTGCACTACTTTCTTAGTATCAAGATCACACAGACCTCTTTTGGGATCTCACTTGCACAACCCAAGTATACTCTTGATCTTTTCTCAAGTTTTGATATGGTTGGTTGTAAGCCTGCACCAACTCCCTTTCTATCTAGAGTTAAGCTTGACACAAAATGTTCCACACCACTAGTTGATGCTACTTTGTATCATCAACTTGTTGGTAGCCTCATCTACTTGAATCATACCCATCCTAGAATTTCCTTTGCAGTTGGCATTGTTTTGCACATCATGATGGAACCACATGAGCTTCATTGGAAAGTTTCCAAATGCATCTTGCACTACATCCAAGGAACTCATCATTATGGGATTCACTGTGCAGCAGGAACAAGTTTAGACTTATTGGGATACACAGATTCTAATTCGGCTGGTGATATTGATGATCACAAGTCAACATTCGGCTATAGTTTTCACTATGGTTCTGGCCCCATTTGTTGGTTGAGCAAGAAGCAACATGCCATTGCTCTTTCTTCAACTGATGTTGAGTATAGGGGGCTATGTTGATGTTGCCACTAAGGCTATTTGGATTCAAAATATGCTCACTAAACTTGGTATCACCTTTCAGAAACCATCAGTCATCTATTGTGACAACCAAAGTGCCATCTAGATCTTGAAGAACCTAGTCCATCATCAACACACCAAACACATTGAGATCCATATGCATTTTCTTTGAGAGTTGATTCAAGAGAAGGTCATTGATTTGCAATATTGTCCTATAAAAAATCAAGTTGTAGATATATTAACAAAACCCTTCACTGAGAGAAAGTATGTTCATCTTTGGTCTCTCTTAGGGGTAAGGAACATCTCTTCTAGGGGGGTCACTTAGACCTTCTTCATTCACCCTCTCATGGGAAGGAGTTTTTTCCCACTAGGTTTTCTCCTTCTTTATCATTGAGAGGTTATTATGTACATGGGTACCTCATCAGGCCTAGTCATCGAGACCCATTATGCATATTTACATTGTAAACTTCACCCTAAGTTTCGCTTAAGGGGGGTTGTTAGTGTGAAAGGGGTACTTTATCTAACTAGTTCATTCTTAGCTAGTTCTCCTCTAAAGTCCTTTTCAAACTAGCTTAACTTTACATAGGGATAAGGTGGTAGAGCCTTTAATGACATGAGTTGTCACACCTCATAGGATACCAACACTTATCATAATTTTGTTTCATCCATCTCTCTCTGTGGCCTATATAACCAAGGAATTTCCTTTATAATTCTCACTTCTCATGTTGAATATAGGTTTGCATTCTTGAGAGGAATATAGTTTATTCCTCCTCATATTTTTGGTTTTTCTTTCCTTCAGTCATTAGATTCCTGGTAGGCTAGTTAGCAAATCTCACACTCTATTTGTGAGAGATTGATTGCATTTGCATTTTCATTGTAAATGGGTACCTAAAATGGCCTAGTAGTTGAGACCCATCTTCATCTTCATCCTTTCATAGTTTGCATAATAATTTTCTTTCATAAGTTGTAATTAAAGGGGATTGTTGGTGTGAGTAAATTTCTTGTACCTAGCTAATTCATTCACTAGGTAATTAGGGGACATTTTCACATGTTAAGTTTACTTAGGATATAAGATTCTTTCTAGAAGTCTTAGTTAGCTTTTCTAGATTTTATCTTGTCTAGCTAGTAATGCTTGATTCCTAGGTAGTTAGTTTGTTAGTTGTCTCATGTAATAGGATTAAGACACTTATCATGAACTTGTCTAATCTTGTCTCTCTACCTTTCCTTTATAAGAAAGGAATCTCATGTACATTTGTATATTCAACCAATATTCAATCTTGCATTGTTGAAGCAAGATTTCTTGTCATTCTCTCTCTTGTGGAAGATATTTTGGTCTAGCAACTATTCCTAGGGGTGTTGGGGAATCACTATTAACTCCCATAATGAAGAGCTTTGGTCCTATAGAAAACAACAAAAAAGCTAACGAAATAATCCAAATAGAATTTCCTCAAAAATGAATATCTTAAGAAGTTAAAAATTCATCAAGAAAAGTCTTGGTCAACAAAATTCTTTTATTGAACCATTGTTTTTTAGAAATCATATGTAATAATACTAATTATATTATTTTCCATCAAAAATTTCCATATAAAAAATATAGGGTCAATTCCCAAAGACACCAAAGTATAAAGATTGTATAGGAGTGAATTTACACCCCTTGTGTAAATTCCCCTTTTGCATACCCTCACCTTAGAAAATCAAATCCAAAGGAAAAATTCCACATCACCCACCTACCTTTGTCCTACTTAGTGTTATTACTATGTGTCAGTGAGAGAATATTTGTTAGGGATGCGAGCACAGTGTACATATGTCTTTGTGGCATGTTGTTGTCCCTGATAGATTCTCACATTTGAAGTTGACAGAGGTATTACACTCCTCATTGGGGATGAATTGTAATGTCCCTTTTTGATCAATCAACTTGAAAATGGCTTATTCTTTCTCATCCCACCTTCAAAGAACAATATTCACTATCACTTCATCCTCTTAGAATTTTTCATTCAAATCCTTCACATTCTTAAGTAGATTATTTGCATTATAGCACTCCATTGTGAGCAGTGTAGAAGCATTGACACTCCATCAACTCCACATTGTACGTGTGAGGCTACCACAGAAGTTTTGAGCATGGAGTCTGGCGAGACCTCCCTTCACCATAGTTGTGGTCGTGGTGACTTTTACAATTTTTTTGCTTGCATTCTCCCTTCATTGGCCTTGAGAGCCTTTGGGTGGAGGTGGTAACACTTCATTCCTCTCCTTTGTGATTTGAAAGAGTAGCATTTTTCATTTGTAGTGTTTGATGAAATTCTTTGAATATCCTTTATCATATTTTTCTACTTTGTTGCTTTTTGGCTATTTGTGGAGTTGGAAACACCAAAGTGGGCATCTGACTAAGGAAGCCCCCTATATAGCCCAACAATTTTCCCCTTCTTTTTTGTGTGTAGGTGAATGTGTGCATGGAGCTAGTTGGCAAACATTTTCTTTCATGAGATAATCTTCATCACCCTAGATTGTATTTACTTACTTTATCATCTTTGTGTTTATTTCATATACTTTATCATTCTATTTACTTCATTAAAATCAACTAGCTAGAATGTTAAGTAGGTTTTTGTTAGTTTCCTTGTTCTACTTTACATTTTTTGGTCATATGGATTCCAGCACACCAGAGAGATGCTAGCATGTTGTGTTGTCATCCCAAACCCAAACTGCTATCCTTGGATAGAGAGTTGTCTGAGGTACAATTTGGACTCTAGAAAATAGCTCGTCTAGCCCCAAATAGAATTCCAGATCTATAGAGTCACATAAGTACTTCCTAGTGCTCTTCATTCTTGATCCTCACCCTAAAAAATCCCTTTAGATTGAGTTAAGTTAGGGAAGCCCTCCACTCTTAGCTCACTGTGACCTGGACCCTTGACATGGTTGGCCCCCCTCTCTTACATTTTTGGTGAACCTGACGTGAACCATTTTGGTTATGTTTAGTAGTGCTGAAGGGTCCTTTCCTCATATTATAGAATAATTCTAGGTGTGAATTTTGTGAGGCATTTCACCTTACAACTCAACCTATGACACCTAGTAGGCTTAGTTGGAAGGTTTCGTAAGCATTACAGAATGAAGCCTTAGTTAGGTCACTATCCAATTGTGATCCTTTGGGGGGATTTGTGAGAGTATTACTTAGTGTATGTGATGGATACCTTCTTGAATTTTTCTATCCCATATGCACAACCTACGAATAGTGATCTGGGTGTAACCTTCACCTTGTAGGACCTGTCGATGGGTTTTAATAGAGAATTGTCTCCTTTGTACAACCTTGTGTAAATCAATGGAAACACTATAATAGGTGTTCTTTTTTATCCAAAATCCTAGGACCTCTTGTACTAGACCTATGAGAAGTACAAAAATGGGTGCTTAATGCCTAGAGTGAGGTACCCTCCATCACCTTATGTTGTTTCACATAGGGCATGTTTAAAAGTTGATAGTGATGCCACCATGGTGCGTAGAAGCAGAGAAGAGAAGCACTCTCAAGGTTCCTCTTCCTCCTATTTTTCTATCCAACCTGATGCTTCCTCTTGCTCTATTGTGGTGTCATCATATTATGATCCAAATTCGCAAGAGAACCCTATGGTGCCCACTTGGCGAAAGCCCCAATGCCCTACATTTGAACTTCTTGTTCTACTCATGCAACCTAGGCCTATTCGATATGGTAGAAGGTAGCTTCCCCATAGGGACTCCTCTATGTCACAATCTTTGTAGCTTCCCATTGCTCCTAATCTTAAAGCAATGAATGGGAAGAGGCCTACTATTGAGGCACTAGAGAAAACTCCCCCTATTGTTTCTCAATCTCTCCCCCTGCTCCCATTCAAGAGTCTATCCCTTTGTTAGAAATAGTTGTGATGGACACTCCTATGGTTGAGCAGGATCCTTTTTTCCCTTCATAGCTACTAGCCTCTAGCTTAAAGAGTCATAAAAACCACCTTGCATGCAAATGCAAGCACTGGAGGAAGGCTCTAGCAGCTAAGTAGGCTTCTTTGAAGAGTAAGGAAGAGTTGACCGCCCCTATTTTAGGGCCTTCAGATGTGTCCTCTCTCCTCCCCTCTGCTTCCGTTCAATTGAATTTGGTCCTACTTTTAGCTCCTATTGTGAGCATGGGTGCACCTAATCCTAAAAAATGTGTAGGTGTTTATCACCCCTTTGGTCAAGCCACCTCTTTTGATGTCCCTCTAAGACATCTCACCATTCTCTAAACTCGTCGACATGTTGAATACCTTGGTGGTGTTCTTCGTAGTTTTCTCCTCCTCTTTCATGCCTCTCACCTTGTTTATGGTGAGTTCACATCCTTCGGTGAAGGAGAAAGTGGAGGTTGGCCATTCTATCAATGGAGGGTGTAAGAGGAGAACACCTTCAAAGGGTGGTCCTACACTAGCTTGTTCCATCCTAGTGAAAGACAAAGTTCCAGCATCCCCCGAGTTTGTCACTATTCTCGAGTCATTTGGTGATCTAAGAAGTGAATCTTGGGTGCCATCCTCCTCATCCATTGAGGTATCACATGGAACTTCCATAAATTTCATGTTCAACTCTTTGGATGAGGTCCTAGCCTTGTCAGCAATCTTCACAAAACTATTGACCATCGCTCCACAAGAGTCTAGTGGAGAAGACCTTATGGGGCCTTCTTCATTAGCCTTTCTTGTGAGAGGGTCGAAGGAACCTTCCCTTAATGTTCCACCATTACATGCCCATCCTCCTTTCCCTTATAATGATCTAGATTGAGAAGAAGATGACCTCTTGGTCGATGAGTGTTAGGGCGAGGCCTCTTCTTTATCTTTAGATAAGATGTGTGTTTTTTGTGATGTGTTCTCCCCATGCTTGTGTTATTTGTTCCTAGATGACCCTTGTCACCCTTGTAGGTGGTTGGATATAGGACTGATTATGTGTTGTAAACTTCCTTTATTTTATCCATCATTCTTCCTCTATTATGTGTATTGATTTTTGGAAAATTTGGGATGATGCAAAGTGTTGGGGGCATTTAGGCTTCGCTTCCACATTGACCCAATTTTTTGGATATACTTTTTCTTCTCATGCATTCTTCACATGGTATGATATAGTAGGGGGTTGATGACAGCTCATTTCTACTATTACTATACTTGTATATATTTATGAGTAGCTCTAACCTTGAAATATCAAATCACCCCTATGTCCCTTGTTTGTGATGTTGCTATTTCTCTTTTTCTCTTTTTTATTTCTATCTTCTTTGCTTGAGTTTTCCCTCGTATGTGTGACAATGTTATTTTCACAATGTTTCAATTTTTAGAAAATGCATTCATTGCTAACAAATCCTTTCTCAAAAAAACTTGCAAACTTTCTTCAAAGATCACATTCTCAACTTGGACCCCTAGTGGAGCATGTTTCATTCATCATGGGTTTTCAAAGAAAGAACTTGAAGAACTTTCCTCCAAGGAGGGAGAAAAATTTCCTATGGGAGAAGCCTCAACCTTCCCCTCGTGAGGGGTATTTTTCATCTTTTTGAATTCCTTGATGAAGTGAACATCTTTCGAAAGGATTCCTTGATGTTGAATAATTTTTTGAAAATGATATCTTACACTTTCAAAAAACATGTCCCTCTAGTGGACCCCTCTTCTTTTGAAGGATTTTCTAGGGATCCCTTTGAAAGCCTTTCAATTTGTTGACTGTCTACATGATTGTCTACCTTTTTACCTACATGGATTCTCTTCATTTTCTAGCATGTTTTATCTATAGATTAACATATTGCTTTGTAGGTGTGCCTATGAAGCCACTTTCTAGTCTGAATCTACAAAATCCCCTTACATTGGGCTTCCTTCATGAGAGAGTACTTGGGGAAATGCCTTCTTGTAAATCTATGAGCTTGTAAGGCACTTACATCTTGTAGGATTTTTCCATCATTGGTCTAAGGGCCTTTAGTGTACTTTTTGCAACTTCATACTTCTAAAGGGCTATGTATTCCTTTTGTTTGAAAATCCTCAAGAGAGAGTACTTGTGGAGTCCTTTTCCTGCCCTACGTTTTCAAGTTCACCAGATCATGGTTTGGTTCCTCGATGGTTCATGTATATGTTTCTAACTCTTCAATCTACTTTACCGAACACTCATTGATATTCTGCTCACTAAAGTGGGGGAAAAATGTATAGGAGCTAATTTTCACCCCTTGTGTAAATTCCCCTTTTGCATACACTCAACTTAGAAAATCAAATTCAAAGGAAAAATTCCACATGACCCACCTAACTTCCTCCCACTTGGTGTTTGTCATATGTGTTAGTGAAAGAATATTTGTTAGGGATGTTAGCACGGTGCATGGACATCTATGTGGCATGTTGCCATCCCTGACACACTCCAACATTTGAAGTTGGCAAAGGCATTACACTCCTCATTGGGGATGAATTGTAACATCCCTCTTCGACCAACTAACCCGAAAATGGATTATTCCTTCTCATCCCACCTTCAAAAGAACAATATTCACTCACTGCATCCTCTTAGAACTTTTCATTCAACTCCTTCACATTCTCAAGTAGATTCTCAACATTTTAGCACTCCATTGCGAGCATTGTAGTAGCATTGACAATCCATCAGCTCCACATTGGACGTGTGAGGCTACCACAAAATTTGTGATCTTGGAGTCTTGCAAGACCTCCCTTCAGCATAGTTGCAATGTAAGGAAAGCTTAGGTGCAGAACAAACTCTCCTAACGCCAAAACCTCAAGGAAGAATGTAGATAGGACTTAAAAATTTTCAATTACAATTCAATTAAGATACTCATGGAAAGAATAACAGAAAGGAGAAATGAAGACATACACAATTGGACACCAGATTTACGTGGGAAAACCCTTACAGGAGAAAAACCCACCACACCAAGAAAATCCTCTTTGTATTACAAGAAATAAAATTACATATATAGAGATAAACTTCACTTTCTGATGTCAATTTTTACAGTAGCACATTTATTCATCAATATTGTATATAATAGCTCTTAGAAACATCCAATGAATTCACTCAAATCAATCCGTGTTCAATCGAGAAACACTTCGTTATCTCACTCTGCTCATTATCATCTGCCATTGCCTAAGAGTAATCCATTCTCTCACAGTCTATTCGTTTCCCTCACAGGAACGGTCGCAACAGTACAACTGCCAATAGTTCTTCTGCTTCGCTCATTCATTCAGAACACACCATGTAGGACAATCATTCGATCAAAGAAGTTCAAATAGAATCACACGTCAATGAGACACTAGGTCGTGTCTCCCCAATGCCACAATGCCCAACTGTTGTTATTGGCAAGAGTCATATCAAGTTCAAACCTATCGCCCAGACTCACTCTGTCGCTAAGACATCACATTGATATCCATTGTAGAACCATCGACAAGGCCATCATTGTCACTAAGACTTCACATCGATGTTCAACTCGTGTAGCTCTATCAACAAGACCATCACTATCGGTGAGACATCATATTAAATACAGAATATTCAGAGATACCAATGCTATCGACAAGAGGTCATATCAAATGCACCAGCCTGTCGGCGAGACCACATCCATCGGCAAGAGTTCTTACCGAATGCAAACATGACCAAGTATCATCGTCCAGAGTCACACCAATGTCATCGACAGTTCATGTCACCCCAACTAGTCTATTGACAAGAGAAAAACCATGGGAAAGAGGTTATACTGAAGCTCAACACATGGATATCCATCGGTAGTTCATAAACAAATCCGTTGGCGAGACTAGCACTCTAGGAAAGAGTTCATACCGACTGCAAACCTATTAGCCAAAAGTCTCCCCGATGACATTCGTCACCAATGTGTAAAACCTCGGTGAGACATACTCTATCAGAATGAGTCACTTTAAAGCTTCACGTCTCTCCCTGATAGCCAACTGGAACCAACCTAACAACAAGAGATCTGCCACGATGGAATGACATGGGAAACTGATAGCAATATACATGTCTTGCTGATGACTCCTATCAGCAAGACAGAACCAAATTCTCAGTGACTTTAAACTTTTGAAGACAATTGCTAGTCGATAAGACTTCCAGAGGGTCTCACCGATTTTTCTCTTTCAATAGTTTCATGTTAGTAAGCTTGAGGCATGTTTTCCAACATGCAACAGTGGTGACTTTTCCAATTTTGTTGTTTGCATTCTCCCTTCATTGTCCTTGAGAGCCTTTGGGTGTAGGTGGTAATGCTTCATTCTTCTACTTTTGTGATCTAGTAGAGTAGCATGTGTCTTTTGTAGTGTTCATTGCACTTATTTCAATCTTCTTGATCACATTTTTCTACTTTTTTTCTTTTTAGTTGTTTGTGGAGGTGGAAACACTAAAGCAGGGGTCTGACTAAGGCCGACCCCTATATAGTCCCAAAAATTTCCCCCTTCTCTTTTGTGTGTAGGTGAACATGTGCATGGAGCTAGCTAGAGAACATGCACTCCTATGAGATAATCTTCATCACCCTAGCTTTTATTTACTTGCTTTGTCATCTCTATCTTTATTTCTCATACTTCATCATTCTATTTACTTCTTTAAAATCAACTAGCTAGACTATTAAGTAGGTTTTTGGTAGTTTCCCTACTTTACTTTGTGTTTTTTTTCGTATGGATGACAACACATCAAAGAGATTCCAACGCACCACATTGTCATCCCAGACCCATGTTGTCATCCTCAAACAAAGAGCTATCTCAAGTATAGTTTGGACTCCAAAAACTTGCTCACCTAGCCCCAAACAAATTTTTGGATCTATAGAGTGACATAAGTACTTCCTAGTGCTTTTCATTCTCAATCCTCACCCCAAAAGACCCCTTTAGAGTGTAGTAAGTTAGGAAAACCCTCTTCTCTCAACTTTTCATGACCTAGAGCCTTGACGTGGTTGGTCCCCCTCTCTTATAGAGATAGAAGTATGACATCCCTAATTGACCTAAAATTTAGGAAAATAATTTGCATGAACAAGAGAGGGATTCACAATATGCCACAACTAATTCTTAATATCTTTAAAATAATGACATAAAAATGATTATCCACACACTTCTCATTAAGCACACAAAAACACATTTAGAAGAACTTTAAAGTTCTATTTTTATTTTATTTTCCTAAGAAAGACACTTTTTCAAATAAAAGCTAAAGGAATAAATTAAATTTAGGCCAACAAGACTTAGTTGTTTTTTTTTCCACTAGAAAAACTATTTTTACTCATTTTTTTAATTCCAAAATATAATATCCATGATAAATGAATATATTTTCTATGTAGATTATATCCCAAAATAAGAGCAATAGTTTTCTCTATAGAAAAACATAACCAGTTTTCTAAATTAGCAGATATCAAGAAACGAATCTGAGCATCTCCTCCAAATCACTGAAAAATAATCCTATAAATGAAAATTTTTAGAATCCCCCACTAAGAAAGAAGATTTAAAATTTTGACAAATTAGACAACCTAGCACACAATAAAAATTCATACAAAAGGGAACACTTGGGGAAAGAATATGATAATCAAGGTGTGATAATCCCACTAATATATCAAAAATAGAGCATTATTCCTTGAAGTATAATATAGACTAGGCCCTATTTAAAAATTTAATCGTTATGCCCCTCCTTTATACAATATCACAACTATATGACATTGTACCAAAGAATAATAAAAAGTAGGATGAAATGGAAATTGAGTGGAAATTTTTCCTAGTCACTTTAGAAGATTAGGGATGTTGATGGATATGATTTCGCCTGAAGAGAACTCTTATAAAAATTGAACCCATGAGATCTCTTGAAAAGATAAAATAACATGAAAAGATGTGTCATGATTGATAAAATATTATTTGAGGGATTAGACATATATTAATGATGCTGCATGAATGATTGGAAAATATGATTCTAGATTGTATGGTTGTACATCATCGATGATGATATCTAGAAGGGATTTAATGTATTTGTAATGACACTATATTTTGTAGGAGGATGAATGAATGAAAGATAAATTGGTAATGGTAAAAATGGATGAAGGATAAATTTTTCCAAAGTAACTTAATTTAGAATGAGGATCCTATTGTTTACTATAACACTACTATTATGAACCACAAGACAATTTATTATGATGATAGTGTGTCATGTGCATATGAAATAACATAAATACTAAGATGTAAATGGCATAGTAAGTGTAGCATTGAAAATTGTCACCCTTGAAAATTTCACATTATTTTTAGCTCCCACTTATGTTCTTAGACCTTATTATACATTTAATTACTCACTTTACACATATCTTCAGAAAATAAAACAAAATGAAATAAGAAGAAGCATTCAATATTTTCTCCTAAAACATTAGGCCCCAAAAATAATGGATCTAGTCTAAGGCACACTGCACCCTAGACCACCAATTTTTAGCTCCAATTCAAGAGTATGTTGATATTGGTAATTTATTATTTGAATGCCCAATTTTATTTTTCAGCCATAGATATTTGATTTTTAGGAAATTATAATAATTGTATATAAAAAGAAGGTATTCTCACCATTTTACTCCTAGCATTTTAATTGAGAAAATTAAACATCCTAATATCAATCAAGAGAAAAATTATCAAAATTATTACAACATTTCATCATTTGAGGATCATGTTGTGTGTTATGTAAGCCCTCTTCATGTTGGAATGGATTTTTTTGTGTACTAACACTTGTCAGAAAATAGGTCAATGAGGAAGGTCACGATGATAGTCATGCATACAAGAGAGGTAAGGTGGTGGAAATCTCATCTCTGGACACTACAATGGATACTCAATCTATTAAGAAAGGACACTATATTTTGTGGAGAAGCTCCATTTTCTAGTTAAGGGTTGGAAGGTTATTATTGGTTTCAAGTTTCTGGGAAACCTGTAGGTGTTTTTTCATCCCTTGTTGGTCTTTGGTCTATGTGTTGTCTCTATTTCCTTTTGTTGGTCAGACTATTTAAGTTTAAGTTTTTTCTTTATTTTTCAAGTATTTTCACTTCTTGTGAGCTCCTCGTTGGCCTTGATGTTCATTTTGTAATGGGTGTTATCCCTTCGAGTCTTAATCTAATAAAAAAACTTATAAGTTTTTTAATCAATTCAAGTCAAGAAAAAATTGATCCTTGAAGGTGATTAGTACAAATTCAGTCTATCAAGGAGATTAGATCTAAGTGGTAAGTGGAAATAAGTTGTCAATTCATTACTTTTTTATCACTAGCCTCTATCCAACAAAGGATATCCTCTCTTTTTATAACATAACTTTCCATTATGGAAGTAGAAATACCAACATGGGGTTTGACTTATCCAAACCCCTATATTGCACAAACCTCTTACTCTTTTAATATGTGTAGGCATTATATCTTAAGTGAGTTGAAGGAATATTGAAGAATTTTTATTCATTCATGCATTAACACCCAATAATTTGGAGGAATATTGAGGACTATTTATATATTCTTTGATATCCTATAAGTTGTCAACTCAACAATTGAAGAAGTTTCAACAACTCTCGAAGAATAAAATCTGAAAACTACTAAGCTTAGGCTCATAAAATTAGATCTTAAAAATAAGGAGCTTAGTTTAGGGTGCATTGTGCCCTATAATGGCTATTTCATCCTCAAATTTCTATTATAGGTGGACAATATTCTACTGTTTTAGATCTACCTTCATTTTTTGTTAATTCAACTTTTCTAGTACAAAAAGTTTGAATTTTTTAGATTAGTTTTTGTATTCAAATTAATCCAAGTAATCCACATTAATTTCAATCAATTTCTATGGAAATAGAAGAGCTAGATCTATAGTATATTGAATTTTCTCTTAGGTTGTTATTCAACCTCGAACTCTTTCCAATTTGGCTTCAAATGCTTTTTGGAAATGGATTGATGTTAGTGAGATATACACTAGTCATAGGATCCCCTTTTCACACTAAATAGTAAGCTAAACACAAAATTATTGAGGAACGTCATCATATGAAGGTTGATACTGACTGTGATATTGAAATGTGTGGAGCACTAGGACTATGCGAAATAAAATTACATTAAAACATGCATATAATAAATTAAAAACAATGCAAAAACATGAGTTGATATCAAGTGACACATTGAAGCCAAGAGTGTAAGGGATGATGAGTGGGATAAAAGGATGGGAAGATAGAGGGGGATGTAAGAGATTCCAGACAACAATTGAATCATAGTATATTGAATTGAATGGATGTGATATGATGAAAAATGAAGGTGAAAATGGTATGCACCGTTGGGGATATATAGTAACCATTCCCTATAAAATATCAGCAAGGGGATGACCCCATTGGATTCACCTTTTAAATTACATGCCATATTCATTGTTCCAACATCCTTGGAAAGTGTTCCTAGGCACTTAAGGTGAATTGGAAAAATATTTTTTCATATTAATACTCACCATTAGTCATAATATACTCATAAGTAGTGATGGGTTCACTAATAGTGGTAAAGGTGAGATGTGGACATAAATATTTAATATTGTTTTCCCCATGTTTGTATGCCTAGAATTGGATAATAGAAGATAATAAAATGATAAATAAGTTATTTTTGGGATTATCCAAGTGGGTGCTTGCAAAGAGGCAACATTCTCACGTGGTTTTCCATCATTTATTACACTTAATGTAATGTTTATCTCTCAATTTTGGGTGCCCCAGATGGGTGGAAAATATTGGAACTAAAACTAGTATGTATTCACATTTCAAAAAGGTATTACAGGGGTTCAAGATGTTTTATATGATGGGTCATCTTTGGGTACCATGTTTGGTGCATTATAAACCTTCCAAAGTCTATAAATTCAGCCTCTTGGATGTAGAATTGATGAGGAACAATTGAATATACAGTGGTACTATATCGGAACAAGGATAGGTTGAGGCACAATGAGGTTGTTCATAGGTTCACAATTTCTTCTATTGTTAGGGAAAATAATAAAATGGAAGGTGTTGTATTGCAATCTCATTTATTTGATGATAATACATACTTGTCCTCTCTTCTTAGTATTGTTTTTTCTTGCTATGGTTTTTCCATGTAAATCTTGTGTTATGTGATGTAATTGTGTTCTTGATTTGTGCCTAATTGTTGATATCTTATTGTGATTATATTATTTACTTATCAATTGATATTATAAGTTCACATAAGCTAGTGTTTGCAAGCATGATCTATTCATGGTAATTCCATATTAAGGTCACTTGATTTTAAAATTTTCATGTAAGTTTCATATTTTCATGTTGATGTAGTCCAATCCTTGTATCTCATCCATTGAAGCCATATTTGGATAGAGATTGAATTTCCTAAAAATTAGTATCAAAGTTATTTATTTCTCATTAAACACTAAATTTTCATACTTACATAACTACAACATTACATCATGTCAAGATTCAATTCAATTCCAAACCTTAATCAATGAATTCAAATCCAAGGTACATTGGATCACCTTCATGTTGATAGTCATACATTCTTAACCATCGAGAGATATGAATTCCCTAAATGCTATGTCTATGTTGAATAAAAGTCACCTTGATTTTGGTGATCAAGAAATTAGATCTTGGATCACCGTTTTTAAATTAATAGGTGTACATAATCATGTACCACCTCTTGCCTAACCATGAATTATTTTATATGTTCTATAGGATCTCCTTTCTTCCTATATTTTTCACACTCAAATATTTAAAAAGAGGTTGGGAATGGGATATGTGATACAAACCAATAAATGATTTAAGAAAAGTACTCCTCAAAGGTATATCATTTCTAATTTGGTTTCATATGTTCAGTCCCTTCATGATGTCTTTTGTAGACTTCTATTCTTGATTCAAAGATGAATTAGGTGGTGGTGGAAGTGGCTAAGTGTATTGATGATGTTGGATTTCGTATTTACTATGAGGAGAAGAATATTGGTGTCAATTGGTGTTACCCAAGGTGTTAATATTGGTCTAAGGTAGATGTCAAAGATATGGAGTGATCATATTAGAAGTGGTTGTGAGGTATTTTTAATTATCATATTAGAATGATTATAAATATGGAATCTATAGGGGAAGTACAATGTTTAATTATATAATTATATAAGTATGAAAATGCAATGCTTGATGAGAAATAAACAACTTTAATACTGATTGTTAGGAAATTCAATCTCTATTCAAATATGGCTTCAATGTATGAGTTACAAGGCTTCAACTACATCAAAATGAAAATCTTAAAATTACATGCAAATTTGAAAATCAATTTTCCTTGATATGGACTTACCATGATTAGATCATGCTTGTAATCACTACCTTGTGCGAAATTATAATATCCCCTATATTTAGAATCTATAGGGGAAGTGTGGTGCTTAATTCTATGTTCTATTTTTATTATGTATGTAGCATGACTAGTGGATGGTAGATTTTGAGACCCATGGTGAATGGATGCATGTATCTTAGGTGTATTTTTTTATGTAGGTTGTTACCCCTAATGGAAAGGTACTATTTACATTGCAAAGGAGTGTTGAGGTTTAAACAAAGGTCAATATGGCCATTAAGAGGATGCAAGTCATTATGTGTGTTGTTTAGAAATTTCTCATATGTATGATCATGATCTATGGGGTTAAGACAAAGTATGTCATCAAGATGGAAGAGATCATAAATATGAGATAAGTTAGTCACTAAATCAATGAATTTCGTAAAGATTAAGCTTTTGTTTATTTAAATGAAATACCCAATGAGATCATTTCCTTGGTCAAAATTGAGAATAACATTAGGATCACACTACAACAAAACAGGAAATTAGCACCAGATTTTAGTACATTTGAGTTCATGAATTGGGAACTTCTCCTAGCACAAAACTCAGTGCAAATTGCCATGTTCACTTCAGTGCCAGATTTAGCACTAGGTTTAGCACCAACTTTTGTTGCTTCCAGTTTGGATTTTTATTTTCCTTTTGTCTTTGCTTCTTGTGTTGCTTCCATGTTTGCTTCTAGTTTTGCTTCTGCTTTTGCTTCTAGGTTTTCTTCCGATTTTTCTTCCAGTTTTGCTTTGGGTTTTGCTTCCAGGTTTTCTTCTGGTTTTGCTTCCAATTTTGCTTCCAATTTTTCTTCCAGATTTGCTTCCAATTTTTCTTTCAATTTCACTTCCATTTTTGCTTCCATTATTACTTATTTGTTTGCTACCTAAATTGCTTCTATTTTTTCTTCCTGGATAACACCAAGTTTTGCTTCCAAGATTGCTTCTGGTTTGCTTCTAGTTTAGATTCCATTGTTGCTTCCTTCTTTTCTCTTAAAAATGTTTCTTGTCTTGCTTCCATTTATTACTTTAATATGTTTTATTTCAATTTAATTAGTTAAATATATCATTCCTCTTAAATAAATCATATGATTATAGAGTAAGTAAATTAAATAATATCTTTTATTTCAATTTAATTAATTAAATATATCATGTCTCTTAAATAAATCATATGATTATAGAGTAAGTAATTTAATTATTTAACTCATATGATTAAATAACAAGATAATTATTATAACATGATCATCATTTATAATTAAAACAAGTGATTCAAATATGCCACTAGATTAATAACTTGTAAAAATGATACATGTCCAATAGTTGACATAAGTCAAAATGATACATGTAGAAATAATATAAGTAAAAATGACAAATTATATAATTCAAAATGATACAAGTCAAAATGATACATGTCAAAATGATACAACTCAATAATATGGTACTACATGCTGTGAAAATGATACATATGATAGTAACCATGAAAAGAGGTTGCATAATGATATGTCAGCAATGATCCATGATGTAGTCTATATGATCATGAATGTCCCTGGCTACTACCAACAATTGCCTCATCATCATCATCACCATCATTATCATCATCATCATCATCATCCTCGGTTTCTTTTGTATATGTGTCATAATCATCCTCTACCATGTGATCTATACCAGAACCAACATATTCTAGATCTATATCATGAGGATCATCTTGAAGTTCTAGAAGACCTATGTTCTATAAAAAAAATCATTTAAAATAAAAATTTATTATTTATTTTATGCAATAATTTATTTTTCTATTATATATCTAATATTACAACATGTGAAATGAAACCATAATCATATTAAATTATATCAAAGTGCACATACCATAATAATTTTTTTTTAAAAAATAGCTAATATGTCATGCCAATGATGTAAAACATGCAACAATTCTAATAAATGTTAGTAAAATATGCCAACATATGGTGGAAGAGAAAGAAAGATGACTAGAACTCTGGAGGCCCACCATAATGAAGTTCGGTATTCAACCATGAGAGAAGAAGAGAGATCTAATATCATGTATCAAAACATTAGGCATGCATTCTTCCAACCAACAGAGAAGGAGATGATTACTTTGCTTCATTTTCATTTGCATAACCATATCATGGCGTGAACCAAGAAGACCAAGGATGTCTAGTTTTACGTGGAGGTAATGGATGTGGTCCAAACTTTAGGAGGGGCAAGAAGATCAATGTATAATCTTGATGAAATTGAGGAAGAACAACAAGAGAGGGATAGAAAAAATAAAATCAATGCAGAGTTTCAAGGATTTTTCAAGTGAGTAACATAGCTATGGGATTAGCCTCATATAAAATATTTTGAACTATAGTTTTATATACCATTTAGAGAGTTTGGTTTTCATGGAGTTCCTTTCAAAGCATCTTCTTTTATTGTTCCTACAGTAAACTATTTGGTAGAGTTTGTGGAATTACCTTTCTTAGTAATCACTATTAGTGAGATTGAGATTGTTAACCTTAAGAGAGTAGGACTTGGGAAAAAGGAATTTGATATGGCTATTGTTTTCATCCTATACAAGCATTGCAAGAAAAGTTAAGCTAGCATCAAATAACCAACAATTATGAAAATAACATGAAAATTTTTAGTTACTGCTATGTTAGGAATAAAATAAAAGGAAATAATGCTCCTTCCAGTGGCTTGATGATTGAAAATGAGGATTCATTTAATTTCAATGGAGTAAAATGAAATTAAAAGTAGTTGATTCATATAATATATGTACATTAAACATTTTATGGTGAAAAATTATTTTTGATGCCTTCTACAGCTAAATGCTACACTCATTTTAGGCATCAAGAAAATGCATCCCACCTAGAGTTTGTGTGACATTGTTTTATCCATAGAATCCTTTTCAAAATCATCACCCTCAGCCTGATTTAGGATAAAACATCAATAATGAGAAAATTAACAAAAAAATGAATAATACATAATCTATGTTGTAAAGTTAAAAAGTCTTACAAAAATGCATATAAAACTCCAAAACATTTTCCATTTGTTCTCTAAAGTTTAGTCCAATCAACCAGAGAAAGAAACATATATCTTATTACTATTTAAATCAAAAGAAGATATCTGATATACAATTCAAAACATCAACATATGAGCTAATTTGTTAAAGTACTTGTTCCCCTTCAAGTATCTATTCCTTGATAAACTCAATTTGGTCCTCAAATACATACATGTCACAAGTTTCAAAGGAATCTATCATGAGAATCCAACCATGACTATATGTAATAATCTAAAACATTCATAATCAGATACAAGTGTTTTACAAATTCTACTACACATTGATGCATTCTTCATGTTGTAATGAGTGTTTAGAGCTATGATAACCACATTCATGTCTTGAGGGAATCTCACTATCTAAGGAAGAATTCAAAGTGCCTTGGAGTAGCAATAGCATTAAACATCGACCATATGGTGTCTACATTTAAATAATTTAGAATGGTCAAGTTCACTAAAATGCACCTTGTGATTGGAAAGAAACAAACCATAACTCCCTATAAAATAGGAAATTGGGAAAGAAAGAGCAAACAATCCCTTTCAAACTAATTACAAATTAGTAGCCTGAGAAGCTTCTTAGAGGATTACACAAGAGACAAATCAAGAAGCTTGGAAGACATGTGTAACATTGATTATAAAAGTAATGCTATGGTAACTATTTGTCTCCAGAACATAAGAAAGTGGTTTGAAAAGATTTCTCAACCACATTATAATATTCACGAGTTCCAAAATCAAAAATCTAATACAAAATTGTTCACTTGACCTTGAAGTTTCAATTAGTATGCTTATAGGATTTTATGTTGTAAACATATATTCTAATGGCAAATGAAGTGCATGGTGACACATATTATTGAACTGAATCCTCTAGTAAATTACTTATACAAGGATAATTTTCATTCCCCCAGTGGATGGCCTAAGCAATGTGTTATGAAACATACCATCTATCTAATACCTAAGACTGCCTCTTTGTAATGCTTCTATAACACTATTCAATTATTGGGGAATGATGAAGAGATCAATGAAATTGTGGAAAGAGAACACAACTTCATTTCTGAGAACAAGAAAAATCAAATTACAGTTACATACATCAAAAGGAAATAGAACCATGTTTATTTCCATAATTGTGAAAGATATCATTGGTGTAAGGCACCATGTAACTTCATGCCTCCATGGGGAAAATTTATAAAGTTTCATTCTTCATCATATTGTGATTGTAAAAAGGTCATGTTTGGACCATTTTAAATGCATTTGAGTCATTAATAGGTTTCTCAGAGGTCTGTGAAGTCAAAATGCAAAAGTTGTCATTTGTAGCAAAAAAATGCAAAATTGCAAAATGTAAAAAAGTGGAATGTGAAGAGTCTTTTTGTAAAGGGAAGGTTGTTGGTCGATTTTAACTAAAGGGGAAGTTAGATAAATGTTATATACACCTTTAAATATCCTTGTGAAGGCATGGAAGAAGAGAGTACATTGTATCTTGAATATATTTTGAATAAAATTACTCTGTTTTGCAGATTTTAACATTTTATTTTTGGTTTGGTTTGATAGATATTTGAATTATCTTTCAAATAAATCTGGTTCGAGTTAATTTTGTTGAGTTTTAAGCTTTGTAAAGCCATTTTCTGAGGGCAGTCTAGAAACCCTCATTTTAAGGGTTTGAGAGTCAAATAAAAGCATAAATCACCATTCCACCAATGTAGACCTCTATAAATTAGTGGAACGGGTTATTTTAGGTTTTTTTTCAATGTTTTTTGTGTTTTAAAGTGTAGGGGTACTCAAGTTACATGATTTTATTGCTGCCCTAGTGATTTTTCATCAATTTAAAGCATGAAGGCATAACTACAAGTTGGGATTTTCTACAATGCAATGTTAAAGGGTTGGAGATGGTTTGGATAGCATTTACAGACCTATTATAAGGTGTTTTAAGTGTTGGAAAATTGGTTTGTGGTTTGGATCAGTTATTTCCAATAAACTTGCTTGGATATGAGCCAAAAATAGGCCTCTAAGACATCAGGCAGTCTTTTTTTTTGGGTTTCTTTCCAAAACAACCTCATTCTATTTTTTTCTATGTTTAAGAATGTGGAAATGGGTTCTTGAAAATGTTTTTTTTTTAGATTCAATTTGGTTTAAAATATACACCCGATTTTGTCTATGTAGAACACTATAAACAATTTGTCTTCTTGAGTATGAATAATGCAATAATGAAAGAACTAGTCTTCTAAGAGAGATTTTCTGGATTAATCCTATTAATTATATGATTTTCAAGGTGTGGTAAAGGTTTAGTAAGATATTAGTGTCTTAAAACCTCTTTTTGGTGTATTTGGAGCTTGGTAAACCATGTTTCATTAAAGTAAGTTTGTGAATGTTGTGCATGAAGGCATAGCTAAAAGTTGGGATTTGCTACAAATGCAATGTTAAAGGGTTGGAGATGGTTTTGATAGCATGTGTAGACATATTATAAGGTTTTTGAAGCATTGACAAAGTGGTTTGTGGTTTGGAGCAATTATTTCCAATAAACCCGCTTGCATATGAACCAAAATTAGGCCTCTAGGATAGTGAGACAGTCATTTTTTGAGGATTTCTTTCCAAAACAACCTCATTCTATTTTTTGATATGTTTAAAAAGGCTGAAATTGGTTCTTAAAAATGTAATTGTTTTTGGAGATTCAATCTAGTTTAAAAGATGCACTCGATTTTGTCTATATGGAACACTACAAGCAATTTGTCTTCTTGAGTATGAATAATGCACTAATGAAAGAACCATTGTTCTAAGAGTGTTTTTTTGGTTTAACCCTATCAATTCTATGATTTTTAAGGTGTGGTAAAGGTTTAGTAAGAGTTTTGTGTCTTAAAACCCTTTTTGGTGTATTTTGGAGCTTGGAAAACCATGTTTCATTAAATTAAATTTGTGAATGCTTAAGTGATCTTGCGAAAATTTGTGTTTGTGTCTTTGAAGTAATTTGAAGCACACCATGCTTTGCATCAATCATCTCCATTTTTTTCTTGTTCAGAGAAAAATGAACATACAAAAAAATAGTGCAATTATCTTGTGAAGCGGGTTCTAAAAATGAAAATGTAAAATGCTTGCAAGAAAGGAGAAGGATATGTAGAATATTACAAACCCATGGTTTAGGGTTGCTAGGTTGAACTCCAAATGTGGAAGGATTTATTTTTCTTTCTGAGAAGTGAAAGATTGTGCCAAGAGGCTTGCACTCATTTTTTTGAGAGCTCGTATCTGCAATAGGAGTCATGGGTTTTTAAAAAACCCCAAATCAAAGACAAACCCATAATGACATGTAATAGAGGTCGCAGCCATAATCATGGAGCCATGAAGGAGGCTCAAAAATATAATAAATAAAATATTACACTCTGTTCCTTTTAGAAATAAAAAAATTATTCTAGAGAGGCCCCGACTAAGCTATCACCAGGAAAGAGAAAAAAATGCAGAAATAAAAATAATCTTTCATCCTTTGATCAAACCAAATATGGAGAGTATGATTTGTTTCATTTCTTTTGCTAGTGAGCTATGTCTAGAGAAGCTGAGCCAAGATAGAAGGGATTAAAAATAAGGATGCATGGTAGAAACAAAACACCCATTCATTTGTATCTATTTAGTCCAAATCAAGCTTGTTTTGATCGAAAATGAAGGTAAGATACAAAGAAATGGTCCATAGAAACTTACTCAACTTCTTTTTTTTGGAAGAAATGTGAGCTCTAGAAGTGCTTTGATGTTAGCCTCAAGAAAAGCAAGGTGTCGATAGAGTAAAGCAAGAGAAAAATGCATGAGAATCCAAGAAGAAATTTCTTTGAAAACACATTCCAATAAGTGGAAACAAATGGTGAGCCATGAAAGCTTTACCTGATTCAACCTCAACAAAAATTATTGTGAAGAAAAATCTCAATATCAGTGAGAAAATTGATAGTGACTCCTTCAGAAAGGTCGATGTTTCAAACCCTAATGATGGCGGCATGTGCAAGGCATGAGATCTCAAAAAAAACAAGTGAAATTGAGAGTTGAAAATTAGGGCTTGGGTATTTTGTTCTAACTCATCATCGTGGCAAAATTATTGATTTGAAAAAACTGAAATATGTTTAATCATTGAATCTTTTAATATTCAAACAAATTTAGAAAACAAAATGCATACATTTTTTAATTGAAAGTTACTATTATCTATTAAATTTATTAATTTGCATGTTCAACTAATAATTAAAAACTATTGATGTTATTTTGTATAAAATAAAGATATGAAAAATATCTTTAACAATTATTAATTATAATTTTAAAATATATATATATATATAATATTTATTTAAATAAAACTAAAATGAATACGAATTAAATATATATTTTAATGATTAAATTATGATTTTAATTATTATAATTAAAAAAAATTGTATGATTGTGATTGTGATATTACATTATATTCCTTGCACCCTAAGGATTTTTTTAGTCAAAATAGATTTGCCTCTTGCATTTCTTCCAAACCATTCATATTATTATTATGAAAAATAAATTCTAAATAATGATTAATATTTAACATATAAATTTTATTATTATTTATTTATTTTATAATATTTTACAAATTAAATATTACAATTTTAATTGAAAAGAAGATAAAAAATCCATTTGATTCAAATTCTATTAATTCTCAAATTTAAGATCATACTATTATCTTCATAGTATCCTTTAAAAATATTTTTTTATCCTTTACTCAAAAATTTTCAACATGGGAAAATTTGTAGATGATTGAATGTAGAAATGAGGTGTATTATGACATAAAATGTATAAAAGGGATATAGTTGATTTTTTATGCCCTTGCATTCACACCAAGGGTATAGGGTAGAGGGTATAGGGGTTGAGGGTTTAGGGTTTAAGGGTTGAGATTTTAAGGGTTGAGGGATTAATGGTTGAGGGATTAAGGTAGAGAGTTTACTTGGGTTTAAGGGTTTAAGGGATGAGGGTTGGGGGTAGAGAGTAGAGGCTGGTTTAAGGGTTTAAAGTTTAAGGGCTGAGGGTTGAGGGTTTAGGGTTTAGAGTTGAGTTTTTAAGGGTTGATGATTTAGGGTTGAGGGATTAGGGTAGAGAGGGAGGGATGGATGGAGTTAGAGCTGGAGGGAGAAGTGAGATAGAGAGGAGACTAGAAGAGGAGGGAGGGACAACAATATATGAGGGTTGAGGATCCAATGTATACTAGGGTAGAGGGTTGAGAATTGAGGGTATAGAGTTGAGGACCTATTGTGTTGATGGTTTAGGGTATTGGGTTGAGGGTATACGGTTGAGGGATTAGGGTTGAGGGTAGAGGGTATAGGGTTTAATGGTTTAGGGTTTAGGGTTTAAGAGTTTACAGTTGATGGTTAAGGGTTGAGGGTAGAGTGTTTAGGGTATATGGATGAAGGATTAGGGTTGAGGGTCCAATGTATATGGTAGATGGTATAGGGCTTGAGGTATTAGGGTTTTAGGGTTGATGGTTTAGGGTTGAGGGATTAGGGTAGAGAGGGAGGGATGGATGGAGTGAGAGATGGAGGGACAAGTGAGATAGAGAGGAGACTAGAAGAGGAGGGAGGGACAAATATATATGAGGGTTGAGGATTCAATGTATAGGGTAGATGGTTGAGAATTGAGGGTATAGAGTTGAGTACCTATAGGGTTGATGGTTTAGGGTATTGGGTTGAGGGTTTAGGGTTTAGGGACTAGGGTTTAGGGTAGAGGGTATAAGGTTTAAGGGTTTAGCATTTAGGGTTTAAGGGTTTAGGGTTGATGTTTAACGATTGAGGGTAGAGTGTTTAGGGTATAGGTTTGAGGGTATATGGTTGAACAATTAGGGTTGAGGATTCAATTTATAGGGTACATAGGGTATAGGCATTAAGGGATTAAGGTTTAAGGGTTGAGGGTTGAGGGTTTAAGGGTTAAGGGATAAGGGGTTCAGGGTTGAAGGTTGAGGGATTAGGGTAAAGATTTTACTTAGGCTTAAGGGTTTAAGGGTTGAGGGTTGAGGGTAGATGGTATTGGGTTGAGGGTAGAGGGTAGAGGTTGGTGTAAGGGTTTAAAGGTTGATGGTTTAGGGTTGAGGGATTAGGGTAGAGAGGGAGGGATGGATGGAGTGAGAGATGAAGGGAGAAGTGAGATAGAGAGAAGGAGAGAAGAGGAGGGAGGGATAGAGATATATGATGGTTGAGGATCTAATGTATAGGGTAGAGGGTTGATAATTGAGGGCATAGAATTAAGGACCTATAGGGTTGATGGTTCAAGGTATTGGTTTGAGGGTATAAGGTTGAGGGTAGAGGGTAGAAGGTTTAAGGGTTTAGGGTATAGGGCTTAAGGGTTTAGGGTTGATGGTTAAGGGTTGAGGGTAGAGAATTTAGGGTATAGGTTTGAGGGTATCTAGTTGAAGGATTAGGGTTAAGAGTCCAATGTATAGGGTAGAGGGTATAGGGGTTGAGGGATTAGGGTTTAAGGGTTGAGGGTTGAGGGTAGAGGGTACTAGAGGGTTGAGGGTTTAAGGGTTGAGGGATTAAGAGTTGAGGGTTGAGGGCTTAGGGTAGAGAGTTTACTTAGGTTTAAGGGCTTAAGGGTTGAGGGTTGAGCGTAGAGGGTAGAGATTAGTTTATAGTTGAGGACCTATAGCGTTGATGGTTTAGGGTATTGGGTTGAGGGTATAGGATTAATGGATTAGGGTTGAGAGTAGAGGGTAGAAGGTTTAGGGGTTTAGGGTTTAGGGTTTAATGGTTTAGGGTTGATGGTTAGGAGTTGAGGGTAGAGAATTTAGGGTATAGGTTTGAGGGTATACGGTTGAAGGATTAGGGTTGAGGGTCCAATGTATAGGGTAGAGGGTATAGGGGTTGAGGGTTGAGGGTTGAGGGTTGAGGGATCTTTTGATGCAAGTGAAATGTAGGTAAGCAATTGGAGGCCAGTGAATATTGGGGAAGGATTTTTTGTTCGAACACCCCTTATCCCTTAACCCTTAATCCCTACTAGATCAGAACAATTAGGTGCTAATCTGACACTAAATCTAGTGCTAATTTCGGTGCTAAATCCATCACTAAACCTGACACTAAATACGATGCTAAACCTAGTGCTAAACCCAGTGCTAAACCCATCGCTAAACTCGGTGTTAAACCTGGTGATAAACCCTGAGCTAAACCCAGCTCTAAACCTGACTCTAAATCCAATGCTAAATTTGGTGCTAAAGTAGGTGCTAATTAACAATTAATTTAGTGCCTACTTGTTCTAATCAGCACTAAAAATGCCAAAAATGGTTCCATCCCAATAAATAGCACCAAATTTATCAAAAAATTGGAGAAAAATACATTAAAACAGTGGGTGGAAGCAAAAAATAGAGCAAAAAAGGGAGCTAATCATAGGGATTTGTTGTAGTGTCAAGAGTATATCTAGGTTGAATGGGGTTCTCATCATCATTTCCACTACTATCACATTAAATTTTATAGGGTTATCCTAGGAAGGGAACCCATTCTATGAATGATTGATTATTGAAGGGATTTTATTTAAGTATTTCATGTCTATAAATTTTCCATGTGTTAGGAGCAATTATATTTGATTTGGTAGAAGATGGTTATGGAGGACTTGATGTGATTGAAATTGTATGAAATGAATTACAAAGGGAAACTACTTTGAACTCAAAGGTTTAATATGATGTTAATTATGCTTGTGAGGATTATTTCACAAATGATAATAAATACCAAGATGGGTGATATACATTTGTGATATTTTGGTTGCATTTGGAACTATTTGGATAGACAATTTTGATGGATATGATATTTATATCAAAATATTATAATGTTGAATAGGTGGGAAAGTAATGTGAGATGAACTGTATATAGGTGTTTTATCATTTTTATGATTTAACTATTTATTCTCTACTCTTCTTTAATGTTTGATTACTTGATTTATTCAAAGATACCTAGAAATAGGTTTCATTGTGTCATAAGATGTGTTTTCTTATGGGAAAGGACCGTAGAATGAATAATACATATTCTTTGTTAATTTTATTGTGCTAAATTTTTCTTTTCATTATCACATTATGATTTAATACTATTGAATGAGAGAATTTTTGGATTTTTTGTTTTCTTAATGAATGGATTAAAATACTAGCAGATAAAGGGTGTAGTTAAGAAAGATTTGAATAGTAATTTCAAAAGATAATGATCAATTCAAAAAGAACAAGGTGAACCTTGTGACTATGAAATTGAACTTAGGTGGGAACATAGTCATATCTAGAAGTTAAAAAAAATACATCTATGAAGATGTATGAATAAGTGTAATAAATGTAGGGCTTAGGTGAATATATTAGAGTATGCTAGAATGAGAATGTAGGAGATGACAACTCCTTCCCATGATTGTCAACGTACAAAAACAAACCCCCCTCATAGATACATGAGAGAAGCACAAACTATTCTACCAAATATATTGAGATGATATTTAGAAAAATAAGATGAGATAATACATAGTGTATAAGCCTTTTAAAGGTGTGAAAAATAAGATGGGTGAAAAACTACCCAATACAAGAAAAAACCACCAAAGTAATTAGCCCTAAGTTAAAAACTTAACACTAACACCACCCATTAAGTGAAAAATTAGGGATATTATTATGAAAAATGAAATGCAAGATGGGTCCTAGCTATGAGGCCATGTTAGGTACCCATACACAACTATTATGCAATGCAATCTCTCACAACTGGAGAAAAGGAGAAACAGATTATGGGAGAAAACTCCTCACTAAAAGAGAGGAAAAAACATGAAAATGTGAAAGGAGGAGGACTTCACAAGACCCCCCAAGGACAACTCCCATCACTGATATTAGAAAAATACAAAAGGAGAGAGACTATGTAGCCCCCATAGAAAAGAGTAGAAATGTTGAAGATCCCCCCATGATGAAGAAACTCATGTGTTGATCCTGAAGTCTAAAGAATATCCCATGTATGCAAACAACATGCCTCCCTTTGGGGAGAGAAAACTGCTAATACAAGAGAAAATCCAACTCTAAAACAAGAGGAGGGAAAGGAAGAATAAACATGAAAGATTCCTCTAAAAACTATCTCGGTCCTTCCACATAACCAAATGTCATGGGAGATCCCACAATAGTGGTTTACACTTTTTGGGACATTCTATTTTTTGTTGAAATCACATATTTTAAGAAAATATAATGATTTAAGCCTTGAAAAGCTCCATTTAAAGGATTATAGTTGAAGAGGGTTTGATCAAACCACCTTAGATCAAATCCCCTTAGATAGAACCCCACTAGTTTTAAACCATACCTATAATGGAGTCTCCTTTACATCTATCAAAATGCTGATAAAAATATAGTTTTGATTTACCTTTTGGGGAATCAAATGAATTCATTTAAAATTTATGTTGTGTAAGTATATAGTCCTTGTTATAAGCTTCCCCAAAAGTATAATTATTTTAAATATATTTAATTTGATTATCATATTTATTTTTTATTTCTTGTGAATGTAGGTTTTTCACCAAATATCAAGCTATGTGTTTTGCACATGTGGAAAATAGTATATTATCAAAAAAAATTGAAAAATATTAGTGCACTAGATATTGATGTCCCTGATCTAACAAAAAGAATAAAATTAATTTTTGATACATACAAAAAAAGTTATGTTTTAGCTAGTAAATCATGTCTGAATTGTAACTGGTTTGACTTTGAAACTTAATTAAGAAAAAAATATTCAATGAAATGCTATGAAACCAATTCCATGCACTAGATATCATAGTTACAAATCTAAATTAAAAAATAAAAAATAAAAAATATTCTTCATAGAAATAAAGTTGTGTTAGCTAGTAATGACACACTTTAAAAATGGTGTTTATTGTTAAAAACTAGTTTTCAAAGGAGATGGAAAAAGAAGTGCAATCTGATTGCAAATTTTTTGAAAAAAATATATTTAGAATCTATAGAAAGAAAGTCACAAATCACTAGTTTGCAACATCTTCGAATTCCTCACGGTTTAGCCACTATAGGTGCTTGAAAGTGAAGATTTAGTTAAAAAAATTCAGTTCAATGTCTAGATTGGCCAAAAATTGTAAACCAATATTATGGGAACACCCTCATATCATGATTAGGTGCAACCTCAACTGAAGAAGGTGGATCAACAAGACCATGTGGAAAATATAAAGAAACAATCTCCAAAGACACAAATGGTGTGACAACAATGCAAATACTATCATAAAAAAGAAGGGATATACCCACAAATGCATCATCAACATAAAAAATGTGAGATTCACAAAATAAATTTGCAAGACCTATTAAGTGACTTTCCCACAAAAAAAATGATTTGAAGGATCAAAAATATCTCACTGTGCTTAAGAACTTGATAGCACCTTCAAATTTTGCAAATTTTAGGCACTTATATCTCTTCATTGTGTTGACAGAGCTTAGGCCTACATTCTACTAAATATGGCCCATAGGCCCTCCTTTCAAATTAAAATTTTGCAACTCAGAGATCATCTCACAAATCCCTTTGGTAGAATGTTTTTTGGTACATATGGTAGTGTTCCTATTTAGTTTCACGCATCCTGGATGAGTTCTGATTGGTTAATTAATGTCTTGGTGACTATGATCAGGCCAAATTTAATGTCCCAAAAAGTTTCAAATTTATCAATTTTAAGGGCAACCCATTTCTTGTTTTGGTCTAAAACATCTCTAGTTCTGATTTCCCAAAAAAGGCCATTTGATACATTATTTTAATGTATTTTGGGTGCGGTGAACATGTCTTGAGGGCTAGTTTACAAAGGAGGTACCTAAATTTGGATGGTTGAGTGAAATTTGATTTAAATCCATGTTTTAAATAAATTATTATAGCCACACACAAAAAACATTGGCTCCAGGGGTCACCATTTGTGTGCAATGAAATTTCTTTGTGTGGCCTACAAGCAAAATTAAAACTTGCATTTTTTCTAATGTTCCAAGTGCTAATTCTTGCTTCCTATTGGCTAAGACACAACACCACAACACTAGGCATGGTAGTAACCATCTGTGAGGTCCACCTCTATGCTACATCAAGTAAGTAAACTATTTTAAGTTTAATTATTGATTATGCCTGATGATACCATTGATGATAGGAGATTTAGACATTTGTGTTCATGTGATGGTTTGATTATGACTATGCTACATCTAGTAATTAGATTATTTTGAGTTTGGTTATTGTCTATCCCTATTGATATCATTGATGACATGATATTTGAACATTTAATTTAATATGATTATTTGATTTTGATTATGCGACATGCTAGCTAACTATAATGATTGATATGATTTTATGTTGGTCATTGAGTTTGTTCAATTTGAATCTAAAAACTTAATGATGAAGGAATGAAGCAAGTGGTGAGAACCAATCATGTTGCAATTAGATGAGTATGGAAATTAATGTTAATAAAAATGAGATAAGATAGCTGGCTGATGATTTTTCAATTATGTTGTAGGATCTTTATGCTATACAAATTATGAAACTTGTGTGAATGCAATTGTGATTCAAATGATTTGATTATTATATGAATATGATTTACTTGGATGGATTAACATGTGTATTGAGTGTGCAGGTACATTTTCCATGGCCAATGGAAATTGGAGGCAACTCTTGGGAACCCTATGTAAATTAACCAGTGAAACCGAGCTAAAGTCCATATGAAGGGACTATAGTTTTGTCATGTAATTATTGATGTTATTTGTGAATGTTTTTAATTTGGTTTTTATTGCCACGTCAGTCCATCCAGGAGGTGAGTTGTCTATCCAAGTGGAAAAACTCGGATTTGAACTTTTAGGAACATTTTGGGGATTGAAAAGTGATATTTTTTAAGTGTTTTTATGGGTTTAAGGTACCTAGGGTAGGTACCTATGGGTTAGGTACCTTTTTAGCTCAAAATCATGGGTCAGTCTCAAGATAGGGCACTCTTTTTGAGGCCTTAAAGAGGTTTGAAAAAAATAAGGTTTGGGAAGTGGGATGGGGACTAGTCCCTTTCCAATCCCACTTCTCCATGTTGTCTTGGAAGTCTCTCAAGTCCTCACACATGTGTGAGAAGACATGGGTGAGTGTGCCTGGGAAGGTGAATGGAAGGTTGATAAATGCCAGCTTCCTATTCAAAGGAATTAAAACTTGAGTTTCTATAAAGCAAACTCAAAAACAAGGGTTAGGGCATTCTTTTGCATTCTTGATTTTGGTTGAATTTTGGGGGAGTGAGGAGTTTGAAGAAAAATCTTGGAAGAAGAGGAGTTGTGTGGATCCTCAACCCATCTTTCCTTGAGCTTGGTTTTAAGGTAGATTCACCACTTTTGTTTTCTACTTCTTCATGTTTGTATTTGAAAGATTATATGTGTAGGTGAAAAGATGTGCTTGAAATTTTATCTATTGTGTTGATTTGTATGTTTATTTCAAATTTCTCTTTGAGCATATCTTCTTGAGTTTTTGATGTATTATGTGTTATGGGAAAAAGGGTTGTGTAGGGATAGGCTCACCCAAGTTGGGAAGAGCATCCCTTGTTGGGGATGGTATGGATTAGGAACCTCCATGCGGAAGTTTAATCCCTCCTTAAGAGGAGAGGCTCAAAAAGGGTATGAGTACCCATATGTAATTGTGAAATGGTAGAAATGGTTTTGGTGGTATGGGTTTCAGAGAAAGAGAAGATATTAAAGAAGGATAGCATGCGAAATGATGGGAGTATGATATTGACTTGTTCTTGTTGCTATTATTATAAGTCCCCATATGGAGTGCGTAGTTCACCCCCATCCCCCACTTTGGATTCTTGATGGAATCCTAAAGTTATGTGAAATTCCCTTGGGTGGGTGTGAAAATAATCTTGTGTGTAAATATTGCTTTGCTTGGTTTTGTTTGTACCCAGTTCCCTCGGTTGCCTCCTAGGTTGGGGGTGGTTGGATTTTTCAACCAAAGGTTGGGAGGTGAGCATCCCATTGGCCTCTAGAGATATTTTGTGTGGCTTTTGTAGGTTGGAGAAACATATGAAAGTTGCAGATTTGAGAAGCTCATAGTTTTGGGAGTAGCTATGTCTCTTGTGGATAGTGTTGGTGCTAGCATGTCAAAATAAATATGCCCTTATTGAGTTGAATGTTATAGCCTTGGAAAAGTTGTTGTATAGCATAACTCAGATTTTACTTATGAAAGGAAAGGTATACCCTTACATGTAACATAAAGGAATGAAAATGTGCTTTCATGATTAGAGGAGTATGGTAATTTGTTGTAAAGCCTCTTATATCAGTTCTTTATTATCAAAAATAAGAAAAGTGTGTGTTGTAGTAATGATTTATTCATGATGGATGTAATGAAAATACCAGTTTTGTACATTGACTTGAAATAAAACATGAATGTTATGTTTTTGGTATATTTTATTTGGCTATACTGTAAATATAAAAATAGTTATATTATTTTGCTTTGCTAGTTGAGAAAAGAAATAGAAAAAAAAAAAGTATGCATGAAATTAATTACTGAGTAAGGTTTTATGCACACTAGCTTACTGCTATTCAAGAAATGTAGACACAGGAAAAGTTTTGCATATTGTTCAGACTGAAAATGAGGTTTAACATTTTGGCTAAAAGTATTCATGTGATAATCTATTTGGTAGTGATAATTATGTTCATCATTGTTTTTATATTTAACAGTTTATTAGAGACTAGTTTACTAGAAACCAGTTAGTTTACTTCCAGGCTTAAATGGCTAAATGTAGATGTAGCTATTGATGTATTATGCTAGGAATATTTTAAAACTTGAGAATATTTTATGGGATAATACCTTCATAAGTGCATTTCTCCTTGAAATACTAAAAAGGAAATCTTACAATTTGGTTGTTTTTCTATAAGTATGTGTAGCTTACATAGATTTTGGATAGAAGGAAATCTTACAATTTGGTTATTTTTCTATAAGTATCTATAGCTTACATAAATTTTGGATAGAAGCTCGTGTTTAGAAAATAGGACTACATGAAGATTACTTAAAACTCTTAATACACAACATACGTTATAAATTTTATTTAATCCCTACTTTCCGATTTTGTTTATGCACAGACGTTGAAATATGGCTGAAATTTATTTACTCATAAGAAGGAACAAACAAATACTAATAACTCTCTGATAAAGCTCTGAAACAAAAGATATTCACGTCTGAGTTTTGAGCATATAGGAATGATAGTGTATTTGGTAAATAAAAAAAAAGGGAAATCTTGAAATAAAATAAAGAGTGGTGAGAATGCGTCCCAATTCAACTCCTAAGGGAGATATTGACCTGTGGAGAAAGTCGTGCCTTTGAACAACACCATGCCTCCCTATAACCATCTCAAATAGAAAAAAAAACTATGATGCTTTCTATTGAATGGTGTCTAGAACATAAAAAAATATCCTCACAAAAAATGGGCTAGCAACATGATTGTAGATTTCCAGTACCCGTACACACTCTACCTCCTGTAAGATACCAATATGCATCCTAAGGGTGTGCAAGAATAGATAGTATTCTCGACTTATTTTTTTTGTCTAAGCATTTTCACTTTGAACTGATGCATTGTGTATCACAAACTAGCTTTTATATCTATTGAATCATGTAAATCTACCAACTCTTTTGGTCCACTAGCACGCCCACTATAGGATAAACATAAGGGGTCAACAACACATGTTTCGTTAAACTATTGTAATCATTAGAATCGATAATTATTGTGCTTGGACATGAGTCTGGTAGGATAAAATATAATAAGGAAACATAACATGAATATTGTACCCTATTGATAAGTAGACATGGAGTGTAGGCTGCGACTCTTTCAAGGGCACAAGCTCACAACAAATAGGTCTCTACTTTCCTTATTGCGTGTTAAAAAAAAACATGCACAGGGTAGCATTAGCTTAGACTATTGTTAATAATAGGCTTCCAGTGCTTCTCACCTCAATGATTTACTTTCAGGTATAGATAGGCTCATTCGTAAATTGTGTTCCCCTTAGCATTGGAATTGCATGCAACATTTCATTCTTTGATAGTATCAAAGACTTGTTAAAAAGCCCCAGCCAATCACCTTAAGAGATCTGAAGTTATAGAAGAGATAAAAATTTCTATGGTGGAGTTTTGCACATCAAATTATGGCCCACACACTGATATGTTTCTTGGCTGACAGCTAGCTACAAAGAAAAGTGGGTCAATGTCGTGTGGTGTAGAGTAAGCTTCTGAGTATTGGAAGTTGATGCAGCTAATAGGGGGGAGCTATAATATTTTTTACGACACCACTTTATGACTTTCCATACGGCAGTGTACATAGAACAACAAATGAGATTGGTCCAATACAACCATGTGTCGGAGACGCTATACGCAATCCAATCAAACTCATAGATGATCTGCTGCACGCCACCTTCTTTTTACTCCACCATTGGGTGAGCCTCTGTTGATGGTTTGAGTATATCATTCATGGAATGTATAAAGCTGATGAGAGTCATAGTATAACCCAATGCCATTAAATTTACTATTCTATACAATTAAAGTTAATAATACAATCGGTCTCCTAATTAAATAAGGTAGCGATAAGCGAATTGTAAATAAAAAAAAATAGAGAGATGTTGAATATGCTTTGAAAAAAAGTAGTAATTGCATTCGTATGGTCGGATAGCACAATGAATTTGGACAAGTGTTGTTTCGCATGGTGTTACTTCCCCCCCTTTTTTTTAGAGCGTGGAATGCATAATGTTGTCTTAAAAACATCACCCATGACTTTCTTATTAATGCATATGTATACATATCTCGAAACGTAGGTAAGCAGTAGTTCTTCCATGTTTTCATGTCATCTTCTCTCATGAGAGATTCACTCTAATTATTTAAAATCCATCGTGGGCATACCTTTAAGATATAATTCTCCTTTAATAAACGAGAAGGGAATATTTCCCATATTCTTAAAAAGAGGATCTAATAAATTAAATAAGAATATAAACAAGGATAAAGACTAGTGTTAGTACAAATTCTTTAAAAAGGTAGAAAACTTCTCTTTATTCATTTTCTTCATAGGAAAATAATAATATATGTAAGAAAATTAATGTAAACTATTCCTTAATCTTTTTTTTTTATAAATATATTATTATTACTTTATGGAGTATATAATATATATAGTGAAGGACAAGTAAATAATTAAGTTAATAATAATTTTTTTAAAAAAAAATAAAGGTAAAAATTTAATAACTAAATTAAAACATAAATATCTTACTCATTTTCGTATTAGAATTTTGAGGTTGAATGTTAAATGTGGTTTTCAGCGATGCCATCAAGGTGGCTTCCAAAGGGTAGGACTAACAAGTAAAATAATGTTTCATCAATAGGAGATAATTATTTTAATTATAGAGTTAACAATATTTATGCTTAACTCTAAAGAAGATTTAATATCACTATAGTTAGTAACGATATCAACATCATTACCAGCAGGATACCCCCTCCTTTCATGTGAGCTAGCAATAATATTGTATGTTCAATGTTGAAGTTAGTATTCCCATATGATTGGTTAATGATAATAGTGTTAATACTAATCTATTGAACTCTACTAGTTACTTATTCAAAATGGTTGCAAATAAATAAAAAATTGTTAGTTGTGTATTTGCCTGAGTGTAAATTATGGGCATTACACCATCACTTATTGCCATATTTAATGCAAATGGAGGAAAACTATGATGATGCATTGGAGGTAGTGATTCATTTCATTTGGAAAACCTTTTGAAGTTTCAAAGTTTTTCACAACTTCTCCATCACCCATCACAAAAAACTTCTTCCTTTCAAATGAACTTTAGCGATGAACAATGGACTTGTTCTCCATCACCCGTCACCAAAAGCTTCTTCATTTCAAATAGTCTTCAACAATAGAGTGATGGACTTGTTTTTCATCGCTCATCATTGTAGCGATTTTATTTTTTGAATTACTTTGGTGATGGTGCAATGGCCTCCCTTAGATTAAATATTTAATGTTTCATTTCTTAAAGCGAATTTAATTCTCATTTTCTATTGGTCGATAGAGTTGATGGGGACAATTGAAATTTCAAATTATTTCCTTCTTGAAAGTATTATTTCTCATCGTTAGATCGAAATGGAGAGGGAAGAGTCAAATAGCAATGGTCAAGTTCAAGTGATGGATACAATTAGAGCATTTTTGGAGGAAAATAATTTTTAATCAACAACAAATAACCATTTAGTGATGGAATTTCATAAGAAAGAAAGGGGAAAAATGTGATTTATTGCAACCATTTTCTTATCTCTAGGAACAAATTTTAGGCACATTTCTAAATGCATCTGCAAGCTACAAAATGCTCTTTCATGTTCCAAAAAGGTTCCACAACCATTTCTCATGCCTGGGAAATAATTTTAACCATATTTTATGCATTCTAGTTACTTATGAGCCAGAAAATGGCCTTTTTGGCTTGCAAATGCATTCCATGACATGCACTTGATTTGCCAAGCAAGTTTCAAGGGAATTAAATAATAATAGATGGAATGCACTGATAATGGATACCAACTGATTGTTTGAAAAAATTTCAAATTGGATGTAGTGGAAATTAAATATTTTAAAAGTTAAAATGTAACATTAAAAAACATTTTTAACATTTGGGTAAATGGGTTTTGACCTAGAGTTAATACATTTCACTTGTAAAGTGAAAATGAGGCCAAGAAATGGTTTTTCAATGCAAGGTAATTTTATGCACAAGAATTAGAAATGAAGACAAGTTGAAGAGAGAGGAAATGAAGTAAAAAGAAATTATCAAAATTTTAGTTTCTTGTTGATCAATAGAGCTCATATGTGCCATGTGTCACCGGTGGATTAAATTTAGGGCTTTTCTACTTTCTTCTAATCTCACTTAAAATAAGAAGTTGGTTTCATTGTAAAGGGTTCTAATTTTTGGGAAGGTTCTTAACTTTATATTTTGGCCATGAAAAAGGCTATGTACTATAATTTTTGAATGCTAAGGGTAAAAATCTATATGTTGTAATTCCATGTATTATGATACTCCTATAACTTGATTGCATAGATATGAATATATATTGTCATGTAATTATCTCCCTATCTAGAATGTAATATCTTTTTGAATTGAAATAACATGGTTATTGAGGCTTTTTCAAACACATTTGTTGTTTGAGTTATCAGTTTATTTGCTTTGCATTCAAGGAGTAGTGTAAATTCTTGCAGATAGGTAACAAAGGTATTATATTTTTGGATGGATTACTAAGTATGATTTCATGATAGTATTATGCAGACCTTTCTCTCATAATGTGGTAGAATCTTGAATTTCATAAAGATTGTGTTATAGTATTGTGATATTATGTGCATGATATGTGACTTTGTAACCCAAGGTAGGCAATAGTCTTGCACATCTGTCTTTTCCCAACCTCAAAAATAATCATTAATTTCAAATAAATTTTAAATGCTTTTGTTCTCTATTTGGTTTTTAGAAGTGCAATTTACTTCTTTATTCTCATGCTTTGAATGTTGAGTGTTGTGAAGGATTAGCCATCCTTTTGAAATACATCATTTATGGAGCACTTACATGATAATTCATCTACTATTTTACAATGTACATGTTTATTTCCTACATAAATTCATAGGTACATTGTGTAGGATTTCCCTCCTAATTTTTATAGAGCCTAAAGTGCAGGGGATAAAAGTGTAGAATCTATCCCCCGTTTGTTGACCACTAATCATGAAGTTATTAAGCATAAAGGTTGGCTATCCTTTGGAGGATTTTCAAGGTTTAGTTGGAAAAAACACAAACATAACCAACCTTTGAAGCAACAAGAGATGAATCAACATAGGTCTAAAATATCCTATGTTCAAATGGCCAATCTCTCCTGAGGAATTGCTATCAACACTAGTAAGACGTGTGCGAGGCTCATAATCATCATCATCAACAAAATGAGAAAATTCATAGAGACGAGACTCATGATAAACTTCACCAATAGAAATGACTTTTCTAGTGTCAGTCTCTCTAATGAAAACATAATTTGCAGTGAAATTTATAGTCTTACGCACCTCACCATAAGTAATTTGATAGATGGAAAGTAGATTTACATGCAAATCAAGAATACATTGTACATCTTTGAAGCAACTGTCACTAATCTCAACATTATCTATCCTTGCAACATATAAAAACTTACTATCTCCCAACAAAATCCTAGAAATATTAGTAGGATGAAGAGCCAAAAAAAGATAGGGAGTAAAACCCATGTGATGAGATGCTCTTGAATCCAAAAACCATCTATCATGGCTAGAATGAAGTACAAAAGTCACCAATGCATGTCCTTTTCCCATGCATATTGTATCTTCTTTACCTTTCATTCCACTTGCAAATCCTACATTCTATCACTATGTAGGTTTGGATGAAGGTTAAGGTGATGCAGATGGAAAGTCTGTAGAAGAAGGATTCATAGATGATGGAAATGGAGTATTATTCTTCTAAAGAATATGTGAAAGATCATCAATCTTCTTCATATAATAGTGGTGTTTATCATGACCTCTCTTCTTGCAATACACACAAATAGACTTCTCCTTCTTAGGTTTATCCTATTTTTAAGGTGGAGGACTCATTAGAATTCATCTTAGGCTTAGGTTTCTTTTTCCCTTTGCTCTAAGATGCTTGTGGAACTAATGCATGATTCATATAGACACCCTCTAACTGGGAAATTTTTTCTTGCTCACTCATCAAGCAGTCATAAAATTTCTCGAAAGAAGGAATTTTGAATGCATTTCCCAAGGCATCCATGGTGGAGTAGAAGGTAGAAGAAAAAAATACAAATGGACCTCTCAACTTAGAAAAAATAAAAAAATGGACTCCTTATTAGTTTTTTCCTTCCCACATCCCACCAATTGTGACCTCATAGATTTGAACTTGAGTAGGAAATCATCAATTAAAGGAAATGCATTAGGAGAAAAATAAGTTAATTCGACCTCTAGTTACAAAGAACTAAACTCACTGATCTGACCAAACAAGTTTTCAAACTCATCCCATACATCCTTTGGTTTATTACACTCCTTAATGTGAAAAAGAAGAATATCATAAACATGCAAAGCTATCGGACCCATAGCTTCATCACACTTGTTTCTATGAGAAATTTTTTTGTACTCCTTGTTAAAAGGGGGTAGTTTATCATTCAATGTGGACCACAAACCCTTAGATTGGAGCAACCTATACATTTTAATTTTTCAGGTATGATAGTTATGGGGGGTTAAAATTTCAACTAAATCAAGAGTAGCCATGACAAAAATTTACACCAAAAGCAATAAAAAAATGCACCAAACTATACTAAAACCTCAAAAATAACTAATGAAGCCTTTTAAATTAAATTTCACCTTTCCAAATACTTCAGGAAGCAATAATACAAAAATGGGCTGATTATATAACTAAATTTGAAAAATTTGAGCAAAAAATTGTATAGCTTGCTAGGCATTTTGTGACAGGTTCTTGTGCCAAATCACCAAGCCAAGACTCCAAATTAACTCGCCAAGCACACAAGCCACCACACAGAGTACATAAGAACTTCACATGTTTAGTGGGAGCATTAGAGCATATAAAGGCCAAAAAGAGACCTTTGCAACAAATGTGGGATAAATGTTCCAAAAATCTACTTTCCAAATGAGCCCATCTCCATTTCAATGTAGCTTTGAAACCCTAAATATTTCATTGCTTCAACAAATCATTCCTCTAGCTTAAAATCATGAAAAATCATGTTGCCCTCTCACCACAAATCAAGAAATTCACACCTCCTCACCTAGGAAATTTGTGCCTCCAAAATTAGAGGAAATTTGAATGTAGCAAGATGCCAAAAGATTGAATCACAATAGTATGAGACAAATCATTCCTCAAAAAAAAAAAATTCACACCTCTCCTTAGCCAAATAGAGCAAAATCAACCCTTTCAATTGCTACTGCATTCCACCATGTTGCTGCATAGATACAATGTGTTTGGAGAATTGTGGCACAAAACTGACTCATCCCCTTTTATTTGATTCACAACCACTATATCATGTACAAACTTCATAAAACTGACTCAACATGTGCACAAGTAAATGGCATCTCATTGTGAAAAAAATAAATTACGACCTCTATGAAATCACACGTCTATAAAAAAAAGAAACTGCCCCTCAATCAACTCCAACTAAAGATAGAAACTACCTATGGAAGCAGTCGCAATTATCATGGCTTCCAAAGATATTCATAAAGATTTTAAAAAGTGTCCACTATAGGAGGTGTCTCCTTGGGTCACCCCAACTTCCCTTGTTTTGAATCAACCCCTTTCAATAGAAAAAGATTAATGGAGAAGTAGAAATTTTAAGAAAATTTTCAAATGCCAAAAAAAATGCTGGGAAAAAAATTGTTGGGATCTCCTTGGTAGAAACTCTCTAGGAAGGTGAGCAGGAGGAGGAGCTTTGATTCCATGTAGGAGATGACAATTCCTTCTTAAGATCCTCAACCTGTAGAAAAAAACCACCCTCACAGATACATGAGAGAAGCACAAACTATTCTGCCAAGTATATCGAGATGATATTCAAAATAATGAGATGAGATAATACATAATGTACATTCATTTTAAAGGAATGAAAAATAAGATGGGTGAAACTACCTGATATGGGAAAAAACCATCAAAGTAATTAGCCCTAAGTTAGAACTTAACACTAATAGAGAATAAGGTGGGACAAAGCTTGTGGGAATATATATGCATAGAGATTGGTAAAGGCTAATGAAATGATTCCAACATTGTACAAGATTGTTCAATTTCTCAATTTATACAAATATTTGAGGTGTTCCTTAAAATTGTTATGAATCTAAATCATAATACAATTTTGACCATTACATGTGTTTTCTTCAAAATGCCAAATGAATGTAAAGATGCAATGTAACACATGAAACCTCTAAATTAAGCCTTAATCTAACATAATCCATAAGGTAATTGTAGATCTAAGAAGGGCTTGAGTTTGTGCACCTATGATAAAAAGTTTGTGTTGAGTGTCCTCCTAAGACTCATTCACTAAAGGGTGAATGGATCTTGCTATATGGGTTGTAAATTTTCTTTCATAGTCCTCTGGTCCTTGGTTTACACTCTCAATTCCTCAAAGTTTCATAGTGAAAAATTCTTAAATAAATTTTAAAGTGAGTTTTCATGGCTTGACGACAATGTCGATAATTTTTGCAATTTTGCTCGTTTGATAGATCTTTAATCCTACTTCAACCTAAAACCTGCAAAAAAACCAATAGAGAAAAAATGTTTATTTTTGGTGAATGGGTGTATGTCTTGGTCAAATCCCATTTTTCGTAATTAAACCTTCAATTAAAATAATGAAACATGAAAAGAATGATAAATGAACAGTTGCTATGTTGTAACTCACCAAACTCTTGATTTGAAACCCTTGAAGAACTTAAACATAGTACATCCCTCCAAGGTTTTGATCTTGCATGAGATGGTTTGATCGATTATGTGATCTTGATGCTTGAATCTTGATTTAAAACTTTAAACCTACTTCACAATGTTAGCTCAAAAAATATGCATGATGTTTGATAACTTTGACATGATGCTTGAGATCTTGATTGTTGCAACAAATGCTTGAGATTTTTTTTTTTGAACCACTTTGACAATAATATTTGCTCTAAAAATAATCCATTTTTTGTGCTAGGATTTGAATTGATAAGAAAACCTTACTTTTATAGGAAATTTTCTAATTTCCCAAAAATTAAACATTACAAGTTGACATTTGAATTTGAATTTGGTATCATACAAAGACCGCCAAAAACATATTTATTATTTGAATTAAGCAACTAAAGGGGACCCATTCGCCCAAGGGTGAATGGGTCCTGACGTAAATTTTCAGGACCTATTCATTTTAGGGTGTTAAAAATAATAATTGCATTACTTAAATCATGTTTCCCCTTTTGAAAATTGCAATTAATTAGGCTTGTAGATGCAAAATTGGGCCAATTAAAGGCTTAATTAATTCCAATTAATTAAGGGACCCAAACATAGTGTGAAAATATAAAAGAGTACATTTTCTGACACTATAATTTGATATAAAAAGACATAATGCAACTTATAGATAATGACTATTCTTTTTAGTCAAAATACACTACCCATTAAACTACCCATTAAACTAGGATCCACAGTATATACGATCTTAAACCACTACATTGAATAACATTACTACCCGTATAACAAACCTACTGAAATGCGGATAATACATTTGAATCACAACTTAATTACATTATACTATTGCTGAGTAATATAAGGATATATAACACACAAAATTGTCGCTTCCCCACTCGTCAAACAAGTGGCTATCTTGATGAGCTCATTATTTGACTAAAAGTAAATTTGCACCGGCTTCGTATTTTGATGGGTTCAGCATTTGACTAAAGTTAAATTCGCACCTGCTTCGTCAATAGTCAAATTACCAACCAACGTAAACGAAGGCGCCCCGAGCAAAGCCTGTGTTTTGAGACGCTTCTACCATCCTTCCATCCCGACACGGGTATATAAAACACCAAGACAGGTGAAGAATTCCTGCAAATTTGCATTTATGTCAATTGTTTCGAGATATTGGGTAAAACATATAATGCTAAAATGTCGTTGTAAAACGTATCCCTTGACATTTCTTATGCTGATAGATGTGTTTACAGCACTAACATAAAATACAGTGTGCTACCCAACACGCGTCACATAAAAAACGAGCCGAGCGAGGAGTAAGAGTAGAGACGTGGTAATCCATGACTCTGCTCATAGCGCTCAACGTTGTACTTTTTAATTCATCTGTGTAAGCCCTCAGTCCTCAGTCCCAACACGGGGTTGACATTTGATTGTCATCCTTGTGACAGTATTACGAGGGAGCTTCTTATTTACTGCATAAGTTCAATTGGTATGAATGCCTGACGCGACAAGATGGATACAACCTACTTCTTGTCAAACAAATCGCTGTTTTGATGGGTTCATTATTTGACTGAAATTAATTCGCACCCTCCTTCTTGTCAAACAAATCCCTGTTTTGATGGGTTCATTAATTGACTAAAAATAAATTCGCACCTGTTTCGTCTTATTCAAGTTACGCACCAACCTAGACGATGGCGCCCTAAGCAAAGCCTATGTTTCTAGACGAATCGTTCTCACCCGTCATAGATAGGAAGGACTCCCCGAGGAGGTAAGGAATTCGTACGAATTTGCAATTGTGTTGATTGTTTCTAGATATCGGGTAGCCTGTAACACTGACGTAGCAGTTTTGTCGTAAAACATACCCATTGACAGTCCTTATCCTTACCGACATGTTTACAACACCAACACACAATACCGTATGTTACCCAACACGAATGAGATCGAAACTAAGCCTGTTTTCCATATTTAGGGGGCCATAGTTCTCGGGTGTATCGGAGAAAGAAAAGCCAGGATATCATCTATGTTTAATAGCCTTGCTTTCGTCGCTACGGACAACTCGATAGAGGAGTGCGAGTAGCGACGTATTGTGTAGCCAGATAAAAACAGTTTTCCCTCGTTTGAACAGTCAGGATTCAGTAGTCGGCGAAAGATTGAGGATCAAAGATAAATATGCTCTGTTGTGTTAAGTGCTTCATTTACTGGGGGACAAGATTAGTTAGGCAATATTAAAAGCTAGGGTTTGCAATCCGCGGCATACCTCATCATAATATATAAAATTGCCTAGTGTCTCAAAAAACTCTTGTACTGGACGGTGTACATGCATCCCAAGCTCTCTTGAAGGCACTCCAAGCCGTCCGAATTGAATTTACATCATACACAGTTCGTTTAGTGGAGCTGCTTTAGTGAACATCCATATAGATTTGATGATCCTTCAAACTGGACCATCTGTTGTCACCAAGACGTAGACCACGACTCTGCTCATAGCAGTTCCACATTATAATTATTCATTCATCTTTGTTAAGTTAAAAAATTACTTAAACATATATTCGAACACATTTGTGAGAGTCATGTTTCATGCAAGGGATACATATGTCCACATACTTTATCTATTTAACAACTGTTGGAGTCATAATTTAGTAATAGAGTAAATATATTCAAGCTCTCCAACCTTATTAACCTGTATTAGAGTTAGGTGGCAGCATTGATTGTAGAGATTATTGCTGATTCTAAAAAGAAGAATTGTAATGTTGATCACAAATATCTGTACAAAATTTTAAAGGATATTTTGATTGTAGAAATCGCTGCAAATGACAAATAATTTATTTTTCATTCCTATTAAGTTGACCGATGTTGACCATTTTGGAGAATGGAATCATTAGAAAAAATATTTTTCTTTTGTTGGACCTCACCTCCATCACCGATGGAACTTTACCAAGACATCCCACATATATTTTTTGTTTATTTTTTTAGAATGCAAGAATCAAGTAGCCCCCTATAAATTGGAGTGCACCTGGTAAATGTTTTTCATGGGACCGATGATTTTAGCGTGACATGGCCTCTGATACCACAAGGATAGGGGAGAGACTAGATCTCGTGACCTCTTGCCTACAATAGGATGCTTTAGCCAATCGAGCTAGCCCCCCCACCCCCCCCCAATTTGACATCCCACATATATTAATCTATAGTAAGAACAATACAAAAATCACACCAAGCATTGGCTTTGATAAACTTATATATATGTGGTAGATTGATAGAAAATTTGCAAAGCACAATCACACCAAAGGAAGCTTGGGATGCAATTACTACAATCTTTAAACACATCAATGATGTGTGAAAACACATGCAACAAACCAAGTTTCACTTAATCCTCTTAAACCATTTGATATTTTACCAAGTGGAACCATCTCATAGTTGGAGAGATCCCTCTTCATCCTAGACATTAATCCTTTGATCAAATCTTAACCATCAATTAATTTCCATTAGAAACTATAAAAATGAACACTTAGCCATTTTATATTTCATCTCACACATTTATCATTTCAATATCGTTAAGTTGCCAAATGTTATACATGAGAACACATCAAAACAACCATTATGGGAATACCATTACAACAAGAGATTTGACATAGTTCAAAATCATTTATTCCTATGTTTTCAAGCATTACTTTTCCCAATCTGAGTGTTATGTTAGATTTTAGTGTTGTTTGGTTTCGACAACGTAAATCATTCCCTTGGAATGAAAATCATTTACACATTTCTTGCATGCCTAATGGGGCCCATGGCATGGGCCATACTAACAAAATTTAGTCATTTTTTGCTTTCATGTCTTGCAAGTTTCTTAGGTGAATAGGACTTTGATTAGGAAAATTCATCCTTTGAAAATAAGAATGTGAGGAACAAAATACAAGACTACTTTTGGGAATTTCCCATAGTCAATTTAAGAAAATGTGTTTAGAAAAAGGAAAATCTAACCTATAGTGAAGAGATTCTACATGATTCAAAGAAATTTTTCCTAAAGAATCCTCAAAAAAAAAAATTACTTGAATATTCTTAGAGAAAGGTGTAAAGGAATTCGAATGAAGCAAAACCAAAAAGTTGGGGAAAAGGAAAATCCAAAGGTAAAAGAGTGAAGATAGCCTATGTTTAGGTGAGTCCATGAGGTATATTTCAATTTTTACTTTTATTTTTATTAATTTTTTCAAATTATTTGATCTTTTCATACCAATTAACTAACTTGGCTTGGCTTGCAATCACACTAACACTTTGGTGTAATCCACATTTCTTGAATATTGAAATATTAATTTTTTGACATCATCTTTTGCAGGTTCACAACCAAAGGTCACTTATTTATCACCAATAGATGTATTAAACTAGATTAGTGGGTGAATACATTGTCTACTTTGTGTGAGATCTTATTTCTAGTGTATGGTCTCCCCTTGCACCATTTTGTGAGCCTAGACATCAAAAAAAAAAAAAATCTACGTCTTTTCATGTAATCCTAAGGACATTAGTCCTACATGTGCTCTCCCATTATGTTTCACACAAGCCTGAAGATCAAATGCATCTATCCATCCTTTCCCATTAAAAGGCTTTCTTGGGGATTTATTTCCCACAAGGCATGACCTAAACCACCTTGACTAGCAGGGCATGTAAAGGTGAGAGAATAAGAGTTGTACCCCAATCTTGTCATGCCATGTTTAAGGAAGATTTAATGTTTGGGTGATACCAAAATAGAACTAGAGGACTATTCAAAGATTCCTAGTGAATGTTTCTAACCCATGCTTGTGACAAGCTAGTTTTTAGGGTTGTTCCTCACATACCCTCTTGGTTTTAAGAGGACACACTAGATATCATTGTATAATTCATGTTTAACACCTTTTATCCATAAGTTAGTGTGGTGCAAGGCATGTATATTCATACCCTAAAGTTACTCCTTATGTAATTCCATGTATTAAGATAAAGCTTACCAAGGGATAACCATCAATACGATATGTACGAGATCATTCATTTTTTAGAGTCATTATCCCTAGCTATCCAAATGCAAGTAGATGGTATTATCACTTGTGTTGTGAGCCTCCAGTAGTTGTAAAAAATTTCTTGACTAATTATAAGGATTATATTTTTTCTTGTATGTTTTCTTGTGATGTACACATGAATATATTATGGTAGTCTTGTTTAAGTTAGCTATCCTTTTTTTGTTTATTTTATCTTTAGTCCTTTTGTCATAAATCCAACCAAGTTAGTTAGGAAAATCTACCCCATTTTGGTGTGAATCTATTTTCCCTTGGGGAAATATGCATTGTCATTAGATAAATCCACCTCTATCATAAATCCTCATACTAGTCATTTTATCCATGTTTTTGCAAATTTTCCTTAGTATCTAGTGAATCTACTTATAATTAAGTAAAAAAATTTCTATATGTAAGCAAATCCACCTTGCTTTTAGTGTACTAACTTTGTTGTTCATTTCTTGGTTAGACAAATGCACTCTATTCCCTTGTGAATTATCCTTTCAATAATAAAATCTAGTGTGTGATTAGGTGAATATGCTTTTCTAGAAGATCAAATAATGACCATTAAAAATATATATCTCTAATGAAGTGAATCTATTTCTATTTAGGTAAATTTTATCTATTATCTAGTGAATGTACTTTCAAACATATTTGAGTGAATCTAGACCTAACTAACTAAATGTGACTTTTCACTAATGAATATGTTTTCTATAAAAATTCTAGAGAGAAAATAATTAATTCCTAATGATATCTAGTATTTCCATGTCTAAATTTTCCAAAAAAAAGCTTTTCCATCTTATATTTAGCCTAAAATGACCATTTTCATCCTATCCACCACCATTGACTTATCCAAAACATCATCTCATTTGAACAAGGACTTAATTAAACACTTGTTTAATATCTTAAATCTGTAATTCATTCATCCAACCCAATACTTTCTTGGGAAGTTAGCCTATCCAAAGTTGGTGAATTATTGATTGAACAATTTCACCTCAATCCAAAGGTATAGTATATATTTAGATATCTTCTTTCTTGATAATAAATCATATCTCAAGTAATAAATCCATTCAATCAAGATTTAACATAGGATATTGATCGCAGTTAATAGGAAGTTTCAATCCATCCATCTAAAAATTATCCAATTAGTTAAATTATATCCCTAAACTTATGGAAATCACCATCAAACCTATATTCATACTCATAGAAATTTTCCTAATCCACCTTCATGCTCATTACCTATTTGCATTATTAAATGAAAATGGTTCAACAATTTCCTTTGTCTACAAGTATGCTAGGGTATGAGAATCCATTTCATCCTACACTAGGAGGTAGTGAGATGTTTAATTTTGTAAACCAACTAAAGTAGCTTAAAAAACTTGAAATGATATTCTAACCTAAATACTCACCATTATCTCAAGATTTCATAAATAATCTAAATATTAGGGATCTATTAAAATGCATTACTGATTATCAAAAATAAAATACAAAAACAATTATTTAATAGAGGTGCTAAACTTCCATGTGAATTTGACATGTCAAGGTTGAGTGGCATAGTTAGACAACAATCTCCTACATTGGTCTATTATAACCCACATGGGTTACCTATCCTTCACAAATAGAAGACCTAATCTAGGCGAATAGTATACTGGTGTAACTTCCACCTACACATAATTATGTCCCTATAATGACCACACCAACTATATTGGTTTTGGGTTTCAACCTTGTTCACACTCCTACATCACTATAGTGTCAAAAAATTTCATCCATGATATTTTCACACTTGTTTGGGACCTCCTTATAAAATTAAGCTTAATGATTCCTAAACTTAGTGTTGTAATGTGTTTAACACACTCACATTGGGTCTTGGGCCCTTGTGAACTAAATAAACCTAATCATGCCTTATTTAAGGTGGTCTGAAGTGTTGTACTACACTTTTAGGCTTTCTAAGGGTTTTCATAAATAATTGGGCTTCTTTTTACTTTAATTGGTCTTATTTTAGATCCACAAGCCTTAATTAACACATCTTTTCGAGGATAATCCCAAAATAAATCAACATCCAATCATAATTAAGGTGTTTTTAGGCTGTGGCCTAGATTTAGTGATCTAGGACTCATACGCCAGTTTGGGCATATGAGTCCCACCTAGGGTTTTGGCCCCTATTCTAGATTTCTAAGAATTTTCAAAAATGTGTCCCATAATTATGCCTAATGGGATTCATACACCACTTCTAGTGTATGAGTCTAGTGTGGCCGAATATTAAATTTAATTCAAATTCTTGGTAGGATTTTATCCTCCTAGATCTGATGTGAGCTTGTAGTGTTCTAATTTCAAGAATTTTTTCATAAACAAGTATAAATATAAGTTTATTTCACTCATTTTATCCTAAGAATTCCAGAGATCATCCTAAGCCTTCAAGTATTCATGTATTATAGAAAATTGGAGTTCACAAGAGAATTCAAGAGTCTTCAAGAGTTGATTATCAACTGGTTTAGAGCATTATTCAAGCATCAAGCATCATGTCAAATTCATCAAGCATCATTTTATTTTTGAGCTAACATTTGTGATGTAGGGTTTTATGATTCAAGCTAGCATTCAATTCAAGATCTATCACATTCAAGCAAGAGTCAAGATCTACATCCATTGGAGACACTTTATACATGTTTGCAGCACTTCATTGCTAGGGTTTGGTGAGTTGCAAGATTACATGGTGTTCATTTATCATTCCTTCATCTTATTTCATTTCATTTCAAGGTTTGATTACGAAAATGGGGTTTGACCAAGGAAAACCCCTTTGTACTAACAAAACAACATTTTCCCCTCTCTTTAGTGTGTGATTTGTAGATCTAGATTAAAGACACATTGAAGAGAAAGTTTGGAGAAACTTTTCAAGTGTTCAAATTTGTTAAAGTTGTCACCTTACATTGGAGAACATTGAAAGACATCTACAGGTTGCAAATTAGAGATTCAGATCCGAAAATCATGTGGAAAGGATAGAGCTAACCTTGAAGAATAGAATCAAACATTGAATTTCTAAAAATCCCTAGGTGGACTGATATGACACTTTTGGTGTATGAGTCCCAATATAGGAAAATTTGCAAATTTCAGGAGTTTCAATCATCTCTCTACTAGATTTTAATTCCAGTCCAGTAACCCTAATCTAGGACTAAATCGCCTAGGCTTGTGTATGAGTCCCAACATACATTAAATTTAGTGTTTTCAACATTTCAAGTCTTCATTCAGGCCTTTACAGGTTTCCAGGTGCACACTTCTGATTTTATAGTTTTTTGTTCTAATTTACTTGCATTTCATTACTCTTTCCAGGCTCTAGCTTAGTGGTGAACACCTCATTAGTTTCTAATCAAACCCTAGGAAAATCCTATTGCAAGATTTATTTCTCCTTTACACACATTAGTTTGAAATCTATAGGGTTTTCCTTGAATGAGACAATGTTAAGATTGTTATTATATCTCCCAAGTATAGAATGGAAAAATTCAACCTTCCATTTTGGTGAACCTGCACTTAAAACATTATAATGCTGATTTGGAGTACATCATCATCCTAGATCTTTCTTGCATTAGGGTTTGCACTATTTAATTGGAATTCTAAGGTTTCTAAATTGTGTTTTAGTGAAAGTGCATATATGTTGCATTTTTGCATCTTGCATCATTAAAAATCATCTAAAATCTGCATTTACATTTAGGTTATAAATCATACAAACTAAAAGCATAAAAATGACTTAAAATTTTCTAAAAATTTTGAACAACACCCTCACTAGGACTCATATGCTCCTTTGGGTGATTTAGTACCAATGCATATTTTAAACTACATTTTTCAAAATTCAAAACACTGTTTCTATGCTCTTGTTTACTATTGATAACATTTTGTTTCAGTTTATAGAGTTTTTGTTATATTCATTTCATTGTACTTAGCTTAAATTTCATTTTCATTCATCTTGCATTTAGTATTTCTTGCATGCATATTTCTACTTAGTGTCATTTTTCTAATACTATAGTGAGATGAAGTTTGAGACTCATTTCATCCCATGATAGTACAATCATTGTGGATCTTGGGTTATCTAGCTCTTTCACTACTAGTGTTGACACTAGTTCACTAGGTATGCACCATACCCTTAACAATTCCTTGCCTTCAAGTAGTGTGACACATGTTGAAACATTTTTTGCTAGTGTTCTGCAAGAAAACATAATCAAAATTCATGAAGACTTAGCAAACCTAAAAAATTAAATAAGTACTAAGAACATTTCAACCACTGCTATCCCTACCATAGATAACATACATCGCATGAATGAAACTGAAGGAGTTGATCTTATGTGTAATATAATTCAGATTTTTGGACCACGTGTTACCTCAAACAGGAATTATCCTTTACCTATGAACAATGTCACAAGTTAAGGAGGAATTCAAATTCATCCTCCTATAAAAATTGCCTCTATTCCTACCTATACCAACTCTCAAGTTACAACAACAATGCAACCGACTAGTAATGTGATCCCTTCCTTTAGTATTTCCACTAGCATCCCTAGTACCTTTGTGGCATCGCATGTCATATCTCCTACCACTTTATCACCAATAATCATTCCATTAACTTGTCATTCAAACACATACACACCTCCACCATATTTATCTCCATTTGACAATACAAGAAATGACCCTCTCATAAACCAACTTTTCCAAATCATTTCATCCCTTCAAAAAAAAAATTCCACTATCAACGAAAATCAAAATGGCCCACCCACATATTTTGTTAAAAGCAGTCCCTTTTCCTTGGAATTATTGTGAACATTGATGCCGCAAGGTGTAGAGGTGCCTAGATTGGAGAAATATGGGGGGAAAGGAGATCCTTCTAACCATGTTTCTGCTTACATAGCTTTATGCACTGGATTTGTTCTTGATGACAAACTCTTGGTCAAATGTTTCCCTAGATCCTTGAAGGATACTACCTTAGAATAGTTTTCTTCATTACCAAACAACTCAATTTGTTCATTCAATGAAATTTTTGAGGAATTTATCAACCATTTCCACGTGCATATGAATCCTAAGATGACCTTGGCCAATTTGACGAGATGTAAGAAAAAAGAAGAACATATTACTGAGTTTATTTCATGCTATCAATCACTTTATTCCCAAATTGATGTAAATGTTCCCAATCCTCACCTTCAAAATATTTTCATAGAGAATTTTCAAATTAAGATACAAGATAAGCTTACCAAGATGAAACTCCCCTCCTTTATGCACTTATGTACTACCCTTCATGATTATCAAAACTTGCTTAGTAGTCATGATGCAAAGTCCACCTCTAGCCAAACAAAGAAGTTTGAGTCCACAAACCAAAACAATAACCAGCCTTTTAGGAAGTAAAATAAAGGCATCATCCAACTAAATCCCCCTCAACAAAAAACTCAACATGTCAATATCCAAGTAGCTTCCAAAAAAGCAAGAATACCCTTTACTACGAGGACCCAAAAAGAAAATTCACTCCCCTACTCGATACCCTTCATAACAAAATGTCAAAACTTTTAGAATAGAAAATGATTACCTTGCCTCCTGTTAAAACACCTTATCCTAATAAGTCTCTACCTCCAAAATTTAAATCAAATGCTTATTTCCATTATCACCAACAAAATGGACATGATACAAAACATTGTAAGTGTCTTAATCATCTTGTGCAAGACCTCATTAATTCTATTTGGCTTTCCATTAGAGTTGTTAATGATAAAGGAAATAAGTCAATTTCCCCTCCTAACCAAAATTTTCAAATCCTTACCAATTCCATGCCGAAACATAATATTTCATTTGTTAAAGCTAGTGAAACTACAAAGATTGATGTGATGAATGTCTGTGCAGATAATGGGAACATAGATTGAATTCAACAAAGTCCTATGGATACTGATCAACAAGAAAAAAATCCCATCGATGGCTTGCTTGCATTGGTCAAAACTCAACATCATAAGGGCCGAATGTAAAATCCTCTTGACATTTCTTTCTCCACTAAAGTTATACTTAAACATGCACCCAATGATCCTCTTTACATAGTTGGCTGAATCTATGATAAGCCCAATAATGGGATATTAATAGATTATGTCTATGGAGAGAATTTGATCACCAAGGAATTGTTACTTTTGCATTAGCTCTATCAAGAAATATATGACAAATCAAAAGCATGGATAGAGACACATAATGGTTTTGCTATCCCTATGATGGGATCAATCACCTTACCTTTAAAAGTAGGACCAAAAACACTAGATGTCTCATTCTCCATCATATTGACGTCGAATCAATTGTATGTGAAGCTTGGTCACCCATGGCTACATTCCACAAAATCCCATCAGTTGTGCATAAATGCTTAAATTTTCCCTTTCACAATGAAATTTTCACTGTGTGTCATAGTGGCTTTAACCCTTTATCTTCCCATGGAAACTTTTCCTTAGAATTATTATGGGCCGAGCCTATGGAACATATTAAACCTCATGAAGAATTCTTGTTCAAATCCTACCAAAATTTTAAGGTGAAATGCATAGCAAAATTATCCCTCAAATACATGCCTCTGCCCATGACAAAGCCTGCCATCCTTGATGAAACCATGATTGAACTAAAGGAAATTCCAAACAACCATGATCAATTTAAGATAGAACCTTTTCCTAGGTATGTGCAGGATCATGATGGGCCAAAAAGTGGTGATATGATGGGTATGTGTAGGGTATGTAGCCGACGACATTTTTTTTACCCAAAATTGATCAAACAAAAAGGGTTTTTAAAAGAGATTCTCAGCTTTCCACCAATATAAATTATGCTTTACTTTGAATTTAATAAGTAATTAATATTCATTTTCTATTTGAATTACAACTAAAGTCTTGATTGATAGGTTGATTGAAAAACATCTATAGCTTTCAAATAGTATCAAATTGTATGCTTCACATACTATAGGATTACAAAAAAAAAAGATTTCAAGAAGTTTTGACCAAGTTAAGGTGGTTAGACATACAAGTTTTTATATTTTTTAATAGTTGTAATAAAAAATTATAATTAATTATTTACTTGGAAAAAAACTACAAAAAAATATGCATCACATCAAGACATGAGTTCTCTACTTATATCTAAAATCTTATAAAAATATATTATCATTTTATGATGGTTACGGTGGTCAGACAGACACCTACTTATTATTTTTTCCTTGAAATTTAAGGACTACTGCATTGAAACTTCAAATTTTCACCAAATAGATTTTTTTTTTTTTTTAAAACCTAGTAGTTTAGAAACTACATTCAATTTGCTATATATTCTATTCTTAGATATTTTTGAAATAATATAGATAACTTATTCGAATTTTTATGTCAAGTTGCCTAACTTTGATTTTCCTAATTTTTTCGCCACTTAAGGGCCTATTTTTTCCATGATCATCCTGCACATACCCTCCTATTTCTCACAAAAGACCAAGATATAATTAAAACAATCTTGTCATGCCTCCTAAAGGAAAAAAAAGTTTACAAAGTTAAAGAGAAAGTAACTAAACAACCTTCCATGGTTCCTTTTGTCCCTCCTCTTAGGGAAGAAAAGAAACCTATGGTTAATCATCCCGTTCTACTCAAACCGAACTTGAAAACTAAACTAAATGAAATAGAGGTACTAGAGAGCATAGGTGTAGACATCCTGCCCTTGCTCAAAAGTTAGATGGAGAAATAAACAAATAAAATCATGTTGAAATTTGAATGAAGCAATGCATGACGAGTCTCCCCCTTCATCGAAAAAAAAGGATATTATACCACAACAGGATCCAAACCCTTCTTTGGACATTGTGGACACTGAAAATGGATGCTTCACTTCCTTTCCCACTAAAATGGATATAAGGAGAGGGATGTGATTTGATAATATTCACATTAAAGGAAACCTTAGAGATCTCAACCCAATGACAGGCGTGAGAGATCTGACTATAAGGTATCCTTAGAGATGATTGAGATAAGAAAGGGGTTCACCACCAAGTATAAACTTGGAAAATATTGAATGTTTGAAAACACAATGTGATATGTAAACAAACGCTAAATGACCTAAAGAATTTCCTAGAAATGTAAACAAAGAAGAACAAAAAATTAAGGATGTGAATGGTGTGCACATAGAAAATTTGAAGAGACTAGAAATAGCTTTGAAATTATGAAAATGCTAATTTTTAATACTAGTGGGACTCCTTCGCCTTTTTCGGTGAATCAGTCTCGATTCTAGAAAATTGCACTGAAGCCTTTTTTAGCCAAATGAGTATCCAAATCCATAAAAAACTCCAAAACATAGGTATAGTGGGACTCATTCACCACTCTTTGAGAATGAGTCCACTCTGACTTTTCTGGAAACTCAGAAGTGGAGACTTTTTATGAAGATTTTGACCTTGCAAGTAAGGAGATGACTCCATGAAGTTTGAAATCTATCCTTCAATCATCTCCAAGCCTTCAAAGAACCTATATCTGCAATCACACAAAGAGAGAGAAAAACTTGTTGATTGTTAGGGAATAGGGGTTTTCCTTGGTCAAACCCCTTTTAGGAAATTAAAGCAAAATGATGAAACAAGATGATGAGGCATGAATATGAAGTAATGCAATTAGAACCTTGCCATGATGATGGATCTTGAATTGCTACAACAATGGATGAAGAATCTTTCTCTTAAATTCCTTAGAATTGATTTTCAAAGCTATCTTGATGATCTTGTTAAGACTTGGAATGCCCAATTATTGCTTGCTTGACTTGAAAAATTTAATACCTTATGTTGCTTGGATAAAATAATGATTTGGAAGCTTTTTTATATAGGTAAGGCACTCAAATGGTCGTTATTTTGATCCCCAAGGCCAACATTTATCAAAATTCAAATTAGAATTGTAATTTGCTTGCTCAATTTTGAAAAAGTCCCCAAGAGGGACTCATTCATCACACTTAGTGAATGGGTCCCACCTGACGGGGCTCATTCACCTAAGGTGGCGAATGAGTCCCACCTTGAGATTTTTGAGGTGGGTCTTCAATATTTTGGGGTTTTAAAGTGTTTTTGTTAGGATATTAGTCAAAATATGCCTCGAGATGCAACAATAAGGGGCCTAAGGGCCTATTAATGATGATATAAAGGGTTATTAGGAATAGGGAAACAAAGTTGAATATGAAAGGGTGATTAAATACACTCTACAACATTAAAATGAGGTCGACATAGCCTAGAAAGGCACAAGATCCAATGTGGATGTGTAAAACACATTACAACACTAGATTAAAACTAGGTTTAATTTACATGCCTTCTAGATTAATTTGAAAATGAAATTAAATACATTTTACAACATTGAATTAAGGGAGAGATAGGTACATTAGACTTAAATGCTGAATAAAATTCTAGAAATGTGTGAAAGTGATTTACAACACTTTACAACACCTTTACAAGACATGTATTTTATTTAGCTTGCAAGGGCCCAAGACCTAATGTGGATGTGTAAAACACCTCACAACACTAGATCAAGGTGATGTTAATTCCAATTTATCATTATTTTTTAACCAGGTAACGTGCATTTTTTTTACACTACATTTATCCCCCATTTTAGTGAGAGGATGAAATTTCTTCAAACTCACACAAAAGTAGACATTCAATAGGGTTCCAATCGTACCAATGTGGATGGTCTAGGATAGAAAAGATGATTGAGGTAACCAATCCCTTAGGATCCAAGATCCTAAGTCAAACTGACATAAGCACAGAAGGACACGCACAAGGTGAATGATTTGTAGCAAAACAAGATACGGGACCATGCAATGGCAATGACTAGAAGGAAGAAAAGTACAAATGAGAAAAAATAAAAAGGCGGATCAAGCTTTGACCGTTTGTCCAACATGATGTGTATCAGATCTAGGCTATTTTTCCAAAAAAATCATACTCACTCTGAGGCGAGGGAACTCCTAGCTGTCCGTTGAGTGAGAAGTCATAAAAGATGAGAAACATACACTCACGGATAGTATGCACTCACACACACACAAGTGGCTATTGGGAAATTCATGCCTCAAATCAAGCTTCCTGCTCAAACCATACTAAAGTTATACCTCTTGATAGCTTTGATAATGCACCATGAAAAAATGATCATCAAGCTCCATGAGGCAAGCAAGAATTCATATGCTTGAAACTCATTGACATTGTAAATGTAAGATTTGTTCAATGGGATTTTTCTTAGTTCATGCAAATTTTGGGTATGTGCAAGATCATCATGGAAAAAAAGGCCCTTAAGTGGCAAAATATTAAGAAAAATCAGAGTTAAGCAACTTGAAGTAAAAATTTGAATAATTTATCTATATTATTTAAAAAATATGTAAGAATAGAATCTATAGAAAATTGAATATAGTTTCTAAAATACTAGGTTTATTTTAAAAATATGTATTTGTTTGGTGAAAATTTGAAATTTCATTGTAGTAGTACTTAAATTTCAAGGAAGAAATAAGTAGGTGTCTGTTTGACCACCCTAACCACAATAAAATGATAATATTTTTTTATCATATTTTAGACATAAGTAGAGGACTCATGTCCCAATGTGATGCATATTTTTTTGTAATTTTTTTCTAAGTAAATAATTAATCATGAATTTTTTATTACAACTTTTAAAAAATATAAAAAATCATATGTCTGACGACCTTAACTTGGTCAAAACTTGATGAAATTGATTTTTTTTTTAATCTTATAGTATGCAAAGCATAGAATGTAACACATGTTTCAAATTCAAAAAATGTGATACCATTTGAAAGCTATAGATGTTTTTCAATCAGTCTATCAATCAAGACTTTAGCCATAATTCAAATAGAAAATGAATAATAATAATTTATTAAATTCAAAGTAAAGCATAAATTATATGTCATACCTACGCAAGAATCTTTACATTGTGAGATTTTTTTCTCTCCTTTATAGGAGGGTGTAAAATATAACGAATTCAAATCATTAGTGCTTTGTGAGATGACATTGAAATTAAGCAAAGATGTCTTTTTTTCTTTCATTTCAGGCAAAGGATAACAACCAAGACTACTAGTGTCTATCAATTCAGGATGCACTATGATTAAGGTTGGCATAGAGGAATCTTTTTTGATGGTGTTGATATTGATTGAAGGCTTGTTTATTTCTATCAAGGACAATAACCAAGGCCATGAGTTGTTTCTTGAGTGTTAGGTTTGATGGGGACACAAATAACTTATTCACTAGCACCATATCATTTTCTATTGTAACCAAGTTGTTTCATAAGCTCATAACCTTTTCCATAAAGTTTTTTCATTTATTTTGGATTTTGTCCTTGCTCATGATTAAGTTCATCAATTTCTTTGTGTAATTTTCTTTTTCTTTTAAAGTGGTTGAGGTGGATTCTTTCGAAAGGTCTTCCACGTTTTGTGTTGACATTACTACTTTTTCATGTCCCTTATTTGAATCTTTGTTTACGATCTTGTACTTTCCCATGGATGTATGTTCAAAATATAAGGATCCCCAATCATCTTCTAATAGCTTTATGACTTCTTCAATGTGTTTGTATTTGTCTTTTTATTGTACAAGTTCCACTTGTGTAGTTGGTGTTAATGTTTCCAAATGATTTTCCTTTTTTTCTCAATATTCAAACAAATTTTTGGGTTAGGGTTAGCTTTGAGTGTGAAAAATTTGTTGTTGTAGATGTATTTCATTTTAAGATGAAGAGTATAAGGCACCCCATTCGTTGCATGAATCCATGGTCTACCTATAAAAGGAGATTATATGAGAGATAATGAGGCATAACATGGATTGGTGTTTCCAATGTGGCCTTTCCAACTGTAATAGGTAAAGTGGTCACACCAAGCAGTTGTTTCCCTACATTGTCAAATCCCATATGTAATAGATAAAGAATCAGGTTGAATGTTTGATTTATCGATTCCCAACCTATCCAAAAAGGGTCACACTACACACATTAAGGGCAGAGCCATTATCCACAAGGGTTCTCTTTATCCCTTTTCTTTTGTATTGAGATATTATTATGAAAGCCTCATTTTGTTTTTGCATTTCCAAAGGGTGGAGTTCACTTTGGTGGAAAATAATGTTAGCATTTATTCATTGGATCATGGCTTCCATGTCATTTGGTTGTACATTGGAAGGGATAGGAACTTGTTGTAAGGCAGTTTGAAGCATAGTGTGATAATTAGGTGAATTCTAAATTAGGTCCCATACGGATATTTTGCAGGAGTATTTTTATGTTGTTCAATAGGAATGTACTCGTTTCCACTTGGTGGAGATAAATGAGGAGGACCTGGTAGGGTAGGGTTAGGCAAAGGTAAGGTTGTTGGAGGTATTTATCTTGGTTGTAGATTGTTCCTCATGTTATATGTATGAGCAATGGTATTATGACTTGGCTACTGCGATACATTATTATTAGGTGGGTAAAGGATGAGATTGGGTTGGTTTTGAGTTTTAATTTTGTGCACAAAGGGGGGTAAAGGATGAGTTGAGGTTGAATAATATTAACATCCCTTAGTGAATGAGAGTCCAATGCTACTTCATCGTGTTTGTCTAAGGATGCAATATCATTATTGTCAATGTTTTCCTCTTCTTGCACCATGATATCTTCCCTAGGATGAGAGTTTTTAGGAGAACTACAAACCAAATGTTCTTGACATTCAAGGATTGGTTCTTTCACAATAACTTCATTACAAGGGAGTTATCAATGGTTGGATTGTCTTGTTTCTCAATAGTGGGGATATTAGGAGAAGGATCTATTTGATTGTCCTTTTTCTACAAGGTCTCATTCTCTTGTGTCATGTTATCTACCCTAGTAGAAGAGCTTGTCAGATGTTCATCACATTATGTGTTTAGATTTTGTAAAGTAGCTTCATCACAAGTAGGGGAGGCATCAATAGAAGGACAACTATGACTTTCAAATAGATTGCCCGAAATGGTAGGAGCATTAGGGAAGGGAGGAAGAAGGTTCCCATGACTCTTAGTAGGTGCATCTTCAAACACCAACCTATTCTTTTTGCATCAAGGAGGGATATTAGAAGGAAATTTTTTATTTTCATGCCTATGGAGACTACGTAAGGTGATGTTTTGAAATATCTCTATTATCTCATCTTCTTCTTTTCTAATATCTTCCAAACGGGGATGAGGAGAGGGACAATAAAGACCCTCAATGCTTGTATCTTCTTTTAGCAAGACACCTTCCTCTGTAATAGGAGAGGTATTGGGAGAAGAATAAGTATGATTGTTATGATTGTCAACACTTCCATCCTCACCAATGGGTAATGTAATAGTAAGGATTGTATCAATGATTTGATCCACTTTCTCTAAGATGTTCTCATAACTATGAAAGATAGTAGAAGGATGACTAACATGTTTCTTAATGACCTCATTGTTGTAATCTAAATTGAACTCATAAGAGGGGATGTTGTACTTATATAATCCATTTCTAACCATATCAAATCCACATCTCTTGAAAGAAAACATGTTATCATGAAAAAGTAAATAAAGTAAAATTCAATGACCTAAAGTGAAATGTTTAAATGCAATTGTCATATGTGAAACAAGGCAATTTTCTAACTACATTATGCAATAACTTGAAATATGAAATGTTGTAAATGAAAATTTGAAATTGATCTATACATGAAATGAGCTAATTTAAGCTAGATCTAATGAAATGCATGTAACAAAAACTCAACCAACTGATGCAGATAGTTAATGGAAACATATACAAGTGCAAAAACAAGGTTTTTAGTGTTGTAAAAGGAAGTTTCAGGGGTGCAAAGGGATTGATTCGCCCAAGGTGGCGAATGAGTCCCAATGGGGATTGTTTTTTAAAATTTTCAGAAATTGTTAATTATGTTTGATGATTTTTATGTTGTATGACCTGTATATAAAATGTAAATGCAGTTTTTATATAATTTTTATGATTTGAGATGCAAAAATGTAACCTATATACACTTTCACTAATGAAAAAGTTTGAAACCCTAGAATGCAAATTAATCAATTCAAATCCTAATACAAAATTAATGTAAGGTAAATCTAGGATGATGATGGAATCCAAATAAGAAAAGAAGGTATTCAAAATTTTGTTTCACCATAATAATGACACCGAAAATGGATGCTTCACTTCCTTGTCCACTAAAATGGATACAAGGAGAGGGATCCTATTTCGCAATATTCACATTCAAGGAAACCTTGGAGATCTCAAACCAATGAAGGATGTGAGAGATCTAACTATACAACATCCTTGGAGATGATTGAGATAAGGAAGGGGCTCACCACCAAGTGTAAATGTGGAAAATACAGAATGTTTGAAAAAATAATGTGATATGTAAAAAAATGCTAAATGACCTAAAGAATGCCCTATAAATGTAAAAAAAGAAGAAAAAACAAGGATGTGAATGGTGTACACTTAGAAACCTTGAATAGACTAGAAATAACTCTAAAATTTTGAAAATGTTGATTTTTAAGCCTGGTGGGACTCATTCACCATTCTGGGTGAATCAGACCTTATTCTGGAAAACTATACTGGAGCCTATTTTAGCCAAATGGGTATCCAAATCCATAAAAATCTCTAAAAATTAGGTATATTAGGACTCATTCACCACTCTTCAAGAATGAGTCCACTCTAACTTTCTTGGAAACTCAGAAGTGGAGTCTATAGCTCTCAGTTTGCTCTTTATGTTCTTCCAGGTGTCTAAATCTGAAACCTTGATTTTCTGGACTGTAAGTGACATTTTGTGAGCATTTTGACCTTGCAAGTAATGAGATGACTCCAAAAAATTTGAAACCTATTCTTCAATCATTCCCAAGCCTTCAAATCACCTAGATTTGCAATCACACAAAGAGAGAGAAAAACTTGTTGATTGTTAGGGAATAGGGGTTTGCCTTGGTCAAACCCCTTTTAGGTAATTAAACCAAAATGATGAAACAAGATAATGAAGCATGAATATGAATTAATACAATTATAACCTTGCCATGATGATGTCTCTTGAATTGCTACAATAATGGATGAAGAATCTTGCTCTTAAATTCCTTAGAATTGATCTTGAAAGCTATCTTGATGACCTTGTGAAGAATTTAAATGCCTAACTATTGCTTGTTTGACTTGAAAACTTGAATACCTTATGTTTCTTGGATAAAATAATAATTTGGAAGCTTGTTTATATAGGAAAGGCACTTAAATGGTCATTATTTGGATCACCAAGGCCGGAATTCATCAAAATTCAAATTAGATTTGCAATTTTCTTGCTCAATTTTGAAAAAGCCCCCAAAAGAGACTCATTCGCCACACTTGGTGAATGGGTCCCACCTAAGGGGACTCATTTTCCCAAGGCGGTGAATGACTTCGTCCTTGAGGTTTTTGAGGTTGGTATTTAACATTTCAAGGTTTTAAAGTGTTTTTATCTAGATATTTGTCAAAATATGCCTCGAGATGTAAGAATAAGCGGCCTAGGACCATATTAATGATGGTATAAAGGGAAATTAGGGCTAGGAAAACAAATTTCAATGTGAAAGTGTGATTAAATCAATTCTCCAACCTTAAAATGTGGTCCACATAACCTAGAAAGGCACAAGATCCAATGTGAATGTGTAAAACATATTACAACACTAGATTAAAACTAGGTTTAATTTACAAGCCTTCTAGATTAATGTGAAAATGCAATTAAATACATTTTACAACATTGAATTAATGGAAAGATAGGTCCATTAGACTTAAATGCTTAATAAAAGTCTAGAAAAATGTGAAAGTGATTTACAACACTCTACAAAACCTTTACAATACATGAATTTTATTCAGTTTGAAAGGGCCCAAGACCTAATGTGGATGTGTAAAATGGCTCACAACACTAGATCAAGGTGTCCAATAAAATGGATACAAGGAGAGGGATCCAATTTCACAATATTCACATTCTAAGACACCTTATAGATATCAACCCATTGAAGGATGTGAGAGATTTGACTATAGGGTATCATTGGAGATGATTGAGATAAGAAAGGGGTTTAACACCAATTGTAAACTTGGAAAATACAGAATGCTTGAAAACACAATGTGATATGCAAACAAATGCTAAGTGACCTACAAAATGCCCTAGAAATGTAAACAAAGAAGAAGAAAAAAATTAAGGATGTGAATGGTGTGCACCTGGAAACATTGAAGAGAATGGAAATAGTTCTAAAATTCTTAAAATGCTGATTTTTAAGCCTCGTGGGACTCATTCGCAATTATGGGTGAATCAGTCTTGATTCTAGAAAATTGCACCAGAGCCTATTTTAGCCAAATGGGAATCCAAATACATAAAAATTTCTTAAAAATAGGTATAGTGCGACTCATTCACCACTCTTGGAAAATGAGTCCACTATGAATTTTCTAGAAACTTAGAAGTGGAATCTATATCTCTCAATCTGCTCTTTCTATTCCTCCAGGTGTCCAGATCCAAAACCATGATTTTCAAGACTATAAGTGTATTTTTGTGAATATTTTGACCTTTCAAGTAAGGATATGACTCCACCAATTTTGAAACTTATTCTTCAATCATCTCCAAGCCTTCAAAGCACCTAGATCTACAATCACACAAAGAGAGAAAAACTTGTTGATTGTTAGGGAATAGGGGTTTTCCCTTGTCAAACCCCTTTTAGGTAATTAAACCAAAATGATGAAATAATATAATGAAGCATGAATTTGAAGTAATGCAATTATATCCTTGCAATTTTGATCCATCTTGAATTGCTACAACAATGGATGAAGAATCTTGCTCTTAAATGCCTTAGAATTGATCATGAAACCTATCTTGATGACCTTGTGAAGACTTAAAATTATTGACTATTGCTTTCTTGATTTGACAACTTGAATAACTTATGTTGCTTGAATAAAACAATGATTTGGAAGCTTGTTTATATAGGGAAAGCACTCAAATGGTTGTTATTTTGATCCCCAAGGCCGACATTCATCAAATTCAAATTAGAATTGTAATTTTCTTGTTCAATTTTGAAAAAGTCCCCAAAGGGGACTCATTTGTTACACTTGGTTAATGGGTGCCACCTAAGGGCACTCATTCACCCAAGGTGGTGAATGAGTCCTACCTTGAGGTTTCTGAGGTGGGACTTCAAGATTTTGGGGTTTCAAAGTGTTTTTATCAGGATATTAGTCAAAATATGCCTTAGGATGCAAAAATAAGGGGCCTAAGGGCATATTAATGATGATATAAATCATGATTAGGACTAGGGACACAAATTTCAAAGTGAAAGTGTGATAAAATACACTCTACAACATGAATGTGTAAAAACACATTACAACACTAGATTACAACACTAGATTAAAACCAGGTTTAATTTACAAGCCTTCTAGAGTAATGTGAAAATGCAATTAAATACATCTTACAACATTAAATTAAGGGAAAGATATGCTCATTAGACTTAAATGCTTAATAAAAGTCTTGAAAAGTGTGAAAGTGATTTACAACACTTTACAACACCTTTACAATACATGAATTATATTTAGTTTGCAAGGGACCAAGACCTAATGTGGATGTGCAAAACACCTCACAACACTAGATCAAGGTGATGTTAATTCAAATTTATCATTAAATATTCCTAACCCAAGCAAGGTGCACTTTTTTCAACACTAGAGACATTATCATTCAATCTCCTGTTGTGATTAAATTGGAAGAAAATGATGAGATTTCAAAGATTGATGAACAATTGCATAATGAATTGAATACATTTTTTTCCTTTTCTATGAGCTTAAATGATAATTCCCCTAAGAAGAGTGTTGAACCTGGTTATGTTCCTAGTTTGGCACTTGCTACTATCCCTATGGCTAGTTGTCCACCTTCGGTATATAATGAACATGATTGGGATGCATACGACTTGCTTCAGGTTGACTCACATGTGCCTTACTAGTCTTTTGCATTATTCCTTTTTTGTGTTTCTCTTTTGTGTGATAGCATGTGTGTAATGTGATACCCCATGATGCTTTGTTTGATGTATCTCTCTCTCTCTTTGTGATAGTCCTCTATTTGTACCTTCATTCTTCTCTATCTCGTAAATATTTTACCTTTTCCTTCATCTTTTCTTTGTCTTGTGTTTTCCTTTTGGGGATGACACAAGGCATCGAGACATTCATGTCTCTTCCATGTTGACCCAAAAGGTTTTTCTTTGTTTTCACTCTCTTTGTTTCATTCTTCTAGTTCTATGAGTATTTGGGGAATGATGACAATTTTGAGCTTTCTAAAAACATTGTAGCAAAAACATACTGACTCCAAATCCATATATCTTTCATGTATTTGGAGTTTCATTTTGGGGACAACCCCTCTTTGCTTTTTCATGATGTAGATTCATTTGGAATCATATGACTTGGCATAGGGATTTCCAAACAAGCTCTCATGTCCTTTTGTTGTTAGCATTTATCATTTGCTACTTTAATGTAATTTCTCATAGCATGGTGTTTAGCAATTTCCTTAAAGTGGGGGCATACATTGGAATTATTCTTTTGCATTTCATGTTCCATGATGGTCTTCTTACTTCATGTGATGTATCTCTTGCTTTGTGGTGACAGTGGGTATGATGTCCCACAAGAGCATTATCTCTCTTACCATATTTTATTCCTCTTAATGACTTGATGTGATACACTACACCCCCTAAGTTGTGAATCTTTTATTATTTGATTGGTCCTCTCTTGGAGACATTAGGCTCAATGTTCCCTAAGTTAAAGACATTACATGAACTAATTAAGACTTCGTTGAACATTTTGTACACTACTTTTGCATTTACAATTTTGGTTATATGGCTACCTTGCATAACACACTTTGCATTCCTATGGAGCCCTCTTGTTTGTTCATGAGTTCCAAGCATACAAAGTTTTTCTTGCCTCATGAAGCTCAAATTTCATTATTGTGTGCCTCCTTATCAAAGTTATCAGGAGGTATAAGTTTGGTCTAGTTGGATGGGAAGACACACTGAGGCATGAATTTCCCATAGTCACTCGTGTGTTTGTGTGTGTGAGTGCATTCCAACCATGTGTGTATATGTCTCACCTCTTTAGATTACTCACCCAATAGACAACCTAGAGTTTCCTTGCCTCAGAGTGTTTGTGAATTTTCAGAAAAAAACATCCTAGATCTTATGCACATCATGTTGGACAAATGGTCGAAGACTGATCCATCCACCCCTTTTATTTTGTTTTGTTTTTCCTTTCTCTTTTTCTTTAACAGTGTATTCTTGTGTCTTGATCATGCTCTTTATATCATTTTCATGAAGTATTCTTTTTTATCTATGTTGCTTTACCATGGGATCTTGATCCTGGAAGCTTCATCATCCCTCTTGATTGTTGTCATCCTATATTACCAGTATTGGGGCACTTCGACCCCTCTTCATGATATTTTTTCTACTTTACTGTTACTTTGAAGCAAGTTCATCCTCTCACTAAAGTGGGGGCTAGATGTAGTGTCAAAAAATGTCATCCTTGACATTTTCACACTTTTTTGGGTCCTCCCTATAAAATTGAGCTTAATGATGCCTTGACTTAGTGTTGTATTGTGTTTAACATACTCACATTAGGTATTGGGCCCTTGTGAACTAAATAAACCAAATCATACCTTATTTAAGGTTTTTGAAAGTGTCATACCACACTTTCACTTTAGTAGAGTTTTCATAAATAATTGGGCATCTTTATGCTTTAATTGGCCCTATTTTACATCTACAAGCCTTGATTAATGCATCTTTTGTGAGGATAATCCCAACATAAATCAACATCCAATCATAATTCAGGTGTTTTTAGGTTGTGTGGCCTAGATTTAGTGATTTCAGACTCATATGCCACCTTGGGCATGTGAGTCCTACCTATGGTTTTGGGCCCTGATCTAGATTTTGCATCATTCTAATAATTTTTGAAATTGTGTCCCATAATTATGCCTAATGAGACTTATACAACACTTCTAGCATATGAGTCTCGTGTGGCGTAAAATTAAATTTAATTCAAATTCTTGGTGGGATTTTATCCTCCTAGATATGATGTTGTCTTGAAGTGTTAATTTTTGGAAATTTGGCATAAACAAGTATAAATACAAGGTTATTTCACTTATTTTCAGCTAAGCATTCAAGAGATGATCCTAATCCTTCAAGTATTCATGCATTATAGCAAATTGGAGTTCACAAAAGCATTCAAGAGTCTTCAAGAGCTTATTATCAAGTGTTTTAGAGTATTAATCAACCATCAAGCATCATGTTTTAGGGTTTTATGATTCAAGCTTGCATTCAATTCAAGATCTATCACATTCAAGCAAGAGTCAAGATCTACATACATTAGAGCAACTTTAGACATGTTTGGAACACTTCATTGATAGTGTTTTGTGAATTGCAACATTAAATTTTGTTCATTCATCATTCCATCATCTTATTTCATTTCATTTCAAGGTTTGATTACCAAAATGCGGTTTGACAAAGGTAAATCCCTTTCTACTAACAAAACAACATTTTTCCCTTTCTTTAGTGTGTGATTTGTAGATATAGGTTGAAGACACATTGAAGAGAAAGTTTGGAGAAAGTTTTCAAGTGTTCAAATTTGTTAAAGTTGTCACCTTACATTGGAGAACATTGAAAGACATCTACAGGTCACAAATCAAAGATTCAAATTCAAAAATCAAGTGGAAAGGTCAAAGGAAACCTTGAAGAGTAGAATCATAATTTGAATTTCTAAAAATCCCTAACTAGACTGATACATCATTTTTGGCGTATGAGTCCTAGTATAGGAAAATTTGTATATTTTAGGAGTTTCAGTCATCTTTCTACTAGATTTTGATTCATGTCTAGTAACCCTAATCTGGGACTAAATTTACCAAACTGGTGTATGAGTCCCATCAAACATTAAATTCAGTGTTTTCAATATTTCAAGTCTTCATTCAAGTCTTTATAGGTTTCCAAGTGCACACTATTGATTTTTCAGTTTTCTATTCTAATTTAGTTGCATTTCTAGTTCATTTAATTAGGTCTTTCATATCATTAAGTTTCATAATTAGGTCTTTCATTTCATTAGTCTTTCGAAGCTCTAGCTTGGTGGTGAACCCCTCATTAGTTTCTAATCAAACTCTAGGAAAAACCTATTGCAAGATCTCTTTCTCCTTTACATACATTAGTTTGAGATCTCTAGGGTTTACCTTGAATGAGAGAGTGTGAGGATTGTTATTCTATCTCCCAAGCATAGAACGACAAAATTCAACCTTTCAATCACAAATATCACTTGGTATCCCTTTTGCACCTATGTAATATACTACTTCTTAAGCCATGGTTAGTATTTTACGGTCCTTCTCCCACATCTCCACTCACAACTCAACTTCAATCCCATATATTATCTCATCCTCTATTCCATCCTTTAATCCATCATAACCTCTTTCAACCTAATATTTATATGCTTCTTGGTATGTTCCTCAATCATCTACCACATATATACCTCCAAATCAATCTACTTACATCCCATGGTTATATTCATCTTATCTGGCTTCACATATTCCACTATCCTCTTACATTTACATATATTAAAAAATAATATCCACATATTCCTCAATCTTCATACATCTCTCAATCTTGATATTCTTCACAATAATATATTTATTATGCCTCATATATATCTCATATATAACCTTATTCATACACCTACCTTTCTTCTAAATCAAAATCTTCCTCATATATTGGTTCATTCTCAGGTACAATCAACCATATAACCAATTTCACCATCCATCTAATCTATCTATATATAATCTATACCCCCATGGATAAAAAATGTTATTCCTTTAGGTCCTCAAATTAACAGAACATGATATATATGTGACACACCCCTAAATTCATAATGGGAGGAAATGAATTTATCTCTCAAGAGATTATAAGAAAGCACCAATAAGAAGAGAGAATATAAATTTTTCCTCCCCTATCCTTTGAACCAATGGAAATAGGGTAGTGTCCACCTATTAGGAGATGGAACATAGGACCTAATTCGCACTATACTTCATTAGGAACCTTGATTCCTCAACCAAGTGACTTGATTGACGAAGGGAACTAGGGGGTTCCTTCTAAAATTGGATGGGGATTCACCATTAAATGAAGCTTAAAAGGAGAAATGGAAATACCTATGCACAAAACCCTAGAAACTTGAGAGCATGAAATCATATTACCAAACTAGAATCAAACATAAAGGTACTAGGAAGATTAATGGAATCAAAAAAAGGGCTATAACTCTAAAATTATGCTTTCTGAAGTGCATTGGGACTCAGATGTAGGCTTGGTGATATAGTCTTGCTACAGGGTTTCTAGGTAGAACTTGGAATCTTCTGGTGACTAAGCAAGATCTACAGAAAGGTGGAAAAAGTGTTATACAGGGAGTCATATGCTCAATATGGAGATTTAGTCACATTACTAGGGTTTGATTTATATTTCTTGAAACCTCAAAAATAGGGTTTAAATTTTTAGGAGATGGAACAAGGGATAAGGGCCTATTTCACTCAAGTTTCACTCAAGGATACCTTAGAGATCTCAATCCAATGATGGAAAGAGGTAAATAGATCTACAATAAGGTGTCCAAAGGGTATGATTAAAGAATAAAGTGGGATTCACCACCAAGCTAGGGCTTGAAAAGACAAGTAACATGCAAACCCTAATGATAAAACCTAATGATGTGCATAATTTAAGTAAATGACCTAGAAATTAATGTAAATCCAAAAAATAAACTGAGAAAGTATAGAGGTGCACCTGGAAACTTGTAGAAGCTCATAACAAGGTCTAAAATGATAAAAATATAGACTTTAGGGCTTACTGGTACTCATACGGTACGTTGGGCGTATCAATCTCAGACTAGGGTTTATAGGCCACAAAAATGAATGTGATAGTGGTAAACCTAGAACTTCTAAAATATAGAAAAATAAATGTAATGGGACTTATATTCCACATGTGGCATATCAATCCTGTTCTAATTTTTCAAAAAGTCAAACTATGAATCTGTTCTTCTATCTCTGCTCGTTCTTCCCAATCTGATTTCCAGATCTGAACCAGTTAAAAGACCTGCAAAATAGAATATAGTGTTTATTTACTTATGGGGGGTTTGCCTCAGTCAAAACCCTAGTTTGGTAGTTAAACTTTGATAGAAATGATAAATCTTGAGAAAAAAGATGAATGCAATTCCTAATCTTAAGTGCATCTAAGATTAAGAGATCTATGTTAGAATAAGATGCATGTACAAAACATAGATATGATGACAAAATTTTAGAGATCTCTAATCTCCCTAATAAGTCACAATAATTTATGTACCTTCTTTTAGGATAAAAGTAGAGTTAGAATGGAGGCTGGAATCACTTAGAAAACAAGTCATTAGGCTTGGATTGATGGCTAGTTGCACCTCCCCAACCTAGAATCCATCATGGTTCACCATAGGAAACCATCATCAATCATGTATAATGATATATCTTGGATGAAAGGGAGCTTCAAGACCTACAAAAACACTATAATGCTTCTCCAAGACTTCAACTTTTCTTTCTATTTTCTCTTGAATGCTCTTGTGGAAGAATTCTTGAGTGCTAAAGTTGGTATTATGAATGCTTAGACTTGGTTAGATGAAATAATGATTTGAAACCTTGTTTATATAGGAACTTCATCTAATTTACCATTTATTTGATCTCAAATGCTAACATCAAACAAAAAATTGAATTAAAAACCTTCATTTTTTGCTCAAACTCTAAAAAGGGGTCACACGAGACTCATATGCCACTTATGGCATATGGATCCCACATGTTGAATATCCAAGATACTGAGAAGGGGGGTGAATCAATATCTTCCTAAATTTTCTGAACAGATACCATCCAAATATTTGAATGCATACAATAGAAAAGATAAGTAAAAGGATTAACTGAACATGAAATCAAAAAACACATGAACACCAGGATTTTCATGTGGAAAACCCAAGATGGGAAAAAATGTGGTGAGTGTTAGCTCACAATATAGTATAACCGGTTATAAGATACTGCAAAATGAGGTGGCTCACTACTAGGACTCACTATCCAAATATAAAGGCTCACTACCAGGACTCATTGTCCAAATACAAAGGCCCACTTCTTGTAAAGTTTACAGTGACAAATTGACTTACAACCAGAAAATGAACTGATAAAGTACACCTAATGAGTGTTGATTTAGTTCCAATGAAGCTCAGTAGATTGACTTGGCACATTTCATGTTAATTTCACTTCTTCACATTCACATTCACAACTCAATAAATCTCTCTTCTAGTCTTGAAATTTTTTCCAATATATATACTTGATTTCTCTGCAAGCATCAATTAGGTTGGCTGAATTAGATGCAGTTCTTATTTAACAAAAATACCAACTATCAGCTACAAGCTTTCACAAAATATTCCCAAAAGGAAATTCAAATGCCCAACACACTACATCTCATTGGAATGGACCTAAGATAGGTCACACATACATCCGCAAAACAAAATTGATTCCCCATTAAATTACTTATCCATTAGGTCAGCTAAATATGGACCTAATAGCAAAATTGCAATCAACAGAGTAATGTTGATATACCATATGAGCATCTGAATACATGAGATCTTAAATTTATGTGCTTCCAACATCCATAAACCATTTGCCTAAAGATGGACCTAATAGCAAAATTGCAATCAACAGAGTAATGTTGATATACCATATGAGCATCTGAATACATGAGATCTTAAATGTATGTGCTTCCAACATCCGTAAACCATTTTCCAAAACCTCACAAAACAATAATCACTAGCAAACAATTACAAACCAAAATACCAAAGGATATGGACATTATACCAGTTCAGATATCAAACCACAATACCAGAACAAATTTAGACTTGATCTTGCAGGTGCAACTCATATATCATGGTGACATCAATGACAACACAAAACAACAAAATGAGATGTTATCTTCATTTTTCCAACAATCTCCCCCTTTGTCATTGATGGCAACATGTTCCAAAAAGAATATTTACAATACTTCTCCCCCTAACACTAGTATTTCACCATTCTTCACTCCCGCTTTGACATCAAGGAAAAATGGTGTCCTAAAAATATTGAAATATGAAAATAAAGAAAACAAAGAGACATGCATTAACTAGAGGAAGGCGAGCCTTGAAGCTCCTTAAGAATGACTTCCCATACAAATTTACCATTCTCCCAACTTTCCTTTGTAGCAATCAACACCCTGTTCAAGGATTGCAACTCTACCAAAGTTTCTTCTACACCATCTGAAGTATCATGAGTTAGATTTATCTTCTCAATCTTTTATGTTCCTACCAAGGAATTTCCAACCGGATTGTATTCCACACTTATAATGTCACTTAACTGATCAATTTTTTTTATAATCTCTTCCTTCTGCTTCTGTAAAAAAAATAATTTATCTTTATGCACGAAGATGGCATTCCTAGTTGACCTATCTCTATCTTTGGATGTACTGAAAGTACCAGAGATAAAAGTCAACTGAGACTCAATGGAGTCCATAACAACCTTAATGTTCTAGGTGGCATCTGACCACTTCAAGCAATAAGCAAGAATAACATTTGCTTCCAACTCATAGGTCTTCATAGTTTCCAAGTTCTTTTCAACATTTGAGTGTGCAAGACTACACTTGTCACGCAATTCTAGTAGCCTTTTCTCTGCCAGTTTCTCTTCAACCTCTTGTTTTGTCTTTTCACCAAGCCTAGAGGTATACTCCTTGAAAGAATCCAACAACAATCTCAAATTTTCAATAGGAGTGAGGGATGCATCAATAAATTCACCAAGTGTGACCTCCTGAAATGGCTTAAGAGCATCTTTTATGAGTTATGTTTCTTTCTAATGAGTTTCAAGAATCTCCTTCCTTTGGATGCTTGTAATGCATCTCCTAACACCACTTTATGGATTAGAGACATCTTCACCACATCTACATACCCTTCAATCATAGGAAGTTGTAGAATCTCATGAGGAATTATTGGTTGGAATCTAATTTGCTTGGATAGAAATCCTTTTAGAACATCATTACTAGAGGATGATTCTTCGAGACGCTTAAGAGATTTTACAATTTTATTTTAACTTTCTTCATTTTTCCTAGAAAATTTCTCCTTTTTCTTTTCTTCCTCTCCCTTTTCCTTTTCTTCTCCCTTCTATTTTTCTTCCACTTTCTCTTCTTCTTCTTTCTTTTCTTCCTTTTCATTTTCATCTTTATCTGTATCCCTGTTGTCTTCTTCATCATTTCCATCTTTCTCATTTTCATTTTGTTCTTCTTCTAGATTATCTTTTTTTTCTTCTTCGCTACCTTTTCCTCCTTTAGTGTTACCTTTTTCATCATTTTCTTTTTCGCCTTCAGTGTGCTCCAAATGAGCATCATCACATTTTTTAGGCTCAACTTCACCTTCATTCTGCTTCTCACTTTCCAAAGGATCATTTTCACCACCAAAATCATTTTCAACATCAATGTCTTTAGAAATACCTGCATCACCTGTATCAAGAGGAATATCTTCCTTAGCATTTTTCAGTAGAGACATCTTCATCAATCTTAAGCATGCCATATTACTCTATTGTATCTCAGATCACTTTTGTAGTTTCCTTCCTTATCTTCTTTATCTTCTTTTTGTCTCTTTTCTTCATAATATTAACCCTTTTCTTCATTTGAAACATATATGCACAAATATTTTTCAAAGTTTCTAGATCATCTGAGGTCAGAGAAGACCCAATTTTCTCAAATGCATTGTTCCTAATTTTTTCTTCAAGTACAATAGCCTCTGATCTTCTTTTCATTAGAGCTGCCAACATATTCTCAGGCACATCTTGCTTCACATCATCCCATTTAACTTCCAAGATGATAACATATTGAATAACATCTAAAAGTAAAAATTTCTTATCCTCTTTTTTAGCATTATCATAATACTCTATTGTATGCTTCAACATGTTCTCAAAATGTAACAAAGAATTGAGAGTTGCCTCCAATTTGAAATGGGGACCAAAACTTACTGGAATGTCATGTTCTTCTCTTTGTTCTGGGGAGGCTTCTTCAGATACCTTTGTCTTCTTCGACTGTAGTTTGGCATGCACATGAACGCAAATTTTCTGCTCTTCCTCATCTTCATAAGATGACAAAACATTCACTCTCTTAGAATCAACAACTTCCTTAGAAGCACCTCCATTAGAGGATAAACTTCCTCTTCTTTTCCTCACCAATTTTTCAGCAGGATCCTCTTCCTCTTCATCTTGATATATGTGACGCTAATATTTTTCTCCCTTGAATCTTTCTATTTCTTTCCTGTTTTCCCAGGGGCCACCGAAGGAATTTATTTCCTCTTCCTAGATCTAGTAGTAGATCCGAAGGAAATTGAGCCTTTACCTTAGTTAGTAGTACTAGGTTTAATTTTTTATTGTAGAAGTTGCATAGAGTTTGGGTCAAACCACAATAGTGGTTTACAAATTTTATGAGGAAGGAAATTTCATTTTTCTTCCTTTCCCCAAACTCAACGGGTTCGGTTGAACTCAATGGTTCGGACGAACCACCTTTTATGTTCGACCAAACCCCCAAAACATAAACAAAAATAATAATATTTTAAGGGGTTTGGTCCAACATGGATTCGATCGAACCCCCTCAAATAAGACATAAAAAATAAATGAACTTGTCACTGTATAATTGAGATGATTCAGTCATATTGTAATGATAAAATTCATCCTCATATGGAGGATTTTATATTATCTTCCATCAAATTCATCCTCTTTATGATATTCTTATTTAATATTGATATTCTAGTGTGAATTCTTAATTTTAGACATATCTTAAGTAGATAAATTTAGGTTCATTGAAGGTAATAGAACTTTTTTTTCACTTACATAATCCTATTTTGAAGTTCATTTATGTTAACAACTATTGGATTAAATATTTTTATCCCCAATTATTTTCAAATAACTTTATAATAATCTTTGTATTATTATTCTTTCTTTCATCGTTTCATTTAAAATTTGAACCATTTAAGGATGCTATGTTATAGATTATAGTTTCCTTCCAATTCTTTTTAAATTGTTAATGGTATGAAAATATTATTGATGAGTAGATGAATTATTACAGCTATTTTAGATTTGTATTCCCTTTATTTAGATATATTATTTACCAAAGTCTCATTGCTCTTTTAGGTGTACTGTATACATATATATATAACATGGAAAATGAAGATCATGTTCCACCTGCGCTAGATTCTTTGTTTGCAAATACCAATAATAAGATTAAAAAATTAAGAGATTCATTAGCATAGGGTGCAAACTCAGGGATATATAGTGAACCATGCATGTTAATATTGCATAGTCTAGAAAAAATAAAAGATGAACTTGAGAGGACTAGTGCATATTCCCTAGATAGAGTGGCTGCTATTCTTTCCCGTATGTGGGAAGAAGTACATTGTGGCGTTCCCCTTAAACAAATACAGGATAGTGTCACCAAAGAAATGATAAAAGCCACTTGTTTTCTGTTTTATCAAAATGTGCATAAGGTTAGGGGATACCAGGTCACTAGATGTGTCGATTATGCTATGGCCTCATAGATCTACCCATGATTTCTCATAGTACATGGTCTATACACAAACAATGACCATATTCCATTGTATTTTGTTTAGCAGTTGTATGCTAAGGTCCATTTGGGACTCAAAGTTAACTACCTGGAAATTCCACCATATGCTAGTTAGGGGCGTGGCAGGATTGTTGATAGGCCCACCTATCATCAAGCAGCTAGACCACCCCCGGTGTTTAGGGTATTGGTTGGTGAGAGGTCTCTTGCTCTCACCCCAGCTGTAGCCCCCATAACATATGAGGTTGTTGTTGCTTCCCAAAAGGAAGCAATTGACACTGTTGGTGACATTGTGGCTGCCACCACTAGGATATCTAATGATCGTGTAGGTCAGTATTTGATGTCTAGACATTCCTGATCCATGCCATTTTCAGCACAGTGGACCACCATGGATCCTTTTATAGTGGTTGACATCCCTACTCCTACATAGCTTGATGCACTTACAGGAGTTATGGCACACATAACTATGAATTGTTTGGTTGAGAACCTATTGGAGGCATATGCCAACATTACACCAGACAATGGGATTGGTATAGAGCATGTTAGAGATCATTTGAGATGCAGAGGTCATTCAGTTCTAGGATCCCATCACTCTCAGTCGAGCACTAGTGCGCATTAGGATCCACCTACAGTTCATTAAGCAGCTACACATACTATGGGTTTTACTGATATGTTGATTGGTTTTGGTTCATCATCGATGATGCCATCTCACCTTCTTAGTCCTCTACATTCATCATTTCTGGCACGACATGGGATAGATCAGATGGATGTAGATGTTGATTCATCGCTTGACCATTTGGTGGATATGGTGGAGGTGACCATTTCAGAGGACTTAGCTCATCTGATATCAGATGATGTTCATGTATGTTTGCATGTGCATGTTTCAATTCTTTTTTCATTATTTTTAATTTTTCCTTTTAACTAGATATTCATGTAAGTTGATATATATATGTATATATATTGTTATAGGTGGACATACCTCATATCACTCCTAGCCTTGGTCCAGATCATCTGCATGATCAATGTGACTATGTGGATGAATTTGCTGCCAGTGGACATGTGAGTTTTATATTTTTATATAATCAAACGTGTATATGTACATGCAATATTTATGTATGCGTAGATCTAGATTGATATTTAAAAATACAAGTTCATTTAAAAATAACTTTCATAAAATTTATTTAATATAAATTATATGTATTTAACACATCCTGTACACAATTTTATTTGCAGGGCTCAACACATCCATCAGAGTAGGAACGTTCTCATTTAGATGGCCATTCGACTGGGAGTATACATTCATATTAGGCCATGCACACTAGATTTATGATCTTTACCACATGTATTTTATTATAGATGATGATCTTTAGTATTTGAAATTTTATGATCTCTAACTTACATTTGCTTATTTGTTGTTCTTTAGTATTCAAAATTTGATGATCTTTAATTTACATTTTTCTTATATGATATGTACATATTTTTTCTTATATTATATATACATACATTTGCCTCTTTGGTTATAATATGTGTTATGTTTATATGTATTGAATCTCTTTACATGTATGTACATGTGTTTGCTTATGGTTTAAACATGTTTACACATAATATATGTATGTATTTTCTTTAAATATTCAATATACATACATGTTTTCTTATTCTATGATCTTTTACAACTTACATTTCCTTATATTCAATATACATTTGATCTCTAGTAGAATTTTAGGGAAATCAATGCCACTTTATAATTAAGTTCATTCATGTTGATCACAATAAATATATTTTTTTAAATGACTTAAGCAACATGAGCCACTGAGTTGAGAACAAGATATAATCTTTTTGACAAGTAACTTGAAATTCAATTCAAATTATACCTCTATTATATGTTTTTGACAAGTAACTTGAAATTCAATTCAAATTTAATGAAGAAAATTTAATTCAAATTATACCTCTATTATACATTTTTGACAAGTATTAAGAAAATTCAATTCAAATTATACCTCTAATATACATTTTTGACACTTAACAAAATTCTAAAATTACTAGATACATTGTCCATACCTATGAATTAAATAACAACAAACTCCACAATGAAATAACTTGTTTGTTTACTACTTGATTCATTTAAACTAGGATCTAGTTATTCCATGTACACTAGAATAATTTTTTCCCCATCCCATATGCATATAAATAGAAGATTATTTTTCATTATTCTGGATATCAAATTGCAATATTAATTCTCATTTATATCACTTGGAGCATAGATTTTGGAGAAGAAGTTTTTGCACATTTATCAAGGAGGCAAATATTGGACCTTGACAACTTTTCATTTTTATCAATCAAGGAAAAATTTGGGGGATAATTTAACTAAGTTGGTAGAGGAATTGTTTTGAGTCATCTTTAAGTTGAAGAAGAAAATGGGACAACAAAGAAAAAGAAAAAATGCATCTCAATGAAAATTTTCAAAAGAAGAACATAAGAGGTGTGAACAAAGCCTGTAAAATTATCATAGAAAGAAACAAGGTACATGCTTGTTTCTTCTCTCTCACTCTCAAGTGTGTGTTTAGGAATTTTACTTTGAAAAGACATGAGTATTCATTTGATGGGATGGAATCCATAATTTGTGCATTACTCCACCCAATAGTTTGGTTAGTACACCTAAACATAAATTTGTATGTGCATACATTTTGCATTGACTTTCTTATTAAAATTAGAAATGTTTAATGTATGACCATTTTTCAACTTACAATACCCAAACTTAAAATGTACTCTTAAACTAAAATATTGTACATTAAATCCTTCCCTACAAACCTTACACTTATCTTTTACCAATACCTTTGTTTAATGCTTTTGTCATCACATTATCATTGTTGAGTATTGAATCTACACAATTTTCTCTTTACTTTGTTCATGAAGAAAATGATAGTGTACTTCAATACATGCTTAGTTCTCCAATGAAACCTTAGATTTTGTGTCCCTCACTATGCCACTTTGATTTTCATAATTTTTTCAACCACATTAATTATTTTATGGCTTTACAAATTCCTATATATTCTAACTTTGCACTTTGAAAGAAACCATTATTTTTTCTTAATTATTCATGAAACTACACCTTCATGTACAATGAAGTAGCATTCTAATGTTGATATTTGGTGATCAATATCCCCTATCCAATCTACATTGCAACATATAATTAGCTTAAGATTTTTCTAAACTCCCATTGAATTTAATCTAATGATCAATAGTTCCTTAAAAATATTTTTTAAATATTTTAATAAATTCCCAATTCTAACTCAAGCTATATGACCTGCCAAGGAATAATAGTTATATATGATAGCTTATTCTTTAAATTATGTCTTAACACACATTTGTTTTGAAGGTTTCTAACCATCATTGCACTTGAATGACTATAAATACTATTAAATGTCCTCAAGTCATCTTGGTCATGCAAGTTGCAATGTTTATCTGATCCTTGACTCAATTCCTTAAGCCAATTCTTTTTGTTTCAATATTTGTGTTTGGTTTTAGTTGATTATTTGGGTTGTGTTTTATGTCCCATAAATTTTTAACTCTTTTAATCTTAGCACATATTGGAAATTTAAATTTGAAACCTTGAAACATCTTATAGCCCAATTTTGTTGGGGTTCTTTGGATCACCTTGTTATACTCTAAGGGTTTCCTTTGTTATATCACTAGCCTAAAATTTCTAAGTCACTTGTATGCATAATCCTCAAACTTTGATGCTTGGCATGGAATTCGACCTATGTGTATCCTATCCTTGGCTATGCATTTATGGATTTTTTTTCATACATGTGCATGTAGTTGTTTTGTGTCTTTGGTCTTTTCTTTTCATCACTTGAATGTTCTCAAATTATTTTTATGTTTTATGCTCTAGGGATTCCTCAAGCTGGAGTCGAGCCAAATCTAGATATTGGATCAAATGAATCTATTGAAGAACACATGGACCTTGAAGTTAGGGAGGATACCCAATTTCAAACAATGCTTGTTGGAGAGTGGTCAAGATCACTTCCTTCTATTTGTATGAATGAGAATATAAAACTAGCACAAACTTCTCTCACTTATAGCATCATGTTTTATCAGTTTGTTTGCTTGCATGCATAAACATCACTTATATAACATCATCTCTCACTTTTTTTTTGCAAAATATTTTGTGACATGTAGGAAGGGCTCAACAAGAAAGAAGTTTTCATGCTCAAGTTGAGCCAAATCTAGACATTGGATCAAATGAATATGCTCAAGAATGCATGGTCCTTGAAGATAGGGAGTAGGCACAAGTTCAAACAATGCATGTTGGAGAGGGGTCGGGATCAGTTCCTCCTACTGGTATGGATGAGCATATAAAACTAGCTGAGAAGGTGAGGAAACAAATTTCTAATAGAAATTTAGATCATTTACTTGAAATGGATATGGAGAAACTGAAATATTATGCCAACTAGCCTTATAATAAGAGAAAGAAGTCAATGACTAAATCTTTAAATGGAATGATCAATCATCATTTCAATCATCTTGATACACTTGTAAAAACCCAATTTTTATCATATTTACTTCTTCGTGATGAGCTCAAAGAGTCATTACAATTGTTGGGTGTACATTCGACATCAAATAAGAAGAAACACATGGGATTACAAAAGGATATTGTTCAAAATGTTAAAAAGGGTTTAGATTCCATTGGGAAAGGATGTAATAACCCTCCTGGTTGCTAGATGGACTCAGTAGTGTTATGTTTTGTTTGATGCTCAGATACTATGATGATACTGTTATTATTTGATGTGGTTATTCAGATACTATGATGATACTGCTATTGTTTGATATGGTTAGTTTAGATGCTAGACGATGTTATTTCATTTTGGATATGACTACTTTATATGACATTATGGTTGATTATATCTGTTAATTTTATGAATTGTGATATGATGCAATGATTTAATTTAATATGTAATGTGATGATTGTTATTTAGAAATGTAACTCATTGAGTATGTTATTATTGTTAGAATAGGTGTGACGAAGGACAATATAGCATCACTCGTTCGCGAGTGCCCTGTTATGTTGCAATTCCTTCTCACAATGCAGTAACTTGATTTAATGCTTTGATATATATATGTTTATATGCACATGTACACAACTTCGTTTGTATGCAGGATTGCAGGTATAAGTCTCGATTCCACCTGCTTCAGCAGGACAGGGCGAGCACCAAATAACCCAACGGATAAAAGTTGATACAGAGGTGACGATGAAGTCCTCCCGTCCCATGATGTCAGGTTGTCTCATCTGTTGGTATAGTCGATGTTGTGTAATTGTCGTCTTTGCCTGCTGTGTTTGTGTTTTGTCTTATTTTATGAGGGCATTTATAATTATGATTTATCTTAATGATTGGAATAGATTAATTATTTTAATGTTGGATTATATCGTAATTAAATATTTAATTATTTTAATTATTTTTGAAAATCATATATTGCAATTGAATAATAATTAAATATTAAATATAGCTTAATTATTTTTAATCAAGTAAATTGGTGGGGATAATTATTAGAATAATTTATTTAATTAAATAGAAAATGTGTTGTGCAAGAAAGTGGTAAAATAGAAATTAAAGCAAGAAAACAAATAAAAGATTAAAAAAGACTGTATGAGCCAATAGGAATTAAGAGTTGGGAAAAAGCTAGTTTTAAAGAATGGATTTTTCTTTTAATTTGGATTTTTGAGAGTTTTTGAAGAGAGGAGGAATATATTTTATTTAATTATGAAGTTTTGAGAGGTTCTCACACACACACAGAGGAACAGAAAGTTGAAGTGCTCAAGTGAAGGTGGAGTTCGTTCTGGGCCACGGATTGGAATCAGATTCGAGGGCATCTACAAACTTGCATTGGATTCCAGGTTTCTCTCATTGATTCTCTTCTCATACCCTTTTTGTTTGTTTCTGAAAATAAAAATAAATCTTGTTAAAATGATTTTGTGATTATAGAAAACTTCTGTTGAATGGAAAACTAGGGCAAATTGTTAGATTGAAAACAAAGAAAAAAAAACCATAGTTACTGTACTGTACAAAATCTGTCAAAACCTTTAGCTTCTGAAATTCTCATCTTGACAATATTAACAATTAGAAAAAAAAAAAAATAATAATAATTTCCTTTTTAAAAAGAAATACTTCTGAGGGTTTGTGTATATGTGTATGGGTTGAGTATCCCTTGCTCTGTAATTTATTTGATTTTGTATAAACCCAGAAAATTGTATTCCTATACTAATAGATCTGTATATGTATTTTATTGAAAAATATATATATATATATATAATCTCTATTGAAAAATCCTTTTATTTTGTTTAAAATTTATTTATACAGAGTTGGTCGGATAAATGGCACTGTGTTTTTTGTTTGTTATTAATTAAAATTTTTATTTTTGATTTTTCGGGATCCGTGCGGAGTAGTGCGGATGAAATCCGCGTTCCCTTGGTTTCTGTGTTTTTCTTGTTTTATGAAATCGAAATGCATTTTTTTAATAAAGTTTTTATGTTGCATTTATTATAAAAGTTTTTGATTATTTAAAAGTTCATTGTAATGTTGTTTTATATATGGTATGGAGGGAAGGGAGGGACGGCGAAGCCGTACCTCCCGACCCCCCTCCCACTGCCCCGTAGGACTGCGGGTACAGTAGTCCATGGACTGCTGTACGCAGCAGTCCGTAGGACTGCTGCGCACAGCAGTCGCATGGACTGCTGTGCGCAGTCCTATGGACTGCGCCCAGCTTGGGCTGCGGATTTAAAAGTAAGTTTTATTTTTTTTTATTTATTTTCTTTTATATATTAAATTTTGATTTAGGTTTTAAATTTATATTGTTAAATTTTTAATAATATAATTATTATATATTTGTATGGATATATTTTATGAATATAATTATGATGTATTTTATTTAATAAATAAAATAATATTATAATTATTTTATATTGTTTATTAAAATGAAATTTTAGTGTTAATATAATTCATTACATTTTAAGGATGTAGCTTTTGAATGGAATTAAAATATTTAATTTTGTTTCTTTAAATTGAGCAATTGTTATATTTTAAAATGGACATTATTTTATTAATTGTATGGTCGAACAAATATTTTAGACCAAAATTAACCTTTAGTCATGGTTGTGGTTTTTTTTGAGACAATCGTTTGTTTTAAGTTGTTTTAGTGGGTTTGGAATCGAATTTAACGATACAACCTTGCAGAATTTAATGTGAGTTTTCTTTTATGTCATATTTGCTTTATTGCTTAGTATTGTCTATGGGGGAACCCTACTACTTGTAATCCTAGTCCAGAGGCAGGTTTATTTTATAAAGTTGTCTTCATCTTATTTTGTACCTTTGGTGTTGAAGTTTAATGATTTATGCTTGGAAGGGTTGAACGTGTTTCTGTGATAGTTTGTTATGGGTTGTCGCGAGAGGAGTATTACCTCGCGTGTGTGGATTCAAGTTCTATGTTTTATATGATTTAGTTCAACCCTTGCCGATTTAAGATTTGTTAGGGGTCATAGGTGGGAGAGTGGCTCTTCGTGGGCGCCGGCGCCTCGGATGAGGAAGGGCCAGGATAACCCTCGAAGAGTAGTAAACAAGTGATAACCTAAACAATAGATTAGGGGGAAGGGTAGTTTAATCATACAAGATAATAAAACTTTGGATTCCTCGGCTATGCATTAGGGCTACCTTAGACTAGTGATAGACTGAGAAGGCCGTGGTCGGCAAAGTCAGAGTCTCGTTCTCATGAGAGACTATTGGCTCCGCATCAGCTACCCTATGGTTCCGGCGCCTCAGTTAGGAGGAAGGGCCAGGATATCCATAGATGGGTGCCGGCGCCTCAGTTGGAGGAAGGGCCAGGAAATCCCATGAGAGCTATGCGATGACACTCTCCACTTGACACCCTTGTGCTTTGTTATTGTTGCCTCTGGATGTTATCTCTTTGTCATGTATCTTTGATTCTTGTGAATTTGATTCGTAATTGTTCCGTGATATTACTTCATGTTATCGTGTTGAGCTCTTAGTTTAACTTGTTATGTGAATTGAGTACGTTGATGGTTGTACATTGCATTTTTGAGTTGTACTTGTTCTGTATCATGTTGTTGAGTCGGTTGACATCCATGGTCGGGTTCACTTCCTCGTCACCTCTGAGCACGGGGGGTGAGTTACTTCGTAATTCACATGGTTGGGTGGAACGTGCTCCGCACCCGTTGGGTTCCCCATCAGCGTCTCGTCATCTCAGCTTTCCGCAGTGCAGATGTTCCAGTGATCAGTTGTACTTCATGTTCATTATTTTGTATCAATCCCCATGTTGGAAAAATTCAATGTAATTTATGTATCAAAGAAAATTGTAATGTAATATTATTTCAATGATGTAATAGTTAGGTTTGAATTGGATCACGTTATCAGATTTATCATGGATGTAATTGTGCGATGTTGTCATACTCGCAATCCTGGCTATCAGTTGTATCCTGTATATGGGTTTTTATAAATTAAAATAGTTATGTTGTTTTCATTATCTTTACGTTGTGTTGTGGTTGCAATGTAACCTCGCGTGCCCCAGGGAACCAAGTGTATTAATGTTATGTGTTATGCTATGTGTTATGATTTAATGTTGTTACATGTTATTTCTATTATTTAAAAAAAAATTATTCGCATTATGTGTGTGTTCTCTGGGGTTTGCACGACGGGCGTTACAACTTGGTATCAGAGCCAAGGTTGCAAACACTAGGGTCTTTGGGTAGTGTAGTCCATTAGGTTACCGTTTGTGCAACTCTTGTGCTCATGTCGTACTTTATCTTGTGGCGCAGAACTATGCCTCGAGGTAGAGGACGTGGTCGTGGAAGAGGCCGTGGTGCCGGACGTGGAGCAAACCGGCGAAGTCCCTCAGTTCCTAGTTCCCATGGCTCTGAGCATGAGGAACAGCAGAGCCTTCATAGTGTTCCATCAGGTAACCAGAATCCAGTACCGCCAGGTCTAGACGGTCAGTTACAGCATATACTTGGAGAGATTCTTGACCGATTGGGACCCAGGCCAGATGAGGTACACCAGGTGGAGAGGGAGAGAGAGATCTCCGAGGCGCAGGGATACAGATGTGGTTCCAGATGCAGTCGTAGCAGGCCATATGAGGGATTTGATGAGGGCACACCCTCCTACTTTTGATGGTTCTGGAGGAGGTCTTGAGGCTGAGACCTGGTTAATTGACTTAGACCGTTGCTTCGCCATGCACCCCTACGGTAGCAATACCAAGGCTCGGTGCGCATTATGCACTTGCGAGGCTTCGCGTCTACTTGGTGGCGCCTTGAGGAACAGAAACTGCATCTTGATCTCAGTATGGTTACTTGGGAGTTGTTCCTAGACAGGTTCAGAGCTCGTTTCCTCTCAGACCATTGGAGGCAACGCAGGGCTGACGAGTTTCACGATCTCAAGCAGTTGTCTATGTCAGTGGAGCAGTATGGCGCTTCTATGAGTTGAAGCAGTATGCAGGGATTAGCCACGATGAGGGCATGTTAGTGCAGCATTTTGTTCGGGGCTTAAATGCCCGCATCAGTGGTGGTGTACGAGTCTTCGAGCCGAAGACGATGGAGATGGCAGTGGAGAAGGCTCGCTTAGTGGAGGAGAATTTGGCCATGGCTTTGGGTGGTCACATCGGAGTACAGATTGGTAGCGCCCGCACCTGGTTATGTTGCTCATGGAGGGCAGTCACAGGGAGCAGGATCTTCCAGGAACAGGTACCCACCCTCGAAAGGGGGTTATCAGCAGCAGCAGCCTCAGCAGCAGCAGTCAAAACAGAAATACAATCAATCTCAACAGGGTGGCAATTCTCAGTTTCGCAGAGATCGGAGCAGGAACCGGGTTCGACAGGAACGTTTTGTACAGCCTGCACCTAGCTTCCAGTCAGCACCGACTCGTGGGAGTTTTCAGCAGTCAAATGCTCCATCAGGGGGCAGAGGTTTTGGCAGAGGCACTGGGTGTTTCTCTTGTGGACAGCCGGGGCATATTGCTAGGATGTGTCCTCAGAAGAACACCTCCGGATTTAATCAGAGGCCAGCAGCATCAGAGCCGACAGTAGGTGATGCAGGGAGATCTCATCGTGTGTTTGCTTCAGTGGATAATCGTCAGGCAGTCCATCAGAACACAGTGGTTGAGGCATCAGGTGTGTTGAATAATTCTAGCATTTCTATACTTTTTGATTCGGGTGCTTCTGATTCCTTTATATCACCTTTAGTTGTTGAGCGATGTGGGTTGGTGGCAATTAGCCAAGGCGTAAAATGGCATGTCGAACTAGCATCAGGGTCCAGGGTTGTGGTAGAGAAACTTGTGCAGGATTGTAATTTGAGTATAGGTGAAATGTCAACCAAGGTGGACCTCAGAATTCTGCCACTCGGTTCTTATGATATTGTCTTAGGCATGGATTGGTTGAGTGCACATCGTGCTATGATTGACTGTCGTCAAAAGGCAGTAAGGTGCACTGATGACTCTGGTAAGGAGGTGGAGATCTTGGGTATTCAGAGGCCCATTTCATTACGTATGATCTCTGCCATGCAGCTCAAAAGGCACTTCCGACAGGGTTGTCAGCTATTTGCAGTATCTGTGAGTGACTTGGAATCTGAGGATAGTCAGGGGTTGTCTTTGGATGATTACCCCCTCCTTAAGGGTTTTTCTGATGTGTTTCCAGAGGAGATTCCTGGTATGCCGCCTAAGCGTGATGTGGACTTCCGGATTGATCTGGTACCTGGAGCCGAGCCCATATCTCGAGCTCCATATCGGATGACAACACAGGAACTACAGGAACTCCGTCTTCAGTTGGAAGAATTGTTGGCCAAGGGTTTTATCCACCCAAGTGTTTCTCCTTGGGGAGCACCGGTGATATTTGTGAAAAAGAAGGATGGTTCTCTTCGCTTGTGTATTGACTACAGACAGTTGAATAAGGTAACAGTGAAGAACCGATATCCATTGCCCAGGATTGACGATCTCTTCGATCAGATAAAAGGGGCAAAGGTGTTCTCTAAGATAGATCTCAAATCGGGATACCACCAGTTGAGGATTGCAGATGCAGATATTCACAAAACAGCATTTCGAACTCGATACGGACATTACGAGTTCACTGTGATGCCGTTCGGGTTGACGAATGCACCTTCAGTCTTCATGAGTCTAATGAATGGAGTTTTCCGTACATACTTGGATAAATTCGTTCTAGTGTTTCTCGATGACATCCTGATCTATTCTAGGTCGATGGAGGAACATGAAGAACATCTAAAGCAGGTATTGCAGTGTTTAAGGGATAATCAGTTGTTTGCCAATCTCAAAAAGTGTGACTTTTATAAGACTGAAGTTCAGTATTTGGGACATGTGATTTCCGGTGAGGGAATTTCAGTCGATCCTGCAAAGATTCAGGCTATTGTGGATTGGCCCGCACCCACCAATGTCTCAGAGATTCGCAGCTTCATGGGACTTGCAGGTTATTATAGGCGGTTTGTTCAGGGGTTTTCTAGGTTGGCTCATCCTATCACCTCTTTGCAGAGGAAGGGAAAGAAATTTCTTTGGTCTGATCAATGTCAGTTAGCTTTCCAGACTCTGAAGGATAAGTTGACTAGTGCTCCAATCTTAGCAGTTCCTGATCCGGCAGGTGATTTTGTTGTTTGTACAGATGCTTCTTTGGAAGGTTTAGGGGCTGTGTTGATGCAGGAAGGTCGAGTGATTGCTTATGAATCACGGAAACTGAAAGACCATGAACTTAATTACCCCACTCACGATTTGGAGTTGGCCGCAGTTGTGCATGCCTTGGTGAGGTGGAGACACTTTCTCCTTGGGCATCGGTTCGAGTTGCATACAGATCACCGTAGTCTACAGTACATCTTCACGCAGCCGAACTTGAATGCAAGACAGAGAAGGTGGATGGAATTTTTGTGTGAGTACGACTTTGAGGTGAAGTATATTCAGGGTAAGGAGAATGTTGTAGCAGATGCTTTGAGCAGACGTAGGCATGAGCTATCCGCTTTGACTCTTGAGGTTGATTTGAGGAGTCAGATTGTTGCAGCTCTTTCTTCTGATGATTGGTATCAAGCAGTGAAGGCAGAGATTGAGTCGGGTAGAGCCTTAGAAGGTAAATTTGCAGGATACTCTTTGGATTCGGATGGTGTTATGCGCTATGCAGGCCGTATGTATGTACCTCCTGCAGAGGGTCTTCGTACCCTTATTTTGACAGAAGCTCATAGAGCTCCTTATTCGGCACACCCAGGAGTTAAGAAGATGTACGCTGATCTTCATGCACTATATTTTTGGGCAGGTTTGAAGCGTGACATTGCAGATTTTGTGGCTAGGTGTCTTGAGTGTCAGAGAGTGAAGGCCGAACATCATCATCCGGCAGGCTTGTTGCAGCCGCATCTTGTTCCAGAGTGGAAGTGGGACATCATTTCTATGGATTTTATAGTCGGGTTGCCCATGTCTTCCAGGCGACACGACGCTATCATGGTCACTGTTGACAGGTTGACCAAGGTAGCCCATTTCTCTCCTATTCGATCTTCATATACTGCTTCAGTGGTGGCTAGGGTGTTCATGGAGGATATTGTTAGACTACATGGGATACCGCGCAGGATTATTTCTGACAGAGATCCGGTATTCACTTCTGCATTATGGACATCCCTTCAGCGGTCCTTAGGGACTAAGTTGAATTTTAGTTCTGCCTACCATCCTGAGACAGATGGTCAGACTGAGAGAGTTAATCAGGTGCTTGAGGATATGCTTCGTATGTATGTCATGGACCAGCAGTCTCGTTGGGAAGACTACCTACATTTGGTTGAGTTTGCCTACAATAATGGCTATCACAGTTCGATTGGCATGGCTCCATTTCAGGCTTTGTATGGTCGTCCTTGTCGTACCCCTTTGAGTTGGGATCGATTAGAGGACAGGGTTCTTCTTGGACCTGAGATGCTTCGTGACATGGAGCAACAGGTAGCTCGCATCCGAGAGCATCTGGTAGCAGCTCAAGATAGGCAGAAGAAATTTGCTGATGCACACAGGGTAGATCGACAGTTTGCTATAGGAGATAGAGTGTTTCTCAGAGTTCGTCCTCGGAAGAGCCCTATTCGTTATGGAAAGGGTTCTAAGCTTGCACCCCGTTTCGTGGGTCCGTTTGAGGTGTTAGAGCGTATAGGTCCTGTTGCCTATCGCCTGGCATTGCCACCTAGTCTGTCGCGGATTCACGATGTCTTTCATGTTTCAGTTCTTAGGCCTTACTTTCCGGATGTTACTCATGTTCTTGATTGGAATGCTCTACAGGTCGAGGACGGGCAACTAGCTCTAGAGCCCGTGGCCGTGGTGCAGCACAGGAGGCTCGTACTCAGAGGCAGGGATATTGAGCAGGTGAGGGTCCAGTGGGATCCTAATGATGAGGCTTCAGCGACTTGGGAGGATACTTCCCGTATGCGAGAATCCTACCCATACTTGTTTTCTGGCTTACAGGAGTAAGCCGTATTTAAGGGGGGGAGGATGTAATAACCCTCCTGGTTGCTAGATGGACTCAGTAGTGTTATGTTTTGTTTGATGCTCAGATACTATGATGATACTGTTATTATTTGATGTGGTTATTCAGATACTATGATGATACTGCTATTGTTTGATATGGTTAGTTTAGATGCTAGACGATGTTATTTCATTTTGGATATGACTACTTTATATGACATTATGGTTGATTATATCTGTTAATTTTATGAATTGTGATATGATGCAATGATTTAATTTAATATGTAATGTGATGATTGTTAATTAGAAATGTAACTCATTGATTATGTTATTATTGTTAGAATAGGTGTGACGAAGGACAATATAGCATCACTCGTTCGCGAGTGCCCTGTTATGTTGCAATTCCTTCTCACAATGCAGTAACTTGATTTAATGCTTTGATATATATATGTTTATATGCACATGTACACAACTTCGTTTGTATGCAGGATTGCAGGTATAAGTCTCGATTCCACCTGCTTCGGCAGGACAGGGCGAGCACCAAATAACCCAACGGATAAATGTTGATACAGAGGTGACGATGAAGTCCTCCCGTTCCATGATGTCAGGTCGTCTCATCTGTTTGGTATAGTCGATGTTGTGTAATTGTCGTCTTTGCCTGTTGTGTTTGTGTTTTGTCTCATTTTATGAGGGCATTTATAATTATGATTTATCTTAATGATTGAAATAGATTAATTATTTTAATGTTGGATTATATTGTAATTAAATATTTAATTATTTTAATTATTTTTGAAAATCATATATTGCAATTGAATAATAATTAAATATTAAATATAGCTTAATTATTTTAATCAAGTAAATTGGTGGTGGATAATTATTGAATAATTTATTTAAAATAAATAGGTAATGTGAGGTGCAAGAAAAGTTGTAAAACAGAATTAAAGAAAACAAATAAAAGAATTAAAAAGACAGTGTGAGCCAATAGGAATTGAGAGTTGGGAAAAAGCTAGTTTTAAAGAATTGATTTTTCTTTTAATCTTGGATTTTTGGAGAGTTTTGAAGAGAGGAGGAATATATTTTTATTTAATTATGAATTTTTGAGAGGTTCTCACACACACACAGAGGAACAGAAAGTTGAAGTGCTCAAGTGAAGGTGGAGTTCGTTCTGGGCCGCAGTTGGAATCAGATCGAGGGCATCTACAAACTTGCATTGGATTCAGGTTTCTCTCATTGATTCTCTTCTCATACCCTTTTTGTTTGTTTCAGAAAATAAAAATAAATCTTGTTAAAATGATTTGTGATTATAGAAAACTACGTTGAATGGAAAACTAGAGACAAAGTGGGTTGAAAACAAAGAAAAAAAACCATAGTTACTTACGTACAAAATCACTCATTCAAAACCTTTAACACGAAATTCTCATCTTGAAACCAATAACTAACAATTAGAAAAAAAAAAAAAATAATAATTTCCTTTTTTAAAAGAAATACCGAGGTTTGTGTATATGTGTAATGGGTTGAGTATCCCTTATCATAATTTATTTGATTTTGTATAAACCAGAAAATTGTATTCCTAGGCTAATAGATCTGGATATGTATTTTATTGAATATATATATATATATATATATTATCTTATGAAATATATTTATTTTTATTTTATTTTATTTATACATATTATCGGATTGTATATCTGTATTTTTTGTTTATTATTGTTAATAATTTTAAATTTTTTTATGGGATTCGTGCCTTTATTTGCTATGTTTTGTTTTGAAATCGAAATTAAATTTTAAATAGAATTTTATATTGCAGTTATCAAAAAAGGGTTTTTGTTTTTAAAGTCATTGTAATGTTGTTTATATATGGCCGGAGGGAAGGGCGGACGGCAGACCGTACCTCCCGACCCCCCTCCCACTATTCGTAGGCACGGTACGCACCCACCCCGCTGTACGTGCAGGCGGACTGCACGCAGCAGTCGCATGGACTGCTGTGCGTCCTAGTGCCCCACTTGGGCTGGGTTTAAAAGTAATTTTATTTTTTATTTATTTATTTTTATATATTAAATTATTATTTAATTTATATATTATATCTAATTTTATAATATATTGTATATATTTGTATGGATATATTTTATGCTATAATATGATGTATTTTCTTTTATAAATAAAATAATATTATTTTTATTTTATATTGTTTATTAAATTTGAAATTTTCTGTTAATATAAAATTTACATTTTAGGATGTTATTTATGAATGATTTTGTAGTATTGTTCTGGTTATTGATTCTTTATATACATCATGCGAGATTGAATGGTTTTCTCTTTTGTTTATTGTCTTAGTATTGTGGTTGTAGAATTTACTCGTGATGTGGGAACCCTCTTGTAATCCTAGTCCAGAGGCAGGTTTATTTTTAAGTTGTCTTCCTATTTTGTACCTTTGGTTTGAAGTTTAATGATTATGCTTGGAAGGGTTGAACGTGTTTTGTGATAGTTTGTTATGGGTTGTGCGAGAGGAGTATTACCTCGCGTGTGTGGATTCAAGTTTATGTTTTATGATTTAGTTCAACCCTTGCCGATTTAAGTTTGTTAGGGGTCATAGGTGGGAGAGTGGCTCTTCGTGGGCGCCGGCGCCTCGGATGAGGAAGGGCCAGGATAACCCTTGAAGAGTAGTAAACAAGTGATAACCTAAACAATAGATTTAGGGGGTTGGGTAGTTTAAAAATATAAGATAATAAAACTTTGGATTCCTCGGCTATGCATTAGGGCTACCTTAGACTAGTGATAGACTGAGAAGGCCGTGGTCGGCATAGTCATAGGCTCGTCTTCACGAGAGACTATTGACTCCGCATCAGCTACCCTATGGTGCCGGCGCCTCAGTTAGGAGGAATGGCCAGGAGATCCATAGATGGGTGTCGGCGCCTCAGTTGGAGGAAGGGCCAGGAGAATCCCATGAGAGCTATGCGATGACACTCTCCACTTGACACCCTTGTGCTTTGTTATTGTTGCCTCTGGATGTTATCTCTTTGTGATGTATCTTTGAATTCTGTGAATTTGTTTTATGATTGTTAAGTGATAGTACTTCATGTTATTGTGATGAGTTTATTAGTTTAACTGGTTATGTGATTTGAGTACGTTGTTGGTTGTGCATTGCATGGTTTTGTTGTACTTGTTCTGTATCATGTTGTTGAGTCAGTTTGACATTCATAGTCGGGTTCACTTCCTCGTCACCTCTGAGCACGGGGGGTGAGTTACTTTGTAATTCACATGGTTGGGTGGAACGTGCTCCGCACCCGTTGGGTTCCCCATCAACGTCTTGTCTTCTCAACTTTCCGCAGTGCAGATGTTCCAGTGATCAGTTGTACTTCATGTTCCTTTATCTTGTATCAATCCCCATGTTGGGAAATTCAATGTAATTCATGTATCAAAGAAAATTGTAATGTAATATTATTTCAAAGATGTAATAGTTAGGTTTGAATTGGATCATGTTAAAAGATTTATCATGGACGTAATTGTGCGATGTTGTCATACTCGCATCATGGCTATTAGTTGTATCAGTGTATATGGTTTTCATAAATTAAATGGTTATGTTAGTTTCATTATCTTTATTATGTTTTGTGGTTGCAATGTAACCTCGCGTACCCCAGAGAACCAAGTGTATTAATGTTATGTGTTATGTTATGTTTTTATGGTTTTAATGTTGTTACATGTTACTTCTTTTATTTAAAAAAAAAAAAAATTATTCGCAATATGTGTGTGTTCTCTGGGGTTTGCACGATGGGCGTTACATCTTTAAATACATTGTGGTATCGCCCTCTCATGTCTTGCAAAGCCCAAAGTGTAGGAGGAAAGCATTGCTACTTTCATTCATTTATTGGCCAATACTTCAAGTTGATAATTGAAATAGAAAAGTTCGTTGCTTCCTTGAAGAAAAAATGGTTCTACTCTGGACAACCAACAAAGGGTTATACATAATGATTATCATACCCTTTTCAAGTTATAGAATTGAAGATGTTGAAGATAACTTATCTTGTGGGTGGGGTCTTCACTAAGAATTCATCTGCAAACATCTCTCTCAATATCCTCATTATTGATTTCACCTAGAGGAGATCCTAAATCATGGATTGTTAGATGGGGCTAAAGAATGTGAAAATTGGAATTTATCTTTGAAATAAATGTAGAGTAGGATTTTTAGTTAACAATGTGATATAGAATGCCAGGTCTCCACCACACAATTCCCATCTTTTCTTTGAATGCATAATAAATACCTAGTTCAATTCACAATGTTGACTTTATTATTGGGGATTTCAGAGTAGAACTTGGATCATTGTGAAACATGAAATCATAATTATGGTAGTTGAGATACAAATGAAGAATGAGCCATTAAGAAAGAATATCACTTTTTATTATGATGATAAAATTTTTGACACACTTTTTTCCAAATTGCACAATAGTTGAGAATTTGAGAAGATTAAAAGAATATCATTTTCCTGGTTAGATGGATGTGCGGACAATTCAAATGAGACATTCTATGCTTTGAGAATCATAAAATCTAGAAAATACCACATGTTTGGAGTTTTTTTCAGAGTGGGCATGGAAAGGGTGAGCATGATGGAGCAGGAGCTTGCATCAAACGAGCTTTAAGAAAGCATCAAATGAGTTATCCAGAAGATTGTCTACACAATGCACATGATGTTGTTGAATGGTGCAAGAAACACTTTGCATCAAATGTGCTCGACACATCTTCAAGAACAAACTGACACATTCCACATAGAGTGTTTTGGGAGATATCGAGTATGTATAAATTACATTAAATCAAAGATTTGAATTTATTTAAATTTAATATATATATATATACATATTTGTTCACATAAGTTTTTTGTTTTACATATGTATCTAGGTGTGGATAGAAGATCAATCCATGGATGCAAGAGGGTAGAAAAAACAAGATCTTTGCATTCTGTTAGGAGTTCAGATAGTCTCCATGGATGGATATTAGAAACAAGGGATTACTCTTGTTTTTGCATTGAGTGCATTGAGGTAAACTCTGATTATGCATGCAACAATCAAGAACTTGGATATGTTAGTAAATGGGATACAGTGCCACTAGTTGTTTCAAAAACATATGATGAAAATGAGGAAGAAAGATTTGAATACATTCCTTTGATTTCAATTGATTATGACCATATTTCAGGATTAGTTAGAAAAGGTACACATGTGTAAGTTTTCAATAATTTAAATATTATATATATCTAGTTAATGATCTTTAGAGACATTTCTAATTTTTTTAGAATTTTTTGTGTAAATTTGGTGTACAGGAGATGTTTTTGCAGTCATAGCAGAGCCTGTAAACATCAAAGGTGTTAGCTATTATTTATTGCATTTCATAGAAAAGAGGAATAAGCTAATAGAACCTGAAACAAGTGATGGAATGTCATTTCACACAGGTGAGTTTAAATTTAAAATTTTATATACATTGTATTCACATGTGCACATTACATTATAAACATTAAATATATATTGTACAAACCTTGAGTACAAAAATGTTGCACACATTCATATGTCTTACCTTAGGTTCATGTTTTCCATGCAGGTTCCGTTGTAGTGCAAGGGGCATATCTAAAACAATTCAAAGTTGTTCAACATGGGATTCATTTTGTTGACTATCAACTTGATAACAAGGTATATCAATATAGTCACTTAATAATTGCTACCACTCTACATCTTCATGTAGTTCCACATGCACATGGCTGAAGAAAATGGAGACTAGATAGTGATGATCATCAAAAAATTCTACATGTTATTGAAGAGCGGGCTGAACCAGAATATTTGACTTAGATTATATCCATGGTTTTCAAGTTCACTTGTAATCCTATACATGTTCAAATAAGAACTTATAGTAATTTGTACATAGTTGTAAATCATTTTGTGTAAATTACAATTATATGTACATATTTGTTCCATGGAAAATTCTTAAGTTCAAGAATCTTTGATAGCATCATCTCTCATTGTTTTTGGTTGCATGTAAACCCATATATATTCTTTCAATCCTTATTTGAAACATAGTGAATTTTTTAAAAATCATTTTTCCTAAATTACAATTATATGTACATATTTTTTCCATGGAAAATTCTTAAGTTCAAGAATATTTGATATCATCATCTCTCACTTTTTTTTGCCACATGTAAACCCACATATATGCTTTCAATCCTTATTTGAAATGTAGTGATTTTTTTTTAAATCATTTTTCCTAATTTTTTTTTTATTCAAGGGGTAAACGCATTTGACCGAAGCTATGAACCAGATTACAACCATTCAACAATACCACCCCAATGGGGTTTTGAATCTTGGTGGCACAAAAAACAATGCCACCTTTAAACCATCACACCATGCCAATACCGGCAATCATTTTTCCTAAATTACAATTATATACAACTTATATTTGTTTCATGGAATTCTTAAGTTCAACAATCTTATATACACTTATATACAACTTATATAATTTGTTCCATTGAATTGGTCCATGGGAAACTATGTAAATTTTAAAATTAAGTATTATCTAATTATAAAATTATTGTACACATATATAAAACATAAATCAATGCAAATAAATAAAAAAACCCTAACCGTTAAACCCTTAACCCTATAACCCTAAACCCTTGAACCCCCTACCCTTTATCTTTCTCCCACTCCCCCTCTCTTTTTTGGTAATATACTATTTTTCCACATGTATAGAACAAAGATCTTGATTTTTAATGAAAACCTACATTCACTGTAAATAAAAAGTAAATATATAATAAAATTAAATATATTTAAAATTATTATTTTTTGGAAGCTTATAATAAGGACTACATACTTAAAAACCATAAATTTTAAATGAATTCATTTCATCCCCCAAAAAGGTAAATCAAATGTGGTTTATTATTAGTGTTTTTATAGGTGTAGAGGAGACTCCATTATAGGTATGATTTAAAATTAGAGGGATTATATACAAGGGGCTTTGATAAAACCCTCTTCAACTAGAATCCTTTAAATGGAACCTTTCAAGGCTTAAATAAATATATTTTCTAAAAATATGTGATATCAGCAAAAACCAGGATGTCCTAGAAAGTGTAACCCATTATTGTGGTAGCACCCATAATCAGTTCATAATGTATATGTAACTTAAAGTATAATTATGATATTTCTATATAACTACAAACAAAAATATGATATACAAATTGAAACAACATATTCATGCATGTAAGATTAAGTATAATTGAAGAGCAAACAAACCATGTCTCTAATTCAAATGAATGTAAATGAGCAAGGCTATAGATTTGTGTTGAATTTTCATCACCAAAATTAAGAGCTCCACCATTAACCTTCTTGAGATTGATGAACTTTCCTCTATCACTAGTCATATGGTGAAAGCAACCACTTCCAATTACCCAAGCATTTTCCTATTCCCTTGCATAAAATGTAGTCCATACTACTGTTGATCTTTCATTGACCTTATTGCTCTGCAAGGTACCAGACCTCTTACATACTTTAAAATTGTTTTCTTTTCCTTTAAAAGTCATGAATAGGCTTACATCATTTGAATCATTATCTTCATCTTTATAGGAACAAATTATCTCCTTATAAGAGAAACCTCTTTTTATTTTCTCTCTTTTTTTTATCATCAATAGATTCTTCATAGGGACATTTGGATGTACAAAGTGACCAATTCTTCCACAATTGAAACATTTAAAAGGTACATTAATTTTATATTTTCTAGTATCTTTCTTTAGTCTTCTCACAAAACTTTCCTCAACCTCATCAAATTCTTCATTTTGATTAGCATGTTCATCTTCAATCTTTTTGTTAGCTTTGAATGCAACTTCCTTCATAGGGAAATCTTGACCAAACTCTCTCATTTCAAAGGAAATAAGAGCACCAAAAAAAATCATCAATTAAGTACTAAACCAAGTTCTTGGAATCTTCAATAGAAAACACTTTATGACTATAAATGTTAGGAAGATACCTCAATACGTTGTTGAAAAAATTACTTTATTTTACTTCTCCACCAAGTCCAGTGATGTCAAAAACAACTTCATGAATTTAAAGCATATACTTGCACTGTCTTCATCCTCTATCATCCTCATAGTCTCAAATCTACTTTTAAATATCTACAACTTGTCTTGCTTTAATTTTTTACCACCTTCATATATGTTGCTAAGATTTTCCAAGAAATCTTTAGTAGAACTACAATTCATCACCTTTAAAAGTTTTGAATAAGAAAATCCACATAAGGGAGCATTCTTAGCTTTTGCATTGCACTCATATAATATAATTTTAGATGGATCTATTGGAGGAGTAGTAGGAGCAACATAAACATCCTTGAATAGTTACCAAACACAAAACCCTAAGGAGTTTAGGTGTCCTTCCATTCTCAATTTCCATAAAGCATAATTAGTCCCATCAAACCTAGGATCTATGTATGAACCATCATGTGCCATCCTAGATCTTTGCCTCAAGCAATCAAGCTTTCTTCAGATGAACTTGGCTCTAATACCAATCTTTGAACACACCTAGAGACTAAGAGGGGGGTTTATAATCAGTCTTATCAAAATCTTAAATCTCTTAGCACAATACAACCTTCTTTATAAGATCAAAAGATTTAAATAGAACAGTAACAAAAATGATATAGTAGTTTGAATCTTTGACAACTTTAGCATTCCATAACAATGAAAGATATAGCAAGTCTACTTCTAATAAAATAAACAACAAAGAAAGATGAAGCAAGGAACATGCATGCATAGAAGGACACTAAATCTATGTGAAAATACCAATAAGGGGAAAACTACAATGAGAGTTAACTCACAATAGAAAGGCTCAGTGTCAAAAAGGACTTACAAACAAAGGCTCACTACCTTAGCGCGAGATACAAAGGGCTTGCAAAGATGAAGAAAAAAACAACATTAGGTGCAAGATACAAGGAACTAATGAGATTCACTATCTCAAAGCATGATGCAAATATTTAGAGAAATATTAAAATATTTATCAAGATAACACTCTATTGACTAAGGCATTATAGCACATTTGATTCTATCTTTCACATATTTGCACTTCTTCTATGAGATCTTCAAATAAAATACACACTTTGTTTTTCTCATACTTGTACACTTCTCCACCTTGTTACATCCAAAAATATCTTGCATTTATATCTACCACAACAAATTAAAAACTTAAAGAGGTCATCCAAGAAGAAGACAAAAAAAAAATTCAACAAATCGGCCACCATAGCATAATGGGGTCCTATCTTGAGCATAGAGAGGACGAAAAACTATCTTATTACATCTTCCAATGTGATCCCAAACAATTCTCATGCTGGCACTCATCAATCTAAGTTGGTATCAAGGAAACGTGTAGATGAAACTTTGAAGCTTATAACCAGTCAGTCGAAAAACTTACTTTCAATTGAATTTTCTCAAAGAGGTTCTAACCAATATAGGTTAGGATCCAAGTCTTAACACATCTTAAAATGATAGTATAGAACCCCATGCATATGACACAAGCAAAAGAATAATCCTTATTGACCAAATATCCACAAATAACCTAGACAACCAACTCAAGACACAATGCAACACCAAAGAGGCCAATCAACAACATGTGGATCACATGTAGATGTTTCATGAACATACGAAAATAATTTCAACAACATTCATGTTTTCATAGCAATAGAAACTACCAAAAACTAGAAAGGAATAAAATACTTCATCCCAAAAACACAAAATGATCAATCATGAGGTATACCATTAACAAATAACCTTGCAGACCACTTAAGCACATGAAATTGGAACTAAGATACTGTACAGATGTTGAGAATACATTCAAAAAGTTGTAGGAGTAGAGACATCAATATGGAAAAATGCAGAGCATTTTTTGGACCAGTCCAAACAACCAACAGTATTGCCAACCTTTTACAATTTATAGAAATCTCCTTGAAAACATTGGTGACCTAAAAAGATAAGAGTGCAACATCCATAGAACACTAACTTTGAATCCCAAACCACAAGACCATACCTTCAAAAATGAAGGAATGCATAACATTCTCCCAAGTAGACTTCAAGTCCTAAACCAAGAACACTTAACCAACTTGTTGAGGCAAAAACTTTCTTTTAGCAATACATGCTACATTAGGAGAGAGCATAAGACATACTATAGACCTTCAACATTTCTCCACTATGAGAAACAATTCTAGTCCTCATCTTAATATATCATTGTGAAATCAAATCTACTAATAACAACTATACTCAATACTTCTTTCATTATCATTAGACAAGGCATGAAATCAACCATTAACTTCAACAATAGCAAAATCCATCAATTTTTTCCAAACTAAATATTGCCAACAATGACAACCACAAAAAATTTCATCAAGTGTTGTCATTAGCCACTAACGACAAGCTCATCAACCATTTTCAAACATATAACAATCTTAATCAAGTGTTGAAACTAAAGACAACCAACAATCAATGACACTTGTAGACACAAAAAATGTACTGATTGATCCTATACACCTGATTGTGATTTTACTAACACCAGTTCGTCTTGAATCATCTCCTTTGCTAACCATTTAATTGAATAATATTTATTTGATTAAATTCATCACATTCCATCTCTTAATTAAATAAATCAATTTTATCTAATTAAGTCATCATCTCATGATAATTAAATAAATAATTTTATTTAATTAATCTTATAGTCTCTCTTTTAATGAAATAATTGACTTTATTTCATTAAGCTCTAAAATATTTCTATTAAATTAAATAATTTAATATTTATTTGATTTAATCTAACATCATCCCTTTTAATTAAATAAATCAAACCTTATTTAATTAAGTCTATTAATCATTTTCCTCTCATGTTGATTTAAATTAATCCAAAAGTCTAAGTCAAAATTGTTAAATCAATTAATCTCCATCTTTATTAATCAAATCCTCTAGCTTTTGCAACTTGCTCATGAAAATCATTTTAATTGATTTATTAAATATCTATTTACTTTTAAGAAGGCATCAAAAAGGGAATATTCTCCGTGTTTGAAAAATCCCTCCAAAAGGTTTTGTACATCCAACAAAGAATTTAAGTTTCTTACATTTCCTTTGCCTTGAGCCAAGTGGCATTAACTTCATTTTCTTCTCCCTCCAACTTGTCATTTCATCAATTTTGAAATTCCACCTAATTGTATTTAATTGCACAATGACCAAAATGTGCTCCACCTTTGTCCACTCACATGTTGACAAGTTGCTTCATGCTATTGGTTGGTCTTTTATCCCACATTCATCCATTTTTCCTCACCGTCTATCTCTCTCATCTATAAATAAGAGGCTCCCATTTGGATTTTGGAACCACAACTTTATGCAAAGTCATTATGTTCAGATTTTGAATTTTCTCATCCATTGTTCATCCATTTTCATAGTTTTCTTCAAGTTTCATAGTAGAGTTTATGCAAGAATTCCACCAAGGAGCATCAAATATTCATCAATCATCATTCAAGCTTGCAAGGAATTAGGATAGGGCCAATTGTCACATTAAAATGGCACCAATTCCCCCATGAAATTGAGAGTTTGATCATTTAAATAGGATTTAATAGATTTTTCATCTTGTTCTTCATATTATTTCTTTTTTTTTGTGTTTCAAATGAATTTCATTAGGAATGATGTTTATAACTTGCATATGGGACTAAAAATATGTTTGTTCTTTGTGTTTGTGTAGGTCTAGGATCACCATTCATAGAGTGGCAGATGCAATGGCTACAATTGGATCACTCCTAGATGTCCCACGCAATGTCCCAAAGCAAGAATTCCTTGTAGAGTAGCTTCTTGTACCAGCATTCAAGGTATTGGAATTTGAATTTGTATCCAAAATTGTTGGTCCCAGTGATCCATGGTACCATGATATATACACTTACCTAAGAATAGGAGTCCTCCCTACAAACATAACCCCAAACCTCAAAAAAGCCTTTGTAAAAAATTCATCTTGTTTTTTCATCCTAGGAGATACCCTATACCGTAGAAGCATTGAAGGAACCCTGTTATGTTTTCTAAATGTTGAGGAAGCTTTGACCGCTTTAACCAAGGAACATAATGGCATTTGTGGTTCACACTCAAGTGGTATGACCTTGGCTAAAAAAATGCTAAGGACTGGGTACTATTGGCCCACAATGGAAAGGGAAGCTCATGATTATGTCAAAAGGTGTTTGCAGTGTCAGAAGCATGGGGATCTCATCCATGCACCAGCTCAGGAGCTCCACCCAATTGTCACACCTTGGCCCTTCTCACAATGGGGGCTTGATCTTGTTGGTAAAATTACCTCCACCTCATCCAACAAACATAATTTTATCATCATTACCACCAAGTACTTCACAAAGTGGGTGGAAGCCATCCCCATGACATATATCATAGGAAAGAAGATATCCAAGTTTATCTTGAATTACCTAATTTTTCACTATGGTGTACCTCAAGCCATTATCTTAGATAATAGGACACCTTTCAAAAATTAGGATGCTCATGACCTATGCCAAAAGTTTAATATCCAACATCGCTTTTCCATTTCATACTATCCTCAACAAAATGACCAAGATGAGGCTACAAATAAAACCATCCTGAAGATTCTCAAGAAAATAGTCAATGACACTAGTCATGATTAGCACTTGTAGCTAAATCCTACCTTATGGGCCTACTGAACAAGCATCCACACACCAATAGGTGCCACCCCCTTCTCCCTGGTCTACAAATTAAAAGCATACTCCATATTGAGATCGAGCTCCCGTACTTGAGAATATCATTACAAAACCTCATCACAAATGAAGAATACTACATATCAAGATTGAATGAGCTAGAACTACTAGATGAGAAACTTATGGATACCTTAAACCATTTACAAGTCTACCAAAATTGACTCAAGCAGAGTTACAACAAGAAGATCAGGAGTCAGAATTTCTAATTAGGAGAGCTAGTACTGAAGTAGAATTAGAAGAATATTCCAAATCCAGATAGCAAGGGAAAGTTTGAACCCAATTGGTTGGGGCCCTTCATCATCACAACAAGCTACAAGTAAGGGGAATATCAATTATCAACATCAGAAGGCGAACCTCTATAGGAGCCCATGAACAACTCCCATCTCAAAATGTTTTATGCCTAATCTTCAAAGGTATAAAACCAAAAAATAGAAAAAAATCAAAAAAATAAAAAAATCCAAAAGCATCAAATAAAGGATTAAAAACAGTAAAGACAAAAATCATCCTCTAGGGAAAACCATTTTAGTGGCACCTTGGGCATGTACCTTGGTGAAAACCTGACAAACACGCACCTTGTGTAAATAAGCACTTTCCATCCACCAGGATCTTCACAGCTCATTCTCCATCATCTATCTATTATGCTACAATAATCCATTTCATTCCATCTATCTCCATCCATCATCCATCCGCATCTATGAAACATAGATTTTTGGGAACCTAAATGCTTGCTCTTGCACTTCTAGGGTTTTTCACATAAAAGGAGAGAGATTTAGGTCCAAAAATGCTCACTTAACACTCAAATTAGCATGTGTTCCATGTGATATGTTGTGAATGAACTTAACTAAATGCAAATGATTGATTAAGATGAGTAAAACAAATGCAAAACTAAGATTTATGTCATGTTTGAAAACATAGTGTGATATGCAAAAAGATTGAAAATGATGAACAAAATGCAAATTTTCACTAAACAAAAGGCTATTTCTCAAAATATGTGCACCTAGCAGGCTGTAGAGGACTAAATGACAATTTAGAAAGATAATGAAATCTAAAATTGGGTTGACTGGGACTCATTCACCACCTTGGGCAAATCAGTCCCAAATCAGGACTTTTCTACACAGGACCTATTTTTTGACAGTCGGGGATCTGAAATAGCATATGACTCATTCACCAAGCATGGCGAATCAGTCCTCTTTCTAATCTCTTCAAACTCAAAACTAAAATCTGTACCTTGACACCTGCACAATAAATTCTAATAGAAACTTTATTCTAGATCTCAGAAAATTCCTACAAAATAACTTAAAAGAGTTGATCTAATAGGGGGATTTCCTTGGTCAAACCCCTCAGTAGGTAATTAAACCTTGAATAGAGAAAAATATACATAAACCCTAGCCTTAGATGTGTTAAAGACTAGGAAATGTTGAATCATGACAAAAACCCTATTCTATTGATCTAGAATAAGAAATGAAAGAATGATTAAAAGGATGCAAGATCTCTACCCTAGAAACCTTACAACACATAAAACATGAATATGAAATAACATGAAAATGCTAAATGAACATAATGCAAACCTTATTCTGAAGATAGAGTAACAATGGAAGATGGAATCAATAGGAAACCAAGTCCTTAGGCATGATTTGGTGGCTAGTTGCACCTCTTCACCCTAGATTTCTTCATGATTCACCATAGGCATCCATCATTAACCTTTTGCAATGTTGGATCTTGACAAGATTAGTGAGCTTCAAGACTTGAAAAAACCCTAGTTTGATATCCTAAAACTTCAACTTTTACTAATGAAACTTGTTTTAAAATGCTTTTACTCTTGAAGAATGATGATGAGATGATAAAAAATGATAATTTTTTTTATGTAAAATGAATTGAAATGTGTATTTATAGGCAGTTCAACATCTTATTTTCCCATTAATTAGACCTAAGAGGCTGACATTCATTGGAAATAAAAGTTAAATTGATTAAATTCTCGTTTAATTTTGAATTTTCCCTCAAAGGGAACTCATTTTCCACCCTTAGCAAATGGGTCCCACTAGAGGGGACTCATTTGTCCAAGGTGGCGAATGGGTCCCACTATTCCTGTTTGAAAGTGGGTTGTCAGGGTATGATGTTATTAGATATTATTTTTTAGGTTTTATGTGATTTCACATGTTAAACGGGCCTCTAGATCAAAATTAATAGGTCTAAGGGGCCTATAAATGTTGTTTTAAGGGGAAATAATGTGAAGGGGTCAAAATAGGGTGTAATTATGCATGAAATTATCTCTTTTCTCAAGAGGGTCCAATTTTCTATGGCACATTTAGCCCCCACTTTAGTGCCCATACGACTCTATGTGCATATGTAAGCTAAAGGACTATAAATGATGCACCTTACTACATAAAAAGATACTCATTTAGAAGACAAGAGAATGAAGCCCCCAATGTAGTTTTCTACAAACCACAACATTAGGAATCACATCCTACAACACACATTCATGAATTTTCAAATTATCCTTTTATCTAACTCTTAGGAATCCAATTCGAGGGTAGATATATTCCCCCCTTGATTCTGCTTGCTTTATAGAGGTGGAATCAAGGTAGCAATTGATCCATATCGAAGAAGAAACACCATACCATAGGACATTTCGAAGTACCATGCCACATAACAATAGGTAAATGATGATGTCAGGTGCAGAATAATGAGTCCAATGCATCAAACGACATCAAAAATAGATTACCCTAGTGCCTGTTATGTTAAGTTTAAGAAGGACTATATTATAAATTTTTCAAAAATGATTATAATAGTAGATTAATATGTGAGAGTAAAAAGAGGTGAAAAGTAAGTAAAATGAATGGATAAAAGTAATTCTTCACTGACTATTCATTTTACCTTCATTGTAGCTTGAGAGTGATAACCGGGAGAAGAAGATGCTAAGAAAATGAGATTACACACCCTTGTGGCTAGATGATCTTTCTAAGCAGGTAGCACGTGGCGAACGATATCATGAGGTGAGCCAATTCTGCAACTTTCACCATTTGATTTGATGATATTGTAATGAGTTTTATGCAAGGATGGGTTAATTTAGGGTTATTGGAAAAAAAATTTCACAAAGTCTTGCCTTTTTTTGCATAGTGTCCCATTTGTTCACAAAGTGTCCCTTTTGTTTGCAAAGTGTCTCGTTTCTTCGTGAAGTGTCCCATTTCTTTGCAAAGTGTGCCTATTTCTTTGCAAAATGCCCAAATAGGGTTCTGAAGTATCTAGGGCCATTAGAAAAGAACACTAGATTAATCTTTAGCACACTTTCATGATGAGTAATATGAAAATTGAAGATTGTAGATGCATTTTTAGAACATTTGATGATGATTTTGATAGGTTCCCGCCTAGTCGTGGCAGCGACTAGGGGGAAGACAACTGCCATTTTTTAGAAATCTGTCACCAATGCTATTAGCTATAGAGAGAGAGTATCTATAGTCGGTGGGTATCTATTGGGCATACATGATGTCGCCCATGAGATACCCTAATGCCATGTTGGTGGCTTTGTGCAAGCGTTGGGATGTAGATACATGTACATTTCATCTTCCCACCAAGGAAATGATGATCGCACACAAGGATGTTCTTTGAGTTCTGATTTGGGGAGTGAAAGTGTATTTTGGGGGATCGACCATTCCATGAGAAGAAGAGAGATATGCAGTACTTCCTAAGAGGATTGATACATGATGAGAGGGTTAGAGCACGAATCGAGTTGCTTATGTTGATGTACTCATGAGATCCTATGGTGGACTGGTACACTTGGTACGAGGGATGTATGAATAGAGGATAGTTTATGCATGGGGTCGCTGCATTCTGGCACATTTGTACTATGATCTGGGGATATTTATATATTGAGAGATAGACAGTATGGTCCATTGTACACTTCTATAGGCTAGTGCCTTGAGCATACCACATGTATTAGTCCTGTCAAATATCCATGTACTATAGCAGCAGAGTATCCACGAGCATTTGGCTACCCTTTGCAACAGTTAGGGTAGTATGGAGATTTAGAGTTTTGAAGGGTGAGATTCGACTGGTTGGAGGAGGATGAGATCTTATCGAGGCCTTATCTACTCACTCTTTAGTGGCTAGATCCCATTGGGTAGCTACATAGGATGTCGATGGATAGATATGTAGCAGGGATACATGACTGCATTTTACTGCCATTCTATTATGTGCGAGTCATGTAGCAATTTGGAATATAGTTTGGATGATTAGTGTGAAGTGCCCAGAGGCCGGGGGATACTCTTCGATTGACTATATATCATGTTCGTGAGAGTGATTTCGATTATTCAGATCATGACCAGCCACCAGTCTCTGATGTTGATGATATCGGTAGCACAAATGAATTTGAGGAGTGGTGGGCATATGCATGACCAGCTGCTATGTTTCCCATGGATTTTCCCCTAGGTGATGCAGAGGGAGCAGCAGATGAGGGTGATGAGCTAGAAGAGAGGGTAGAGGAGGTACGATATAGGCCAGGAGATTTTTTTGAAGATGTGATCAATGAGGGGTACTAGTCCAATGTTGATCCTGACTATGAGGACTAGGATGGAGGAGATGATGATGAGGAGGAGGAGGATTATGAGGAGTATTATTATGAGGGTGAGCCACCCCTCAGTGAGGTTGATGAGGTAGCAATTGAGGATATGTAAGAGTATGGAAAATCTTCACATACTTATCGGACTAGATCTCGAGTAGTAGTTATAGTAGACATCAACATGTAAAGTTAGAGGGAGGCTAGCACATCCTCCATGCTCCCCAGAGATGAGGAGATTGACATTCCTCACGCATCTAGAGACATAGGTGATAACATTTGATTTAATGCATGTCCTTTAGTGATTTATGCTTTATTTATGTATATATATATATATATATATCATGATGATGTATTACTGATTGTGTACATTATCTATCTTGCAGGAGCGATGAGAGGCTGGTGAGAGTTCTGTCGTCAGGTAGCCATAGAGATAGTGCTAGCATCCCTCAAGGACGATGAGATAGCTCCTGACTACGTACCCCCACTGATCGTGGAGGAAGAGCCAGATTCACTTAGACCATTTGCGAGGCTGCAAGCAACATACAAGAGTGTGAGGAGGTGACTCCATCAAGTTGAGAATGCACTACGATTAGCATAGACCTGGGCAAAGGTAGGGAGACTATGTGCAGAGCTAGCTCAGGCACGAGTGGAGAGAGACCAAATGGCAGATGAACAACTTATAGCTGTTGGATGAGTACAGGGTTTGGAGTATGCACTGAGACTCGATAGTCCACAATCACAGTCACACACAACCATCTCATGATGTGTAGGGACTGGATTGTGAGTGCTATATCCTAAGGAGTCTAGTTCTCATAGGCCATTATGATGTGATTCTGATATGTATATAAAACTTTGATAGATATATAGACATGCACCTTTGATAGTATGATGATGTATCAGTTTGATATGAATGTTAAATGTTATGTGATTAATTAAAGGACTTATGGTAAAATTATTTAATTAATTACTACATGATTTAATAGAATTGAAATGTGATCTAATCTAAAACATATTGCAGTTTTAGCACAAATACAACATTGGTAATTAGAAAGAGGATATGTTAAATTAAATACACTAATAATGATCTAACTTAACATAAGAGGAATGCAAATAGTATGAAGTCTAAAGAAATTAAAAAGATGAGTGTAAATAATTACTTTAGTGTTCAAGACAAACATAGATCTAGTTGTCAAGAATGAAGCAATGTGAAAGCTATTTAAGATAACATCAAATAACTCTAAACAACACTGCTATACCAAACATACTATTCAAACGGGATTAGAGATAATACCGACGCAAATGCGTGGCATTAATGGGTTCCCTAAGGGGTGTTCTGTCAATCTTCTTTAAAAGATAAGCACCGGACCCATAATTAGTATCAACTATATAAGATCCCAACCAATTAGGGCTAAACTTATCCTTTTCTTCATTATTAGCAATAGCATTTCATTGATTTTCAATTAGAACAAAATCTCCCTTAGAAAAAGATTAAGGGATAACGTGAGTGTGGTGTCTTCATTGTAATTATTTGATGTGAGCTTGTAGATGTTCGAGAGTGTTAATACATTGTTCATCGAGCATCTCAAGTTGATGTAATCACTGAGCTTTATAAGTATCATCATCAAAAAGATCTCAGAGAGTAACTCACAAAGTAGGAATTTCTAACTCCAAGGGCATAATCCCATTAGTACCATAAACAAGGCTATAAGGGTTATTTGCAGTGGATGAACGAACATTAGTTCTATAAGCCCAATGTGCATAAGAGAGTTGAGTATGCCAATCTTTATGATTATTTCTAATAGTTTTCTTAAGGAGTTTTTCAAGAAGTTTATTAGTATTCTCAGCTTTTCCATTGGATTGCAAATAGTACGACATGGAAAAATGATGTTTAATGTTGAAGAGTTGGATAAATTGTTGAACTTCATTCTTCTTAAAGGGAATTTCATTATCTAAAACAATTGCAGAAGGAAGTCCAAAGCAAGCAAATATGTGTTCCACGAGGAAACAAAAATTACCTTAGCAGTTGTTGAACGAAGGGGTATAGCTTCAACCCATTTTGTGAAATAATCAGTTGTGGTTATGATAAACGTATGTCCAGCAGAAGGAGGTGAAATTTTTCCAATAAGATCTAACCCCCATACTGAAAATGGTCAAATGGGAACATTGGCATGGAGCTCAACAATAGGAGCGTGAATCAAATTGCTATGTTCTTGGCATTTGTGACACTTTTTAACATAGGTGAAACAATCCTTCTCCATATGTCTCCAATAATAACCCATACGAATAATTTTTTGCACTAACAAACATCCTCCAAAATGACCTCCATAGGCACCAACATGAGCCTGTTCAAGCGCTAAGGGGATTTTAGAATTCTTAAGACAATGTAGTAGGAGACCATTAAAATATCTTCTATACAACGCATCTACAAGAATCACATATTTAGTGGCGAGTTTTCGTAAGTGCTTTTGAGTATTCATTGTGGTAGGTTTGGGAATGGTACCAACCTTTAAGTAATTGTATATCATATCATACCATTCACACGAAGGTGCTTGAGTTATCACTAAAATATATTCTAATGGAGTATTGATCGAAGGTTTCTTGATGGTATGAATAACAAATGTGAAATCTATAGAAGGACTATGTGGAGCTATGAGAGAAGCTGCACTACCCATTGCATTCGCATGTCAGTTGTCTTTATGTGGGATGTTATCAATGGTGAACAAATCAAATTTTTCTAATAGCTAAACATGATAAGGTCTTTGTATTTTAATAATTTTTCATGTTTAGTTTGATATGTGTGACTAATTTGTTTGATGACTAATTGTGAATCATCAAATATCTAAATATGTCGAGCATGAAGAGATAAAGCAACTTTCAATCTTGCAATCAATGCTTCATACTCAACTGTTTTATTTGTACATAGGAAATTTAAATGATAGTACAAGGGAATAGGGTTACCATCGGGTGGAATTAGGACCACTCCAGCACTGGAACTTGTTCAACACTTAGACCCATCAAATAATAACTCCCATGGTTTAATATCAACAGTTAAAACATGATCATCAGGAAAGGAATGAATGGTAGGTAAAAAAAAGGGAGAAGGAGCATCAACTAAGTGATCAGTTAAGGCTAGACCTTTGATTTCCTTTTGTGAAACAAATTTAAGGTCAAACTCAATTAACAACATCATCCACTTAGCTAAGCATCCTGAGACATTAGTTTTGTTGAAAAGATAATTAAGAGGATCAAATTTTGTGACAACTTGTACCTCAACATTTAGTAATAAATAGGGTGATCCTTACCATGATCATCTTGTTGAGCCAACAATGCTGCAAGATAATGGGCATATGTGGCGATGTACAAGATAAACGGTCTATGTGACATAGCCGGTTGTAAAATAGGTGGAGTAGCTAAATATCCCTTTAGACTCTCAAAAAAATATTTACAATCATCATCCCAATCAAAAGGAACACCCTTTTTAAGGAGACAGGTGAAAGGTAATGTGTGATCGGCTAAAGATGTGACAAAATGACAGATAGCTTGAATGCATCCTTGTAACATGTGTAATTGAGAAATATTCTTTGGAGGTGGCATGTTAACAATTGCATCTATTTTCTTTGTGTCCACCTCAATGCCTCTATGAGATATGAAAAATACGAAGATTTTACCACTATCTACACCAAAGACACTTTTTTGAATTCAATCGCATGTTATACTGTTTGATTCGTTCAAATATTTTGCGAAGGACATTTACATTGCCTTGTCGAGTTAAGGATTTAGCAAGAATATCGTCGACATAGTCTTACAAGATTTTGTAAATGTAATCATGAAATATTAATGTCATTCCACATTGATAAGTTGCACCAGCGTTCTTTAAACTGAAGGGCATCACAACCCAACAAAATGTTTCCCAAATAGTGGTGAAGGCAGTTTTGTATTGATCTCAAGGATTAATAAGGATATGATTATAACTAGGGAATCCATCCATGAATGAAAAAAAAGCATGTCCAACAATTGAATCCACAATCATGTTGATATTAGGAAGTGGAAAATCATCTTTTAAAGAGGCTTTATTCAAGTCTCAAAAATTGGTGCACATCCTAATTCGCTTATCAATTTTTGCAACTGCGACAATGTTTGAGATCCACTTGGAGAATAATCAATCAGTCTAATAAAGCTTGCATCAAAATTTTTCTCAAGTTCTTCTTTAAAATGCAAGGCCACATTAGGGTGCATTGTATGGATCTTTTGATGAATAGGTTTAACAGTGTTATCAAGGACAATATTATGCATCATAATTTTTGGGTGAATTCTTGGCATATTAGGATATTCTGAAGTAAATTTTTTAGGAAAATTATGAAGTAAAGCAGTTGTATCTTCTTGTTCTTCATCATTAAGGCACTTCCCAATTTTAATAACTTTTTCTTTATCAGTAATGTCCATAAGCACGTAAATTGTATCTCCTAAAGGGAGTCCATTGGATTTAGAACTTTTAGATTCTAAAAATTCATCAGTGATATCACTTGTTTCTTGGTCGGTAACGTTCATAGCACAAGTAATGTGTTTAAGGGAAGTAGGTGAGGATGGGGTATCATAAACACAAAATAAATGTTTCAAGGCCTCATCACTATCGACATACAACCATGAAGGTGGGAGGGTTAGATCAAGCAAGTTAAGATGAGTAATGGTGAGTTTGCATTGTGGTTGACATGTGATCACATTAATGTTTAAGGATGGTCGTTGAGTAGGGTATGTGCAGGATCATCATGGAAAAAATAGGCCCTTAAGTGGCAAAAAATTTAGAAAAATTAGAGTTAGGCAATTTGACATAAAAATTGAATAAGTTATCTATATTATTTCAAAAATATGTAAGAATAGAATTTGTAGAAAATTGAATGTAGTTTCTATACTACTAGGTTTATTTTTATTTTTTTTAAATCTATTTGGTGAAAATTTGAAATTTCAATGCAGTAGTACTTAAATTTCTGGGAAAAAATAAGAAGTAGGTGTATGTCTGACCACCCTAACCATAGTAGAATGATAATATTGTTTTAATAAGATTTTAGATATAAGTAGAGGATTCATGTCCCGATGTGATGCATATTTTTTTGTAATTTTTTTCCATTTAAATAATTAATTGTGAAATTTTTATTACAACTTTTAAAAAATATAAAAACTCGTATGTCTGACCACCTTAACTTGGTCAAAACTTCATGAAATTCATTTTTTTTAAAAATCCTATAGTATACAAAGAATAGAATGTGAGACATGTTTTGGACTCAAAAAATATGATACCCTTTGAAAGCTATAGATTTTTTTCAATTAGCCTATCAATCAGGACTTTAGTCATAATTCAAATGGAAAATGAATAATAATTATTTATTAAATTCAAAGTAAAGCATAATTTATATTGGTGGAAAGATGAGAATCTCCTTAAAAAACCCCTTTCATTTCATCAATTTTGGGTTAAAAAAAGGTCGTCAGCCACATGGGCCATCATATCACTTACATATTGCCACTTTTTGGCCCATCATGATCCTGCACATACCCAATAGCTTTAGTTGTTTTAGAAAATGAATATCCCAATCCCATTTTCATTTCTTTTGTATTAGGTTCGATAGGGACATGAATACCTTGTTCATATTTTCCACATCCTTTTCTAGTATATCCCATTTTGAAAAAAAATTATAACCTTTCCCATAAAGTCTTTCCATTTCGCGCAGGGTAGGTGAGGATTGATAATCTATCTCATCAAAATTTGTTGTGTATGTTTCATTTTCATTTGTATTGTAAGAGATAGACAGCTGAGATGATTGTTTAGAATTTTGAGTGGACATAATGGTTGGTTGGTCAACCTTTTCATCTTTGTTTTGCATAAGTATGTATTCGCCCATAAATGAGGGTGTGAAGTTTAAGGATCCCCAATCATCACCAAATAATTTAGAGACCAATTCCATGTCATTATGTTCAATTTCAAGAGGATCAATATTAGAGGTTGGAATCAACGTTGTCAAAGGACTTGTAACCCATTTTTCAAGATGCAAGCAACTTTTAGGCTCAGGGTCGATTTCAATTTGATATATATGATTGTTATAAACATACTTCATTATACGGTGAAGAGTTGAAGGCACTGCATTCATCTCATGAATCCAAGGTCGGCCTAAAAGGAGATTATATGAGAGATCATAAGGCATGACATGGATAGGAGCCTGCAAAGTAATCACTCCAACCGTAATAGGTAAAGTGATTATCCCAAGCGGTTACTTTGTTGTAGTATTAAATCCTCAAATAGAAACAAAATCAGGTATTATTTGTGATCTATCCACTTATAATCAATCAAGAAGGCTCACACTACACACATTAAGGGCATAACCATTATCTTTGAGAGTGCATTTGATATCAGTACGATGGAATTGAGCAATGATCATAAAGGCATCATGTTGTTTTCGTAACTCCAAAGGAGGGAGCTCATGTTAATGAAAAGTAATATAAAGGCTATCCTTTTGAACAAGAGCCGCCACATCACTTAGAGTGGTTTTAGAAGGAATTGTTATTTGTTTTAAAGAGGTTTGAAGAATGGTGTTATAGCTTGGTGAAGTTTGAAGCAATTCCGAAAGAGAGATTTTGGAAAGAGTATCCTTTAATTGTTCAACAAGATCATACTCCTTTGTAGGTGGGTTATAATGAGGAGCACTAGGCTGATTAGGTAAAGATAATGATGGTGGAATTATTTGTTGCAATTGTGGGTTATTTTGTGTGTTATATGTATGAGAAATAGTATCATTACTAGATTTCTATGATACATTAGAGGGATGAAGGGGATGCAAGGGTGTGTAACGGGTAAGTTTAGGTTTATTGGAAGGATGAAGCGGATGTGAGAGTGGATAAAGGATAAGTTTTGGTTGAATTACATGAATGTCCTTAATGTTAGAGGTGTCACAACAAACCATAGTGGATGAATTGGATGAGATGAAGTTTGGAAGAGACTCATCTAGCAAAGGAAAATAATCACTACTAGAAGGTTGTAAGGGTGAACGATCATCAACTTGTTTAGGATGTTCATGGAAAGCATTATAGGTATGGTAATTTTTTATCACAAGTTGGTTACCACAAACCTTAGAAGATGGCTTATGTGAGATGAAGTCTTAGAGGGCTTCATCTAACAAATGAAAGTCATCACAATCAAAAGGTTTGAGGGAGGGTGTTTCGTTAAGGGTTTTATATTTCTCATTACAAACGCTAGAGGATGAAGTGAGTGAGAGGACGCCCTTAAGGGTTTCATCTAACTTATCAACATCATCACTACTAAGTGGCTTGGATGAGATGTTATTTCAAATTTGAATCATATGTTTAATTGGATCATTTGATGTGTTGTTTGATTGGTTTTGGAGATTTGCAATAGTTTCCTCAATGTAAGCTGATCTAAAAGGACTACAAAAGATAACTGAAAATGGAACTTGTAAAATTCTAAGACTATCCATAAATTCCATGAAAAGAAATGAAATTTATGATAAGAAAATAGAGAAAACTTAAACTAAAATAGAAAGAAAGGGACAAAAAATAGAAAGATGCAATGAAAAAAATTAATATCTAGAAATTCTGATGAAAAACAATAAAGGGACTGATTCGCCTTAGGTGGCGAATGAGTCCGAGGAGATAACTTTTTTAATGTTTTTGTATTTTTTTGTGTTTTTCTGTAGAATTTGAACTCTATACAATGTACATCCAAAATGCAAATGCAGAGATGGAAAGAAATGCAATGATGTAAAGTAAAGAATGCTTTTACCAATGCAAAGTTTCTAAGAATCCTACAAAAATGCAAGAGACTAAAATAATGAAGACCTAAGATGAAAATAGAAATGTTAATTAGAATTTTATGATGCTCAAAAGTTAGTTTCACCAAAATGAAACATATATTTTTGGGAACCTAAATGCTTGCTCTTGCACTTCTAGGGTTTTTCACCTAAATGGAGAGAGATTTAGGTCCAAAACTGCTTATGTAACACTCAAATTAGGATGTGTGCAATGTGATATGATGTGAATGAACTTAACTGAATGAAACTGATTGATAAAGTTGAGCTAAAACAAATGTAAAACTAAGATTTATGCCATGCTTGAAAACACAGTGTGATATGCAAAAATATTCAAAATGATGAACAAAATGTAATTTTTCACTAAACAAAAGGCTATTTCTCAGAATGTGTGCACCTAGAAGGTTGTAGAGGACTAAATGAAAATTTTGAAAGTTGGTGAAATTTGAACTTGGGTTGACTGGGACTCATTCGCTGTTGGTGTGAATAATTGTCTTGTACCTAGCTTATTCATTCACTAGGTAATTAGGGGACATATTCACATGGTTAAGTTTACTTAGGATAAAAGATTCTTTCTAGAAGTCTTAGTTGGCTTATCTAGAACTTATCTTATCTAGCTAGGATGCATAATTTTCTAGGTGATTAGGTTGTTGGTTGTCTCATGTCATAGGATCATGACATTTTTCAACATCATATTCATTCCTATCTCTCAACCTTGCCCATATAAGAAAGGTATCTCTTGTACATTTGTATTCAAGCTGATCAAGCAATAGCAATTCAGCCATTAATCAATCTTGCATTGTGAAGCAAGCATTCTTGCCATTCTCTCTCTTGTAGAAGTGGTTTTGGTCACAACTGATCTTTGGGGTGTTGAGGAGTCACCATCAACTCCTACATTCGCCACCTTAGGAAAATCAGTCCCAGATCATGACTTTTCTACACAGGACCTAGTTTTTGACAACCAGAGATTTGAAACAGAATTTGACTCAATTTTTCACCTTAGATGGGACTCATTCGCTAAGCATAGTGAATTAGTCCTCTTTCTGATCTCGAAAAACTCAAAACTCAATTTTGTACCTTGACACCTGCACAACAAATTCTAATAGAAACCTGATTCTAGATCTTATAAAATTCCTACAAAATAGCTTAAAATAGTTTATTTAATAGGGGTTTTCCTTGGTCAAACCCCTAGGTAGGTAATTAAACCTTGAATAGAGAAAAATATGCATAAACCCTATCTTTAGATGTGTTAAAGACTAGGAAATACTGAATCATGACAAAATCCCTATTCTATTGATCTAGAATAAGACATGCAAGAATTATTAAAAGGATGAAATATATCTACCCTAGAAACCTTACAACACATAAAACATGAATATGAAATAACATGCAAATACTAAATGAACACAATGCAAACCTTAATCTGAAGATAGAGTAAAAATGTAAGATGGAATCAATAGGAAACCAAGTCCTTAGGCATGATTTGGTGGCTAGTTGCACCTCTTCACCCTATATTTCTTCATGATTCACCATAGGCATCCATCATTAACCTTGTACAATTTTGGATCTTGACAAGATTAGTGATCTTCAAGACCTACAAAAACCCTAGTTTTTTGTCCTAAAACTTCAACTTTTACTAATGAAACTTGTTGTAAAATTACTTTTCTCTTGAAGAATGATGATGAGATGATAAAAAATGATAAAAAATATTCTTTAAAATGAATTACAATGTGTATTTATAAGCAAAAACATCTTATTTTCCCATTAATTAGACCTAAGAGGCCAACATTCGCCAAAAATAAAAGTTGAATTTATTAATTTCCTGCTTAATTTTGAATTTTCCCTCAAAGGGGATTCATTTGCCACCCTTGCTGAATGGGTCCCACCAGAGGGGACTCATTCGCCCAAGGTGGCGAATGGGTCCCACTATTATTGTTTGAAAGTGGGTTGTTGAGGTATGATGTTATTAAATGTTGTTTGTCATGTTTTCTGTTATTTCACATGTGAAATGAACCTCTAGATCAAAATTAATAGGTCTAATGGGCCTATAAATGTTGTTTTGAAGGGGAAATGATGTGAAGGGGTCAAAATTGGGTCTAATTATGAATGAAATTGTCTCTTTTCTCAAGAGGGTCCAATTTTAGATGACATATTATGTATCATAGCTTGATCTTGTGTTCATGTCATGATCCCTCCTAGTACTACTCGACCCATTCTCAAGGTCATTTTGTCCTGCCTTTATCAGAGTAGTCTATTGCATCAGATTGGGGGAATGTTCTCATCAGATCAGATTCATGTAAATTCTTGAAGTCTTCCTAAAAATAAAAAAATCTAAAAACATAAAAAAATCAAAAATTCCAATAACATTCAAAACATATCAAAATCCAAAAAAAGGTGAAAAAGCCAAGAAAGGTAAAAAATAGAGTCATCTTGTCAAACTACAGGTCTCTGAGCTCTAAACTTAGGAAAGCTTGATCTTTGATCATCCCTCAAGAGACTTAGGTCAATCCTTTAGGAGTCCGTCACAATAAATTGACAATCCATTTGTTCATATCTCATCAATAATTGAGTGTGCGTTAGTCACACTATGTGGTCTCTACTTGTATAACATATGCAAGGATAATCTATTGAACAACCCCTAAGACCCCTAGGATAGGTCTTTAGGTTAGTCTCTTGGTCAAAATCTCAGAAAACACCATTGGAAAATCAAAACTCAAAGCATTTGCAAAATCTTGAAAATACCAAAAACAACCTCAAAACATTTCAAAAACATAAAAAAAAATCAAATATTTGAGAAAATCCATTCGACTCATCTCACTTTCACCTGCAATAAACACTCACTCATAATAAATCATCAGCATCCTCAACCTTCAGTGAAACAGTCAGAAACAAGACTAGTAGGTTATAAGTGAAAACTCAATTGTCAAGGTCTCAAGTCTAGGTCAATAAGTAAACAATTTGGTCAACACTTGGTATCAATAGCCTATCATCTAGTCTATCCCAAATCATCTGATAACATCATTTCCTAGGATGCATCCTTCCTACAATGGACATCAACATCAGACACCACCATAGTTTAGTATTGGCTAGCGGTATTGAAGAACATTAGCTTGTTTTTTTACTTTATCTTTGTCTTTTGGCTTATCTTATTGTGCTCATTTCAATGACCTCTCTATGATGTCCAACCAAAAGGATTTATAGAGAAAGGAATGGGGCAACAATCATTATCTTTTTATCTAATGTGCTTGTTGGATATTCTTGTAATATAACCTTCGTCATGTGTGCTTTGTTTGGGTGTAGGGAGGATATTGTAGGTGTCTTGTTGACCACATAGGAAGGCTTTATTTTCCATGTTTTGGTTTGAGATATTTGTAATATCTGAACTACATTTTAGATGAGGTTTCATATGCCAGGTGTGAACAAGAGTACTCCTATCTAATTGTCGGGTCAAAGTCCATCACACTAGGTGCAACACCATCCTGGTTCTTTATACCTTGATGCATCATGCCTACGTGTGTTATCAAACATAAGGTAAATGGACCTTTTAAAATCAAAATTCCTATTAAGCAAAATCATCATCATCTCTAATAAAGTTGACTTGTTGGATTCTCTTATTTCTTCTTACTTCTCTCTACGCTAACATGGTACCATGATAGTTAATCACAAATTCATCTTTAATGCATTCATTCTACATCCAAAAACCATTAGCATAATGCATACCATGAAATATTATATAGGAAACATTGATCATCTCACATGCATTGCATTTCATCATTGCATAATATAGATTGGTTATTCTAAGCATCTCATAAACCATACATTTGCATTCATTGCATAAACATAAAAGTATCATCACTTAGGAATTATTAAATCATCAAGGCATCCATTGCATATTCACATCATTCATTTGCATCATCACATAAGCATCATCACATAGGCATCATTATAAAAAAGCAACATCATATCATTTGCATCATTCTATCATTCATCATCAAATAGGTATCATAATAAAAGCATCATATCATCCATACATGTTTGAAAAGTACTGAAAAGGAAAGAAGAGCATCTCATACACCTCATGATCATAACATATAACACCATCCATATAGATCTATTAAGTCTAAGTATTTTAAACCGCTTCCATTTGCATCATCCATACATCATCATCATAAAAAGTGCATAGAAAAGATACTAAAAAAGAAATGAATCCATTATCGCTACATCACATCAGTCATCATACATCATATTACTTCACATAGAATAAAAAAAATACATGCATCACATAAGATAGAGTCATCACATCATATATAGAACATCACATATAGGAAAATAAGATACATCCATCTGTCATGTACATCGGATCGAACCATATCATCTCATATATCATCAAAATAATAATACAATTGTTATGGTACAAGAATCAAGATCAAATGTGTGTATCAATCAATATAGTACAATCGCCCATGGGGCTATCAAAAATAGAGCCTGTGGATCTTAAGAAGAATGTTGTCTCTGATAAAAAATGTGAGGCTAGCCCTAGTGGCTGCTCCCCTCACCTGACTGTCTCTCAGGTTGATCTTGCCTCTGCCTTGTTTGCTATGAAAATTCTAGTGCCTGGGCTGCTAAAGGTAATACCTGATGGTAGTGAACCTTGTAATACTATTCCTCCATGACTTCCTCATGGTACATCCTCATGGGGACTGTCTGACCCTATGTAGCCTTTAGCTACTAGCATCTCCCAATCTCCTATGCCAACTGAAGCTCCACAACCTACTGTTGTTGGATGGCCTGATCCTGCTATGTCCTCACTTGATCTCTCTCAACTATCAAGGTGGAAACCTATTCCTATAGCTACTGGATTAATGCATCTCTCTAGTCCAACTGAGGTGGTGGCAGCGGTGGTGGTGGATACTGTTGATGGTCTCTCAGGGGCTTCCTGTCCCCATCTCTTTGCTTGTATCCATCCCCATCCCTCTGTTGGTGACCACATGTCTGATCCATCTGGCCCCACTGATTTGGATGTAGTCCACCTCCTCCTCTACCTCCTCCTCTACCTCTACCACCATCTTAGTCTCATCCCCATCTCCTCTTCCTCCTCCCCCCCACCCCTACCCTACTGATTGGCTTTGGGGTTTCCGTCATGGCAAGAATGCACCTGGAACTATCAATTTGACTAGTGAATGGAACTAATCTTGGTGTTCCTATGTGGTCCTTGCGTTCGCCAACCCCTGATCATATGGCCATGGCCTAGGCACTAGCTGCCTAAAACTCTTGACTGCCTCATCTATAGGGATCATCCAACCCCATGTGGTCTCCCTCATATTACGTGCAAATATAGCCACGTACTGGTCATCAGCCCTATCCTGAGTCTCATTGAACTATCTAGTAACTTGATCAAGAAAATAATTCTCTATCATGGTATGCTTCCTACCATGAATCAGATGGTCCTTCCTCACGAAGAACAACTATTATATATCATCATACTAAGTGGGCATACCAAGCCAAGGCCTCCAAGTAAAGACATTCATCTTGTATATCACCCTCCTCCAGTAAGGGATACCGACTGCTCCTGTATGTGTAAATTTCAATCCACCCCTGTACCACCAGACTGCTGGGTCATCTAGCTCCATGTTGACTAATGTGACTCATGGGCAGAGCACTACAATATGCTCCCAGGCCCAAATGTGTAGTAGAGTGACTCCTACTCCGATAGCCCTATTATCACAATATGCAAACTCATTTAAATCATGGTAAAGGGAGTTTAGCATCACTAGCCCCCACGCAAAGCACACTCTTCATCAGAACATCCACTCCTAGGAAAAACCCCATCCCAGATTGAAGTATCAGCTACGCCAATCTGGTGCCACAAGCCCTAAAATAATCACTGCCACAATCAATCTAAATGGTGACACTGAAGTCTTGTACAACTCTAACTCAATCTGTCCCTCAGTAAAAATTATCTCATCAAGGCCCATAACCTCATAACAAGCATTTTTCCTAGCATCCATATCATAGATAACCCTCTCTCTATGGATTGAAAAATGAAGATTGCGCCACAGATCCTCTAAGGTCACTGTCGCCTCACCATTAGGGAAGTGAAATGAGGATGTCTCATTGTGCCATCTCTATGATAGCGTTGTCATCATCCCTAGGTTTGTTCAGATGGCTAGGGCATATGCAACTTACCAGAGCCCAATTGCCCCCCGGTGCTCCTGGAGCAACTCATGTAATCTAGACAATCTGCTCAAAATCGAGGACCTATGCTCCCATGAGTGTATTAGCTCCATGTCCTCCTATATCAGTAAAGTCACCATGTCAAGTTTCATAAAAAATTGAAGTCCTGTTTGGAGTTTCCATGACCAAAACAACAAATGTGTCACTATTTTCAATAGCGTTGCTATTTGGAAGTTCAAAACTATGCCACTAGGACCCTCTAAAGTACAAACTCTGTTGCAGTGACATATTTTGACCACACATCAGTTTGGTCCTAAACCCTAAATTGCAAAGTAGACCACTGTGACACTATTTACACATGTGACACACTTTGAAGCCTAAACCTTAATTTCTAAACTAGACCATTGTGGTGCAAGACTCAATAGCAGTGCACTTTAAGGCTACACGATGTTGATTTAACACTTTTAGTGGCGCTAAATAGCACCACTTGACTCAAGTTGACTTTGGACCCTAATTAATGTGCATGAAAGGTGAAAAAACAAGTCAGGTAAGGGTCACATACTAGTGGTCCTGTGCCTAGTAACCACTGGTACACTCACACTCACTCTGAAATGTGTCATGGAAGCACATGTTATGCCATCTCAAACAGTGGTTAGAGCTCAAAAGTAGGAAATCTCTAAGTGCTGAATGTGCAAATGAATTGGAAGTGGCCCCTTGAGGCCTATTTAAGCTTGAAAGTTAGGGTTTTTGACCCTAGTTAGCCGTCCAACTAGGGTTTTGGACCCCTAATCCCATTTTCACCCAACCAAGGTTTGTTTTGCATTATTTTTTCACATTTTGTCATGTTTTTGGCATCCTAGACCCTTTCTAGACCCGTCAGGCACCTTGTCCTCTTTTTTTTGTGAGATGACCCAAAAATCCAATTTTTTGTCCAATCTCTTGAGGGGGCAATATACCAACATATTTCTTTTGCTGGGGCACCAATGGGGCATCTGAAAAAATTGATTTTTTTTAAATTTTGATCATGACAAGGTTATTATTTGATCCAACACAGTGGATACATTGCTTCAAAGAGGGGAAAAATGTAGACATGAAAAATGTATCGATTGATCCTATATACCTGATCCTAATTTTACTAACACCAGTTCATCCTGCATCATCTCCTTTGCTAACCATTTAATCGAATAATATTTATTTGATTAAATTCATCACATTTCATCTCTTAATTAAATAAATCAATTTTATCTAATTAAGTCATTGTCTCCTATTAATTAAATAAATCATTTTATTTAACTAATCTTATAGTCTCTCTTTTAATTAAATAATTGAATTTATTTAATTAATCTCTAAAGTCTTCCTATTAAATTAAATAATTTAATCTTTATTTAATTTATTCTAACATCATCCCTTTTAATTAAATAAATCAAACCTTATTTAATTAAGTCTATTAATCATTTTCCTCTCATATTGATTTAAATTATTCCAAAACTCTAAGTCAAAATTGTCAAATCAATTAATCTCCCTCTTAATTAATCAAATCCTGATTAATGCTAATCTTAATCCATCAAATCCTCTAGCTTTTGCAACTTGCTCATGAAAATCATTTTAATTGATTTATTAAATCTCTATTTACTTTCAAAAAGGCATCAAAAAGGGAATATTCTCCATGTTTGAAAAATCCCTCCAAAGGGGTTTGTACATCCAACAAGGCATTTAAGTTTCTTACATGTCCTTTTCCTTGAGCCAAGTGGCATTAAATTCATTTTCTTCTCCCTCCAACTTGTCATTTCATCAATTTTGAAATTCTACCTAATTACATTTAATTGAATAATGACCAAAATGTGCTCCACCTTTGTCCACTCACATGTTGACAAGTGGCTTCATGCTATTGGTTGGTATTTTATCCCACATTCATCCATTTTTCCTCATTCTCCATCTCTCTCATCTATAAATAAGAGGTTCTCATTTGGATTTTGGATCCACAACTTTATGGAAAGTCATTATCTTGAGATTTTGAATTTTCTCATCCATTGTTCATCCATTTTCATAGTTTTCTTCAAGTTTCATAGCTAGGTTATATAGGAATTCCACCAAGGATCATAAAATTTTCATTAATCATCATTAAAGCTTGCAAGGAATTGGGAAAGAGCCATTTTCCACATCAAAATGGCACCAATGCCCCCATGGGATTCAAATTTTGACCATTTAAATAGGATTTAATAGCTTTCTCATTGTGTTCTTCATATTATTTCTTGTTTTTATGTTTCAAATGAATTTCATGGCAAATGATGTTTCTATCTTGCATATGGGACTAATTGTGTGTTTGTTCTTTATGTTTGTGCAGGTCTAGGATGACCATTCACAACACCAACTACCAAAAATCTCCTCAAGTGTTGACATCAATGACAACAATTACGAACAAAAAGGATTGTGTCATGTGACAAGCCCCTAGATTAAACTATTCTTTACATAGAATTGATTAATCTAACATGCATTGAAATCATTAAACACTGTCATAATGTGGATAACTTGAAACAATTTATAAAAAGTTATGAAAGGGGTTCTTATGAAAGTGGTATTTTAAAATGTATTAAAAAATTAATGAAACCTTAATATGTTGGCATAGTATTATGAATTAAATGTGGTCATGATTGATTGTAAGATTGACTCAATTTAGTGTGCTTGGGTGTTAAAAAAATAACAAATGAATGAATTCTAAGTTTCTAAAATGAAAATTACTTAACTAGTGATGCATGTTTATACTTGACTTGGAAACATAATTGAAATGCGTTTTTGGATGAATTAGCATATAGAAACTAATTAATTCTCTCTCTTTTGCTATGAAAGAACTTGCAAAATAGAATAATATGATAGAAAATATGCTGCAAATACTGAATAATAACTGAGAATAACAAGCCACTTTGAGTAGGGAAGCCTCCAAATATTCCAATGAGAACAAAAATTACAATATGATGGAATAAGACTTACAACCTCCTATATATACCTATTTATGCCTAGGATACCACCTAGGCCAACTTATATAACCCTATATAAGTCCTAGGATAACCTAATCAACTAAATAAAAATACAATAATGATAATATGACTTAATTAGGAGTTAAGATAGCCACAAGTTGACTATTCATAACCCGATGTACTCTAGTATTAGGGGCATAGTTGTGGCAATAGAAACAGTATCCCTTCTACTTTTCCCTTGCTTTTTTTGGCCCTTCTTGTGAACTAGGCTTATTGGTGCCTTGATTTAGTGTTGTAATGTGTTTGACACATTCAAATTAGGTCTTGGGTCCTTGTGAACAAATGAATTTAAATGGTACCTTGCTAAAGTGTTGTGAAGTGTTGTAACACACTTTCACACTTCTCTAAGGTTTTATTAATTAATTACACCTAATAAACATATTTTTAACCTTAATCTTGCCTTATTTAAAGTTTTGTAAAGTGTTGTAACATACTTTCACACTTTTCTAGGGTTTTCATTAATAATTTGGATTTCTTATACTTTAATTGGCCTTATTTTCTATCTACAAGCCCCATTTATTGCATCCTTTCGAGGATAATCTCAACAAAAACCATCACCCAACCATAATTTAGGTGTTTCACACTTGAATGGCCCAACTTTAGTGATTTTCTACTCATTCGCAACCTTGGGAAAATGAATCCCACCTATATATTATTTTTCGGTCTCGAACCTGGTTTCAAACATTTCTAAGCATTTCCAAATTTGGTCCCATAAATTATGCCTAATGGGACTAATTTTCCACCTTGAGAGAATAAGTCTCATGTGGACGAAAATCAAAATTACTTCAAAATTTTGGTGGGATTTTATCCTCCTAGATTTGATCTCAGCTTGTAGTGTTGTAATTTTAGGAATTTTTGCATAATTGAGTATAAATACAAGTTTATTTTTCTCATTTTACCCCCAAGCATTCAAGTATTCATCCTTGTAGAAAGTTTGAGTTTACAAGTCCATTCATGTGTTTTCAAGAGTCTTCAAGAGAAATTTCTCAAGAATTTTAGAGTAGCATTCAAGCATCAATCATCATGTCAAAGACTCTATGCATCATGCATTTTTTGGAGCTAACAATTGTGGTGTAATACTTTCATGATTCAATCAATCATTTCATTCAACATCTATAACCTTCAAGCAAGAGTCAAGATCCACATCCATTGGATCCATCTCATACATGTTTGCAACATCTTATTGATAGGGTTTGGTGAGTTGCAACATCATATTTTATTCACTCATCATTCTCCATTCATATTTCATTTTATTTTAATGTTTAATTACCAAAACAAGGTTTGAATGAGGAAAACCCCTATCCACTAACACAAAAAAAAATTCCATCTCATTTGGGTGTGATTTGTAAGTCTAGGTTGCAAATGTCCTAAGGAGCAAGATTGGAGGAAAGTTGTCAAATAATTCAAAATTTTCAAAGTTATCATCAAGTCTTGGAGAACATTGGAGAACACCTAAAAGTCACAAATTAGGGTTTTGGATCCAAAAATCAATCAGGAAGGACATAATAGACAAAGAAGAGTAGGATTAGAATTTGAAGCTTTAGAAAACCCTAACTAGACTTATTCAACACTTTTGGTGAATGAGTCCCAATTCTAGTCAAAATACATATTTTTGTAGATTCGAATACCCATTTGGTAGATTCATGTTCCGGCACAAAAACCTAGATTCTGGACTAATTCACCTAGCTTGGTGAATGAGTCCCACTCATCATTAAGGGTATAAATTCCTATATTTCAAACCTCCATTGAGCCATCTCCATATTTCCAGGTGCACACATTCTATTTTGCAACTTTCTATTTTGTTCTACACACATTTCTAGGTCATTTTGTAGGTCATTACATTCAATTAGGGTTTAGTGTTGCATCTTGCATTTCATTTGTCTTTCCAAGTTCTTACTTGGTGGTGAACCCCTTATTAGTTTGCATTTAGCCCCTAGGATATCCCTATTGCAATATCTCTTTCTCCTTTGCATTGAGATCTCTAGGGTTACTCTTGAATGTAGTAGCTGGAAAGTGGCTATGCTCTATGTCCTAAATCATATGATATCATTCATCCAACCCATTTTTCATATACCACATTTTGGTGAATCTTCATTTTAAGAACATCATAATTCTGATTTGGAGTGCATCATCATCCTAGATTTGGCTTGCATTGTCATTGCATTAGGACTTGCATTAGTTAATTAGCATTCTAGGGTTTCTAATTTTAGGTTAGTGAAATATCATATCTATCTTGCATTTTTTCATCTCATTTCATAGAAATTGAAATAAAATATACATTTTCACTTATAGAATTTACATCATACAACATAAAAAGCATAAAAATCTATTTAATGTTTTTAAATTTTTTGACAAAAATACCTACTGGGACCCATTTTCCACCTTGGGAGAATCGGTTCCAGTGGACATTTTACACTACATTTTTTGGCATTCAATTTTTTTTTTTGAGTTTCTATTTTCTATTATTAGCTTTCTATTTTTTTTTACAAAATTTCTATTAGAGTCATTTCCTTATTCTTAGTTTATATTGTATTTACATGGAAAAATTGCATTAAAGATAACCCTTTTATGAGTATTTGGTGTCCTATTGCTAATACTATAGTGAGACAAAGTTCAAGAATTGTGTCATTCTACAATAGCACAATTGTTGTGGATCTTGGGTTATCTAGCTCTTTCACACCTAGTATTGATATTAGTGCACTAGGTATAGACCATAACCTTAACAACTCCTTACCTTCAAGTAGTGTGATGCATGTTGAAACCATGGTTGCTATTATTCTACAAGAAAATATAATTCACATCCATGAAGATCTAGCAAACCTCCAACATCAAGTGAAAAATCATAACATTTCAACTACTACCATCCCTACTGTAGATAACATTTAGATTGCATGCTTGAAAGTGAATATGGACTTGAGCTTGTGAAAAACATAGCTCAAATATGTGGAAAGCAGTTCACCTCAAACACTAGTTGTCCTTTACCTACAAGCAATGTCACAAGCCAAGGAGGAACTCAAATTCCTCCCCCCACAAAAATTACCTGAATACCTACCTATACCAACCATCAAGTCACAACAACAATGAAACAAACTAGTAATGTGATTCCTTCCTTGGGTATTTCTGCTAGCATCCCTAGTTCCTTTGTGTCATCCCATGTTATATCTCCTACCACTCTACCACCTATAAGTATTCCATTCATTTTTTCCTTAGAACAGATACACCCCCTCACCTTTCTCACATCCATCTCATAACACAAGAAATGACCCTCTCATAAATCAACTCTTCCAAACTCTTTCATTCATTCAAAAGAAAATTTCCACCATCAACCAAAATAAAAATGGGCCACCTACATAATATGTCAAAAGTTGTCCATTGTCCTTAGAAATATTATGAGCATCGATGCCACAAGGTGTAGAGGTGCCTAGATTTAAGAAATATAGAGGAAAGGGAGATCCTTCTAACCATGTTAATTCCTTACCGCCTTATGTAGTGACTTTTTCCTTGATGATAAACTATTGGCTATGATTTTCCCTAGGTCCTTGAAGGAAACTACATTGGAATGGTTTTCCTCTTTACCGAACAACTCAATTCGTTCATTCAATGAACCTATTGAGGAATATTTTTAACCATTTCCAAATGCATATGACCCCTAAGATTACCTTGGATGATTTGATGGGATGCAAGCAAAAATAAGAAGAAAAGATAACTGACTTTATCTCATGCTATCAATTGCTTTATTTCCAAATCAATGTCAAGATTCTTGATCCTCACCTTCAAAAGATGTTTTTAGAAAATTTGCAAAGCAAGATACAAGAAAATCTTACGATGATGAAATTTCCCTCCTTTATGCACTTTTGTACTTCCCTCCATGATTATTAGAACTTGGTTAGTAGTCAAAAAACAAAGTACACTTCTAACCAAACTAATAAATCCGAGTTCACAAACCAAAACAATTCTCAACCTTTTAGAAAATAGAATAAAGGTTTCCTTCAATTTAACCCCCTCAACAAACAACTTAGAATTCCAATAACAAAGTTGATGATGTTAAGACCACAATACCCTTTAGCTACGGGGACCTGAAAAGAAAATTCACTCCCTCACCTAACACCATTCATAACACGATGTCACAACTCATAGAACAAAAGATGATTACCCTTCCCCTTGTTAAAACAATCGACCCTAGTAAGCCATTGTCCACAAGATATAGGCCAAACTCTTATTGTGATTATCACCAAAAAAACATACATGACACAGAAAATTGCAAGTGTCTTAAATATCTTTTGCAAGACCTCATTGATTCCGGTTGTCTTTTCGTTGGAGGTGTTAGTGATCAAGGAAATAAGTCTGAACTGCCCCTCCTAACCAAAAATTATAAATATTTTCCACTCCTATTCCTAATCATAACATTTCATTGATCAAGGCTAGCGAAACTAAAGAGAATCATCTGATGAATGTTGATATGGATGATGACAACAATGATCCTATTCAACATGATTATATAGATAATGATCCTATGGTTTTCATGGTAGGAGTGATAGATGCCATTCCTCGTAAGGGCCAAACTAAAAATACTCTTGATATTGCTTTCTCCTCCAAGGATATACTTAAACATGCACTCGATGGTTCTCTTTACATAGCCAAATGAATCTTTGACAAGCCCAGTAATGGGATATTAATAAATCTCGTCTGTGGAGAGAATGTGATCGCTAAGGAATTCTTACTTCTACATGAACTCTATCAAGATATATATGATAAATCAAAAACATAGATCAAGATGCATAATGGTTTTGCTTGCCCTATGATGGCTAGATCACCTTACCATTACAAATAGGACCAAAAACATTACATATCTCATTCTCCATCATCTCATAGTTAGACCAATTTTGTGTGAAGCTAAGCTATCCATGGCTTCACTCCATGAAAGCTACCCCTTCAGTTGTGCATAAATGCTTAATGTTTCCATTTGAAAATGAAATTTTCCCCATCCATCACAATGTCTTTAACCCATTGTCCCCCAAAGGAAACCTTTCCTTGGAATTCTTTAGGCCTAAACCTATGGAACCTATAAAACTGCGAGAAGACTTATTTTTCTTGTCTTATCAAAAGTTTAAGGCAAAGAAGATAGAAAAACTATCCCTCTAAAACATGTCCCCACCCACCACTGAGCCTACCATCCTAGAAAAAACCATGATTGAACCTAGGGAGATTCCAAAGAACCAAGACCAACCTAATACAAAACATTCACCTACTTCCTACAAAATACCAAGAGATAATGACAATAATCCCCTCACACCTCCTAGAATAAAACAAGTTTACAATGTCAAAGAGAAAGTGGTTGAATAACCTCCCATGGTTCCTTTTGTTCCCCCCCTTGGGGGAGAAAATAAACCTATGGTTGATCAACCCACTCCTACACAAATGCAACTTGAAAATTGAACTAAAATAAATAAAGGTTCTAGAGAGTGTAGTTGTAGACATCGTGCCCTTGCTCGCAAGTTACATGGAGAATTAAACAAAGAAAATCAAAAGATCCAAACTTGGTAGAAGCAACACATGATGACCATACCCCTGCCCCAAAACAATAAAAACCAATACAACAATCACAACAAGAGTTGAACCTTCCTTGGACATTATCATTCAACCTCTTGTTGTGATTAACTTGGATAAAGATGAAGAAGTTGCTAAAATTGACAAAGAGGTGCATAGTGAATTGAACACAGTGTTTTCCTCTTCTATGAGATTAAACAACAATTCTCCTAAGAAGAGTATTAAACCTGGTGTGGGTCCTAGTTCGACACTTTCTATTGTCCCTTTACGAAGTTGTCCACCCTTGGTATACAATGAACATGATTGTGATGCAGACGAACCACTTTATGTTGACTCACATGTTCCTTACTAGTATTTTCCATTATTTCTTTTTCATTTTATTTTGTGTGATTGCATGTTTGTGATGTGATCCTTTGTAATGTTATATTTGATGTCTCTCTCTCTCTCTCTCTTTGTGACATTCCTTTATTTGTTCTTTCATTCTTCTATATGTCATGAATATTTTATCTTTTCTTTATCCTTTTAATTTGTCTTGTGTTTTCCTTTTGCAGATGATGCAATGCATCAAGACATTTATGTCTCTTCCATGTTGACCCAAAATATTTTCTTTTCACTTTTAATCTTTTTCATTTGTCTTTGTTTTCCTTCTGGGGATGACACATGGTGTTGAGACATTCTTGTCTCTTCCATGTTGACCTAAAATATTTTCTTTTAAACTTTTATCTTTTTCATATGTCTTGTGTTTTCCTTTTGGGGATGATGCAAGGCATCAAGAAATTCATATCTCTTTCATGTTGACCTGAAATATTTTTTTCTCCGTTTTTTCTCTCTTTGTGTCATTCTTCTAGTTCTATGTGTATTTGGGGAACAATGAAAGTTCCGAGCTCTCTAAAAACATTGTAGAAAGAACATATTGACCTAAAATCCATAGATCCCTTATGTGTTTGGATTTCATTTTGGGGGCAACCCCTCTCTTATCTTTTCTTTCACATTACGTAGCTTTACTTGGAAACATATGACTTGGCATAGGGTTTCCAAGTTAGCTCTCATGTATTCTTTATTGTTTGCATTTGTCATTTGCTAGTTTAAAGTAATTTCTCATAGCATGGTGTTTCATAATTTCTTTAAAGTGGAGGCATACATTGACATTACTCTTTTGCATTTTTCCTTTTCATTGTTCATAGTGTAGTTTGCTTACTTTATACGATGTGTTTTCTGCTTTATGGAAGATATTGAGTGTGATGTCCTTTATGAGCATGATCTATGTTCGCATATTGCATTCCTCTTAGTAGCTTGATGCGATGAATTGCATGCCCTAAGTTGTGAATATTTTATTCTTTGATTGGTCCTCTCTTGGAGACATTAGGCATAATTTTCCCTAAGTTAAGACCTCACATGAACTAAGCAAGACTCCCTTGAATGTTTATTATTGTTGCATTTGTATTTTTAGTTATATTGCCACTTTGCATAACACAACCTGCATGCCTATGGAGCTATCTTGTTTGTTCATGAGTTTTAAGCATACAAAGATTTTCTTGCCTTGTGAAGCACAAAAATAATTTTTGTGTGGTGCATTATTAAAGTTATAAGGAGGTATAACTTTTGTATGGTTCAACAAGAAGCTGAACCGAGGCATGAATTTCCCCATAGCCACTTGTGCATGTGTGTGAGAGCATATCAACCATGAGTATAAGTGTCTCACCTTCTTGGACTTCTCACCTAGTGGACAACTTAAAGTTTTGTTACCTCAGAGTGAGTTTGCATTTTTTTGGAAAAGCAACCTAGATCTGATCCACATCATGATGGACAAATGGTCGAAGCTTGATCTACCCCTTTTCTTTTTCATTTTGTTTCATTTTATTTATGTCTTTGATAATGCATGATTGTGCTTTGTTAATACTCTTTATATCACTTTCATGTGTGTTCTTTTGTGCCTATATTGGTTTGCCAATGGGATCTTGATCATGGGTGATTGATCACCCCTCTCAATCATTGTCATCCCATCTTACTGGCATTGGTACACTTGGACCCCTCTTGATGCATGTTTGTCTACTTTAGTGTGATTTTGGAGCAAGTTCATCCTCTCACTAAAGTGGGAGCTAAATGTGGTAACGAAAAAAGTATCCCTTTTTCTTTTCCCTTGCTTGTTTGGGCCCTCCTTGTGACCTAGGATTATTGGTGCCTTGATTTAGTGTTGTAATGTGTTTGACACATTAACATTAGGTCTTGGGCCCTTGTGAATAAATGAATTTAAATGGTACCTTGCTAAAGAGTTGTGAAGTTTTGTAACACACTTTCGCACATTTCTAAGGTTTTATTAATTAATTACACCTAACAAACCTCTTTTTAACCTTAATCATGCCTTATTTAAAGTGTTGCAGTTACATACTTTCACACTTTTCTAGGGTTTTCATTAATAATTGGGCTTTCTCATTTTTTAATTGGCTTTATTTTTCATTTGCAAGCCTCATTAATTGCATCTTAGCGAGGATAATCCTGACACAAACCATCACCCAACCACAATTTAGGTTTTTTAGGCTTCAAATGCCCAAATTTAGTGATCTAGGACTCATTCACCACCTTGGATGAATGAGTCCCACCTAGATTTTTGGGGCTTGAACTTGGTTTCACATATTTCTAAGCATTTCCAAATTTGCTCTCATACATTATGCCTGATGGGATTCATTCACCACCTTGGGAAAATGAGTCCCATGTGGCCCAAAATCAAAATAAATATAAAAATTTGGTGGTATTTTATCCTCCTAGATCCGATGTCAGCTTGTATTGTTGTAATTTCAATATTTTTTGCATAATTGAGTATAAATTTAAGATTTTTTCTCTCATTTTACCACCAAGAATTTAACTATTCATCCTTATAGCAATTTTTAGTTTACAAGTACATTCAAATGTTTTCAAGATTCTTCAAGAGAAGATTATCAAGCATTTTAGAGCAACATTCAAGAATCAATTATCCTGTCAAATACTTTATGCATCATGTTTGTTTTGGAGCTAACAATTGTGGTGTAGGACTTTCATGATTCAAGCAAACATTTTGTTTAAGATCTACCACCTTCAAGCAAGATTCAATATACAAATCCATTGTAGCCATCTCATACATGTTTGGAACATCTTATTGCTAGGGTTTGGTGAGTTGCAACATCATATTTGTTTCATTCATTATTCTCCATTCATATTTCATTCTATTTTAAGGTTTAATTACCAAAACGGGGTTTGACCAAGGAAAACCCTTATCCACGAACCCATCAACATTTTCCCCTCTCATTTGTGTGTGATTTTTAGGTCTAGGTTGTATATTTACTAAGGAGAAAGATTGGAGGAAATTTTTCAAATCATTCAAAGTTGTGAAAGTTATCATCAAGTCTCGAAGAACATTAGAGAACACCTACAGGTCACAAATTTTGGTTTTGGATCCAGAAATCAATCAAGAAGGATAGAGTAGAAAAAGAAGAGTAGGATTAGAATTTTAAGCTTTAGAAAACCCTAATTGGACTAATTATCCATTTATGGAAAATGAGTCCTAGTTTTAGCTAAAATTGAGATTTTTGTAGATTCTTGTTCTTGCACAAAAATCTATATTTTGGACTGATTCACCAAGCTTGGTGAATGAGTCCCACTCAGCATTAAAGGTAGAAATTTAAATGTCTCAAACCTCCATTCAACCATCTCTAGATTTCCAATTGCACACATTTTGTTTTGCAACTTTCTATTTTGTTCTACACACATTTCTAGTCCATTGCATTTAATTAAGGTTTAGTGTTTCATCTTACATTTCATTTTTCTTTCCAAGTTCTTACTTTGTGGTGAACTCCTTACTAGTTTGCAATCAGCCCCTAGGACAACCCTATTGCAAGATATCCTTCTCCTTTGCATTGAGATCTCTAGGGTTACCCTTGAATGTAGTAGGTGGAAAGTGGCTAAGCTCTATGTCCTAAGTCATATGATAGCATTCATCCAACCCATTTTTCATATACAATAGTAGCATGGCCCCCTTCTTCAAATAAGAATTATCCTCAATGCTAGGTAATTTTGGATGCTTTTGAATAAACTCCTTGTCCTCCCATGTGGAATCTTCAATTGGTAGATTCTTCCATTGGATGATATACTGAGTGAGTGTTCTGGTCCTTAGAGTCCTTATGCATATATGAAGAATAGATTCAAAAGAAAGAATCAAACAGTGGAAGGGATGGCTAGAACAATGTTGAATGAGTCTATGCTACTTGACAAGTTTTGGTGAGAAGTGGTTAACACAAATGTCTACATTCTAAACATAGTGTTGGAATAAGTTTTTCATTGATGTCAAGGTTGATTTGTGTGCTTATGTGCTTTAGCTAGTTGACCTGCTTAACTGGTTGAGCTGCTTGACCTACTTGAGTTGTATGTTTGTTTGCTTGAGCTAGTTGCAAGCATATAATTGTGTATTTGCGTCTAAGTGAGGTGCAATTCTTTATTGCATCATATCGGCCTTGTGTGTGGCCAAGATTGTAAGCAGAATTCTACTCCTTTAAATTCAATATATAAGAGAGATATTTTGGTTGGGTTTTTCTCCCTCAAGGAGGAGGGTTTTCCCAGGGTAAAAGTGTTGTGTTTATTGTTTTTATTTTGGTCCTTCTTCTTCAAGCTCTGGTAATATTTTGTAAGTAGGGATATTATTCCTGATTACCTTCTTCAATTAAGAAACATGAAAAAATGGACGTATCTTTGTTGTTGATCTCATTTCAAGCTTGTAGGAAACACTACCTATCTTTTACATGATTTGATATGGGCCATAATATTTTTGAGACAATTTTTTTATTCTTTGATTGTTGATTCAGTGATATATGCTTGTAAGGCTACAATCTCAAGAAAACCTAATCCCCAACCCCAAACCTTCTTTCACTACGGTCTTAGTCTACCTGCTGCTTCATTTTATTTTTTTCCATGGACCGATTCTCTTCAAGTCCTAAAAGTACTTGTTGTTGATGAATCATGTGGTCCTCAATCACATGAAATATTGGTGACACCTTCAATAATGATGTGATGGAAGGAGGATGATATCCATGTAATGCCATAAATGGAGACATTTTTTATGAACAATGGAAGGAAGTGTTATACCACCATACTGCTAGTGGTAGCCAATCTACCCATTGAGTCTATTTATCTAAAGTGAAACAACATAGATGTCCTTCGAAACATTTATTAACCACCTCTATTTTCTAGTCACATTGTGGATGGTATGAAGAACTGTGATGCAATTAAGTACCCAAACACTTGAAGAAATTTGTCCAAAAATTACTAGTAAAGATAACATCATGATCACTAACAATAACCTTAGGTATACCATGTATCTTTTGAATATTCTCCAAAAATTATTTTGCCACTATACTTGTAAAACGATGTCATAATGTAATAAAATGTGCATATTTAGTGAGGTGATCCACAACTACGATGATGGCATTATTACCATTAGATCTTGGAAGCCCTATGATGAAGTCTGTTGGTCATTTTTAAGAACCAAACTAATCTCTAGATATAACTATGGAATTTTCCATTTCCAATTATCAGTTCTTCCAAAGGGATTGGCCAAGGAATGAATAGAGGATGCAAGAATTCTATTCCTACTCTTTGGGCTCTATGAAACCCGTGAGGGTTATCCCACAATTTATACTTAAACACTTAGCACAATAATAATCAAACACATTGTAAATAATAGATATCTCTCATAAAACCAATCAATAATATACATCAAATAAGTTGGCAACTTATTTATCAATGTTACACATATTGAGCATGAGAGAATACGAAACAACAACTAAATTATCTCTTTGAGACTTTTTGATTTAAAGATTGAGTAGCAAATGAATCAACACTGAAAGTGAAGCACAAATTCTCTACAAGAACTAGTGTATTTATCCCAAGCACAAAGTCAATACCATTCAATGTGACCTAATAACAATTCAAATGATAGCACCTATAACTTCAAGAAACATTACATTACAACATTTCTCTATTACGTTCATGATTATTACTAGTTACAAATATCATAGCACCTAATTCTTATAAGTCATTAATCTCACACAAGAAATTACATTAATTCATTGAATCAACAAGCAAGCAATGAAACTAAACATCTGTCAAGAAAGTAATGGAGACAAATGAAAGAAATCCTTGATTACTTTCACTCATAACTCACAATACACATACAAGGAGAGACAATATCCATAAAACTAATATTACTCTCTACTATAAATGCTATATCATTATCAAATTTATATGAAAAAATATGAACTCCAAAATAAACTTAAAACAAAGAATCTAAAACTTGCTTCGTATTATCTTCACAACTTCATAGTACTAACTCAAAAAATTTCTAACTCTCGTGCTTCTGGCCCTGATGTCCTTCTTATAGAGATGGAGCAATAAGCTTCAAACCAGATAGCACACATGTCATGATTTCATTGGACTGCTTGTAACAATATTCCATTTTTAGTTATGCTTGAGTCTTCAAGTGGAGTAAATAAACATTGAGGCAAATTTTCCCTCAACTCTTTGTAGAAAGCAGGTTCCACCTCAAAAAAAAAATCATTAGTTTGTTACAATAGTATCAAAATATTCCTCATGCGCTCAAAATATGCCAACCGTGGGAAAAATCAAAACAACAAAACTTACGAAGCAAGACAAGAAAAGCAAACAAAAATTTAAAATTCATCAATCCACATTATCACCACAAGCTATTCATTTGAATTTGAGGAGAGAATAATATTTTACCATGTTATACCAAAAGCCTAATTTGTACTATATTTAATCTATGTATTATTCTTCTCATTCACTAATCCCTACATAGATTCATTTTGTGTATTTCTCCAACCAATTATTGCACTTTTCCTCAGTGGGCCATTTTATATTCAATAAATTATGCATCTTAGTGAGTACTAAGAATACCTAGCATCAATTAAAATCTTGGATTATTTAACAAATGTGTTCATCTTTGATTCAATTTCCACCATTGTGTCAATATTTGGATTGAGCAAAATATAATCAGTGACACTCAAGGCCATCATAGCTGCTCCAAGCATTCCTCCTAAATCTTTCTTCTAGGTTTCAAATTGATGTAATTCTCCTTTTTGATCCAATATCTTAGGCATACCATGTTCCTCCATCTCCTTAAATATCTTCAACTTACTCTAGAGCTTTCTACCTAGCTTTCCATGGAAAGTTGTTATCTCATTTATTGAGTCAATAGTCTATAAGATGTTAGGAATATTGGTAGGTGCCTCGGGGTCTTCTTTCATCTTTTTCATGATTCTTTCAAAGAATTTATGCTAGAAATCCAATTATTCCATTCATTCCTGAAGGCCTCCTGTACTTGGAGATACTTTGTATTTGCCTCATGAATATTCTTATATGTGGACCAAAAATTATTAGCCCTGTGGACCAACCTAGTAACCCTATATTTAAACACATCCTCAAAGATTTCATTTTCCACCTTGATAGTTTCAAGCTTGGCCTTCCTGACATTTTCCTTTTCAACAATCAATTTACCATTCAAATCATCAATTCTTAAGGCCAAGGTCCCCCTATCCTATGTGGACATATCAAATGAAGAAGAAGAAGAAGAAGGTTGAGTCATCATCTTCTGAGTAGCTTGAACAGTGGCTCTCATTTTATTCAGTTCATTCAAGACCTTATCATACTCTTTGACCAAATATTCATATTTCTTCTAAGAAATATGTGGAGTATCCACACTAACCATTATAGCATGTGTAGTTAATTCAGCTGCCTGGATAGGAGTTATGCCTGTAGCTCTTTTGACCACTAGTGAACTAATAACTTCTTCAATGGTCCTAACAACCTCATGTTTACTAGTATTAGGTGCCATAGACCAAATTGCAAGTGTATACAATTTTAGACTATATCTAGAACCAAATAGTTTATCCTCAAACTAATGCTCAGATATCAAAGCTTGAGGATCTCTTCTAATTGCATCATAAGCTATGGTAGTAGTGATTATACATCCTGGTAACAACATGATTCCATTATCTTTAACAATTTTTTGAGCTTCAGTGGGAGTAATAGCTACAATTTCATCCCTGATTTTCTCTTCCTCCACCTTTCTAGCTTCCTCCTGATGAGAAGGTTCAGCATTAGCTCGGGCTGCTTCAAGTCTCTGCTTTATCTCCTTACTCCATTGTTAAATCATAAACTCCTAAAATTCCTTGGTCTGCAAACTCATCACACTCCCTAATCCTAGGAGAATCATCACTTTCTCTATCATACTGCCACTTGACAATTTTGTCAGGGGGAACCTCTAAACTATGAGTTTTTTCTATATGAGGAATGGGAAATATTTGCTCCACCTCTTCATTTCCTAGCACATGTTCTACCACTTGTTCCTCCATAAATTCTTGAACATCTATAGGATATTCTAGGATATCCATTGCATGTTGCTTCTATTAGTATTCTATGAGGACCTGTGCTTTGTTAAAAGCCTCCTTTACCTTTATCTTGAACTCCCCAGACTGATAGTCCCTAATCATAGTGAAGGCTCTTTCCAAGGGATTTTCAATTACATTATATGGGCTTATGTGGAAAGCATTCTTTTTCATAATCTTTTCCTTAATGTTTGTCATAGCTATCCATTATCTTTTCCTATTCATGACAACCTCATCACTTAGATTTCTGAGTACATCAACTTTATAGAAAAATTTATGACATATGATGCTTAAGCTCTTTTGTCTTCTTCTTCCTTCCACAAATCCCTTTGGATCAAAAACTCTAATCTCATCAATAGGCATTATGATATTATTTACCATAATGCAAATATTTTCATATCCTTTAGGGGCAGTAAATTTGAAGTAAGCAAAAGCACATTGAGGATGTATCACAGTGCCCTTTTTTATCCTTTTTAAAAATTTCATAATCCATGACATCAATTTACCACATAAGCTCCATGAAAGAAAATCTTTCTGAAACATACAAAGGTAGACAATGAGGTGCCACCTTAGCTCCATAGGGTGTGATCAAAGTGTATGCAGAGTGTAGAAACCAATCTGCCCAATTATGTGTGGGCTTAGAACCTGGTTCATCTTTTGGGTGCATAAGAGTTCTGATCTCTAGAGAAATTCTGAACCTAGGTGCTACACCCAATGAATCTAAGATACCATATCTTACAACATTAGAAAAAAATGTTTAATTGGAAATGTACCAATCCTAATCCCAAATGTATGTCCACATTTCTACAGGTATAGAATTATTCTCTTTGTCCTTAATATTTATATTTAATTTCCTTTTCCACTCATATTCACCTTCACATAAGAGCATATACATCAACAAGGAGTAATGGGGAAAATACAAAGGGAGCACCTCCTTTTTTAGATTGAGAAAATATTCATGAATTTATTCAACAACAAAGTTAGCATAATCAAAACTAGTGTTTCGATTATGATGTATATCCACCGCCATCACTAGTAAATCATGAGCTATTCTAACCTCAAAGTCCTGAGCAAGTACTTGATTTAAACAATAATAAGTGTTTTTGAAATAGTCTTCAAACTTCTTCCACTCAAAAGACTCAACATCCTTAGTAGTAAATCTCTCCCTACTCCTTTTGTGTCACACAAGCAGTAATTCTTTAAATTCAAATTTTCTCCTCTTATACTTAGCATACAATTCAACACGTTTGAACTTTCTAGTATAAATGGGATTCAACCCAAATACATCTATCACCTTATCCTTTGTTACCTCCATAATTATAGCACCATTTTCACTTATGATTGTCTTATCAGTAAGGTTATAGTGCCTTGTTAGTTCGATCATTAAATCTACTTCTACAAAAAAATTAGGACCACCAACTTTCCAAGGTTCAATCCCCATAAAAAAACATGCGGGCTTGCTAAAATTTGTCCTGTCAGAAGCATACTAGAACAATTTCTAGCCACTTTGGGGTTGGGGGTTTTCACCAATTTCACAAGCATTATCAATAAACCTAGTGGTCACAACAACTTGACTTGTGGGCCTTTTACCAATTCGTGACCCTCCCTCTTTGACACCACCAGAGGCCTCTTGCATAAAATTTTATGTTTCTTTCTTTGCACTTCTAGACCTAGTGGATGTTGCAGGAGTACATGGAAAAGGGTTGGGAACTGCCACTAGGTTAGGCTTAGCTTCAACTGAAGCATCTTGAGTTTTAAGTCTTTTAACCCTCTTTTTTTTGGTCTCCTTTCAGGTCTAACACTAGATTCTCTAGGCTCTGGGTCACTCATGTTTGCAATGAAAATGAAACTAGGGTTTACAATTTCTCATGACAAAAAGAAACCCTTTACAATTATAATGGAACAAAACACTACTATTCAATAGGAAGCTTCACCTCAAAAATTTTGCAGTGTTTAATTACCCAATTGAAATTACTAGTAATTGAACAAATGGACAATTCCCCAATTTCCTATCAATTCTTCAAGAAATTCATCTCAATACTTCAATTGGAAGGAAATATCCATTCTGCTTACTCGGTTGAAAATCACACGATTCTGGTTATTGATAGCCTCTAGAGCTTTCCTTGAGACTTCTTCAACTTTTGGTATCTTTTCCGCTAGCCAATGAATTCAAACACACAATCAACTAGGTATCTACTTTCTGTTACGGCCAAGGGAGAGAGGTGTGCCACCATTAATACTTCATAGTAAGCTCTTGCGAGTGAACTAACAATTAGCCATTTAGGTTTAAACCCTGAGCGTTGATCCTTCAACTTTAAAACAATATCAATGGTTACAAAAACATCTCACCACCTTCGTCTTTGCTTTATATGAAATCCTCAGGATTTCACCATGTTGTCACTCATTGCTAATGTACTTCATCCTCACCTAGCTTCATTAGTGATGCGAGTATTCTATGTGATGAAATATCAGCCCTTGGATCTATGGCCCATTCCCTGATCACATTCATTTCCATCGCTCCTTGCGAATCCAACTTTGTACCTTGGGTTCCATTATCAATAGGAGATATAGTGAAAGAATCTTATTTTGAAATGTACACCTACATGAAAAAATTAATGGCACAAAAGCATCACAAATAAGATGTACCCAAATTAGCGAGAGAAACCTTTTTTAAGAATGAGTAACCTCATCACTCGTTGCTAATGAAAACTAAGGCTTTGAAATGGATCATCAGTAAGTGATAAAATATTAGGCCATCACTCATTGCTAGTCCTCCTCATATGATTTGCAAGAAATTAGTGATGAGAGATTATCACAATGTCATTGTATATCGCATATTTCTTATTGAAAACTTAGCGCTCAAAAGAAATTAGTGAGAAGTGATGCAAATAAGATCATAAGGTCGGAAGGAATCACTCATCACTATTATAATATTGAGGGGTTAGAAACCATTAGCGATGAACGATCCTTCAATAATTCTAAGAAATTCACTCATCACACATTTAAAAATGAAGTTCTAGCAGTTATTTGCGATGAGCGATATCAAAGAGACACCACCTCATCACTCGTCACCGATTTAGAATATATATCTAAAAAATGATCAATGATGAGTGATAAAGATAGAAGGCTAATTGAAATTAAGCAGAAACCTTTAGGCATGTGCTCATAAGTTGTTTTAATGGAGGGGACTCTCTAGGGTGATATGAAAGAAAAGACTTGAGGACTCCAAAGCCATAATAATGCAAAGGATAAATTTTTTAGAAAATGACCAATGGGCAATAGGGAGTGAACAACAAAATATAACATTATATAAGATCTCATGAATTATGAATCCTAAACCCTCAAATACTAGTCCTCTACTCAAAAGTGACAAGGATCTAAGATGGAAAATTCATTTTGTACGTTCGATCAATGGCTCTAACTGGGGATGTATGCCTCCTGCAAGAATGGTGAGATCCCAAGAATCTTATATTGAAGTAGACCAAAATTTGGATTAAAAAAAAAGGGCCCCAACCAAGGAACTACTCAGACAAGGTAGCAAGACCAAATCAAACACAAAAAAGGAAACAAACCTATATACATAATATGTAAAATCAAAATGTAGATGGAGAAAAACATACTTAGGAGAAGTATGGATTTGAGAATTGTCCATGTACTAACAGTTTAAATAGTTCACCTATTAAGATTTGAAGGAAATATGAATCTTCCCCATGAGTTCCAACTATCAAATAAGGGCTAGTCCATAAAGCTTCAAATTTCCCATGCTTTCCCTTATCCTGAGCCCTTGCATTCCAGGCTAAAACCATACTGTTTACTTCAAACTTTCTAGGAGAAGCTCTCTTGTCATATAGATGCTTAACCTGCAATTGCATCTTCATGTTTTTAGCTTGAGCTTCCCTCCTGGTCTCATCTAACTGCACCAGATTATTTATTTTGTGTTGCATATCACCACAGATTTATTCATCATATTCCCGCACAAACTTAGACATTTTGAGTAGGTTATTCTATGGTAATATAGCCTATAAACCATATACTAAGCCAAATGGTGAGTGGTCAGTAGCCTTTCTTACTATCACTCTATTTGCTTAGAGTGCCAATTTCAACTTTGAATCCCAATCCTTTTTGTTATTTCCATAAATCTCTTGATTATCTTTATCAAGATCTTATTACTAGACTCAAATTGACCATTTCCTTGAGGATGGTAAGGTGAAGAGTAAGATACTTGTATGCCATGTCCTTCACAAAAATCATTGAATTCATTTAATCTAAAGCACATAGCATTATTTGAGATGATCCTCTCAGGGACTCCAAATCTGATGAGAATATTACTTAACAAGAAATCAACTACCACCTTGCTTGTTGCCTTTCTTGTGGGTATTTATTCTACCCATTTTGTAAAATAGTTAGTGGCAACAAGAATCCATGAATGACCTCCACTAGATTTTCCTGGTATTTCCTTGATGAAATCAATTCTGCATTGTTGGAAAGGGGCTTTGACTATCGTAGGCCTCAATGGTAAATTCCCTAAAAACTTCAACTTTCCAAAGACCTGTTCACAAGCATCACAAGTTTTAACAAATTTGTGAGCATCCTTAAAAACTATGGGCCACCAGAATCCATCCCTCAAAATCATGTGTGCAGTGGTTTTTTCCATGTAATGACCACCACATACCCCATTGTACATTTCATGCATAAGTTCCAATGCTTTCTTTCCATCTACAGACTTGAGAAGTACACCATTGAGGCTCCTCCACCATAACTCATTGTCAATAATCACATACTTGATAGCATACAATTTCAATGTTCTTTCATTGTCATCCATATTAGCAAGACATTCTAGGGTTTATAGATACTGGATAATTATTATATACCATCTGCATGTTTGTATATCATAGAGAGGTCCAACATAAATTACTTCAGTTTGATTAACTTGATTAGCTTCCAAATTTTCCTCTTCCATTAACTTGGCTAGGCCTTGTCTTCTGACCAATTTGGTAATATGGACATCAATGTTGAATTCTTGAATCCTATTGATCCATCTACACCTTCTTCCTATTTTCTCTTGCTGAGTAAAAATGTCCTTCAAAGTAGCACTCGGTACAAAAGCTACAACTATAGCCCCTTGTAGGTAAGTTCTAAAATTATTCACAGCTTTTACCAAAGCATATGCATGTTTCTCAGTAGTGTCATATTTCAATTATGTAGCTTGTAAATATTTACTAAAAAATGTAATAGGTTGGTCAAAACCTTCTTCATTTTCCTGTAGTAAGACAACAACAATGGTATGAAATGAGGTAAAAGAGAAAATGTGCATTGGTTTAGAAAAATTAGGAGATTTTAAAACTGGGGCTTCTTTAATAGCTTGCTTTATTTTCTTGAAAGCCTGACTAGGTTCTTGAATCCAAAGTACCTTTTCACCCTTCTTCAACATTTTGGAAATAGGTCTTGTGATTTCAGCAAATTTGGTTACAAATCTTCTCAAAAAATTTATCTGTCCAAAAAATAACTAAATGCCCTTGACATTTTTGGGCTGAGGGATCTTGTCAATAGCGGCTACTCTTTCAAGGTCTATTCTTACTCCTTCCTTGGACACAATGTGCCCTAGAAACTTTCCCTTGATGACCGCAAAGGCACATTTCTTTGGATTATGAGATATTCCATATTCTAGTGAGCTGACAAACACTTTCTCCAAATGCATGCAATGATCTTCTTCTTTCTTAGAATAAGTAGTCAGGTCATCTTGGTATACAACTATAAATAAATTAGTAAAATATGAGAAAGCTACATCCATAGCTCTCTGAAAAGTGGCACCTACATTTGTTAAGCCAAAAGACATCCTAACATAAATGTAGGTACCCCAAGGAGTAGTAAATGTAGTCTTGTACTGCTCAGATGCCTTTACTTTTACTTGATTATATCCTGAAAAACCATCTATCATTGACAATAACTCCAACTAGTTACCTTCCATAACATAGCTTCCATGCTTGGTAATAGATAATTTCCTTTAAATGAGGATACATTAAGATTCCTGAAATCAACACATAATCTTCTATTGATACCATTCTTTTTTCTTACTAGCACTAGATTAGATACACATGAAGAGTGTCTAATGGGTTTTATAATACCAGCGTCCCTTAACTTTACCAACTCCTCCTGCATCTTGGGAGCTAAAGTAGGATTAATTGGTCTCTTCTTTTGCCTAAAAGGCTTTGCATCTTCCTTTAAAGGAATCTCATGTTGAAACAATTCCTCTCCGTAAGCCTTCAAGTCATCATATGACCAAGCAAAAACATGTCAATATGTTCTGAGTAAGGAAATTAACATTTCCTTCACCTTTTGCTTCATCTTCTTTCCTACATAGACTTTCTTTGGGGCATTTATAGTCCCCAGGTTCACTTCCTCTAGGTGTTTTGGGTGAGCAAGAGTTGTTTTTTCCTTTTTGGTATGTTGAGTATGAAAAACCCTTTCAAGAGCTACAAGGCCTTTGGGGTTTTTTTTTTTAATTAGATGACCTCTTTTCCAAAAACCATGTCTTTTCCATCAACATTTTCAACCAATCTAGCAAAATCAATCTCCTGACCTTCATATTGATCAACAAAATTTAGAAACCTGAGGATATCCTCACCATCATTCAAAATTTTCCAATTATATTCATTATCAGGGATGAGTAGTATGGTCTATATCTCAACCTTAGAAATTCCTATGAAAGTTATATCATCAAGCATTAATGAAATATTAGGAAGTAAGCCGGCTACTCTGTTATGTCCTCTTTCCATCCAATCAATTTCAAAAGCATCAAACTGCTCAATGGAATCCTAGACAACATTCCTATATTTCCTTAGTCAGTTATTTTTGCAAGCATACTTAGTTCTCACTTGGGATATCACCAACTCAGAATCACCAATTACCATTAACTTTCTTAGTCCATGCTTTTCAACAAGTCTCAATCCCAATAATAAATCTTCATATTCTGCTACATTATTTGTACAAAAAAAAGACAATGTAAAAGAGAACTTATAGGTATTTCCAGTAGGTGACACTAATAAAATTCTTGCACCAGATCCTTCTTTAGAGCTTGCACCATCAAAGTATATTTCCCACAGTCCTTCTTTATCATATACTCTTGAAGCTTCATTTTCTATAGGTGCAAGACATCTCTCAATCTCTCTTGGTACTTCTATCTTGAACTCACCAATATCGGTATCTATGAAAAGAATTGTGTCATCTTTAGGAACATGCTCCAACATATGTGGTACCCTAGGTTCTCTCCTTATTTGGACATTCTTACCATGAATGGGAAATGTGGCATAAGACATGTCACACTGCATACTGCCTCCCATAGATTCACTCCATTTTTGTGATAATAACATTCCATAGTTAGGTGGGATATCCACCACTACCACACTCATTTTAAACTCTTTGTCAGGTAGGCTGCCAATCTATAGGGAAGTTCATTTATCACACCTATCATAGGGACCTCTTTGGCATCCATGGCATAACATTTTCCATGAGTACTATCAATCCTTAACCCTAGTGCATCCATTATTTTAACTGGCATGATATTGTTGGTTGCACCAGAGTCAATATTACAAATTTTTATAAAATTTCCCCTAACTACCAGGGTAAGAAAAAATGGATCTATCTTGTTAGGATAGGCATTTACAGAAATTTCTAAGAAGATGTGGGGAATCTCAATAATCACTTCCTCAACTTCTTTACCTTTCTTGTCCTTTTTGTTCAGTTTGGGTGGAGCGAGCACCACAAAATCATTACCGACTATAGCAACACGATTGATAAGGGCCACTTCCTTTTTTTTATGTTCCTCTATCCTCATCATTTCAGGAAAAGGCACAGATAGTTTAACTTGGCTAAGTAATTGAAACATATCAACAAGATTATATTTGGGAAGTTCAACTGAAGACATACCTTGTTCGTTGCTTTTATCTTTTTGTTGATTTCTAATTGCTTTAGCCTTGTGTTTAGCATCTTTCCTTATGGCTTCAGGAGTTTTCTTTTGTGTCCTTGAATAGGTTTTGGCTTTTCTACTCTCTTTGCCCAAATTTTATCTCCCTTACCTTCTTTAACTTTGATTTTTTCTACCTTTTCATCAGGTTCATGTTATTTTCCCTTAGCCTTTTGTTCCTTGATGAATAGACCAACATGACTACCTTGTTCACTTCCAATGATTCTATTCCTCAAATGATAGGAACTCCTAGCTTGGGCAGCTAAGACTATAGTATATTATTCAATCTCCTCATCAGAGGGTCTTTTTAATGAAACACCATCTTCAATTGCCTCCAAATTGTAAATCTCATCACCACTATTGGAATACTCATCAAAAAGAAGATGTTCATGATGTGCATTAGCAATTTTCCTTTGAATAACTACATCCACTTCATAAGAAACTTCATCAGAATAACAGTCGCTGCAAGCAACATCAAAATCACCCATAATCATAAGTGCATCATCATCCTCTTGATCTTGTTGATCACAATTTTTGGGTATTTCATCCCTTACTTCCACCATCTATGATACTACACATTGATATGAAGAGTGTGGCATTTGGAAATTCATATACCAAGGAGTATCCTTAGCAAAATTTCCTAAGTTCTTCTACACAGGGTATGAGGAAACTCTATTTTGGGTATTTCTTTGATTGTTTAAGATAGGCTTCCCATTATACCAATTGGTATTGTATGGGTGATCTTGCAGTCTAGGGGTCTTTAATTCCTTTGGTATTTTTTATGTTGAACCTTCTCTTGCTTTACAATCTTGTCATTGATAGTTTTCATAAAATTGTCAAGCTTGTCGTCAATTGTTCCCCCTTTAGCACTTGAACTCTTGTCTTCCTTTTTTGAACTTTTGAAAAGTTTTGGATCATCTCTTCTGCCAACTTTACCAGTTGCTTTGTTAATATTTTATCCATCATTTTAAAAGCTTCCCTTAATGATTGGGGATGCTTATCTAGCAAGCAGTAACTCATTTTTGCATCAAAAGCATTGCAATAATTTACCAAACAAACATGATCATTTAATTGTAGATGAGAAGGCAACCTTTTCCTAGCCTTTTGGAATCTTATGTTAAACTCAATAAAAAATTCATTGGATCTTTTAACAATATGTTTAAATTGATTCAACAAAAAGCTTGAATTATTCTTATCACTATATTGTTCTTTAAAAACCCTCTTGAATTCTTCCCAATAGCCAATAATTCCCACAGGTAAACTCCTATACCATTCCCATGCATCCTTAATGAGAGATTGCATGAACAACTTCATTATGACATCTTTTTCCTCCACCTAAAAATCATCCATAACATTAGTGAATGCTTTGAGATGGTCTTCACCACTCAAGGAATTATTTCTAGAAAATATAACAAGTGCAAGCCCGAAATCCTTAGGGAATGGGCTAGGGTAACAAGGTATTCTAGTGAAACACAGTTGTTGGTATCTATCTACTTGGAGTGGTCTCCTAGTACGTTGATCCCTATGGTAATCTTTGTGCTCATCATCTTTCCCACTGTCAGAATGGCTACTATCTTTACCCTTTCCACTTTCACCATCACCTCCTCCTTTCTTACTTCCCTCATCATCTTCAAAATAAGAACTATCATTCCTATTTTTTCCTCCACCACCTGCTCCTTGATCTCCACCACCACCTCCTCCAAGAGTATGTCCACCATAGTTCTTTTGTGACTCACTATCAATATGCCCAGAAGTTGTAGCCTTTTGGATATGGGTGGACATTTTAAGGAATGAAATCATCCTAGCCATTTCTACATTAGAAGCTATCATTTCAGTTTTCTTCAAATCTTCTCACATCTTTTCACTTTCTAAATGCAACCTTAATATCTCAAGGTCTAGAGGTGTGGGAGATGGGGTTGGATCAAGCTTGGCCTTATGTGTGGGGATTTCGGTAGATGAAGTATTTGTATTGTCATTGAATTTGAAAATAGTTTTCTTGGGCTAGTCAATAGGTCTTTTCTCGTGATCTACAAATGATGTTTTCTTAGTATTAATAGGGGGGTCTTAGGCTTTAGTTTTTGAGATAGATGTTGCATAGGTATCAATAGATGAAGCTCCCATTGAGACTATTGCTTCAAGAATATCATTATTTATCTTAGAGGTAAACTTGGAAATATTTTCCTCAAAGGTTTTACACCTTGCAACATCTTCTTTCCTTTTCTCCAAATTTCTCCTTCTTGCATCTCTCTCAAGTTGCTTAGCTTTAATCCTATCTTCCCTCTCTTTCAATTGTTTCATTTTTTTCTCTTCTTGTTCCTAAAGCTTTAACTCTTCTTCTTCTATAGCTTTCAGGTCATTGTCTATGTCTTCCTCATTTTCTAGAATATCCCCATGCTCACTTTGGGAAGGGGTAAAGTAAGGCTGATCAGCAGGGTCTTCCTCAAGAGAAAAGTGGATTGGCTTAGGCTCATCAAAATATTTACCTTGTGGCTTGAAATTATTACCATTAAAAATGGAGCCAAGTCCAAGAGTCAAAGGCTCAGAGAATTTCTTATTCTTCTCCCAAAACTCCCACCTATCTTCCTCTCTTCAAATTTTTTCCTCAGTGTCAAATACTTGTTGAACAGGAAAACTTCGTTGGTCTATGTTAGACCCTTGAACTTCATGTCCCTCTTCATGAAAACTAGTACTACTTATATCAATATTGAAACTAGGAGAGACATCAGGATGGGAATCAACAAACTTACTTGATTCAGAGCACTTCCTAACCCTTTTAGGTTTCTTTTCCTTTGTAGGTTCAAATTTTTCCTTCTACTCGGGGTGCTTCTTCACATAACTTCTGGTCTTCTTCATAATGTTCAATACTATAAAATCCTTCTTATTTTGAGAACTAATCTTTACACTGGTACTAGAGAAGTCAAAGTCATCACCCAGAATACTAGGAAACAAAAAGTGATTGCACTTTGATTTTGTATTTGTTACTTCAGAAAAGACTTTAAGCATTACTAGACAGAAGGTGGAAAAATGAAATAACACCTTACGCATAAGAATTAGTATGATGGGACCAGTGCAATAGATTTAAAGCCAATTATTCTTTAAATAGTAAGAATATCTCAACTAAAAACTAACTCTGACTGTACTAGATCTTGAACTTAGAGAATTTCGACCTAACTGTCCCAAGCAAAGTTGTCAATCTATTGGTTATTTTTTAAGAACCAAATTGATCTCTAGAAATACCTATCAACTTTTCCATTTCCAATTATTAGTACTTCCAAAGGGATTGGCCAATGAACGAATAGAGGTTGCAAGACTTCTATTCCTACTCTTTGGGCTCTATGAAACCTGGGAGGGTGATCCCACAATGTATACTTAATCGCTTAGCACAATCACAATCAAATACATTGTAAATAAAAGATATTTCTCATAAAACTAATCAATAATGTCCATCTAATAAGTTGGCAAGTTATTTATCAATGCTACACATATTGAGCTTGAGTGAATACAAAACAACAACTAGAGTATCTCTTTGAGACCTTTATGATTTAAAGATTGAGTATCAAATGAATCAACACTAAAAGTGAAACACAATTAATCTACATGAACCGGTGTCTTTATCCCAAGCATAGAGTCAATACCATTCAATGTGACCTAATAACAATTCAATGATAACACCTATAACTTCAAGAAACATTGCATTGCAACATTTCTCTATGACGTTCATGATTATTACTACTTACATATATTCTAGCACCCAGTTCGTATAAGTCATCAATCTCACACAAGCAATTACATTAATTCATTGTATCAAGCAGCAAGCATGAAACTAAACATCCATCAGGAAAGTAATGGAGACAAATGAAATAAATCCTTGATTACTTTCACTCATAACTCATAATATGCATACAAGGAGAGACAATAGCCATGAAACTAATATTACTCTATATTATAAATGCTATATCATTATCAAATTTACATGCACAAGTATGAACTCCAAAATAAACTTAAAAAAAAGGCTCTAAAACTTGCTTCATATTATCTTGACAACTTCATAGTATTAGCTCAAGAATTTTCTAACTCTCATGCTTCTGGCCCTAAATTCCTTCTTATAGAGATGAAGGAGAAAACAAGCTTCAGACCAAATAGAACACATGTCATGATTTCATTGGACTACTTATAATAATATACCATTTTTCAGTTATACTTGTGTCTTCAGGTGGGGTAAATAAACATCAGGAAAAATTGCCCTCAACTCTTTGTAGAAAGAAAGTCCCACCCCAAAAAGAACATCATTATTTTGTTACAACATTATCAAAATATTCATCTTATGCTCAAAATATGCCAACTATGGGAAAAATCAAAACAACAAAACTTATGAAGCAAGACAAGGAAAGTAGACAAAAAGTCAAAATTCATCAATCCCATTAGCACCATGTGCTATTCATTTGAATTTGGGGAGAGAATAATATTTTACCATGTTATACCGAAAGCCTAATCTATACTATACTCAGGCTATGTATTAATCTTCTCCTATCCATTATTCTTCTTATTCACTAATCCCTACATAGATTCATTTTGTGTATTTCTCCAACAAAGTCTTGTATTCTTCCTGAGTGGGCTATTTTATATTCAATAAATTATGCACCATAGTGATGTACTTAGAATACTTGGCATCAATTAAAATCTTGACTTCTTTAACAAATATGTTCATCTTTGATTCAATTTCCACCATTTTGTCAATATGTGGATAGAGAAAAATATAATCAGTGACACTCAAGGCCATCATAGATGCTCCAAGCATTTCTCCTAAATCTTTCTTCCAGGTGTCAAATGGATGCAATTCACCTTTTTGATCCAATATTTGAGGCATAACACATTCCTCCATCTCCTTAAATATCTTCAAGTTACTCAAGATATGTATACCTAACTTTCCATGGAAAGTTTTCATCTCATTTATTGAGTCAATAGTTTGCAAGATGTCAAGAATATTGGTAGTTGCCTTGGGGTTTTCATTCATCTTTCTCATCATTTCTTTCAAAGAATTAACCCTACCAGTCCAATTATTCCATTCATTCCTGAAGGCCTCTTGTACTTCCAGATACTTTGTATTTTCCTAATGAATATTCTTATATGTGGCCCAAACATCATTAGCCCTGTGGACCAACCTGGTTACCTTATATTTAAACACATCCTCAAATATTTCATTTGCCACTTTGATAGTTTCAAGCTTGGTCTGCCTAACATTTTCCTTTTCAACAGTCAATTTACCATTCAAATCATCAATTATTAAGGCCAATGTCTCCCTATTTTGTATGGACATATCAAATGAAGAAGAAGAAGAAGAATAAGGATGAGTCATTGTATCCCGAGTAGCCTGAACAGTGGCTCTCATTTTATTCAACTCATTCAAGGCCTTATTATACTCTTTGACCACATATTCATATTTCTTCTGAGAAATATGTGCAGTATCCACACTAAGCATTACAACATGTGTAGTTAATTCAATTGTCTGGATAGGAGTTATGTATGTAGCTTTTTCTACCACTAGTGAACCAATAACTTATTCAATAGGCCTAGCAACCTCAGGTTTACTAGTATTAAGTTCCATAGACCAAATTTCAAGTGTATGGAATTTTGGACTATATCCAAAACCAAATAATTTATCCTCAAATTGATCTTCAGATATCAAAGCTTGAGGATCTCTTATAATTGCATAATAATCTATGGCATCAATGATTGTATATCCTAGTAACAACATGATTCCAGTATCTTTAACAATATTTCAAGATTTAGTGGGAGTGATAGCTACAATTTCAACCCTAATTTTCTCTTCCTCTACATTTTTAGCTTCCTCCTGATGAGAAGGTTGAACATTATCTTAGGCTGATTTAAGTCTCTCCTTTATCTCCTTACTCCACTATTGAATCATAACCTCTTGAAATTCCTTGGTCTACACAAATTTATCATTAGTTGGAAACTCATCACACTCCCTAATCCTAGGATCATCATCACTTTCTCTATCATACTGCCACTTGACAATTTTGTAAGTGGAAACCTCTGAGCTATGAGTTTTTCTATATGAGGAAGGGGAAATCTTTGCTCCACCTCTTCATTTCCTAGCACATGTTTTGCAAGTTATTCCTTCCCAACTTATTGAACATCTATATGTTATTCTGGGATATCCATAGCCCATTATTGTTGTTGTTGTTCTAGGAGGACCTATGCTTTGTGAAAATTCTCCTTTACCTTTATCTTGAACTCCCTAGATTGATAGTACCTAATCATAGTGAAGGCTCTTTCGAAGGGATTTGCAATTACACTATATGGGCTTATGTAGAAAGTTCCTTTTTATAATATTTTCCTTAATTTTTTTCATAACTGTCCATTCTCTTTTCCTAGTCATGATAGCCTCATCACTTATCAGATTTCTTAGTACATCATCTTTATAAAAAAAATCATGACGTATGATGCTTAAGCTCTTTTGTCTTCTTCTTCCTACCACAAATCCCTCTAGATCAAAAACTCTAATATCATCAATAGGAATTCTAAGATTATTTACCATAATGCCAAGCTTTTCATATCCTTCAGGGGCAGTAACTTTCAAGTAAGCAAGAGAAAATTGGGGATTTATCACACTGCCCTTTTTATCCTTTCTAAATATTTCATAATCCATGACATCAATTTGCCACATGAGCTCTATGAAAGCCAATATGTCTGAAACATACAAAGGTAGACAATGAGGTGACACCTTAGCTCCATTGGCCTTGATCAAAGTGTACTCATAGTGTCGAAACCAATCTTCCCAATTATGTATGGCCTTACAACCTAGTTCATCTTTTGGAAGCATAAGACTTTTGATCTCTGGAGAATGTCTGAACCTAGGTGCTACACCCAATGACTCTAAGACACCATATCTTACAACATTAGCAAACAATGTGTAATTGGAATTGGAGAAATCTTGATCCCAAATGTATGTCCACATTTGTATAGGTATAGCATTATTCTCTTTGTCCTTAATATTTAGATTTAATTTTCTTTTTCCACTCATAATCACCTTCTCCTAAGAGCATATGCATCAATAAAGAGTAATGGGGAAATTACAAAGGGAGAACCTCCTTTTTTTAGATTGAGAAAATCTTCATGCATCCGTTCAACAACAAAATTAGCATAATCAAAGCCAATATTTCAATTATGATGTATATCCACTGCCATCACTAGTAAATCAAGAGCTATCCTAACCTTGAAGTCTCCAGCTGGTACTTTATTTAAACAATAATAAGTTTTTTTGGAATAGTGTTCAAACTCCTCACACTCAAAAGGCTTAGCATCCTCAGCAGTAAATCTCTCTCTGCTCCTTCTGTGTCACACAAGCAGTGATTCTTTGAATGCAAATTTTCTCCTCATAGTCAACATACAATTCAACACGTCTGAAATTTGTAGTATAATTGGGATTCAACCCAAATACATCTATCATCTTATCCTTTGTTACCTCCAAAATTAGATCACCATTTTCACTTCTATTTGTCTTGTCAGTAGGGGTATAGTGCCTTGTTAGTTCAATCATTAAATTCATTTCTACAAATAAATTTAGGACCACCAACTTTCCAAGATTCAATCCCCATAAAAATACATGCGGGCTTGCTAACATTTCGCCTATCGAAAGCATACCAGAACAATTGCCAACCACTCTAGGGTTGTGTTTTCTCACCAATTTCATGAGCATTATCAATCAACCTAGTGGTCACAATAACTTGACCTATGGGCCTTTTACCAATTCGTGACCCTCCCTCTTTGACACCACCAAAGGCCTCTTGCATAAATTTTTTTGTTTCTTTCTTTGCACTTCTAGACCTAGTGGACATTGTAGGAGTACTTGGCAAAGGGTTGGGCACTTCCACTGGCTTAGGCTTAGCTTCAGCTGAAGCATCTTGAGTTTTAAGTCTTTTAACCTTCTTTTTTTTTGTCTCCTTTCAGGTCTAACACTAGATTCACTAGGTTTTGGGTCACTCATGTTTGCAATGCAACTGAAACTAGGGTTTAAAATTTCTCACAACCAAAAGAAACCCTTTACAATTATAATGGAACAAAGCAGTACTATTCAATAAGACACTTCACCTCAAAATTTATGCAATGTTGAATTACCAAATTTAAATTACCAGTAATTGAACAAATGGACAATTCCCTAGTTTCATATCAATTCTTCAAGACATTCATCTGAATACTTCAATTGGAAGGAAATATTTGTTCTACTTACTCAGGTGAAAATCACATGATTCTGGTTACTAATAGCCTTTGGAGCTTGCCTCATGACTTCTTCAACTTCTGGTATGTTTTCCACTAGCCAATGAATTCAAATGCATGATCAACCAGGTATCTACTTTCTATTACAACCAAGGGAGAGAGGCATTCTACCATTAATACTTGATTGTAAGCTCATGCAAGCAAACTGACAATTAGCCATTCAGGTTTAAACCCTAATAATTGATCCTTCAACTTTAAAACAATATCAATGGTAAAAAATACATCTCACCACCTTCCTCTTTGCTTTATATGAAATCCTCAAGATTTTGCTACATTGCATCATCATGTAGTAGTTTTTGCTCATCACTAATGTACTTCATCCTCACCTATCTTCATCAGTGATGCAAGTATTCTATGCGATAAAATATTAGCCCTTGGATTTTTGGCCCATTCCATGATCACATTCATTTCGATTGCTCCTCGCAAATCCAACTCCTTGAGTTCCATTAGCAACAAAATATATAGTGAAAGCATCTTATTTCGACACATACACCTGCATGAAAAAATTAATGGCACAAAAGCATTGCAAATAAGATGTACCGAAATTAGCAAGAGAAACCTTTTTGAAGAATGAGTAACCTCATCGCTCGTCACTAATGAAAACTAAGGCTTTGAAATGGATCAGCAATAAGCGATAAAATATTAGGCCATCGCTCATTGCTAATCCTCCTGATGATATTTACAAGCAATTGGCGATGATAGATGATCACAATGTCATTATATATCGCATATCCCTAATTGAAAACTTAGCGCTCAAAATATATCGGCGAGAACTAATGCAAATAAGATGATAAGGCCAGAAGCATCACTCATTGCTATTACAATACTAAGGGGTTAGAAACCGTTAGTGATGAGTGATCCTTTAATAATGCTAAGAAATTTGCTCATCACATATTTAAAATGAAGTTCTATTAGTTATTTGTGATGAGTGATATCAAAGAGACACACCTCATCACTCATCGTTAATTTATAATATACATCTAAAAATTGATCAGCGATGAGCAATAAAGATAGAAGGAAAATTGAACTTAAGTGGAAACCTTTAGGCTCATGCTCATAAATTGTTTTAATGGAGGGGAATCTCTACTCTCTAGGGTGATAAGAAAGAAAATACTTAAGGACTCCAAATCCATAATAATACAAAGGATAATTTTTTAAGAAAATGACCGGCATCAGGTAATAGGGATTCAATGGAAAAATATAACATTATAAGCACTCATGAATTATGAATCTTAAACCCTCAAATACCAATCCTCTACTCAAAAGTGACAAGGATCTGAGATGGAACATTCCATTTGCAAGTTCCATCAAAGTCTATGAAGACCTCTTCCCAATGCTAGCTAGGAATAACTAAGGGTTGCAAGAGACCATGTGTCTTAATTATATCCCTTTTATTTCATTGACAAACCAAGAATTCTGCCAAAAAAATTTGAACATCCCCTTTTACCCCTTCCCAAAAGAAGTATTTCTTGACACAATGATATGTCTTCAAAAATATTGAATGACCACCCATTGGAGACTCATTTAGCTCAGTGAGAATATTTTTTTTGAGAGAGGATTTCTTGCAAAGATACAATGACTCTTTATACCACAAAGTATCTCCCTTCCAACAAAACTTATCTAAACTACCAGGGTCACTCTGTAATTGTTGAATGAGATTACTAGTAGCCACGTCATTTTCCACTCTTCTTTGCCTTCTTCTACCCAGTCTTCTTGTAATATTGAAAGGGAAAACAATAAAGATTCATCCTTCTCTTCCTTCCTTGATAGTAGATCCGTGACAACATTTTCCTTCCCTTTCTTATATAAAATCTCAAAATCATATCCCAACATCTTAGTAACCCATTTTTGTTTCTCTTCTAAAGAAAATATTTGTTCCAAAAAATATTTTAGGCTATCATGACCTGTCTTAACCTTGAAGTGTCTACCCATTAGACAAGGCCTCCATTTTTTATTGCATGAAGAATAGCTAGAATTTTCATCTCATAAATAGGTTTGAGTTGATTCTCCCGCTTTAATTAATAGCTTTCAAAAGCAATTGGATGACCCTCCTGAGAACTGCACCTATACCATTACCAGAAGCATCACATTCCACATTAAAATCCTCTATAAAATCAGGAGTGGAAAGTATTGGAGTTATGCACATAGCATCCTTTAACATTTCAAATTCCAAATTAGCAGAGGCATTCCAATGAAAAGAATCCTTCTTCAATAAAGCTATGAGGGGTGCTGCAATACGACCATGATTCTTCACAAATCCATGATAGTATCTAGTCAATCCATGTTTGAGAGAGGATTTCTTGCAAATATACAATGACTCTTTATACCACGAAGTATCTCCCTTCCAACAAAATTTATCTAAACTATGAGGGCCACTCTATAATTTTTGAATGAGATTACTAGTAGCCACATCATTTTTCCACTCTTCTTTGGCTTCTTCTACCCAATCTTCTTGTAATATTGAAAGGGAAAACAATAAAGATTCGTCCTTCTCATCCTTCCTCGATAGTAGATCTGTGACAACATTTTCCTTCCCTTTCTTATATAAAATCTCAAAATCATATCCCAACATCTTAGTAACCAATTTTTGTTGCTCTTCTAAAGACAATCTTTGTTCCAAAAAATATTTTTGGCTATCATGATCTATCTTAACCTTGAAGTGTCTACCCATTAGATAAGGCCTCCATTTTTTTATTGCATAAAGAATAGCTAGCATTTTTGTCTCATAAATAGGTTTGAGTTGATTCTCCCGCTTTAATTGATAGCTCTCAAAAGCAATTGGATGACCCTCCTGACAACAACACCTATACCATTACCAGAAGCATCACATTCCACATTAAAATCCTTTCTAAAATCAGGAGTGGAAAGTACTAGAGTTATGCACATAGCATCCTTTAACATTTCAAATGCCAAATTAGCAGAGGCATTCCAATGAAAAGAATCCTTCTTCAATAAAGTTATGAGGGGTGCTGCAAAATGACCATAATTCTTCACAAATCCATGATAGTATCCAGTGAATCCCAAGAAACCCCTCAATTTCATAATGGTTTTGGGAATAGGTCATTCCATGATAGCCTTAATTTTGTTAGGATCCACCTTTACTCCTTCATGTGAAACTATGTGTCCCAAGTAATCCACCTCATTAAGACCAAAAGCACACTTTGATGACTTAGCATAGATTTTTTTCTCTTCGAGAACTTGTAATACATGATCTACATGAGTCCTTTGATGACTTATCATGTCTTGCTATAAACTAGTATATCATAAAAAAGAAACTAATACAAACTTCCTCAAGAACCTTCTAAAGATGGAATTCATCAAAATTTGAAATGTAGATGGAGCATTAGAAAGACGAAATGGCATCACCAAAAGCTCATAATGACCCTCATGAGTCCTAAATATTGTCTTACAAATATCTTCTTCCTGAATTTGAATTTGGTGATAACCAGATCTAATATATAACTCTGTAAAATACATAAATCCATTCAATTCATCTAGCAAATCATCAATGAATTGAATAAGAAACTTAACTTTTATGGTGTGCATGTTGAGCAATCTATAGTACAAATACATGCACGAAGTATCATCCTTCTACCACACCATCACCACCAGTGAGGAGTAAGCACTTTGGCTATGCTTGATAATTCATGCCTCTAACATCTCCTCAACAATATTTTCTATCTCACTTTTATGTATATGTGGGTACCAATAAGGCCTAAAGTTGGGGTGTTGGCTCCATAGAAATAGTTGTATGGCATGATAACAATCCCTCAAAAACCATTGAGTGGAACTCAACTATTGCTTGTAAATATTTATGGGTAGGAGCAGTAGATTGAGATACTTCTAATGAATATAACAAGGCTACAAATCCATCAACTCCTTTATTAAGCAACTTTTGGATATGATGAGAGCTAAAGTTATTTTTGGGGATTTTTCCTTCAACCCTCTTAGCTCTATTGTATTTCCTTCTGATTGGAACCTCATAAATAATTCTTGGAAGATCAGCTCAATTAATCCCAAGGTAGTAAGCCATTGTACTCCTAAAACAATATATGTTGCACCCATCGAGATATCATACATTGGGATATCAAGGTGATAATCTCCTATGGATAATTTAGTGCTTTGACACTTTCTAGAACAACTGACGGTACCACCATATACAAACAAGACTTGGAATTCTTGAGCTAGATATATAAAACAATTTAGATGACTAGCCAACTTTTTGTTGATTAAATTATGAGTACAACTTGAGTTGATCAACACAGTGACATTCTGCTTCTTTAAGAATCCAACTACCTTGAGAGCTTGAGGGGCACTAAACCTAGATAGTACATGGCAAGAAATGATTGGATGGGAATCATGTGATTCATCATATAGATCCCTATCACCCTCTAATATTGGTTCCTCCTCTTCCTCACTCGACCATCCTTTAATATAAAACAATTTCTTTTCAATACATCTACTCTCCTGACTATATTTGTGGTCACAATTGAAACATAACCATTTTTCTCTTTTCTCCTCAATTTTTTGTGGAGTCAACCTAGTAGGTTGTGGTAGTGAATGTGTAGGAGATATCGTTTCACTAAAATTTATATTCCCTTGTCTCTTACTATCCAAAAACTTCTTCACTTGTATTTCAATTACTATTGCTTGTGATAAGGATTGTGGCTAGAACAATCATACTTCATATTTGTTATGATCCTTGAAACCACCTAGAAATAGCTCCTTCTTATTTTCTTCTGTCACATTCTCTTATCTACAAAGGGTTTGAAATTGCTGAATAAAATACTTGACCATGCTTGTTTTCTTTAATTGGGTGAGTTGGTAGAAGTAGCTATCTATAAATTTATCTCCATAATGAGTAGAAAGTTCCTCTCAAAAAACTGACCATGTGACCACACAACCCTTTTTCCTCTTCTCATCACATAACTAACGATACCAAATAAATTGATTTGGTTCTAAGTATAATGATGCCATAGCCACCTTTTGTTGACTAGGAACATGATGAATATCAAAGAATTGTTCCATTTAGTATAGCCAATTGGATGGATCCTTGCCATCAAACTTTCTCAATATCCAACTTTGGTATGAATTTCCTTGGAATATGATTATTAAATGAAGGATCCTTCTTGAAACCCAAGTCAAGTTGAAGGAATTCATTTCCAACAAAAGAATTATCTTCCACCTTATGAGGTGAATCTTCACCCTTACACCATATACATTGAATAAATGATTTCAATTCACCCATTTCTTCCATAATATTCTTCTCTAATGATGAAATATCACCCTTGACTTTGTTTATTTCCTCCTTAGGGTTAAAATCCTCATTTTCCACTCCCTCATGTTCTCTAAATATTTCCCCAGTGTGGTAGCATTCTTTTTGCCTCTTGTTGCAGTCCCCATTATGATGGTAGAAAATAAATTTTCAATAAATCACATAAATGAAACTTAAATTCTCTAAAAAAATTATTGTAACTTACTAGGGTCAAGATACCACTTACCTAGAAAAGACTCCAAGAAATTAGCATATTTTTAGGCTTGAGATTAAATTTGTTACAAACCCTAATTTTGCAATAGCTTGCTTATTTCTACTTCAATTTCTCCAAGTTTTGTATTTTAGACTCATTTATAATATCTTCAAAAACCTAATAAAAATCAAGCTCCAGTTTTCCAGGATTTGAGAGATATTCAACTTCCAAATAAATTATGTAGAAACCCTAATTATGCAATAATTCACTCAAATATGCTCCAATCCCTCTAAAATACATAATGTAGCTTCTTTAATATGGTCTTCAAAAAAACCTTTAAAAATTAGAAAAGAATTGGTCAAAATCTAAAATATATGCACCTTCCAAAATGAATTTCAATATTAAGAAGACACCTTTCCTTTACAGTGCCAAGATCATGAACGGATACCACTTTCTATGAAATAGCATGCACATTAGAAGAATATGATAGAAAATATGCTACGAATATTGAATAATAGTTGAGAATAACAAGCCACTTCTATGGGGAAAACCTCCAAATATCTCCAATGGGAACACAATTCACAATATGATGATGGAATACAACTTACAACCTCCTATATATACCTATTTCTTCCTAGGATACCACCTAGGCTGACTTAGATAACCCTATATAAGCCCTAGGCAACCCTAATCAACTAAAAAAAAATACACTAATGATAATATGACTTAATTGGGAGTTAAGATAGCCACAAGCCAGCTATTCATAACCTGATGTACTCTAATATTAAGGGTGCAACATATTTTTACCAAATAGTTTATTATTTATTACATTATGTTGAAAGAGGTAAATATTAGACTTATTGTAGACTTATATCTTGAACCTTATTTTGTTAAATTCTTATTATGAGAATTTATCTAAGCATGATGTAGGTGAATCTATTTGATTAGTAAACATGTGTCACCACAAGAATAATGCATCTCCTTCTAATTAAATAAACCTTTTCGATGAATTCATTAGAAGAGTAGTGTAAAAATTTGAGTGAAATGGTGATATAGAGGTCCTTCTATGAATATCGAATGTACACAATATCATGTCATTCCATTAGAATGGTCATCTTGCCCAAATAAATCATCTCACCAACAAGAAATATGAATTCAATGTGTAGAAATAAACTTTGGCACATGGAATGAATGAATTATTTATATAGATTTTGTACCTACAAACATAGATTCTTCTATGTTTGGACCCATAATAAATAGAGATTTTAATAGTGCTGACAAATAATTTGGGAGCTTATTAGTTGAGGATCTTATCCTAATGATAGGTTAGTAAGTATAATTAAATAAATTAATGAGATTGAATGAATGCATTAGAAACTTTCTTAGTAAGGTGACATAGAACTTAGAACTCAAATTTATTGAAGAAAGAGTGATGGAAATAACTATTAAGAAAATGACAATAAAATGAAAATATAATAATTTGATGTGACATGATCAATATTAATTGTAAGAAGACTCATTTAAATAAATTGACTGCTAGACAAATAACAAATAAAATAATTTTACATTTTATTGAATGTAAATGACATACAAAACTATATATTTATAATTGACAAAAACACACAATTTAATAAAATATATATATATATATAACAATTAATTGAAATTCTCAATTTTCACTTATTTTCTTTTATATTAATCATGACACTATGATATCATAAACTTATACCTTAGAATTATGATAAACGTATACTTTTTTTTTTTTGGTTAGATATTGGTCATGGATGTTGATATAAGCATGATCTAAGTGAATCTACATGGTTAGTAAACATCTCTCACCACAAGAATAATGAACATCCCTTTGAGTAAACCCTCCTACCAGCTCATAGAATGTACACAATATTAGAACGGAAAAAGCAACTCAATTTCATTGACCTTTAGTGGTTGCTTAACAATTCTATGTAACTAACGATTGCTTGGAAGATAATTCAAAGGCATCAAAAACATATGATTTCTTTGTCAAAGTCAATAAAAACATGTATCTCTTCCTCTTATTATTCTTTGTTTTGATATTTGACCAACAAACTGGTGAAGCTTTGAAGGCATTCAAAACAAAGCTTTTAGACTGATTCAGAAAGTATGATCTTAGAAATCTATCCCACTTCACATGTATTACGACAAATTTCTTTGAACCGTTTGAGCTTCACATATTTTTTTCAGGTCAAGCTTGTAATGAGTGGAAAATATAAATAATACGTTTCAGAATATATTTGTTTAGTAGAATTTGGCTCTTTTTATCTTATTGATACAATAAACTGTCCAAGCGTTACAGTAGTTATAATTTTGTATATATTAATGAGATATAATGAATTTAAAATATTGTATACTTTTAGGTTGACAAAATGGTCAGCAAGATAATTAACATTGATCAGAAATTCATAGGATATGAATGATGAATTTGTTGACAAACATTCTTTCGTGGAAACTTTTTTATTATCACTATTATTATTATCCCATTTGATTGATGTTGGAATATGTAGGCATCCACTCTAGCATTATTTTCTTATTATATTTTTAATACATCTATTTCAATCTTAATCATTTTTTTTCTTATCAAAATTTTATATAATTTCAACAAATTAACTTTCATAATTCAAAATCAATTATTAGACTGACTTCTAAAATTTGCGAAGGTAATTTTTTTATTATATTAAATTTATATCTAGGAAACACTACAAATATTTTGACTTGTATATGTTTTCCATCAATGTCAAAAAATTATTTCAAAATCATGATGTTCGATAGTATGGAAGGAATCATGGTAGATTTGATAAGTTCTCTTCACTTTGTTCAGGGCATTTCCATGGTTTTTCAAGAGTTCAACCTTCAACTTGTTAACTTTATATCAAATATTACTTCACCAAATTCACCTTGATAATCATTTGGATCAAGAAAGAGTTCGACATTATGTTTTTATTTAGATTATTAGTCCTTTTCAAAGTAGTTGTATTGGCACCATGATTACAATTTTGAGCAATCAAACCTTGAAAATTTGTAATTAATCTTTGCTTTGACCCTCTTTTTTTTTAAGGATCCATTTATGAATGTCAACTTATAATCCATTCCTTGTCAAGTTAATCCACAACCTTGCATTATTGATAATTTGGACTTCAATTTATTTTAGAAATAATCTTATTTATTTTCAAGATTAGAATTTAATGTTGTTCCTAGATTATTGTAGAATCCCACGGTCTAATATTCTTCACATACATTTTCATGTGAGGCTAACTAGTTGATCAATGACAATATATAATTAAGACCTCAAAACTCATTAACTAGTATATTTATAGATCTAAATCTAGATTTTGTATGAATAATATTTTATTGTACTATTTAAAAGACTAAAAGATACTAATATACTATTTTCCGAGAAAGAATATGTATAATATTTTACACCTCAAATCTCAATTTGAAGAGAAATAAAAATATTCACAACATTTGTCAAAATTTAATAATTGATCTTGACAAAGCATAAAAGCTATATTAAGTAGACTTTAACCACTTCATTATGTTTAAAAGTTTCGAATTTGAAATTTGATCCATTTCTCAAACCATTCATCCTATCATAATTTAGTTATTAATAATTTTTTAAATCCAAAGTTTACAAAAGGTATTGATTAGAATGTGAACCCCAAAAAGGGTAAAGGGAAGAAATTTAAGAGACAATGTTAGTCTATAAAATCAAAATATTTAAAATGACTATAGGGTAGTATGCAATCACCATATATGACATGACACATGGACACAATATTTGGGTTAGAACGGGTGAGAGGTTAAATAAAAAATGGTTATTTATGTTTCATATTAACTAAATCTATGAAGTGATATCTTCAATCGTTCTTTTAAATAATTAATCAAATATGTTACAACCTACTACCATAAGTATTTCTTTCTGAATTTTTCTAATTTTTATTAATACTTAGTAATAAATTGTCAAGCATATATGTTTTCAAACTCATCCTCTTTCATAACTTCATGTATCCCACATGCTTGGGAGGTAGTATTTCATTTGGGTAGAATTAGTATAAAGAAAGGGCTTGGTAGAAGAATGGACTATCCATGAACGTAACATCACATATTTTTCCGCGTATTAATAGAAAATAGATGAACATAGATTTATTTTTTACATTACAAAAGTGACTTTAAGTACACTACCAAAACTCACTAAGTGCATAATATGTCATATATACATGTGATGACCCACTTGACATGCACCTCAATGCATAATCCATGGTGAGAAAATAGAAGACTCAAAACATTATGATATTAAGCATGATGATTGACATGAATTTTATGAAGAATTAAGAAGAGGAAATTTCCCCAAAACCACTTGAATAATCTTCTAAGTACTATATTAAAACATTCTCAGTTATTCACTAGGTTAGAAGAAGAAGAAAAGCCAAAACTACTTAAATCATATTCTTTAGTTGGATGTCATTCTTAATCCATGATACATGAAAGGTATAAAACCTTGGCCAAGTCTAATACCTAAGGACAACTATTGGAATGTAAGGAAGTCTAGGATAAAAAGTCTAATTCTTGGCAATATGATTGTCATTGATGTCAAAAGGGAGATTTTTTATTATATAGTGATCATTGATGTTTGATGATGTCATATGTTAGAGGATCACTCACAGGAAGAATGGTGAATATTAATGGAGAGAAAGGCGTGTTTTAAGCATGTTTTAAAAAGTTTCAATATTGCCAATTAAAAGTTGTAATGTTATCATGAAAAAATTTCATGCTTTAGAAGAGACTAATTCTAGAGTGTAGAGGAAACAAATAGTAGATCTGATATGGGTTTTTCAAGTACTTTTTAGAGGTATGATCTGCTAGTCTAGTTGACGAATATTGAGATTAAAAATAAATTATTTATGTTCTTTGGCCTAATTAGAGTTTACCAAAAAAACCCTAAAGGCTATCAATCACAACATCTCATATTTTCTATTCTCTAGTTGACTTCTGGTAGATAGCTTATAGTCGCTTAAGTTATGACTTAATCCTTCAAACTCATTATAATTGACTCCTCATGATAGTATTTACTGGCTCAGTAGAATATTAAATTTTCCTAACTCTTGCTCTTAGTGATTACCTAGCTTGATTGGCAGTTGAGATCACAGATTAAAAATAAATTGTTATCATTACATCCCACTTGATCTTCATAGTGCACATTTATGATTCATTCTACCATAGCTAAAATTGTGACAATATGGAATCATACTATGTGTCCAGTTGGATAGAGTTCTAGTCTCTCTACTTTGTTAAGATTGACAGACCGTGTGAAGGGTGTTAGAGATCGATAGATGATGCAACATCACATTTATAGTTCATTCTGACACAATATTATTTGCAATAACATGAAATGATGACAATTTTTTAAGGTGATTACAATATAAGGACTCTATGAATCACATTTTCAATTCTTCAAGTGTAAGGATAAAACACACTAAGAAAACTATGTGCCATGAAGATCAATGGTGCACATTGCAGGGGAAGATGAAATGGTTATCATGATAACTCATTTTTTTCCCACTCTATAAACAACAAGTTTGTGACATTTGATTTGATATGGCTCCATGTGTCCTTGATGACAATTTTAAAGCAAAGCCTAGATAATGTTGGTTAAGATTTATGGTTAGTGCAAGAGAAAGTAGAGATCAATGATTGTCAACGAATCCTTGTTTTTATCTACTCTGATAGGGATAAACCTATGATATCCAAAATCACAACAAGTTGAAATCACTCATTGCATCACACAGGTTGTATAGATCACATATTTCATTTTATAAGGGTAAAGCTAAAACATGCTAAGCTAACAATATGTGATAGAGATCAACATCATAGATTCAAAGTGGATCTAATCTAAAAGTTATATTTTAAAGTTGAGGTGAATGAATGATGATCATTAGATCATTGTATGAAGTTGCAGATCTACATCCAACATTCAAAGATTTATTTCTATCAATGATCAAGTAGTGGAACCCTCAATCATGTGGTGGAATTTGACATAGGGAATGAACTTAATTACTATAACTGCTCTAGATTGAATTTGTATTGGTGGTTGAAAGGTATGATTGATGAAATTAAGGGAAAAGTGGCTATAAAATCTAATACTAGATCAATCATACAACAATGGAAATTGAATATGTATAAAATTTATAGTTTGATACATGCTAGGAATATAAAAAATGCAAAGAATTGTGGTTGTGGTACAAGGCTCAAGAAGAAGAAGAATTGTTGGTTAAGAAAATAAAAATGAGTTTAGTAGAAATGTGATTATGGTGTGAACAAAGATAATGTGAAGTGACCTACAAATAATTCATAAAAAAATCATCTAGAATATTCACTTAGTGAGTGGTATAGAGAGGTAGGAAAGAGAAGCAGAGAAGTAGAGAGGGATGGTGATGAATAATAAGAAAGAGATATAATAGATGATCTAAAATGTAGAGTGAAAATTATAGAAGAAGAAAAGAATGAGAAAATACAAAACAAGTTTGTAACATAGAAATGGATTCATTTGAATCAGTTTATAAACATTAATTGTATCTCCATAATATTCAATATAAATCTAATTGGTTGGTGTTATCATAAAGTTGAGTTGGTGCTCAGTTAGGGAGTAGGTGCTTCCTTAGAGTTGGTGCTCTTAAATCAAGGGATTAGTGTCTCCTTAGGGTTGGTACTCTTAAACATTGTAACTAGTGAGGTTCTTATTATGAGTCGATATTAGGATAGTAGATCCTAGTAGCTATTCTCATTATGATTTTTCCCAAACTAGGTTTTCCAAGTATATCTAGTGTTATATCTACTTGTGTGTGTGAATTTTTGCACGATCTTCTAATTTGCATTAAAATTATTAAAGGATTAATTTTAAATCAATCTATTGATTCATCCCCCTCTTACTAGAGTTTCTGTTCCAACAATTGGTATAAAATCACTTGTTCCTTTGAAGAATCCCAATTAGCTCACGTAGATCTTGGATAGTGAACACAAATGGCTAGTCAAAAAGTTTGGGTTTTCCTCAACCATCTGAGATGTGACGGGGTTACTTCTCAAATTACCATGAGTGTCTAATGTAGGAGTATCCAATGGTGTGAGGGAAATATTGCATCACCCAATATGCTTTCCATTTATTTTCCTTTTGTTTTCTTTTTTATAGATGTTTTTGCATTTTTGTATACCCTTTTTGTCAAATAAGAGTTCCCAACTTTCAGAACTGCTTTTCTACTTTTTCTGCTCAACTATTATTTTTAGTAGGTTTGAATTTGAAGGCATGGGACGATAGAAATTTATGGGAAGGTTCAAGATAGAAAAATAAGCACTTTGGCGAAAGAATCAGGTCAAGATTATTCACAGTTTGAAAGTTATTCAATTTTTTAGTTTTTGCTTTTTGCCCTGAAAAACCTTTTGAGTCTAGTTTGAGGCACTAAACGGTCCCGTACGGGCCTAGAAATCATCAAAACTAGCAACGCTAGTTTGTAACGCTTTCTTCACTCTGAGACCTTTTCGACGGTGTAAATGGTTCGAAAAATGGAGTCCTAGATCAAAAGTTATGGCTTCCAAAAGTTGGCCAATTTCTGGAAAATTGCCAATTTTCAAATTAGGACTCAATTTTTGAATTTCAAATTGTAATTTTTGGTGCCGAACCACCAAAAATTATATCTCGAATGTTGTTTTTGGCTCCAAACTGAAAAGGGGCTATTTATGGACTAGTTTCTAATTTTTGGGTAGCTTTTTGAGAAAAGAGTTTGCATGCTGCGAAAGGGGAACTGTTGTCACCTAGAATTGCACCCTTCGCAAAGTTTACAAGAAACTGAGCATTCGAGAGCAGCATGGGATCACTCCAAGGCTGTGGGTCACCTATGATTGAAGTGAACTTCCCGAGAAGGCCAACTTCCTTTGGGTATCACCTAGACTATTGCTTCTTTGAGAGAAAAGAGGAAAAAGATGCATAAATTAAAAGACTACACTAGGGTGATACACCGAATTGATGAGAAATCATGAAATGAACATAGGAAGAACATACACTTGAAAGCCTAATTGCTATTCTTAGAGCAAATTATTTTAGACTTAATGCTTTAGTCCTAACAGGTTTGGCCCACACATACACCTTGGGAAGGAAAGATCAATTTCACAACCTTAAGATACAAATGCAGAAATGTGAAAACACAGCTATAGACTTGCATGTGCGAAAGAAAGATACAAAAATGAGAATCAATACCAATATGAACATAAACTTTCAAGATAAACTTTGTGTTGTATTCAGGATTCCAGTTGAGTTACAGAAAACATACATTTACTGAGAAAGGATTGATTGAAAATCACTAACTCTTCAGAGTGTGCAATCAGAACTATTTACAAAAAAGGAAAAAATGCCTTATATACAGACTGTATGTCGGCCCCCTAGGGCTTACAAAAAATATCCCAGTTCAGGAAAAGATCTATCTCAGATCTTTTGATCGAAATTAATGTTGCAGCCTGTGTGTCCTTGCTGTGCATGTCAGTGAAGAGTTACCCCCATGGAAGCCTTCTGATATTTTGCAACGATCACATTCATTTGATCCATCGTGTCCCATTTGAGCTACTTCGGCTGAACGACTTGAATGCTACTAAGTTCACCATGATTCGGGTTGCATTCATCTTGTGTTGGAATTATACGCTCTGACCAGACTGCAACGGTTCATCTCAGCTCCTCCTGGTTGGTCGAGCATTTTCCACGCAGGTTCAGGAAGCGGTCAAAAGCCCTCTCTGAAAAGAATTGCATCTCGGCGAGACACCAAAAGTGTCTCACCGACACAATTATGTTCCTTGCAACCTATCAGCATAACATGGCGCTATCGCTAAGAGCCTTAATCAAGCTTCATATCTCATACCGATGTTGCCTCTTTGGTTGCCAAGACAAGCGCTCATCGGTAAGACATCACACCTAGTGTACAGCTTCCTCTAAAGTCTCCATGAAATTGATATTACAAACCATATCGCCAAGAGTCTGCCGATGTCACCCTGATGCATTTTGGTCTACCGAGCCCTTCATACTTTCGGTGAGACATTCTGACTTCGCTCATACCTCACCCCGATGTCCTTTTCTCATGGTGAGCCTTTTCTTGAGCTCTTCTCATCTTTCGGCAAGACTAGCATTGATTCAACAGGACCTTATGTCGAGCTTTGAAACTTTTGGTGAGCCCATTCTAGTATTGGCAAGACTCCTGCCGAAGACCATCATATCGAGGCCCCCTCCATTCAGTCAGCGAGACCATATGTCTTCGCCAAGACCTCTTAGCAAGCTCCTTTACCTACCTCGAACTGTCCAGTCGATGTGACCCTCATCCTTCGGCAAGACACCTTGCTGAAGGTAAAAACCTTTGTTAAGTCTCACTTGTCGCTATAGCACCCCTGGGTCACCAAGACCTCTTGTAGACTTCCCCTTTGGTTGGGACCTTGGTCTGTCGGCCAGACTTCATACTAAGTACCTCCAGTCATACCGACATCTGCTTCAATCGCCAAGACACCCTAGCGAGACCCCCTAGTTATCGGTGAGATATTGGCCTATCAGCCAAACTTCCCTCTGGGCTCCTTAACTCTTGGCGATGAGCCACCTTATTTTGGTCGGGGAGACATCGTGCCTTCGCCAAGACATCATGGTGAAATTGTTTTCCTCTTGGCGAGCTGCCTTTTATTGTCGGCGAGACTCCTTTATCACTGAGACTCCCGTCGGTCCTCTCTTTCTGCCGTGATCTTTTTGTCTTTCGCTGTGACTTCCACCAGTCAGGAAGACATCTCCCCGAGCTCCTCGTGTTACACCGAAGGCGCCAGGCATGTCGGCATGACCTTTATCCTTCGGTAAGACATCTTTCCAAAGGCGATATCCTTTGCCGATGCTGCCCTTATTTCATTTTGGAGGATCCACTTTTTGGTGAGACTCTTGCCGAGACCCATCCTTGATCACCAAGACCTATAGTGAAGCTTGCTTGCTTCGTTCGGCATGACCTCTCGCTGAAACCACCATTTCTTGCCGAGTGCAGTTCTATCTTGTCAGGGAGACATAACCACCTCGGTATGGCATTCTGGCGAAGCTATCTCCTTATGCCGATAAGACCTTTCGGTGCATGGTCGGGGAGACATAACCTTTTCGCTATGACCCTTCATCGAAGCCTTAAACTCTTGCGAATGTTCCATTCAACCTTTGATTGGTGAGACAAAGCAATTTCGTTGTGACCACATACTGATGGTAGAACTTATGCCGATAGAACTTTCCACTATCGCCAAGACCACGTGAATGTCATGCCAAAAGTTGCCTATATGTAAAAACAAATCGTTATGACATCAAAAATGTCTTGCCGATAGGCAACACAGACATTTCAAAAATGGATCTGGGGGACCCTGCTATTGTCATGCCAATATGTTCCCTGGTTTGAAGCATTCGGACCTAATGGACCCCTTGTCACATGATGTTCTGTCTGATTGAGCCTGAGGGTGAAAATTAGGTAACATTTCTGGTGACCTTTGCTAGGTGTTTGCCTACTAAACATGATGACCAGTAGCCTAGGCCTATCCATTGGGCATGGAGTCATTGGGAAAATTCTGGAATAGACTTGGAAACTTATTGAAAGTAGGGAAAAACTGAAATAAAACTATTTACATGTGTTGAAACAACACTTAGGGAAGTAAATTGCATCTAAACCTACCCTATACCAACCAGTGAGAAACTGATCAAACAAAACCATTCACAAGTTGGGTAAAATAACTGCCCTTTCTTAAAAATTTACGATGTTTGCCATGCTGGAGAACAACTAAAGAGAAATGAAGTATGCATGATACTTCAATAGATGGTCGTAAGATCTCTTGCAAAACATATTCAAGTTTACTAACCTTTCCATACGGAATGCAAACATTCCCACTATGAGGTGGAAAGGTAACTTGAGTGCGCTCCTCTTGAGTAGTACCCTCATGCTTGGGTGTAGGATTCATCCTTGGTGTTGTATTGGACTCCATCTGAGCTAGGTATCTAATTGGACAGCCTTTGGTAAGGGCAAAAATTGAGTCTCCTTTAATCTCTTGCTCGTGAACTGCCATTCTATCACCTTGCTGGCTGGAAAGGTATAGCCCTTATGGCTGACTTGATGGAAGAGTAGTAGCCTCCTCAATATGCACATGCTTGAAAATATCATAGCCCATACCTTGGAGAATGGTATCAAGTCCAATTTCATTATCCTTTTCCAAGTCTAATGCTTCATTTTCTTGCTGATGAACATTGATCAACAACTCATTGGCTAGTTCGATGCCTCCCTGCTGTTCTAAAACTGCCATTTCACAAGTTTCTCCCACTTGAGGAAGATCTCTAGTGACCAGTTTCAAGCTTTGAGAAGAAACAATCTGCTTGAAGCTTGGAACTGAAAACACGTGCTCCTCCAACTTAGCAATTTCATCGTAGCTATCCATGCTAGATTCACCCTGTCTGAAACTTGGAATTTTGTACTTTGAGGCTCTCTCATGTTGTCTCATCTTTACCTCTTCTTTTTTGAGCTTTTCTTGTTGTAGTCGGTAACCTCCTATAGCTAAATTCATTGGATTTATTTTGTTGATCCTCTCCATGAGGGGTAAGTCATCTGAATCAATGGGCCACTCTTGAGGGATGATGGATTGGTCTTGTTCAGGCACTATATCTTCTTGCATTGAATTGAACCCCTTAAAGCTTTGAAATTCAAACTGAGAAGGCTTACTAGGGGATTCGAGAGGCTGACTTTGCCTAAAGCTAGAAAACTTGTACTTGGGAACCTCTTGTTTAGAAATATTTAGCCTTATTTCTGCATCTTTTGCAGCCAACTGCTGGACAAGGCTCTCTTCAAATTTCCTCCTTTGGGCCTCCCATTCCTGCTCCCTTATCTGAGCTTGATAAGCTTCTTGTTCTTGCTACCAATCAGTCTCTTGCTCATGAAGGTAGGCCTGATAGGCCATCTCTTCTTGTTGTTGATCATACTCCCGCTACCTCCTAAGCTCCTCCTTCTACCTTACGATGTCTGACAGCATGTCCTTTGTGTTATTCATGTTATTCTTTATATAATTAAGCTCTTGGAGCTGATTTTGGACATCCAAATGTGGATTCAAAGACTGAGCAGGGGTGGGTGGGAGCTAAGCATGTTGAGCATGCTGATAGGCTATTTTTGCATGGCTATTTGGGATTAAACCAGCAGTATGACTGGCCTGATATGGCTGATAGGGTGATTGGTTGACAGGATTTTCATGAAATTGAAGTGGGTATACATGATAACTACCAGAATCTGTCATCTCTACTCACATGTATGCCAAAATTAGAATATTCAGCTTATAATTGAAACATACCGGCATTGAACTAGTTGAAACCAGTAGATTTGCTCGGAGTCGCCAGGTATGTAAAGAAAATGCCTCCAAAAGGCTGAAACCACTGCTGGGCACACCAAACAGCAGCAATAAAGTGTGTAAATATGAACTGAGGAGCAGTTCACTATCCCACCGGGCGTGCCAGAAACTGTTGTCACCTAGAATTGCACCCTTCGCAAAGTTTACAAGAAACTGAGCATTCTAGAGCAACATGGGATCACTCCAAGGTTGTGGGTCACCTATGATTGAAGTGAACCTCTGGAGAAGGCCGGCTTCCTTTGGGTATCACCTAGATTGTTACTTCTTTGAGAGAAAAGAGGAAAAAGATGCATAAATTAAAAGACTACAATAGGGTGATACACCGAATTGATGAGAAATCATGAAATGAACACAAGAAGAACATACACTTGAAAGCCTAATTGCTATTCTCAGAGCAACTTCTTTCAGACTTAATGCTTTAGTCCTAACAGGTTTGGCCCACACGTACACCTTGGGAAGGAAAGATCAATTTCACAACCTTAAGATACAAATGCAGAAATGTGAAAACATAGCTATAGACTTGCATGTGCGAAAGAAAGATACAGAAATGAGAATCAATACCAATATGAACATAAAATTTCAAGGTAAACTTTGTGTTGTATTCAGGATTCCAGTTGATTTACAGAAAACATACATTCACTGAGAAAGGATTGATTGAAAATCACTAACTCTTCAGAGTGTGCAATCAGAACTATTTACAAAAAAGGCAAAAATGCCTTATATACAGACTGTATGTCGGCCCCCTAGGGCTTACAAAAAATATCCCAGCTCAGGAAAAGATCTATCTCAGATCTTTTGATCGAAATTAATGCTACAGCCTACGTGTCCTTACTGTGTGTGTTGGTAAAGAGTTACCCCCATGGAAGCCTTCTGATATTTTGCAACTACTGCATTCATTTGATCCATCGTGTCCCGTTTGAGCTACTTTAGTTGAACGCCTTGAATGCTACTGAGTTCACCATGATTCGGGTTGCATTCATCCTATGTTGAATTTATACGCTCTGACCAAACTGCCATGGTTCGTCTCAGCTCCTCTTGGTTGGTCAAGTGTTTTCCACGTAGGTTCGGCAGGAGGTCAAAAGCCCTCTTCGAAAAAAATTGCATCTCGGCGAGACACCAAAAGTGTCTCACTGACGCAATTATGTTCCTTGCAACCTATCAGCATAACATGGCACTATCGATGAGAGCCTTAATCAAGCTTCAGATCTCATACTGATGTTGCCTCTGTGGTCGCCAAGACAAGCACTCATTAGTAAGACATCACACCGAGTGTACAGCTTCCTCCCGAAGTCTCCGTGAACTTGATATTACAAACCATATCGGCAAGAGTCTACCGATGTCACCTCGACACATTTTGGTCTACCGAGCCCTTCATACTTTCGGCGAGACATTCTGACTTCACTCATACCTCACCCCGAGGTCCTTTTCTCATGGCGAGCTTTTTCTTGAGCTCTTCTCATCTTTCGGCAAGACTGGCATTGATTTGGCAGGACCTTATGTCGAGCTTTGAAACTTTTGGTGAGCCCATTCTAGTATCGGCAAGACTCTTGCCAAAGACCATCATATCTAGGCCCCTTCCATTCAGTCGGTGAGACCATATGTCTTCGCCAAGACCTATTAGCGAGCTCCTTTACCTACCTCGAAGTGTCCAGTCGGTGTGACCCTCATCCTTCGGCAAGACACCTTGCCGAAGGCAAAAACCTTTGCCAAGACCTGCTTGTCGCTATAGCACCCCCGGGTCACTGAGACCTCTTGTAGACTTCCCCTTTCGCTGGGACCTTGGTTTGTCGGCCAAACTTCATACCAAGCGCCTCCAGTCATACTGACATCTACTTCAATCACCAAGACACCCTAGCAAGACCCCCTAGTTATCGGCGAGATATTGGCCTATCGGCCACACTTCCCTCCAGGATCCTTAACTCTTGGCGATGAGCCACCTTCTTTTTGTCAGGGAGACATCGTGCCTTCACCAAGGCATCATGGTGAAACTATTTTCCTATTGGCGAGTTGCCTTTTATTGTCGGTGAGACTTCTTTATCGCTGAGACTCCCGCCAGTCCTCTCTTTCGCTATGACTTCCATCGGTCGGGAAGAAATCTCCCTAAGCTCCTCGTGTTACACTGAAGGCACCAGGCATGTCGGCGTGACCTTTATCCTTCAGCAAGACATCTTTCTGAAGGTGATATCCTTTTCCGACGCTGCCCTTGTTTCATTTTGGAGGCTCCATTGTTCGTGGAGACTCTTGTCAAGACCCATCCTTGATCGCCAAGACTTGTAGCGAAGCTCGCTTGCTCCGTTCGACGTGACCTCTCGCCTTAACCACCATTTCTTGCTGAGTGCATTTCTATCTTGTCAGGGAGACATAACCACCTTGGTATGGCATTCTGGTAAACTATCTCCTTATGCTAATAAGACCTTTCAGTGCACGGTTGGGGAGACATAACATTTTCGCTATGACCCTTCATCGAAGCCTTAAACTCTTGCCAAATGTTCCATTCAACCTCTGATCGGTGAGACAAATCAATTTCGTTGTGACCACATACCGATGGTAGAAATTATGCCGATAGATCTTTCCATTGTTGCCAAGACCACGTGAATGTCATGTCGAAAGCTGCCTATATCTAAAAATAAATCGTTATGACATCATAAATGTCTTGCAGATAGGCAACATAGACATTTCAAAAATGGATCGGGGGGACCCTGCTATTGTCATGCCGATATGTTCCCTGGTTTGAAACATTCGGACCTAATGGACCCCTTGTCACATGATGTTCTGCCTGATTGAGCCTGAGGTTGAAAATTAGGTAACAGGAACTTCTGTAATTTTCTGTAAGTTCTGAAACTTTTATAGCTTGCATGTATCATAGAGCTTGAGGATTTGGGATCCTCTACATATAAGATTTACATTATTAAATAATCATAAATTTTTCTAGTTGTGTGTATTTTTTTTGTGTCTCAAGTTTTCTCACTCGTCAGGTGGTATCAGAGGGAGGTTTTCTTGAGCGTGTGGACAGATCGTCGATCATGAGGTAGTTTGCACTAGGACCGTGGTTGTGGGTTCAAGATCTTCAAGATGCCTCCAAGAGTGATACCTGGTAGGCGTTGTGGTGCCAGAGGTGGCAGAGGTGGTAGAAACACTAGTGGAAGAGATCCATTGGTGGCTGAGGGTTTAAGAGCCCTCTAGAGACAAATTGATGCATTGTAGGAACCAATGAGAAGAGGGTTAAACTTGGGAAGGAGAGGAGAAAGTGAGGATGAAGAAGAGGTGGAAGATTCAGATGTAGAAGAGGAAGAATAAGCGATTGATCAAGATTAGATGTGGCTGATAAGGGCCATTTTGAAGATCAAAAAAAGACCCAGAATAGAAGTTCCCAGTTATTCAGGAAGCCACACAAATATTTGGTGGAAAGAGGTCCAGTTGGAGAGAAATCGAAGAGGAAAAGGAAAGATCACCAGTTGGGATTGCATGGGTGAGAAACTAAAGAAGCAGTTCATACCAGTGGACTACGAGTTAGATCTGCTAAAGAAATTGCAAGGGTTAAAGCAAGGAAGTAGATCTATGAAAGAATACACAGAATATTTTCACAAGATGATCATCAGAATGGGCCATGCAAAGGCCAACAAGGAGAAGGTAGCACATTATCTTAATGCATTATGACCGAGCATTCAAGAGGAGCTAAGCTTAGTCAAAATGACCACCATTGAGGATGCATACTAGTTTTCTTTGAAAGTTGAGGAGAAGCTGAACAAAAGATTTGATAGCAAGAAAAAAGGATGAAAAGGTCAAAGCGGAAGGGGTAGTGGAAGATCTTCTAGGAGTTGAAATGAGGATGAAAGAAAAAATGAAGATGTGGGTACCAGTCGAGGCCAGAAGAATGATAACTTCTACTGCCCTTGTGATCAAAACGGTGGTGATCAAAGAGGTAGAGGACGAGGAAGATCTAGGCCAGGACCTGGAAGAGGTGGTTTCAGAGGAACTTGTTTCCATTGTGGTGAAGAATGTAATCGAGCCTATGAATTTCCACAACACCAAAGAAGGAAAAAAAAAGGCTAGAAGGTCATGGAAGGGTTGCACATGCAGATGAGGAGGCTCGATCTGAGCATTCAGATGATGTTGAAAGGGGAGAAGCCCTAGTGGTTAGAAGAGCCCTGGTGACTGAAGAGAAGGAGCCAGAACATAGGAAGAATTTGTTCTGCATAAGGTGCAAGTGTGAAGAAAAATGTTGTGATGTCATTATTGACAGTGGGAGCACTGATAATCTGGCGTCAAAATAGATGGTTACGAAGTTGAAGCTGAAAAGGGAAAGGAATCCACACCCATATCGGATTGCCCAGTTGCAGAAAGACCACAAATTTTTGGTCAATGAGTAGTTCCTGGTGAAGTTCAAGATCGGAAGCTACCGTGATGAGGTACTATGTGATATCATTCCCATGGATGCATGCCACATGTTGTTGGGGAGGTCGTGGCAGTTCGATAAGTGAGTTGTACATGATGGCCATGCAAACACTTATTCCCTGATGAAGGATGGAGTCCACCATAAGTTGAAACCCCTAAAGAAGGACGAAGAAAAGGTATGTAGTAGTGCTAGAATTTTTTTTGTTGATGGAAGGAATTTTTTAGAAGGCATGAAGCATGAGCGTATGTGTTATGCATTGATTCCTAGAATGGAAAAGGAAGATAGTGAGAAGGTGTCAGTAGAAGTTTCTGGACTATTGGATGAGTTTCAGGAGATTATTTTTGATAACGTACCTGAGGGTTTACCACCAATGAGGAAGATCAGTCATCAGATTGACTTGATCCCTAGAGCTAGTTTTCCAAATAAAGCAGCTCACGGAATGACTCCTGCAGAAAATGAGGAGTTGAACAGACAAGTTCAAGAGTTGTTGAGAAAGGGTGTGATTCAAGAGAGTTTGAGCACATGTACAGTACCTACAGTACTAGCACCAAAGAAGGATGGGAAGTGGATGATGTGTATAGACTCGCAGGCCATAAATAAGATAACAATCAAGTACAAATTTTCCCTGCCAATGATGGATGACCTGATGGACTGTTTGAGTGGAGCACGATACTTCACAAAGATTGATCTGAAGAGCGGATATCACCAGATCCATATTTGTGAGGGATATGAATGGAAGACTTCCTTCAAGACCAAAGAGGGTTTGTACGAGTGGTTATTCATGCCCTTTGGGCTAACCAATGCACCAAGCACATTCATGCGGTTCATGAATGAGGTATTGAAAGAGTTTTTGGGAAGTTTTGTTATTGTATATCTAGATGATATTTTGATTTTAAGTAAGACTTTGGATGAACATTATTTGCATATTCATAGATATTTTGAGAAGTTGAGAGAAGAGCAATTATTGATTAATTTGAAGAAGTGTAGTTTTGTGAAGAAGGAGTTAGTGTACTTGGGGTTTGTTGTCTTGGCAGAAGGTCTCAAGATGGACCCAGAGAAGGTGAAGGCTATTCTAGAATGGCCTACCCCAAGAACTACTACTGAGGTGAGATCTTTCCATGGTTTGGCCAATTTTTACATAATGTTCATTAGAAACTTCAGTAGTATTTGTGCACCCTTGACTGAAACAATGAGAAGGGATAGAAAAGAGTTCAAGTGGAGCACTGGAGCAACAAAGAGTTTTGATTTGTTGAAGCAGAAAATGATAGAGAAACTAGTTTTAGCCCTCCCATATTTCAATAAGGTGTTTCAGGTGGATTGTGATGCCAGTGGTTGTGCCATTGGAGCAGTGATGAGCCAAGAATGTAAGCCCATTGCCTATTTCAATGAAAAGTTAAATGATGCAAAGAGAAATTACTCTGTATATGATCAAGAATTTTATGCAATAGTTCAAGCATTAAAGAAATTGAGACATTATTTGTTACCGAAGGAATTTGTTCTATTTATTGATCATCAAGCATTACAGTATCTAAATAGCTAAGGAAAATTAAATCAAAGGCATATGAAATGGGTAGAATTTTTGCAAAGTTATACCTTTGTTTTAAAGCATAGGAGTGGGAAGTCAAATAGGGTTGCAGATGCCTTAAGCAGGAGGAAAACATTGTTGACAAAGATGCAGATTGAAGTGGTTGGGTTTAATGAACTCAAGGCATTGTACCCTGAAGATCCTAATTTCGCAGAAGCTTGGAAAGCTTGCGAGCCTGTTATAGTTGATAGGACGAAGTGGCTAGATTTCATAATCCAGGATGGCATGTTGTTTAAGGGAAGTCAATTGTGTATTCCAAGGAGTTCCATGAGGGAGAACCTAACAAAGGAGAAGCATAGTGGAGGAATGGTAGGACATTTTGGTCGGGATAAGACCATTTCCATTATTAGTGAGCATTATTATTGGCCTCAATTATCACAGGATGTGAAGAAGTTTGTGCAGAGTTGCAGGGTATGTCAGATGGCTAAAGGAGTGAGCCAAAATACTAGGTTGTATCAACCCTTACCTGTACCAGAGAGGCCTTGGGAAGATATAAGTATGGAATTTATTCTTGGTTTTCCAAGGACACAGAGAGGGAATGATTCAGTGTTTGTGGTAGTTGATAGATTTTCAAAGATGGCACATTTCATCCCATGCCAGAAGACCCATGATGCATTCCACATTGCTAAATTTTTATTCAGAGAGGTGGTGAGGCTACATGATCTGCCAAAGAGTATAGTCTCATATTGTGACACAAAATTTGTTGGGTATTTTTGGAGGACCTTGTGGAAGAAGTTGAAAACAGAGTTGAAGTTCAGTTCTACACACCATCCACAAATTGATGGGCAGAATGAGGTTGTGAATAGAAGTCTGGGTAACCTACTGAGATGCTTGCAGGAGATAAACCCAAGGGATGGGACTTGATCTTACCCTAGGTAAAATTTTCTTACAAAAAATTTGTCAACAAAAGCACTGGTAGATCACCATTCCAAATTGTGTATGGAGGCAGTCCCAGGATCGCTCCAGAATTGAGGAAGATGGAACAAGAGAAGAAGACAAGTGTTGAAGCTAAAGACTTTGCAGAGCACATCAAGAATATACATGAGAAGGTAAGAGAACATATTAACAAGATGAATATGCAGTATAAGGCTAAGGAAAATCAAAAGAAGAGGTATAAGGAGTTTCAGAATTGTGATGAAGTGATGGTCCACTTGAGGAAAGAAAGGTTTCCAGTGGGAACCTATAGAAAATTGAAGATGAAGAAGTTTGGTCCCTGTAAAATTTTGAAGAGGCATGATTCAGGGAATGCGTATGAGGTAGAGTTGTTGGATGGAGTCAAAATTTCCCCTGTGTTCAATATTTCAAATTTGAAAGAGTATCATGAAGGTGGCATAGAGGAAGAACCAACAATGGAACAGTGTGGCATTACAACACCTACTTCAGAGAAGGAGGAGATTGAAGAAATCCTGGATAGCCATGTGGGAAGGAGTACCAGAAACAGACAGTATGAAGAATATTTGGTGAAGTGGAGAGGAAGGCCTATGGAAGATTAATCCTAGCTGTTGAAGGTAGAGGTTGATCATTTGGGTTTTCTTGAACCATCTAAGACATGACAGGCTCACTTCTCAAATTACCCTGGGTGTCTAATGCAGGAGCATCAAGTGGTGTGAGGGATATCTTGCATCACCCAAAAATATGCTTTCAATTTATGTTCTTTTTGTTTTCTTTTTATAGATTTTTTTGCATTTCTGGATACCCTTTTCATTAAATAAGAGTTCCCAACTTTTAGAACTTCTTTTTCTACATTTTCTGCTCAACTGCTATTTTTAGCAGGTGTGAATTTGAAGGCATGGGAAGACAAAAATTTATGGGAAGGTTCAAGATGGAAAAATAATCCCTTTGGAAACAGAATTAGGTCAAGATCGTTCACAGTTTGAAAGTTATTCAAGTTTTAGTTTCTGCTTTTTGCCCTGAAAAACCTTCCAAGTCTAGTTTGAGGCAATAAACAGTCCCGTATGGGCCTAGAAATTGTTGGAACTACCAAAGAAAGTTCTTAACGCGTTCTTCACTTTGAGACCTTTCTGACGGTGCAAACGGTGTGAAAAACGGAGTCCCGAATCAAAAATTATGGCTTCCAGAAGTTGGCTGATTTTTGGAAAATTGCCAATTTTTGAATTAGGACTCAATTTTTGAATTTCAAATTGTAATTTTTGGCACCAAACCGCCAAATCTCATATCTAAATTTTTTTTTTTGGCTCCAAACCAAAAAGGGGCTAATTATGGACTAGTTTCATATTTTCGGGTAGCTTTTTGGGAAAAGAGTTCGCATGCTACGAAAGGGGAACTTTTGTAATTTTCTGTAATTTCTAAAACTTTTGTAGCTTGCATGTATCACAGAGCTCAAGGATTTGGGATCCTCTGCATGTAATATTTCCATTATTAAATAATAATAAATTTTGCTAGTTGTGTGCATTATTTATGTGTGTCGGGTTTGCTCCCTCATCAAATAGAGTAAGTAGGATATCTCAGTAAACTCAATGTTGATGAGTTGTGTGGCACTTTCATTTTCTATGAGATGAGAACATCAGATGAAAATACCTCCAAGAGAGAAGCCACATTCAAAGCAGAAAAAATGGAAAAGATAAAAGCATCTATATTTGAATATGAGAAGACTAATGAAGAAGAAGCTAACTTTACCAAATGATTGAGAGGCTCTGAAAAGTACAAAGGTAAATTACCCTTTAAATGGTTTAACTATGGAAAGAAAGGATATTTTGCTACTAAATTACCTTATAGAAAAAAGAATAACACTAACAAGAAAAGGATTGTAAAAATAATAAACCCTACTTCTCCCAGAAGAACATCTTTAAAAATAAGGATATGTGCAGGATCATGATGGGCCAAAAAGTGGCGTTATGATGGGTATGTGGCTTATGACTTTTCTTTTACCCAAAATTGATGAAATGAAAATGGTTTTTAAAGGAGATTTTCATTTTTCCATGAATATAAATTATTCTTTACTTTGACTTTAATAAATAATTATTATTCATTTTCTATTTGAATTATGACTAAAGTCTTGATTGATAGGCTAATTGAAAAACATCTATAGCTTTCAAACGGTATCACATTTTTTGAATCCAAAACATGTGTCACATTCTATGCTTCACATACTATATGATTAAAAAAGACATGAATTTCATGAAGTGTTGACCAAGTTAAGGTGGTCAGACATACAAGTTTTTATATTTTTTTAAATTTGTAATAAAAAAATCATAATAAATTATTTACTTGGAAAAAAATTACAAAAAAAATATGCATCACATCAGGACATGAGTCCTCTACTTATATCTAAAATATTATAAAATAATATTATCATTTTATTGTGGTTAGGGTGATAAAAAAGACACCTACTTATTTTTTCCTTGAAATTTAAGTGCTACTGCATTGAAATTTCAATTTTTCACCAAATAGTTTTTTTTTTTCTTTCCTAAATTAACCTAGTAGTTTGGAAACTACACTCAATTTCCTACAGATTCTATTCTTACATAGTTTTGAAATAATATAGATAACTTATTCAAATTTTTATGCCAAGTTTCCTAACTCTAATTTTTCTAGATTTTTCACCATTTAAGGGCCTATTTTTTCTGTGATGATCATGCACATACCCATAACATCTTTTACACAAAAGAAGAAAGTTATTCATTTGATGTTTGTGATACCCTAGATGATGATCATGATTGTTCTTTATGGTTGATGGTGATGAAACCCTATTCATGGCATTAAGTTTATCTTATAATGATCAAAAAATAAAGAAATTGAATATTTTGATGATGAAGAAGATGGAAAATTTGATCTAGAGAGCAAAATAATCCATGATATATATGAATTTGAAAGGATAGGAAAGGAGAACACAAAACAGAAGAAGCATGCACAAAAGGATATTGAAAATCTATCTGAAAGGCTTAAATAATCTGATCAAATGATAGTTAGCCTACAAAAATAGGTTGAAGAAGCTAAAATAATAGAATATCTAATCAAATATGAACTAAAATATAAATCTAATAATTCATGAAGTTATAAATAGAAATAGTGGCTTTGAGAAAAGAACAGGAAAAAGCTAGAGAACAAATAGACAATGGTTTAAACCTGAAAAGAGGTTCTAGAATTCTTGAGGAGTTGATTAGCTCTCAAAAGCCATCAAAAGAAAAATTTGGTCTTGTTTTCAAATGAAAAAAGAAAAAGTCCTATAACTACTACATCTCCAAACTTATATGATAACTTCAGAGTAGAAGAAAAGTTTGCAACAAAGGAGGAGATAGACTGGACTAAAGATTCTAAGAAAAATGCCTCTAGAAATGCAAATATAGATACAAGAACTACTAATTTGAAGGAAGTTGAAGGAGAAAAGAAGCTTGTAGAAGATAAAAATAATAATAATTCAATATTTGGAAACTCAAGGAAGATATAGAACACAAAGGGAGTTGATGTTGATAGTATCATAAGGGTGAGAGACTTGAAGAAGCCAAATCCAAGAAGACCTCCTCATCTTACACAAAAAAATTCTATGACTAGGTATTCATCATTTTTTATGGTTACTGCTATACTTGTAATCAATTTGGTCATAGGGCTAGTGAATGTAGAGTTACACCTTAAAGGAGAACAAAATTTGTGAGTAGAAATTCATTTGCTCCTTTAATAGATGCAAACATAATATTCTATAATTGCAATAACTTTGGTCACATAGCTAAGCAATGGGTGAGTGTAGGATCATGGAGGTCCAAAAAGTGGGGATATGACAAAAAATTGGCTGATGACATTTTTAATCCAAATTTGATTAAATGAAAAGGGTTTATTGTGAAAATTGCCAGCTTTCCACCAATATAAGTATGTGCAGGATCATCATGGAAAAAATAAGCCCTTAAGTGGCAAAAAAATTAGAAAAATAAGAGTTAGGCAACTTAACATAAAAATTTGAATAAGTTATCTATACTATTTCAAAAATATGTAAGAATAGAATCTATAGCAAATTGAATGTAGTTTCTAAACTACTAGGGTTATTAAAAAAAAATCTATTTGGTGAAAAATTGAAAGTTCAATGTAGTAGTACTTAAATTTCAGGGAAAAAATAAGAAGTAGGTGTCTTTCTGACCATCCTAACCACAATAAAATAATAACATTTTTTATAATATTTTAGATATAAGTAGAAGACTCATCTCCTGATGTGATGCATGTTTCTTTATTAATTTTTCTTAGTAAATAATTAATTATGAATTTTGTATTACAACTTTTAAAAAATATAAAAAACTTGTATATCTAGCCACCTTAACTTGGTCAAAACTTCATGAAATTCAATTTGTTTTTTCAAATAATATAGTATGCAAAGCATAGAATGTGATGCATGTTTCAAATTCAAAAAATATGATATGGTTTGAAAGCTACAAAAAAATTTCAATCAGCCTATCAATCAGGACTTTAGTCGTAATTCAAATAGAAAATGAATAATAATTATTTATTAAATTCAAAGTAAAACATAATTTATATTTGTGGAAAGCTTAGAATCTCCTTTAAAAACCCTTTTCATTTCATCAATTTTGGATAAAAAAAAATCATTAGCCACATACCCTACACATACCCATCATATTGCCATTTTTTGGCCCATCAAAATCGTACACATTCCCAGATGAAAATTACTTAAGTAGTGATGCATGTTTATACTTGACTTGGAAACACAATTGAAATTCATTTTTAGATAAATTAGCATATAACAACTAATTAAAGCTCCCTATTTTTCTATGAAAGAATTGCAAAATAGAATAATATGATAGAAAATTGTTGCAAATACTAAATAATAACTAAGAATAACAAGCCTCTTTGAGGGAGAAAGCCTCCAAATATCTCCAATGAGAACAAAATTTACAATATGATGGAATGAGACTTACAACCTCCTATATATACCTATTTATGCCTAGGATACCACCAAGGCCAACTTAACTAACCCTATATAAGTCCTAGGCCGACCTAATCAACTAAATAAAAATACAGTAATGATAATATGACTCAATTAGGAGTTAGGATAGCCACAAGCTGACTATTCATAACCCGATGTACTCTAATATTAGGGGCATAGTTGTGGTAATAGAAAAAGTATCCCTTCTACTTTTCCCTTGGTTGTTTGGGCCCTCCTTGTGAACTAGACTTATTGGTGCCTTGATTTAGTGTTGTAATCTATTTGACACATTCACATTAGGCCTTGGATCCTTGTGAATAAATAAATTTAAATGGTGCCTTGCTAAAGTGTTGTGAAGTGTTGTAACAGACTTTCACACTTTTCTGAGGGTTTATTAATTAATTACACCTAATAAACATGCTTTTAACCTTAATCCTACCTTATTTAAAGTGTTGTAACATACTTTCACACTTTTCTAGGGTTGTCATTAATAATTTGGATTTCTTATGCTTTAATTGGCCTTATTTTCCATCCAAAAGCCTCATGTATTGCATCCTTTCGAGGGTAATCTCGACACAAAGCAACACCCAAACATAATTCAAATGTTTCACACTTGAATGGCCCAGATTTAGTGATCTAGGACTCATTCACCACCATGGTAAAATGACTCCCACCTACATTTTTGGGTCCCAAACCTAGTTTCACACATTTCTAAGCATTTCCAAATTTGGTCCCATGCATTATGCCTAATGGGACGCATTCTCCACCTTAAGAGAACAAGTCCTATGTGGACCAAAATTAAAATTAGTTAAAATTTTTGGTGGGATTTTATCCTCCTAGATTTGATGTTAACTTGTAGTGTTGTAATTTTAGGATTTTTTGCATAATTGAGTATAAATACAAGTTTTTTTCTCTTATTTTACCCCCAAGCATTCTAGTATTCATCATTATAGTAAGTTTCAATTTACAAGTCCATTCATGTGTTTTCAAGAGTCTTCAAGAGAAAATTATCAAGCATTTTAAAGCAACATTCAAGCATCAATCGTCATGTCAAAGACTTTATGCATGATGCTTGTTTTGGAGCTAACAATTGTGGTGTAATACTTTGATGATTTGAGCAATCATTTCATTCAACATCGATAACCTTCAAGCAAGATTCAAAATCCACATCCATTGGATTCATCTCATACATGTTTGCAACATCATATTTTGTTCATTCATCATTCTCCATTCATATTTCATTCTATTTTAATGTTTAATTACAAAAATGGGCTTTGACCAAGGTAAACCCCTATCCACTAACACAAAAACATTTTTCCCTCGCCTTTGTGTGTGATTGCAATTCTAGGTTGCAAATTTACTAAGGAGCAAGATTCAAGGAAAGTTTTCAAATCACTCAAAGTTTTCAAAGTTATCATCAATTCTTGGAGAACATTGGAGAACACCTACAAGTCACAAATCAGGGTTTTAGATCTGAAAATCAAGCAGGAAGGGAAAAGAAGAAAAAGAAGAGTAGGATTAGACTTTGAAGCTTTAGAAAACTTTAGCTAGACTGATTCAACACTTCTAGTTAATGAGTCCCATTTTTAGTCAAAATGCATATTTTTGCAGATTTGAACTCCCATTTAGTAATTTCATGTTCCCACACAAAAACCTATATTTTGGATTTATTTTCCTAGCTTGGCAAGTGAGTCCCACTCAGCATTAAAGTTAGAAATTCTTGTATTTCATACCTCCATTCAACCATCTCCATATTTCCATGTGCACAAATTCTATTTTGCAACTTTTTTTTTGGTTCTACACATGTTTCTAGGTCATTTTGTAGGTCATTGCATTTAATTAGGGTTTAGTGTTGCATCTTTCATTTCATTTGTCTTTCCAAGTTCTTACTTGGTGGTGAACCCCTTACTAGTTTGCAATTAGCCCCTAGGATAGCCCTATTGCAAGATCTCTTTCTCCTTTGCATTGAGATCTCTAGGGTTACCCTTGAATGTAGTAGGTTGAAAGTGGCTATGCTTTATGTCCTAAGTCATATAATAAAATTCATCCAACCCATTTTTCATATACCACATTTTGGTCAATCTTCATTTTAAGAACATCATAATTTTTATTTGGAGTACATCATCATCCTAGATTTGGCTTGCATTGACATTGCATTAGGACTTGTATTAGTTAATTGAAATTCTAGGGTTTCTAATTTGAGGTTAGTGAAAGATCATATATAGCTTGCATTTTTGTATCTCATTTCATATAAAGTCAAATAAAAACTACATTTACACTTATAGGATTTACATCATACAACATAAAATGCTTAAAAATCCATTGAATTTTTTAAAAAAATTTGACAAAAATCCCTACTAGGACCCATTTGCCACCTTGGGAGAATTAGCCCCTGTGCACATTTTACACTAATTTTCTAGCATTCAAAGTTTTTATTTGAGTTTCTATTTTCTATTATTAGTTTTCTATTTTAGTTTACAAAAAAAATTGTTAGAGTCATTTCACTATTCTTAGCTTATATTGCATTTAGATCCAAATTGCATTAGGTGGCCCTTTTATGAGTATTTGGTGTCCTATTGCTAATAATATAGTGAGACAAAGTTTGAGACTCATGTCATTCCACAATAGCACAATCATTGTGGATCTTGGGTTATCTAGCTCTTTCACACCTAGTATTGATATTAATACACTAGGTATGGACCATAAACTTAACAAATTTTTACCTTCAAGTAGTGTGACGCATGTTGAAACCATGGTTTTTAGTATTCTACAAGAAAAGACAATTCAAATCCATGAAGATCTAGCAAACCTCCAACATCAAGTGAAAAATGATAACATTTCAACAACTACCATCCCTATTATGGATAACATTTTTAGATCGCATGCTCAAAAGTGAAGATGGACTTGACCTTGTGAAAAACATAGTTCAAATATGTGGAAAACATCTCACCTCAAACACTAGTTGTACTTTACCTACAAGAAATGTCACAAGCCAAGGAGGAACTCAAATTCCTCCCCCCACAACAATTGCCTCAATACCTACCTATACCAACCCTCAAGTCACAACGACAATGAAACCAACTAGCAATGTAATTCCTTCCTTGGGTATTTCTGCTAGAATCCCTAGTTCCTTTATGGAATCCCATGTTATATCTCTTAACACTCTACCACCTATAAGTATTCTATCCATTTGTCCTTCGAACACTTACACCCCCTTAGATTTTTTAGCTCCATCTCATAACAAAAGCAATGACCCTCTCATAAATCAACTCTTCCAAACTCTTTCATCCCTTCAAAAACAATTTTTTGCATCAACCAAAATAACAATGGGCCACCTACATACTATGTCAAAAGTAGTCCATTTTCCTTAGAAATATTGTGAACATCGCTGCTACAAGGTGTAGAGGTTCCTAGAGTTGAGAAATATAGAGGAAAGGGAGATCCTTCTAACCATGTTAATGCCTTACTACCTTATGTAGTGACTTTCTCCTTGATGGTAAAATATTGGCTAAGACTTTCCCTAGGTCCTTGAAGGATACTACCTTGGAATGGTTTTCCTCTTTACCGAACAACTCAATTCATTCATTCAATGAACTTTTTGAGGCATATTTTAACCATTTCCAAGTTCATATGACCCTTAAGATGGCATTGCTGATTTGATGAGATGCAAGCAAAAATAAGAAGAAAAGATAATTAACTTTATCTCATGCTATCAATTGCCTTATTTTCAAATCGATGTCAAGATTCCTGATCCTCACCTTCAAAAGATGTTTATATAAAATTTGCAAAGAAAGATAAAAATACAAGCTTACCATGATGAAATTTCCCTCCTTTATGCACTTCTCTACCACCCTTTGTGATTATTAGAACTCTGTTAGTAGTTGAGATACAAAGTCCGCTTCTAATCAAACTAAGAAGTCCAAGTTCACAAACCAAAACAATTCTCAACCTTTCAGAAAATAGAATAAAGGTTTCCTTCAATTTAACCCCCTCAACAAACAACACAAAATTGCAATAACCAAGTTGATGATTTTAGGACCATGATACCCATTAGCTATGGTGACCCAAAAAGACAATTCACTCCCTTACTTGAAACCATTCATAAGACAATGTCACAACTCATAGAACAAAAGATGATTACCCTTCCCCCGTTAAAACACTCGACCCTAGTAATCCATTATCCACAAGCTATAGCCCAAACTTTTGCTTCCATTATCATCAAAAAAATAGACATGACATGAAACATTGCAAGCAACTTAAACATCTTTTGCAAGACCTCATTGATTATGGGTGTCTTTTCGTTGGAGGTGTTAGTGATCAAGGAAATAAGTCTATTGCCCCTCCTAACCAAAAAATGCAAATCTTTACCAACCCTATGCCTAATCATAAAATTTCATTCATCAAAGCTAGCAAAAATAAAAAGAATGATGTGATGAATGTCAATATGGATGATGATAACAATGATCTTTTGGGTAAAAACCTTGTGTCATACTCTAAAGACTCTCCTGATTCTGAGGATTCTGGTGCTAACAATACTTCATCCTTTACTGCCCCGTCATTGGATAGAGATGCTAGAATTGGTTCCACTGTAACCCCCAACCTTGCTAAAACTTGCTTCAACCTAGAAAGGGAACCCACTGTGGATGTCTTGGGTTTAGCTAGGAATAATGCTGCTGACCATTTCAGAATTTTGAAATGGATCTTTCATGAAATCAATGAGCTAAAAATAAAAAACTAGGCCCTTAAAAGTAAACTAGAAGAAATGGAAGCCAAGGTTATAGTGCTTGGAAAGAAAGAGGTGGAGCAAAAATATCATGGTTCCAGTAAAGAAACCCAAAACCAAGCGGGCATGGATAGAAGGGTTGAAATTGAGCTAGATAAAATGAAAAATATAGTTAAAATTATAGCCGAGCAGAACAATAGGATGGCAAGACACAATGCCATCATCATCAATGCCATGACTAAAAAATTGGACAAAGCTCAACAGGGGTCTTTGGTGGTTGATCTGGAAGAGGTCAATGATAAAAACTAGTATGAGGATGTTGGTAATTCAAAGAGAACCAAGGCTAATTTGAAGAGGAAGGCTCCTCCTATGCCGTAGATGATTCAAACCTTCAAGAAGGGTGTTCAGGACATGCAGAACCTGGAGGCTGAGATTGAGTCTTTTCTGAAGACTCTAGGTTAGTTGCGGCTGGTCTTTTTGTTGGCTTTTTTACTGGTTTTTTGTCTGACCCTCTTGGTATTTTGCGGGTGGCTTCTTCTTTTTTCATTTTTTTCCTTTTGTGCAGCTTGTTTTTACTATTGGACATTTTAGTCCTTTCTCTTTTGTTGTAAACTTGGTGATTTTGGGTCCCTATAAAACCCGTTTTTCCCTTTATCAAAAACAATGATCCTATTCAATATGATTCTATAGATAATGATCCTATTGTTGTCATGGTAGGAGTGATATATGTCATTCATTGTAAGGGCCAAACTAAAAATCCTCTTGACATTGATTTCTCCTCTAAGGATATACTTAAACATGCACCTGATGGTCCTCTTTACATAGTGCAACAAATCTATGACAAGCCCAATAATGGGATATTAATAGATCCTATCTGTGGAAAGAATGTGATCGTTGAGGAATTCTTACTTCTACATGAACTCTATCAAGATATATGTGATAAATCAAAAGCATGGATCAAGACACATAATGGTTTTTCTTTCCCTACGATGGGATCAATCAATTTTCCATTACAAATCTAGGACCGAAAACATTAGATATCTCATTCTCCATTATCCCATAGTCAAACCAATTTTGTGTGAAGCTAAGCTATGCATTGCTTCACTCCATGAAAGTTTCCCATTCAGTTGTGCATAAATTCTTGAAGTTTCCCTTTGACAATGAAATTTTCATTTTCCATCATAGTGGCTTTAACCCATTGTCCCCCAAAGGAAACCTTTCCTTGGAATTTTTTTGGCCCAAACCTATGGAACCTATAAAACTATGAGAAAACTTATTTTTCTTGTCTTATCAAAAGTTCAAGGCAAAGAAGATAGAATAACTATCCCTCTAAAACATGTCCCCACCCACCACGAAGCCTACCATCCTAGACAAAACCATGATTGAACCTAAAAAGATTCCAAACAAACAAGACCAACCTAAGATAGAACCTTCACCTACTTCCTACAAAATACCAAGAGATAATGACAACAATCCCCTCACACCTCCTAGAATAAAAAAAGTTTACAATGTCAAAGAGAAAGTGGTTGAATAACCTCTCGTGGTTCCTTTTGTTCCTCCCCTTGGGCAAGAAAAGAAACCTATGGTTGATCAACCTGCTCCTACACAAATGCAACTTGAAAATTGAACTAAAAGAAATAAAGGTGATAAAGAGCTTAGTCATAGATGTCATGCCCTTGCTCGCAAGTTACATGGAGAATTAAACAAAGAAAATAAAAAACCTAACTTGTGAAAAGCAACACATGATGACCCTACCCCTGCCCTGAAACAAAACAATCCCATACATTAATCACAAAAAGAGTTGAAACCTTCCTTGGAAATTATCATTTGACCTCCTATTGTAATTAACTTGGATGAAGATGAAGAAGTTGCTAAAATTGACGGAGAGGTGCATAATGAATTGAGCACTATGTTTTCCTCTTCTATGAGATTAAATGATAATTATCCTAAGAAGAGTGTTGAACCTGGTGTTGGTCCTGGTTGAACACCTTCTATTATCCCTTTAGCAAGTTATCTGCCCTCAGTATACAATGAACATGCTTGTGATGTAGACGACTTGCTTTAGGTTGACTCGCATGTGCCTTACTAGTATTTTGCATTATTTCTTTTTCATTTTCTTTTGTGTGATTGCATGTGTGTAATGTGATCCCTTGTAATGTTTTGTTTGATCTCTCTCTCTCTCTCTCTTTGTGACATTCCTCTATTTGTACCTTCATTCTTCTCTATGTCATAAATCTTTTATGTTTAGTTTATCCTTTTAATTTTTCTTGTTTTTCCCTTTAGTGGATGACCAAGGCATCGAGACATTTATGTCTCTTCCATGTTGACCCAAAATATTTTATTTTCACTTTTTTATATTTTCCATTTGTCTTTTGTTTTCCTTTTGGGGATGATACAAGGTGTTGAGACATTCTTGTCTCTTCTATGTTGACCCAAAATCTTTTCTTTTCACATTTTATCTTTTTCATTTTATTTTTTTCCTTTTGGGGATGAGGCAAGGTGTTGAGAAATTAATATCTCTTTTATGTTGACCTGAAATATTTTTTTCTCTTTTTTCATTCTCTTTGTGTAATTCTTCCAATTCTATGTGTATTTGGGGAATGATGAAACTTTTGAGATCTTTGAAAACATTGTAGAAAGAAGATACTAACCCTAAATCCATAGATCCCTTATGCGTTTGGATTTTTATTTTGGGGTAAACCCAGGCTCTTTTTTATTTTCTTTTGCATGGCATAGCTTTACTTGGAAACATATGACTTGGCATAGGGCTTTCCAAGATAGCTCTCATGTCTTCTTTATTTTTTTCATTTACTATTTGTTACTTTAAAGTAATTTCTCATAGCATGGTGTTTCACAATTTCTTTAAAGTTGGCACATACATTGGCATTATTCTTTTTCATTTTTCCTTTTCATGGCTCATAGTGCAGTCTTCTTACTTTATACGATGCATTTTCCACTTTATGGAAGATATTAGGTGTGATGTACTTTAGGAGCATGATCTCTCTTAGCATATTACATTCATCTTAGTGGCTTGATGTGATGCATCAGATCCCCTAAGTTGTGAATATTCTATTCTTTGATTTGTCCTCTCTTGGAGAAATTAGGCATAATGTTCCCTAAGTTAAGACCTCACATGAACTAAGCAAGACTCCCTTGAACATTTCTTATTGATGCATTTTCATTTTTAGTTATATGGCCACCTTGCATAACATAGCTTGCATACCTATGGAGCCATCTTCTTTGTTCATGAGTTCTAAAAATACAAAGCTTTGCTTTCCTCGTGAAGCACAAAAAATATTTTTGCGTGGTGCCTTATTAAAGTTATCAAGAGGTCTAACTTTGGTATGGTTCATCGAGAAAATGAATATAGGCATCACTTTCCTCATAGCCACTCACGCATGTGTGTGTGTGAGCATATTTTCCATGAGTGTAAGTTTATTACCTTCTTGGATTTCTCACCTGGTGGATAGCCTGAAGTTTTGTTGCCTCAAAGTGAGTTTTCATTTTTTAGAAAAACAACCTAGATCTGATCCACATCATGATGGAAAAATGGTCGAAGCTTGATCTGCCCCTTTTATTTTTCATTTTGTTTCATTTTATTTATTTTCTTGATAGTGAATGCTTGTGCTTTGTTAATACTCTTTCTATCACTTTCATGTGTGTTCTTTTGTGCATATATAGGTTCACCAATGAGATCTTGATCCTAGGGGATAGATCACCCCTCTCAATCACTGTCATCCCATCTTACTAGAATTGATATAATTGGACCCCTCTTGATGCATGCTTGTCTACTTTATTGTAATTTTGAAGCAAGTTCATCCTCTCACTAAAGTGGGAGCTAAATATGGTAACATAAAAAGTATCCCTTCTACTTTTCCCTTGCTTGTTTGGGCCCTCCGTGTGAACTAGGCTTATTGGTGTGTTGATTTAGTGTTGTAATGTGTTTGACACATTCACATTAGCTCTTGGGCCCTTGTGAATAAATGAATTTAAATGGTACCTTGCTAAAGAGTTGTGACACACTTTCACACTTTTCTAAGGTTTTCTTAGTTAATTACACCTAATAAACCTCTTTTTAACCTTAATCATGCCTTATTTAAAGTGTTGTAAAGTGTTGTAACATACTTTCACACTTTTCTAGGGTTTTCATTAATAATTGGGCTTTTTAATTTTTTAATTGGCCTTATTTTGCATTCACAAGCCTCATTTATTGCATCTTCTTGAGGATAATCCTGACACGAACGATCACCCAACCATAATTTAGGTTTTTTAGGCTTGAATGACCCAAATTTAGTGATCTAGGACTCATTCACCACCTTGGAAGAATGGGTCCCACCTAGATTTTTGGCTCTCAAACTTGGTTTCACACATTTCTAAGCATTTCCAAATTTGGTGTGATACATTATGCCTGATGGGATTCATTTTCCACCTTGGGTGAATGAGTTTCGTGTGACCCAAAATCAAAATTAATTCAAAGTTTTGCTGATATTTTATCCTCCTAGATTTGATATCATCTTGTATCATTGTAATTCTAGTAATTTTTGCATAATTGAGTATAAATACAAGTTTCTTTCTCTCATTTTACCCCCAAGAATTCAAGTATTCATCTGTATAGAAATTTTCAATTTACAAGTGCATTCAAGTGTTTTCAAGATTCTTCAAGAGAAAATTATCAAGCATTTTAGAGTAGCATTAAAGAATCAATCATCATGTCAAAGAATTTATGCATCATATTTGTTTTGGAGCTAACAATTGTGGTGTAGGACTTTCATGATTCAAGCAAACATTTCATTTAATATCTATCACCTTCAAGCAAGATTCATGATCCACATCCATTGGAGCCATCTCATACATTTTTGAAACATCTTATTGCTAGGGTTTGGTGAGATGCAACATCTTTTTTTTTTCATTCATCATTCTCCATTCATATTTCATTCTATTTTAAGGTTTAATTACCAAAATGGGGTTTGACCAAGGAAAAATCTTATCCAATAACCCAACAAAATTTTCCCCTCTCATTTGTGTGTGATTTGCTGGGCTAGGTTGTATATTTACTAAGAAGCAATATTGGAGGAAAGTTGTCAAATCATTCAAAGTTGTCAAAGTTATCATCAAATCTTGGAGAATATTGGAGAACACCTACAAGTCACAAATCTATGTTTTGGATCCAAAAATCAATTAGGAAGGATAGAGTACAAAAGGAAGAGTAAGATTGGACTTTTAAGCTTTATAATACCATAATTGGACTAATTTTCCACTTCTGGTGAATGAGTCCCAGTTTCAACCAAAATTGAGATTTTTGTAGATTCAGATACCCATTTTGTAGATTCTTGTTCCTACACAAAAACCTATATTTTTGACTAATTCACATAGCTTGTAAAATGCATCCCACTCATTATTAAAGGTATAAATTCCAATGTTTCAAACCTCCATTCAACCATCTCTAGATTTCTAGTTGCATACATTTTGTTTTGCAACTTTCTAGTTTTTTCTACACACATATCTAGGTCATTGCATTGAATTAGGGTTTAGTGTTGCATTTTACATTTCATTTTTCTTTCCAGGTTCTCACTTTGTGGTGAACCCCTTACTAGTTTGCAATCAACCCCTAGGACAACCCTATTGCACTTGATCTCTTTCTCCTTTGCATTGAGATTTCTAAGGTTACCCTTGAATGTAATAGGTGGAAAGTGTCTATGCTCTATGTCCTAAGTCATATGATAGCATTCATCCAACCCATTTTTCATATACCACAGTAGCATGCCCCCCTTCTTCAAATAAGAATTTTCCTCAATGCTAGGTAATTTTCAAATATTTTGAATGAACTCATCATCCTCCCACGTGGCATCTTCAATTGGTAGATTCTTCCATTGGATGAGATACTGAGTGAGTGTTATGGTCTTTAGCTTCCCTATGCATATATGAATAAAACATTCTTGTTCCAACATGATTCATCCTTCTTCTTCAAGCTTAGGTAATATTGTCTAAGTAGGGATATTACTCCTGATTACCTTCTTCAAACAAGAAACATGAAAAAATGGATGTATCTTTGTTGTTGATCACAATTCAAGCTTGTAGGCAACAATACCTATCTTTTTCATGATTTGATATGGGCCATAATATTTTGGAGACAATTTTTGTTCTTTGACTATTGGTTCGATGAATTTTTTTTGTAATGACACAATCTCAAGAAAACCTAATCCCCAACCTCAAAAATTCTTTCACTATGGTGTTGATCTACTTGTTGCTTCATTCAGTATTGTGCCATGGACCAATTCTCTTAAGTCCTAAAAGTATTTGTTGTTGATGAATCATGTGGTCATAAATCACATGAAATCTTGGTGACACCTTCAATAATGATGTGATGGAAGGAGGATGATATCCATATATGATGATCCCACAATATTGGCTGACAATTTATGGCCAAACTAGACACTGAACTAATTTTTTCTAACTAAATCTTCACTTTCAGGCACCTATAGCGGCTAAACCGTGAGGAATTTGAACGAGTGTTTTGTGAAATTTTGTCTATAGATTCTAAATATATTTTTTTCAAAATTTTTGGAATCAGATTGCACTTCTTTTTCCATCTCCTTTGAAAACTAGGTTTTTTCAATAAACACCATTTTTAAGGAGTGACGCTAACCGTATAACACATCCCTTTTTTTCCATAAAGTATAATTTATTTATTTTTTCAAATTTAGATTTGTAATTATGATATATAGTGTTTTATTCAATATTTTTTCCTTAATCAAGTTTCAAATTCAAACTAATTACAATTCAAACATGGGCGGACTATATAACACATAATTTTTTTTGTATGTATCAAAATTCTTTCTTTTTTTTGGTTGGATGAAGGACTTCAATATTTGGTGCACTTATTATGTTTTTTTATATTTTATAATATGCTATTTTCCCACATGTGCAGAGCAAAGAGCTTGTTTCAGTGAAAAACCTACATTCACAAGAAATAAAAAATAAATATAACAATAAAATTAAATTTATCTAAAATTATACATTTTGGGAAGCTTATAATAAGGACTACATACTTAAAGAGTAAAAATCAAATGAATTCATTTGACCCCCGAAAAGGTATATCAAAAGTGGTTTTTTATCAGCATTTTGATAGGTGTAAAGGAGACTTCGTTATAGGTATGGTTTAAAACTAGCAAGGTTCTATCTAAGCGGGTTTGATCTAAGGTACAGTTTGATCAAACCCTCTTCAGTTGGAATGAGTTAAATCATTATATTTTGTAAAAATATGTGGTTTTAGCAAAAATTAGAATCTCCCAGAAATTGTAAACCAACTTTGTAGGATCATCCTATAATGCCATAAATGGAGACATTTTTTATGAACTATGGAAGGAATTGTTATACCACCATACTGGTAGTGGTAGCCAATCTATCCATTGAGTCTATTTATCTAAAGTGAAAGAACACAAATATTCTTCCAAACACTTATTAACCACCTCTATTTTTTGATCAAATTGTGAATGTTATGAAGAATTGTGATCCAATTGAGTACCCAAAAACTTGAATAAATTTGTCCAAAAATTACTAGTAAAGATAGGATCATGATCACTAACAATAACCTTAGGTATACCATTTATCTTTTGAATATTCTCCAAAAATTATTTTTCCACTATACTTGTCGTAAAAGGATGTGATAATGCAAGAAAATGTGCATATTTAGTGAGGTGATCCACAACTATGATGATGACATTCTTACCATTAGATATTGGAAGCCCTATGATGAATTCCATGGAGACTGCTTCCCAATGTTGACTAGGAATAACTCAAGGTTGCAAGAGACCATGTGTCTTAATTATCTCCCTTTTATTTCATTGACAAACCAAACATTCTACCAAAAAAAATTGAACATCCCCTCTTAGCCCTTCCCAAAAGAAGTCTTTCTTGACATGATGATATGTCTTTAAAAATATTGAATGACTACCCACTGGATACTCATGTAGCTCTGTGAGAATGTTTTGTTTCGGAGAGGATTTCTTGGAAAGATATAATCACTCTTTATACCACAAAGTATCACCCTTCCAACAAAATTTATCTAAACTACTAAGGTCACTCTATAATTGTTGAATGAGATTACTAGTAGCCACATCATTTTTCCACTCTTCTTTGTCTTATTCTACCCAATATTCTTGTAATATTGAAAAGGAACACAATAAAGATTCATCTTTCTCATCGTTCCTTGATAGTAGATCTGCCACAATATTTTCCTTCCCTTTCTTATATACAATATCAAAATCATATCCCAACATCTTAGTAACCCATTTTTCTTGTTCTTCCGAAGAAAATCTTTGTTCCAAAACTAATTTTAGGCTATCATGATTTGTCTTAACCTTGAAGTGTCTACCCATTAGATAAGGCCTCCATTGTTTTACTGCATGAAGAATAGCTAGCATTTCCCTCTCATAAATAGGATTGAGTTGATTCTCCTACTTTAATTACTAGCTCTCAAAATCAATTAGATGACCCTCCTAAGAACTGCACCTATACCATTACTAGAACATCACATTCCACAGTAAAATCCTTTGTGAAATTAGGAGTGGAAAGTATTGGAGTTATTCACATACCATCCTTTAACATTTCAAATGTTGAATTAGCAGATTCATTCCAATGAAAATAATCCTTCTTCAATAAAGCTATGAGGGGTGTTGCTATACGACCATAATTCTTCACAAATCCGTTATAGTATCTAGTCAATGCCTAGAAACCCCTAAATTTCTTAATGCTTTTGGAATAGGCCATTGCATGATAGCCTTAATTTTGTTAGGATCCACCTTTACTCCTTCATGTGAAACTATGTGTCCCAAGTACTCCACCTCATTAAGACCAAAAGTGCACTTTGATGACTTAGCATAGAGTTTTTTCTCTTTGAGAACTTGTAATACATGATCTACATGTTTCAAGTGTTCTTCCCATGTCTTGCTATAAACCAATATATCATCAAAAAACACTAATACAAACTTCCTCAAGAAATTTTTAAAGATGGAATTCATCAAACTTTGAAATGTAGATGGAGCATTACTAAGACCAAATGGCATCACCAAAAACTCATAATGACCCTCATGAGTCCTAAATATTGTCTTACAAATATCATCTTCCTTAGTTTGAATTTGGTGATAACTGGATCTAATATCTAACTTTGTAAAATATATAGCTCCATTCAATTCATGTAGTAAATCATCAATGACTTGAATAGGAAACTTATCTTTGATGGTGTGCATGTTGAGAAATCTATAGTCCAGACTCATGCACAAAGTATCATCCTTCTACCCCACCATCACCACTAGTGAGGAGTAAGAGCTTTGGCTATGTTTGATAACTCCTCCCTCTAACATCTCCTCAACAATATTTTCTATCTTATTTTTTTGTATATGCAGGTACCAATAAGGCCTAAAGTTGGGGGATTGGATGCCTAGAACTAGTTGTATGGCATGATCACGATCCCTAAAAAACCACTGAGTGGTGCTCAATTATTGCTTGTAAATATTGATGGGTAGGAGCATTAGATTGAGATACTTCTAATGAACATAACTACGCTACAAATCCATCAACTCCTTTATTAAGAAACTTCTGCATATGGTGATACCTAAAGTTATTTGTGGGGATTTTTCCTTCAACCCTATTAGCTCTATTGTATTTCCTTTTGATTGGAACATCATAAATAATTCTTGGAAGATCATCTCAATTAATCTCGAGGTAGTAAGCAATTGTACTCCCAAAACAATATATGTTGCACCCATGGAGATAGCATACATTGGGATATCAACGTAATAATCTCCCATGGATAATTTAGTGCTATGACACTTTCTAGAACAACTGGCACTACCACCATCTACAATCATAACTTGAAATTTTTGAGCTAGATATATAAAATAGTTTAGATGAGTAGCCAACTTTTTGTTGATGAAATTATGAGTACAACTTGAGTTTATCAACATAGTTACATTCTACTTCTTGAAGAATCCAACTACCTTGAGAGTTTGAGGGGCACTAAACCTAGGAAGTGCATGACAAGAAATGTTTGGTTGGGAATCATGTGATTCATAATATAGATCCCTATCACCCTCTAATATTTTTTCCTCCTCTTCCTCGCTCGACTGTCCTTTAATATAAAAAAAATTATTTTCACTACATCTATTCCTTTGACTATATTTGCAGTGACAACTGAAACATAATCCTTTTTCTCTTTTCTCCTCAATTTGTTGTGGAGTCAACCTAGTAGGTTGTAGTAGTGAATGTGTAGGAGATTTTTTTTTGCTAAAATTTATATCATCTTGTCTCTTACTCTCCATAAACATCTTCACTTGTATTTCAACTACTATTGCTTGTGATAAGGATTGTGGCTAGAATAATCATACTTCATATTTTATATGATCCTTGAAAACGCTTAGAAATAGTTCTTCATTATTTTTTTCTATCATAGTCTCTACTCTTATCTAGAAATGGTTTGAAATTATGGAATAGAACCCTTGACCATGTTCATTTTTTTTAATTGGATGAGTTGGTAGAAGTAGCTATCTATAAAGTTATCTCCATAATGAGTAGCAAGTTCCTCTTGAAAATTGACCATTTGACCACACAACCATTTTTCCTCTTCTCATCACATAACCAATGATACCAAATAAATTGATTTGGTTCTAGGTATAATGATGCCATAGCCACCTTTTTCTGACTAGGAACATGATGAATATCAAAGAACTGTTCCATTTGCAATAGCCAATTGGTTGGATCCTTGCCGTCAAGCTTTCTCATATCCAACTTTGGTATGAATTACCCTGAAATATGATTATTATATGAAGTATCCTTCTTGAAACCCAAGTCAAGTTGAAGGAATTCATTTCCAACAAAAGAATTATCTTCCACCTTATGAGGTGAATCTTCACCCTTACACCACATACCTTGAATAAATTATTTCAATTCACCCATTTCTTCCATAATATTCTTCTCTAATGATGAAATATCATGGTTAAATTTGTTTATTTCATCCCTAGGGTTAAAATCCTCATTTTCAACTCCCTCATGTGTTCTTTGAATATTTCCCCGATGTGGTGGCATTCTTTTTGCATCTTGTTGTAGGCCCCATCATGATGGTAGAAAATAATTTTGCAATAAATCACATAAATAAAACTTAAATTCTCTAAAAAATTTATTGTAACTTACTAGTATCAAGATACCACTTTCCTAGAAAAAACTCCAAGAAATTACCATATTTTTAAGCTTGAGAGAAAATTTGTTAAAAACCCTAATTTTGCAATAACTTGCTTATTTCTACTTCAATTTCTCCAAGTTTTGTATTTTAGACTCCTTTTTAATATCTTCAAAAACCTAATAAAAGTCAAGCTCCAATTCGACAGGATGTGAGAGATATTCAACATCCAAATAAATTCTGTAGAAACCCTAATTATGCAATAATTCACTCAAATATGCTCCAATTCCTCTAAAATATAGACTGTAGCTTCTTTAATATGGTCTTCAAAAAACCCTTCAAAAATTAGAAAAAAGTCATCAAAATCTAAAAGATATGTGCATTCCAAAATGAATTTCAATATAAAGAAGACGCCTTGCCTTTACGGTGCCAAGATCATGTGTTGATACCACTTGCTATGAAATAACATGCACATTAGAAGAATATGATAGAAAATATGTTGCAAATACTGAATAACAAGCCACTTCGAGGGGGAAAACCTCCAAATATCTCCAATGAGAACACAATTCACAATATGATGATGGAATAAGACTTACAACCTCCTATATATACATATTTATGCCTAGGATACCAACCAGGCTGACTTAGATAACCCTATATAAGCCCTAGGCCACCCTAATCAACTAAATAAAAATACACTAATGATAATATGAATTAATTAGGAGTTAAGATAGCCACAAGCCGACTATTCATAACTTGATGTACTCTAATATTAAGGCCGCAACATATTTTTACCAAATAATTGATTATTTACTGTACATTATGATGAAAGAGATAAATATTAGACTTATTGTACACTTATATCTTGAACCTTATTTTGTTAAATTCTTATTATGAGAATTGTTTGAAGCATGATGTAGGTGAATCTATTTGATTAGCAAACATGTCTCACCACAAGAATAATGCATCTCCTTCTAATTAAATAAACCTCTCCCATGAATTCATTAGAAGATTAGTTTAAGCATTTGAGTGAAATGGTGATATAGAGGTTCATCTTCTATGAGTATCGAATGTACATAATATCATGTCATGCCATTAGAATGGTTGTCTTGCCCAAATAAACTATCTCACCAAAAACAAATATGAATTCAATGTGTAGAAATAAACTTTGGCACATGGAATGAATGGATTATTTATTTACATTTTGTACCTACAAACATAGATTCTTCTATGTTTGGACACATAATAAATAGAGATTTTAGTAGTGTTGACAAATAATTTGGGAACTTATTAGTTGAGGATCTTATCCTAATGATAGGTAGGTAAATATTACTAAATTATAAATTAATGAGATGCAATGAATGCATTAGAAACTTTCTTAGTAAGGTGACATAGAACTTAGAACTCAAATTTATTAAGGAAAGAGTGATCGAAATAACTATTAAGAAACTGACAATAGAATGCAAATATAATAATTTGATGTGACATGATCAATATTGATTGTAAGAAAGAGTCATTTAAGTAGATTGACTGCTAGACAAATAACAAATAAAATAATTTTACATTTTATGAATGTAAATGACATACAAAATTATATATTTATAATTGACAAAAACACTCAATTTAGTAAAAAAATAAATAATATATAACAATTAATTGAGATTCTCCAATTTCACTTATTTTGTTTTATATTAATCATTACACTATGATATCATAAACTTATTTTGTTAGATATTGGTCATGGATGTTGATATAAGCATGATCTAAGTGAATCTACTTGGTTAGTAAACATCTCTCACCACGAGAATAATGAACATCCCTTTGAGTAAACCCTCCTACCAACTCATGGGAATATTATGTAAGCATTTGAGTGAAAAACTGACAGAGAGCTCCATTTTCTATGAGCATAGAATGTTCACAATATTAGAATGGAAAAAGCAACTCAATTTCATTGACCTTTAGTGGTTGCTTAACAATTCTATGTAACTAACGATTGCTTGGAAGATAATTCGAAAGAATCAAAAACATATGATTTCTTTGTCAAAGTCAATAAAAACATGTATTACGACAATTTTTTTTGAACGGTTTGAGCTTAACATATTTTTATCAGGTCAACCTTGTGAATATTTTGGAAAAGAAATCTCAAGTAATGAGTGGAAAATATAAATATTACGTTTCAGAATATATTTGTTTAGTAGAATTCGGCTCTATTTATCTTATTAATACAATAAACGGTCCAAGTGTTACAGTAGTTATAATTTTGTATCTATTTATAAGATATAATGAATTTAAAATATTGTATACTTTTAGGTTCACAAAATGGTCAGCAAGATAATTAACATTTATCAGAAGTTCATAGGATACGAATGATGAATTTGTTGAGAAACATTCTTTCTTGAAATTTTTTTATTATCACTATTATTATTATTCTATTTGATTGACGTTGGAATATGTAGGCATCCATTCTAGCATTATTTTCTTATTATATTTTTAACACATCTATTTTACTCTTAATCTTTTTTGTTCTTATCAAAATTTTATATAATTTCAACAAATTAACTTTCATAATTCAAAATCAATTAATAGACTGACTTCTAAAATTCGTGAAGGTAATTTTTTTATTATATTAAATTTATATTTAGGAAACACTACAAATATTTTGACTTGTATATGTTTCCCATTAATGTCAAAACATTATTTCAAAATCAAGATGTTTGATACTATGGAAGGAATCATGGTAGATTTGATAAGTTCTCTTCACTTTGTTGAGGACATTTCCATGACTTTTCAAGAGTTCAACCTTCAATTTGTTAACTCTTTATCAAATATTACTTCACCAAATTCACCTTGATAATCATTTGGATGAAGAAAGAGTTAGACATTGTGTTTTTATTTAGATTATTGCTCCCTTTCAAAGTAGTTGTATTGGCACCATGATTACAATTTTGAGCAATCAAACCTTGAAAATTTGAAATTAATCTTTGCTTTGACCCTTTTAATTTTTTTAAGGATCCATGTATGAATATCAATCCATAATCCATTCCTTGTCAAGTAAAATCCATGACCTTGCATTATTAATAATTTGGACTTCAATTTATTTTAGAACTAATCTTATTTATTTTTAAGATTAGAATCTAATGTTGTTCCTAGATTATTTTAGAATCCCATGGTCTAATATTTTTCACATCCATTTTCATGTGAGGCTAACTAGTTGATCAATGACAATATATAATTGAGACCTCAAAACTCATTAACTAATATATTGATAGATTTACATCTAGATTTTATATGAATAATATGTTATTATTATTTAAAAGATTAAAAGATACTAATATACTATTTGCCAAAAAAGAATATGCATAATATTTTAGATCTCAAATCTCAATTCCAAGAGAATATAATATCCACGACATTTGTCAAAATTTAATAATTGATCTTGATAAACCTAAAAACCTATATTAAGTAAACTTTAACCACTTTGTTATGTTCAAAAGTTTTGAATTTGAAATTTGAGCCATTTCTCAAACCATCCATCCTATCATAATTTAGTTATTAATAATTTTAAATCCATATTTTATAAAAGGTATTCATTAGAACGTAAAACCCAAAAATGGTAAAGGGAAGAAATTTAAGAGAAAGTTTTAGTCTATAAAATAAAAATATTTAGAATGACTATAGGGTAGTATGTAATCATCGTATATATGACACATGGACACAATACTTGGGTTAGAATGGGTGAGAGGTTAAATAAAAATTGGTTATTTATGTTTCATATTAACTAAATCTATGAAGTGATATCTTCACTTGTGCTTTTAAAAAATCAATCAAATATGTTACAACCTACTACCATAAGTATTTCTTTGTTATTTGTTCTATTTTTTTTATTAATACTTAGTAATAAATTTTCTAGCACATATGTTTTCAAAGTCATCCTCTTTCATAACTTCATGTATCCCACATGCTTGGGAGGTAGTGTTTCATTTGGGTATAATTAGTATAAATAAAGGGCTTGGTAGAAGAATGGATTATTCATGAATGTAACATCACATATTTTTCCCCTTATTAATAGAAAATAGATAACCATAGATTATTTTTTTACATTACAAAAGTGGTTTTACGTAGACTACCAAAACTCACTAAGTGAATAATATGTCATATACATGTGATGACCCACTCGACATGCACCCCAATGCATAATCCATGGCGAGAAAATAGAAGAGTCAAAACACTATGATATTAAGCATCACGGTTGACATGAATTTTATGAAGGATTAAGAAGATGCAATTTCCCCAAAACCACTTGAAAAACCTTCTAAGTACTATATTAAAACATTCTCAGTTATTCACTAGGTTAGAAGAAGAAGAAAATCCAAAACTACCCAAATCATATGCTTTAATTGGATTTCATTCTTAATCCATTATACATGAAAGGTATAAAACTTTGTCCAAGTCTAATAACTAAGGACAACTATTGGAATCAAAGGAAGCCTAGTACAAAAAGTCTAACTATTGGAAATATGATTGTCATTGATGTCAAAAGGGAGATTGTTTATTATATAGTGATCATTGATGTCTGATGATGTCATATGTTAGAGGATCACTCATAGGAAGAAGGGTGAATATTAATGGAGAAAAAGCATGTTTTAAGCATGTTTTGCAAAATTGCAATATTGTAAATTAAAATTTGTAACATTATCATGAAAATTTTCCATGCTTTAGAAGAGACTAGTTCTAGAGGAGTGTAGAGGAAATAGGTAGTAGATCTGATGTCGGTATGCACAGGATCATCATGGAAAAATAGGCCATTAAGTGGAAAAAAAATTAGAAAAATCTGAGTTAGGCAACTTGACATAAAAATTTGAATAAGTTATCTATATTATTTCAAAAATATGTAAGAATATAATCTATAGAAAATTGAATGTAGTTTCTAAAACACTAGGTTTTTTTTTTTTTAAATCTATTTGGTGAAAATTTGAAATTTCAATGCAGTAGTACTTAAATTTCAGGGAAAAAATAAGTAGGTGTCTGTCTGACCACCCTAAGCACAATAAAATGATAATAATTTTTATAAGATTTTAGATATAAGTAGAGGACTCATGTCCCAATGTGATGCATTTTTTTTGTAATTTGTTTCCAAGTAAATAATTAATTATGAATTTTTTATTACAACTTTTAAAAAAAAATTAAAATCCATATGTCTGACCACCTTAACTTAGTCAAAACTTCATGAAATTCATTTTTTTCTTTTTAATTTTATAGTATGCGAAGCATAGAATGTGACGCATGTTTCAGATTCAAAAATGGTGATATCATTTGAAAGCTATAAATGTTTTTCAATTAGCCTATCCCTTAGGACTTTAGTCGTAATTCAAATAGACAATGAATAATAATTATTTATTAAATTTAAAGTAAAGCATAATTTATATTGGTGGAAAGCTGATAATCTCCTCGAAAAACCCTTTTCATTTCATCAATTTTGGGTAAAAAAAAAGTCGTCAGCCACATACCCTACACATACCCATCATATCGCCACTTTTTGTCCCATCATGATCCTGCACATACCCATATGGGTTTTTCGAGTACATTTTAGAGGTATGATATGCTAGTCTAGTTGAACAATATCAAGATCAAAAATAAATTATTTATGTTCATTGGTCTAATTAGAGTTTACCAAACAAACCCTAAAATTTATCAATCACAACATCTCATATTTTCTATTCTCCAGTTGACTACTGGTAGAAAATTTACAGTTGCTTAAGTTATGACTTAATCCTTAAAACTCATTATAATTGACCCCTCATCATACTATTTACTGGCTTAGTAGAGTATTAAATTTTTCTAACTTTTTCTCTTAATGATTACCTAGCTTGATTGACAATGGAGATCATAGATTAAAAATAAAATGCTATCATTGCATCCCACTTGATCTTCATAGTGTATTTGTGATTCATTCTAACATAGCTAAAAGTGTGACAATATGGAATCACACCACATGTCTAGTGAGATAGATTTCTAGTCTCTCTACTTTGCTAACATTGGAAGACCATGCGAAGGGTGTTAGAGATCGATAGATGATGCAACATCACATTTCTAGTTCATTCTGACATAGTATTATTTGAAATAACATGAAATGATGACAAGTGTTTGAAGGTGATTGCAATGCAAGGACTATATGCATCACATTTTTGAGTCTTCAAGTGTAAGGATAAAAGACACCAAGCAAACTATGTGTGATGAAGATGAATGGTGCATGTTGAAGGAGAAGATCGAATGGTTATAATCATGATAACTCATTTTTCTCCCAATTCGAAAAACAACAAGTGTGTGATGATTTGATATGGCTCTATGTGTCCTTGATGAAATTTTAAAAAAAATGCCAGATAATGTTTGTTAAGATTGATGTTCAGCGAAAGAGAAAGTAGAGATCAACGATTGTCAGAGAATCATTGTTTTGATCTACTCTAATAGGGATAAAATTGTGATATCCAAAACAATGACAAGTGGCAATCACTCATTGCATCACATAGGTTGTATATGTCACATATTTCATTTTATAAGTATAAAGCTAAAATGTGTCAAGCTAACAATATGTGATAAAGATCAACATCATAGATTCAAAGGAGATCTGATAAAATAGTTATATTTTAAAGTTGAGGTGAATGAATGATGATCATTATATCATGGTGTGAAGTTGAAAATCTATATCTAACATTCAAATATTTAATTCTCTCGATGATTAGGCAGTGGAACTGTCAGTCATGTGGAGGAATTTGACATAGGGAATGAACTTAGTTATTGTAACTGTTGTAGATTGAATTTGTATTGGTGGTTGAAAGATATGATTGATGACATTAAAGCATAAATAACTACAAAATCTAATACTAGATAAATCATGCAACAATGACCATTGAATGTGTATCAAATCTATAGTTTGATAAATGCTAGAAATAGAAAAAAACAAAGAATTGTGGTGGTGGTGCAAGGCTCGAGAAAAAAGAAGACTTGTTGGTTAAGAAACTAAAAATGAGTTTAGTAGAAAGGTGATTATGTTGTGAACAAAGACAATATGAAGTGACCTAGAACTAATTCATAAAAAAATCATCTAGTATATTCACTTAGTGAGTGGTGTAGAGAGGTAGGTAAAGAAGTAGAGAGGGATGGTGATGAAGAATAAGCAAGGGAGATATAATAGATGATGTTCTATAATGTAGAGGGAAATTTAGAGAAGAAGAAAAGAATGAGAAGATACAAAACAAGTTTGTAACATAGAATTGGATTCATTTGAATCATTTTATAAACATAAGTTGTAGATCCATAATATTCATTATAAATATAATTGATTGGTGCTATCAGAAAGTTGAGTCAGTGCTTAGTTAAGGAGTAGGTTTTTCCTTAGCGTTGGTGCTCTTAAATCATGGGATTGGTGTCTCCTTAGGGTTGGTACTCTTAAACATTGTAACTAGTGAGGTTCTTATTATGATTCTATATTTGGATAGTAGATCCTAGTAGCTATTCTCATCATGCTTTTTCCCATACTAGGTTTTTCAGGTATATCTAGTGTTATATCTACTTGTGTGTGTTTGTGAATTTTTGCATGATCTTCTAATTTGCATTATAATTATTAAAGGATTAATTTTGAATCAATATATTGATTCATCCCCCTCTTAGTAGAATTTTTGTTCCAACAATTGGTATCAGAGCATTCATTCCTTTGAAGAATCTTAAGGATGAAAGCATATCTATCATCTTTAGGGTTTTATTTTTTGATTTCTATGGTAAATACTTATGTTATTCCTCCTACACCTCCCACTAATCAAGCTAATAATAAAGTGTGTGAATCAAATGCAAAATATAATAATGCACTTCTCTATGGACTGGAAAATTTAGAGTTCGTCAAATTCATGCACTGTCAAATAGCCCATGAGATTTGGGGTAAATTGAAAAGCATCTATGGAGGTAATGATTAGGTAAATAAAGCTAAGCTAAAAACTTACAAAGGAAAGTTTGAAAGTCTTAAGATGAATGATGAAGAGAAAATTATAAACTCTCTCCTTAGGATAGATAAAATATTCAATGAAATCAGAGGCCTTGGAGAAAAGATAAAATAATCTATCATTGTCAAAATGGTTCTAAGATCCTTTCCATCTAGATATGACTCTAAAATCTCTACAATAGAGCAAGTAAGAGATCTCGATAAACTCAATGTTGATGAGTTGCATGGCACCTTCACTACCTATGAGATAAGAACATGAGATGAAAATACCTCCAAGAGAGAAGCCACATTCAAAGAAGTCAAAAAGGAAAATAGAAGCATCTACATTTGAATAAGAGAAGACTGATGAAGAAGAATCTAACTCTGCCAAATGATTAAGGAGAGGCTTTGAACAGTATGAAGGTAAGTTACCCTTTAAAATCTTTAACTATGAAAAGAAAGGATATTTTGCTACTAAGTTCCCTTATAGTAGAAACTTGGATAACACTAACAAGAAGAGGATTGTAAAAATAAGAAACCCTACTTCTCCAAGAAGAAGAACTTCTTTAAAAATAACATATTGTACACAAAAGAAGAAAGTGATTCATGTTTGATTTTAGTGATATCCTAGATGATGACCATGATTGTTCTTTCTAGTTGATGGAGTTGAAATCCTATTCATGGTATTAAGATCAGCTTCTAATGATCAAAAAGTGAAGAAATTGAATATTTTGATGATGAAGTAGAAGGAGAAGTGGATCTAGAGATTAAACGCATCCATGCTCTAGATGAAATTGAAAGGATAAGAAAGGAAAACACAATGAAGACGAAGCATGCACAAAAAGATATTGAAAATCTATCCAAAATTCTTAAATAATCTAATCAATGATAGTTATCCTAAAGAAATAGGTTGAAGAAGCTAAAAGAATATAAGATGTAATCAAATATGAACTGAAATCTAAATCTATTGAATGCATGAAATTAGAAATAGAAATAATGGCTTCAATAAAAGAATTGGAAAAGGCTAGATAACAAATAGATAACTGCTTGAAACTGAAAGGATGTTCTAGAATTCTTTAGGAGTTTCAATTAGCTCTCAAAATCCATCAAAGGAAAATTTTAGTTTTGGTTTTGAAAAAGGAAAAAGTCCTATAACTACTACATCTCCAAATTTATATGATAAATTCAAAGCAGAAGAAAAGTTTGGAACAAAGGAGGAGAGATATTGCACTAAATATTCTAAGGATAATTCCTCTAGAGATGCAAAGATAGATACAAGCACTACTAATGTGAAGGAAATTGAAGGAGAAAAGAAGCTTGTAGAAGATAAAAATAATAATAAGTCAATCTCTAGAAACTCAAGGAAGATGAAAAACACAAAGGGAGTTGATGTTGATGGTTTCATAAGGGTGGGAGACTTGAAGAAGCCAAAACCAAGAAGACCACCTCATCCTACACTGTAAGGAAATGTTATGACTATGTATTCCTCATTTTTTTGTGGTTACTGCTATACTTGTAATCGGTTTGGTCATAGGGCTAGTGAATGTAGAGTTACACCTAAAAGGAGAACACACTTTGTGACTAGAAATCCACTAGCTCCTTTAATGGATGCAAATGTAATATTCTATAACTACAATAACTTTGGTCACATAGCTAAGCAATGGGTGAGTGCAAGATCATGGGGGTCCAAAAAGGGTTGATATGACAAAAAATTGACTAATGATTTTTTTAATCCAAATTTGATTAAATGAAAAGGGTTTATTGTGAAAATTTCCAGCTTCACACCAATATAAGATATGCATTATTTTGAATTTAATAGATCTATAATTATTATAAATATCTTGTACATGAATTATGACTAAAGTCCTAACTGATAGGTTGATTGAAAAAAATCTATAACTCTCAAACGACTTTACATTTTTCAAATCCAAAAGATGTAGCAAATTCTATGCTTCCCATATTATAGGATAAAAAAAAAAGTGAATTTCATAATTTTTTGACCTTGATTTATGTCGGTTAGACAAAAAAATTTAATATTTTTAAAAAGTTTTAATAAAAAAATTCATAACTAATTATTTACTTGCCAAAAATTCGCAAAAACAATGTGGCACATTGGGGCATGTATCCTCTACTTATATTGAAAGTTTAAATAAAAAAATATTTTTTACTTGTAATTAGGTTGGTAAGACAGAGACCTACTTTCTATTTTTTCCTAAAAATTTAGTACTATTGCATTGAAATTTCAAATGTTCACCAAATAGATTTCAATATTTCCAAAAAAGAAATAGTATCTTAGAAACTAAATTCATTTTTCTATAAATTTTGTTGTTACATATTTTTCAAAATATGTTAATAACCTATTCAAATTTTTATGTCAAGTTGCCTAGCTCTATTTTTATGAATTCTCATTGCCACTTAAGGGCCTATTTCAAGGACTCCCGTGATCCCGCACTAACCCCAATGTAGAAAAAACTTTGTAAGACCAATAGTTCCAAATAAAAAGAAAGGCATGTCTCCCAAAGTGAAAAAAGGTTCAAAAGTCTCTGCAAAGAAAAAGATAAGACAAAAAGGAGACCCAAAATGTGTGGAAAGAGAAAGATCGGAAGGCTACACAATTAATGATTGCTTGAACATCTCTCCATTCCAAGAAGAAAAAATTGTTGGTAATAGATGGTGGTTTCTCAAAACACATGACTAGAGATAAGAGAAATTTCATCAAACTGAGTATATGTAAGGAAGGATCTGATGAGAAAAATGGATACCTTTTTAGAGATATCACTCTTTTTCCACTTAATCATTCACTAATGTCCTAGGAGTCCCAATTGGATTGACTAACAACCTCACAAGGTGAGTCAATTTCTGAATTAAGAAGGACCTAGGAAGGTGTTCTTTGAATTATAAGGGGTTCACCACCAGGCAAATGCTTGGAAAAGAAACTGTAACATTCAAATCACAAAAACCTAGTAATGGAAGTGAAATAATGAGTACAAATAAAGAAATTAAGCCATATCAAGCTAGGGTATGTGTACCTTGGAAGTCTGGAGGTGTTGTGAGGATTTTGGAAATGCAAAGAAGCTATTGAAAAGTGTTATGGAGGACTAAGACGCCCAAAATGGTGTATTAGTCCCACTGTTGTTTTTTAGGGCTAATACAGAGTCTTCGAATCTCGGAACTGGATCCTAGAAAATATTTGAAAATAAGCCTTGGAGGACTAATATGCCCAAGATGGTGTATTAGTCTATTTCTAAAAAATCTGAACAAGATTGTAAGCTATGAGGTTTGCACTAGCTTCCCTTCCAATCTCAGGTTCTAAAACTTTTGAATATGGCATGTAGGTGAGTTTCCATGAAGATGACAACTTTGAAATGCAACTTTGCACTCCAAGTGATTTTCAAGTCTTTGACGTAGATCTACAATCACAAATAGGAAAGATGGAAAAACTTGTTGTTTGTTAGTGAATGGGGGTTTTCCTTGCTCAAACCCTTGTTGGTAATTAAACCTTGAAATGGAATAGAAATAATGAAGGAAATGTTGAATGAACAACATGAAATGCTACAACTCACCAAACCCTTGTAAAGTCTAACAACTTGTGTGAAATGGCTGCAATGGATATCAATCTTGAATGGTTGAAAAATAGGACTTCAATTGTTGTGATTGAATCAAAACCCTACATCACAAATGTTAGCATAACATATCACATGATGAAAGAAAACTCTTTGATATGATGCTCAAATCTGAAAATGGCTCCAAATGCTTGATAAATATTCTCTTGAATGCTCTTGTAAACTCAATTATGCTATGATAAAAGCTCTCACAGAAGACTTGGATTCAAATGAATGAATAAACCTTGTATTTATAATTATCTATGCTTAATATCCTGAAATTACATCACAACAAGATGACATATGACTTCATTAAATAAAGGAGGCTAAATCCTATCCCAATTTGAATTTGAATCCTAAAAAATAAACCAAGGTCGACTAAGATTCCCTAGGTGGCGTCTTTGTCCCAAGGCTCAATTCTCAGGGCACAAACTCCAGAAAGAGACCTATTTTGGGTGTTTTCAATATCAAGGTCCCATGAACCATGGAGGAAAAAGATGCCTCAGGTGGCATTTTAGTCCCAATCCAAAAATCAAGGACACACAGGAAGAAAAATTATATCATCATTTATCATTTGATATTTGTTGATATTTTCCACAAAAATATATAGTTTATCAGGCTTATGGATGTAAAATAGGACCAATTAAGCCATAAAGAAGCATAAATAAAGCAAGGCAGACTCAAATAAGTGTGAAAATGAAAGGGTATGGATTTTCCTACACTACATTTAGCCCCCACTTTAGTGAGAGGATGAACTTGTTTCAAACTCACACTAAAGTAGCCAACCACATAATCAAGAGGGGTTAGAACATACGAACATTAGTAAGATAGGATGACAATGATCAAGAGGGACGATCAAGCCCCCAAGGTCGAGATCCTATGACAAAGCAACATACGCACAAAGGAACACACATATGAATGATATATGAAGCCATAACCATATCGCCAACATACACCATCAAGGACAAGAAAAAGGAAAAAAGGAAAAAAAAAATGGATCAAGTTTTGACTAGCCATCCAACACGGTGGACAGGATCTAGGCTATTTTTCCAAAAGGCTTACAAGTAAAACACATGCACATGAGGACTACTGGGAGCTAGTTGTCCACTAGATGAGCCCCAAGAGACCATATTAAAGCCATACCTCCATGACTTTAATAAGGTACAAAAATGAAACAAGAAAGAAGGATGCTCTGAAGGATTTTTCTTAGTTCATGCAAGGTCTCATCTTAGGGAACATTGTGCTTAATGTTTCCAAGAGAGAACAAGTCAAAGAACTCTCAGAGGAAATAAAACCCAATGACACCAACAAGAAAATGATGCATCACAAAATGAAAATCGCACAATGAAACATGAGTGTCAATGTATGCTCTCAGTTTAAAGCAGTTGCTAACACCATTATTGTGAGCAATTGCTTTAAAGTAGAAGAAGACATGAGAGCTTATTTAGAAGTCCCTATGCCAAGTCTTATGTTTTCGATAAGATACATCATGAAAAGGGAATGCTCCCAAAATATATTATGTCACATGCGATCCAACTTAAGGCATTTCATCCACATCCCAAGCTTACTCTTTACATATAAATGAAGGGTATGTGCAGGATCATGATGGGCCAAAAAGTGGCAATATGATGGTTTTGTGTAGGGTATGTGGCTGACGACTATTTTTTACCCAAAATTGATGAAATGAAAAGGGTATTTAAGGGATATTCTCAGCTTTCCACCAATATAAATTATGCTTTACTTTGAATTTAATAAATAATTATTATTCATTTTCTATTTTAATTATGACTAAAGTCCTAATTGATAGGCTGATTGAAAAACATCTATAGCTTTCAAACGATATCACATTTTTTGATTCCGAAACATGTGTCACATTCTATGCTTCATATACTAGAGGATTAAAAAAATAAATTAAATTCCATGAATTTTTCACCAAGTTAAGGTGGTAAGACATGAGTTTTTATATTTTTTAAAAGTTGTAATAAAAAATTCATAATTAATTATTTACTTGGAAAAAAATTACAAAAAAATATGCATCACATCTGGGCATGAGTCCTCTACTTATATCTAAAATCTTATAAAAAAATATTATCATTTTATTGAGGTTAGGGTGGTCAGATAAACACCTACTTATTTTTTCCCTAAAATTTAAGTACTATTGCATTGAAATTTTGAATTTTCACCAAATAAACTTTTTTTTGTTTTAAATAAACCTAGTAGTTTACTAACTACATTTAATTTTCTACAGATTCTATTGTTACATGTTTTTGAAATAATATAGATAACTTATTCAAATTTTTACGTCAAGTTGACTAACACTGATTTTTTCTAATTTTTTTTCCACTTAAGGGCCAATTTTTTCCATGATGATTTTGCACATACCCTAAAAGGTGATCAAATAGTAGAAAGAGGCAATGAAAAGTGACATATGAGGACAAGGATACCAAACCCATTTCCCCCACTCAATGCAGGACAAAGGTGAGATGAAATGATTGATGAGAAACATGCTAGAGTGAAAATTAATATCAATTAGAGGAATTAGTTACCCCCACATAATGAAGAACACCAAACTCCTTACGATGTTGAATTTTTCTACTCAAAGCCTTACATTCATTAGTATAATGACCATGAATTCTATGATATGCACAAAATGAAGTCTTGTAATAAAATTTCTTTCATGTTCTTGGAGGAAGAGAGATCAAACAATATTGGAGGAGTCTCGTCAAGATAATCTCTTGTTCAAAAGTTGAGGATGTTGCTTTATTTTGTGACAAATACATCTCTTACGTAGCACAAGGTGTCATACTTACACAAGGCTCTTTAGATTGTGATATTTTTTTCTCTCCTTTACTAGAGGGTGTAAAATCTAATGAATTCAAATTGTAAGTGTTTTGTGTGATGACATTTACATTGAGGATTTCTTTGTTTATTCTGTTTCTTACAAAGGATAAAAATAAAGATCACTAGTGTCTATTAGTTTAGGAACCATCACTATTAACGTCGGCTTAGAAGGATGTTTTGTGATAGTGTTGATATTAAGTGAAGGCATGTTTGTGTCTTTTGAGGGACAATAACCAAGACTACTAGTCTTTTCTTGTGTGTGAGGTTCTATAGGGATGCAGATACCTTGTTCTCTAGCACCACATCCTTTTCCACTATATCCAAGTTGTTTCATAAGCTCATAACCTTTTCCATAAAGCTTCTGCATGTCTTTTGGATTCAATGGTTGCTCATGATTAAGTTCATCAAAGTTTTTTGTGTAATTTTTTTTCTTCTAAAGTGGTTAAGGTGGATGCTTTCAAAGGGTCATTTGAATTATGTGTTGACATTACCTTTGTTTCTTTTCCCTTGTATGAATCTTTGTGTACATGATTTTGTATTTTACGATGAATGTTTGTTTGAAATCTAAGGAACCCTAATCATATTATAATAGCTTTGTGACTTCCTCAATGTGTTTTTCTTTGTCTTTCTATTGGACAGTTCCACTTGTGTCATTGATGTTAATGTGTTCAAGGGATTTTCCTTGGTTTTCCCAATGTTTAGACAATTGTATGGTTTAGGATCAACTTCAATTATATAAACTTTGTTGTTGTAGACTTATTTTATTATACAACAAAGGGTAGAGGGAACATAATTCATCTCATGAATCCATGGTCTTCCTAAAACAAGATTATACAAAAGATCATGAGGCATAACATTAATAGGGGTTTGTAAGGTAGCCTTTTGAATCCTAATAGGTAAAGTTATCACTCTAAGCAACTTCTTTCCCACATTGTCAAATCTCTTAATAGATAAAGAGTTAGGTTGAATTTTTTATTTATCAACACCAAGTTTATCCAAAAGGCTTGCACTACACATATTTAAGGCTAAGTCATTGTCAACAAGAGTTTTATTTATCCCTTTGGTATTGTATTGCATGATGATCATTAAAGCATCATATTATTTTTGCACTTCCAAAGCAGAGAGTTCACTTTGGTGGAAAATAATGTCAACATTTATCCCTTGAATCATGGCTACTATGTCATTCGGGTTTGCACTAGAGGGAACCACAACTTGTTGTAAGGATATTTGAAGCATGGTGTGATAATTAGGTGAATTTTGAATCAAGTCCCAAAGGGATATCTTTGCAAGAGTATTCTTAAGTTGTTCAACAAGATCATACTCCTTTCTACTTTGTGGAGGAAAATGAGGGGCACTAGGCAAGATAATATTAGGCAAAGGGAGGGATGTTGAAGTGGTTTATCTTGGTTGTGGATTGTTCCTAGCATTGTAAGTATGAGCAATGATATTGTAACTTAGTTGCTAAAAAACATTGTTCTTAGGTAGTTCAAGGATAAGGACAGGTTTGTTCTAAACTTGTGGTTTTTGCGAGAGTGGATAAAGGATAAGTTTGGGATCGAGAGAATACTCCAAGGGATATATAATGTGTATAACCTCAAAATAATTATCATTATTTTCATGATCTCTTATTGAAGAGGAGTCTAAGGTTACTACATCATCTTCATCTAAGGAATTACTATTGTCAATGTGCTCATTTTCTTCCATTGTTATATCTTCCCTAGTAGGAGAGTGTTTAGGAGAACTAAAAACAAAATGTTCTTGACATTCAAAGGTTGGTTCTTCTAAAATGACTTCATCATGTGTAGGGAAGTTATCAATGGTTAGATTCTATTGTTTATCAATAGTGGGGAATTAGGAAAAGGCTCTATTTGATTGTCCTTTCTCTCTAACATCTCATTCTCTTGTGTTATAGCATCTACTCTAGTAGGAGAGCTTGTAAGATGTTCATCACATTCCATGGTTAGATTTTGTAAAGTATCTTCATCACAAGTAGGGGAGGAATTAAGAGGACAACTGTGATTACCAAATAGATTGTTCCAAATGGAAAGAGCATTAGGGAAGGGAGGAACAAGATTGTCATGACTCTTGATAGGTTCATCTTCTAACACCAACCTATCCTCTTTATTTCTAGGGGGCTATCAGGAGAAGGAAAATTATGGTTATCTATGATATCATCTTCTTTCACTAAAATATCATCACAATCAAGGGATGAATGGAGACTAGGTAAGGTGATGTTTAGAAATGTTTCTATGATCTCATCTTCTTATTTTCTAATGTCTTCCAAAGGGGGGGGGAGATAGGGACAATCAAAACTCTCAATGCTTGTATCTTCTTTCACTAAGATACTTTTGTCACTAATAGGAGAGGTATCAGGAGAAGAATAAGTATGATTGTTATGATTTTCTACACTATCGTTCTCACCAATGGGCAATGTAATATTAAGGATTGTGTCAATGGTTTGATGATTAACATGTTTCTTAATGACCTCATTGGTGTAATCTAAATTGAACTCATAACAGGGGATGTTGTACTTATGCAATCCATTGGTAATCATATCAAAGCCATATCTCTTGAAAGAAAACCTATTATAATGTAAAAGTAAAGAAAGCGCAATGCAATGACCTAAAGTGAAATGTTTAAATGTAATTGTTAGATGGGAAGCAAGGTAATTTGTTGATTACAGTATGCAATGATTTGAAAGATGAAATGTTGTAAATCAAAATTTGGAATTGAGTAATGCATGAAATGAAGAACATTAAGCTAGATTTAGTAAAATGCATGAAACAGAAAGTCAATCCACTTATACGAATAACCAATGCCAAGAAACAAAAGCACATAAATGCTAATTCAAATCTTGAAAAATACAATCTGAAATTCCATAGGAACTAAGACACCAGGGAGGGTTTCTTAGTCCTCCTGATGAAATTTGATGGTTTTAGAAGTTGAAAAAAATAGAAAATCACTCAAACAAGGTACTGCAACAAAAAGCGAGAGAGGGACTAAGATGCCACCAAGGGTGTTTTAGTCCTAGTAAGGGTTTTTTGCAAAAAGTCAGACAATTGTAGATTGATAACAGTGTACCCAGGTTTCCTACCCAGGGACCTGATGATTGGAAACAAAAAATTGTGCAAATGAATACCAAAAATTTAGTAACTAGTGACAAGAAATTGGATGCAAAAGTGAATGCAATATTTTCAATTTTGAATGTAATAACAATGTTTCTAAATATAATTAGGATGATGAACAATGCACTTTTTAGTTTTTCAATGAGATAGAATGATGTAAGAAAGAAAAAATGCAACCTATATACACTTTCACTAATGCAAATATGAGAAACCCTAGATGCATTTTTACTAAATATGAGAAGTTACCATAGATGCAATTTCACTAATGGAAGATGGAATGCAAGAATTAATGCAACCTAGATCTAGGATTTTAATGGAATCCAAATAAAAAAAATGAATGTTCCAAAATTTTGCGATCACCAAAATGATGAGGAGAAAATGTATACCTTTTCAGAGATATCACTCTTTTTCCACTCAATCATTCACTAATGTCCTAAGAGTCCCAATTGGATTGACTAACAACCTCACAAAGTGAGTCAATTTCCTAATTAGGAAGGACCTAGGAAGGGGTTATTTGAATTATAACAGGTTCACCACCAAGCAGATGCTTGGAAAGGACACTTTAACATTCAAATCACAAAAACCTAGTAATACAAGTCAAATAATGAGTACAAATGATGAAATTAAGCTCTACCAAGTTAGGGTATGTGTACCTAAGAATTCTAGAGATGTTGTGAGGATTCTAGAAATGCAAAGAAGTTGTCAAAAAGTATTATGGAGGAATAAGATGCCTAGAATGGTGTATTAGTCCTACTGATATTTTTTGGGGCCTATATGAAGTCTTAATATCTCGGATCCAGATCTTGGAAAATCTCTGAAAAATAAGCCTAGGAGGACTAAGACACCCAAGATGGCATATTAGTCCCGTTCTAAATTTCTTCAAACTCTAAAGAAGATCTTGAGCTCTGAAGTCTGCACTAGCTTCCCTTCTGATCTCAGGTTCTAAAACTTCTGAATATGGCCTCTAGGTGAGTTTTCGTGAAGATGATAACTTTGCAATCCAAGTGATCTTCAAGTCTTTGACCTAGATCTACAATCACAAATAGGAAAGATGCTAAAACTTGTTTTTTGTTAGTGAATAGGGGTTTTCCTTGGTCAAACCCCTTGTTGGTAATTAAACCTTGAAATGCAATAGCAATAATGAAGGAAATGGTGAATGAACAACATGCAATGCTACAACTCACCAAACCCTTGTAAAGTCTACAAACCTATGTGAAATGGTTGCAATGGATATGGATCTTGAATGCTTGAATGATAGGACTTGAATTTCTTTGCTTGAATCAAAACCCTACATCGAAAATGTTAGCACAACAACACACATGATGCAAGAAAATTCTTTGATATGATGCTTGAATCCGAAAATGGCTCCAACTACTTGATAAATCTTCTCTTGAATGCTCTTGTGAATTCAATTATGCTATGATAAAATCTCTCACAAAAGACTTGGATTGAATTGAATGAATGAACCTTGTATTTATACCTATCTATGCTTAATATCCCAAAATTACATCACAACAAGCTGACATATGAATTCATTAAATAAAGGAGGCTAAATCCTGCCCAAATTTGAAATTGAATCCCAAAAATAAGCCAAGGAGAACTAAGACTCCCTAGGTGGCATCTTAGTCCCAAGGCTCAATTCTCGGGGCATGGACTCCAAAAAGGGACCTATTTTGGGTGTTTTCAATATTAGGGTCCCAAGACCCATGGAGGACAAAGACGCCCTAGGTGGCATTTTAGTGCTAGTCCACAAATCAGGGACATAGAAATAGAAACATTAAATCATTATTGATCATTTGATATTTGTTAGAATTTTCCATAAAAATGTATAGTTTATTAGGCTTGTGTATGCAAAATAAGACCAATTAATCCATAAATAAGCATAAATAAAGTAATGCAGGCCCAAACAAGTGTTAAAATGCAAGGGTATGCATTTTCCTACACTATAGGATCTATCAATTTGGGAGACAATACTATAACTAAAATCCGTGGTAAAGGAAATCTAAGCATAAATGGAAAATATCCTACACATGATGTCCTTTATGTTGAAGGATTAAAACATAATCTGCTAAGTGTCAGCCAAATGTGTGACAATAGATACCAAGTCACATTTAATGCAAAAGTTTTTAAGATAAGGAAATCTAAGAGATTAGTTGTAGAAGCTTAAAGAATTGAAAGAAATATTTATTATCTAAGTGAAGTAAATAGTAATAGTTGTCTAATGGGACAAGTTAATGAAAGTTGGTTATGACATAGAAGAATGGGCCATGTCAACATTGATAACCTAGTAAAAGTGAGCTGGAAGAAGCTTGTGAGCAACATGCCTAAGATAACCAAACCTACAAACACCATTTTCAAGGAATGTTACCAAGCCAAAAAAAATAGGGTCAAATTTCAAATAAAAGAGTATGAAAATACAAAGCCTTTGGAGTTCGTAAATATTGATCTTTGTGGTTCCACAAGGAAAAGAGGATTGAAAGGAAAAATGTACTATTGTGTGGTTTTAGAACATGCCCCAAGGATGTAAGGCTTCAGGACTCAAGTTGAAAAATCATTGCTTTTAGAAGTTACTAGTTGGCCAATGGCCTTAAAAGGTAAGAATAAGGGAGGTTGGAAATTTTAAAATGATTCATGTTAAATTGCAATAGGCATCGAGAATCTAAGTAGGTGGGTTTTTAAGAATTTTGGACCTAGGTGAATGACCAGGATGAGTTCGTTGAGAAAGTTGTACATGTTATTGTATTTGTGAGTTAAAATTCTATGGGTATGAAATGTTGGTAAAAGGAAGAGGTGGGGTTTTATGGTTTGTTCTAGGAAAATGTAGTAAACTAGCTAGATAGGTTTTAAAGGAAGCCAAGAAGTAAGGTGTCAGGTACTCAGGTACTGAGGTAAACTATAAATTTGCACAGATTTTTAAACATGCCACTCAACTCTACCTAAGTGCATCAAGTTTCCAAAAATCCACTTTAAGTTGATGATTTCTTGAAAATGTCAAAGAATATTTTTCTTAGATTGGTTTTTTGAAGGAACTAATGTTAAGGAGTGCTTTATTTCTAATAATGTTCTTATTAATAGTTAAAAGGGGAATTAACACACAAAATTTTATGTGTAGGAGGAATAGGTTGTTTGAAAAGGTTTGGGTATGGATGGTTAGACAAATTTGGGAACTTTGTGAGAATATCCAACAACGTTGCCTAAGCTGAGCCATGTATTTTGGGAACTCACATGTAGAAGAAGTGTATGGTGAGAGAACATGTGTAATTAGGGAACTAGAGCTCTAAGTCTTGCCCAAGGGATGAGTATGACATCATGTTTTGGAGTGTTACACTAACATGCATATTCCTCAAAGCAATAGATTGAAGGAAGGAACACAAGGATAATAGATTAAAATTTATATATCCACTTGATCACTCTAAATATCTAGCTAGTTCCTATATTTTTTTTGAGGGTTTAGTTGGTGACCTGCTTAATCAAGTTTGATATTTTGATTGTGTTTCAAGACCTAAGTCTAGAAAGTTTTAATTGTTGAAGAAAGTTAAAATATATACTGAATTATTCCAGAGGATTCTTGTGCCAACTATCATGTGCTATGTGCTACTCTATGATTCATTCCTTGGGTTCTCTTTCATGTGCTCTGTTGAAACTCCATGGTTTCCTTTTTCTTATAAAAGGTCAAGTGTTGTTCAAATTTTATAGTTAAGTTCAAAATTTATAGAATTATGGAGATTTAATATTAGAACTCTTGCCAATTTTCTTTTCTTTTCCTAATTTTTGTACTATTCCAGCATAGAAACTTAGATGCTCCCTTTGAAACTAATTAATATAAAATCCAATTTGAAGTTATCTCCTGATACCAAATCTCACGTAGATGATTGCTTATCCTCATGTCATGCCCCCCCCCCCAAAATCACCACCTAAAAATAATCACAACTAAAAAATACACAAGCACAATTTTATTTTTCAAATGTGTATAAACACTAATAGTTACTAAACACACGCAAACATGGTAACATACTAATAATAAGGTTAATGTAAAATTTACTCAATCTATAATTGATGACATCAAGTTCATGATGTCATCCCATAACTTAAACTACCCTTTAAATATACTTAGTGTTCCAAATTGGCAATCTTAAATCTTTTCCTAGGTATTTTAAAGTAAAGCAATTAGATGCTCTTATAAATTTGATGAGTTGAAGAACTAAAAAAAAGTACTAATTTCCTCTTTTAAATGTACACTTATTCCCTAGTTGGTAAAAAAAAAAAAATTATATATGTGTGTGTGTGTATAATTACACACTAATAACTTGACTATAAATAATTGTGAATGTTTTTGATAAAGGGTAAAAGGGGTTTTACAAGGACCCAAAACCACAGAGTTTACAAAAATAAGGAAAGGAAACAAAAGTCCAACAAAAAACACCATCTACCAGAAAGGAAAAGGACTGAGCAAATAGCAGCCAACCGTAATAGACCATAAAGGTCAAGCAAAAAAGGCCAGCAAAGCAGACAATGAAAAACTGGCCGCAACTAACCCAAAGTCTTGAGGACAAACTCTGTCTCCGCCTCCAAATTCTGCATGTCATGGACTCCCTTTTTAAAAATTTGAATCATCTTCGGAGTGGGGGGGGCCTTTCTCTTCAGATTGGCTCTATTTCTCTTTGATATGCCAACATCCATTTCTTGGCTTTCATCATTGGTCTCGTCCAGGTCCACCACTAGACACCCCTATTGGGCTCTATCTAACTTCTCAGTCATCACATTAATTATAATGGCGTTGTGTCTGGCCATCTAGTTGTTTTTCTCTACAACAATTTTGATGGTGTTCCTCATATTCTCAACCTCAATTTCAATATTTTTGTTATTGTCAACGTGGTACCGATTTTCTTTGCTGAGACCTTGATCTCCATGATCCACATCTTTCTTTTCAATCGCAGAAATCTTGGTTCCCAACTCTTCCAATTTGCTTTGAAGGGCCCAATTTTTAATCTTTAACTCATTAATTTCATTGAAATTCTATTCCTAAAATTTGGAATGGGAATCAGCATTAGTTTTGGCTAAATTCAGAACATCCAAAGTAGTATCCCTCCCAATGTTTAAACATGTTTTTTCAGGGTCAGGAGTAACAGGGGAACAATCTCTAGCAGATCTTTCCAACAACAGGTCGGCACTTGAATCAGTATTATTGGCACCAGACGCCTCAGATTCAGGGGAATCTTCAGAATAGGAAACAATATTTTTAGCTGAGGGTTCTTATCAACAGTTCTGGTCTTGAAGGAGGGGCTTCCCGGCTCAAACTCAGCACGAGCCTTATCAGAAAAAGGGATAGGGTTTTATTTTCCAGAAAGGACAGCATGCGGGCTAGGGATAGTTCTAGCCAGACTTAAATTGGGAGAATACTCTGAACAACTGGGGTTAGTGTCGTCTTCCTCAGAATTAGGAAGGGTTTCCAGATTAGCGGGGGTAAGAAAATTTTGATAATGCTCAACAATCAACCTAATCAGCCTAGTATGTAGGATAGGGAATCTTCTAGGGTTTTTCTTATCATCATCCAAGCTTTTCCTAAGAAAACAGAAAAGTTAGTAGGGGAACGAAACCCTTACCTTGTAGCGGAAGTGATTCAGTAGAGCAATGTGATAGCCATAGACCCTGGTGAAGCGCCCGTCCACCGTAATGTACTCCATGATGACCCGTAGGACCTTTCTCCAAAGGGATTTTATGGTGTTAGCTTCAAAGTAGTTGTTAGAAATTTTCACAAGATTCAGCCTATCTTTTTCTTTTTCAGGAAATCTGATAATGGCATCGTCAGAAAAAACCCTATCCCTGAAGAACTTCTTTCCATCAGTAGACAAGCCTGTCACTTCGGCAATGAAATTTTCATTGAGCTCCACATTCTTGGAACCATGGAGCTTCTCCAGGAAAGGAAGTAACCCGTTGCTTTTTACTTTATTCCATACCTTAACATTTTTAGTGTGCATCTCATAGCTGTTCGACTCGATTCTTTTCCTTTCTCCACCCATCTTGGCCAACACAGTGGGGCAGACACAGACAAAATATTTACTAGAACTGGCCCCACCAAATTTGAGAACCCACAAAGCATGTGACGTTTCCTTGTAGACTAAGCCTCTGAGCTCGGTCCCATACAATCTAATGATTGTGATGTGAAAGATCCAACCTGTCCTCATTAAAGGGATGACATGCCTCTTGTCCATGTGATTTATCATAATTGAATAAAGCGCAGACATTTGAACTTAGATCACTAACATTAAGCCAGGTGCGTGAATCATTACTCCTAACTCCTTCATTACCAAAAAAATCTGCAACAGCATTAGCTTCTATATAAGCATGTGATATTTTAACTTTATCAAACTTAGCCAAGGTCAAGATGGCGTCATCGATCCAAGATTTTATTGTCCACGAGGGGGGAGACTTACCATGGAGGCAGTCAATTATATTTTTGGAGTCACCTTCCAGCCAAAGATTCTTAAAGTTAGGACTTTGGGCTAAATTTATAATGTGATAAGCACCAGTAGCCTCCGCCAAATGATTGGTTTGGGAACTGACGGGAGAAGCCGTCGCTCCAAGGAAATTTCCAAAGGAATCCATTATGACTCCACCACAAGCCCCCACCCCAGGATTACCTTTAGCCACACCATCAAAGTTAGCTTTGACCCATCCATTAGGCGGAAAATACTAGCGAACACCCTCTCTGTCCTTTTTATCTTTCTTAGGAGCGCAGGGAAATTCAAGGTTAATATTCCAATCCTTAGCAACAATAAGGTCATAGGATGAATGAACCACTTTCTCATAAAATAAAACCTTATGTGAAAATCCATTTACATTTTCCTTCAAGAATTTAACAATTTTATCAAAAACTATATCCACAGAAGCTTCTTTATCTCTATAAATTCTATTGTTGCATTCTTTCCAAAGACCCCAAGCAACATAAGGGAAAGAGAAATCCCATAAAAGCCTGAGAAAAGTATTTTTAGTTGGAGCTTTCCATTAAAGGAAGAAGTCTTCAATGGACGAAGGAAAAACCAAAGAAAGATGCCACAAACTGATAATTTTTTCCCAAATAGCAGCAACAAATGAGCAATGAAGGAACAAATGATGCACAGATTTGGCCTCCATCTTACAAAGAAAACATCTGTTAGGTATTTGAAATCCATGTTTGCTAAGGTTGTCAATCATGAGCACCTTGTTTTGGAGAAGGATATAGAAAAACATGTTGATTTTAGGGATCAAATGTTTGAACCAAGCCTTCGACCAGAAAGGAGGAGATTCCTAAGATGAAGTAATCCTGGCAAAAGTAGATGAAACAGAATAATTGCTTGAGGGTTCGTCAAACCAGACAAGATGATCATCCAATTGGTCAGAAAAAAGTCTAATAGCCAACAAAGAAGACTGAATAGGAGCAAGAGCCTGACTGACAAGACACAGATCCACCCATTTACCATTCACTATATAGTATTTCACATAAGAGCCATAACGGGCCTTGCAGTTCTCAGCCCATTCATTAAAGGAATTGATTCTTAAAAGGGGCTCGTTAAAAAGCCATCTATCCTCCCAAAATCTAGTATGGTTTCTGCTTCTAACTTTCCATCCAGTTCTTGAGTCCACAATATTTTTTCCATTGATTAGATTATTCCAGCAAGTAGAACCTCTAGGAAGAAGGTGGGAATCTTTCAGATTAATAAAGGAAAGGTTGTTTTCTAAATATTTTCTAGCCATGATATCTGTCCATTCCCCTGAAGATGAGAAAATTCTCCAAATTTTTTTTGTGAGAAGAATTTTGTTAATCGTTTTGATTCTTCTAAGACCTAGTCCTCCGGCTTTTTTTGGTCTACAAACCATATTCCAACCAATTAAAGGAAGTCTTTTTTTTTCTTCAACACCCGACCATAGAAATCTTTTTTGAATATTTTCTATGGCATCAACAAATTTAGTAGGAATCTTGAAAAGGCTCAGGGCGTAGATTGGCAAATTCTAGAGCGAGGCTTTGAGGAGTTGAAGTTTTCTTGCTTGACTTAACAGAGCTCCTTTCCATCTAGCAAGCTTCTTGCTGAATCTCTCAACCAATGAAAGCCAAAAAGAATCAAGAGGTTTAAGGCTTAAGGGTAAGCCAAGATAGGTGGCAGGTAAGGAGTCCACCCTGCAGCCAATTATTCTAGCAATTTTAGTCTGTCTGTGAACCGGCGCGTTGAAGAAGAACAAAGAACTTTTTTGATTGTTGATCAACTATCCTAAAGCTCTCCCATACTTATCAAGCAGTTGTTTTAAAGTTTTTCCTTCAAAGACCGAAGCTTTACCCATAAGCATAGTATCGTCAATGAATTGTTGATGGGAACAAACCAGGTTACCAGAGGAAGGTTTGAGATGAAGAAGAGATCTATAGTCAACCAACTTTTTCAGATTTTTGCCAAGACTTTCAGCCATAATAGTGAATAAAATAGGAGAGATAGGATCACCCTGTCTTAGACCTTTGGTACTTTGGAAAAAGGAGGTAGGGGACCCATTAACCATAACCGATATGGAAGTAGTAGACACAAGTTGTTCCACCATTTGAAGAACCCTATTACAAAATCCAAAAGCCTTTAAAAATTTCAAATAAGAAAATATAGTCAACTCTGTCATAGGCTTTTGATATATCAAGCTTAAGTAAAAAACCTTCAGTCTTTGATTCAACTAAGGAATGAATATTCTCATGCACCATTACAATAGAGTCTAGGATTTGTCTGCCAGGGACAAAGCCATTTTGTTGAGGAGAAAGAAAAGATGGAAAAAGGTTAAAAATCTTGAGGTTAAAACCTTAGAGATAATTTTATATATAGAATTACAAAGACTTGTGGGTCTGAAAGCCTCAAAATTATTAGCTCCTGGTTTCTTGGGGATAAGGACCAAAAAGGTGGAATTTAATTCTTTTAGGAGACTTCTAGATCCAAAAAATTCTTTAACAACATTCACCACATCATCTCCAACTATCTCCCAAAGCCACAGAAAGAAAAATAAAGGGAAACCATCCAGACTCAGAGCTTTACTCCCATCAAAGGAGAAAATAGCCCGCTTGACTTCCTCATTAGTGGGGATAGCTTATAGTAGAGAGTTATTTTCCTGGTTGATAATTCTCGGTATAGCTTCAACTAACTGATCCTGATCAATTTGGTTAATTTCATCATTCGCCAAAAGAAGATGTTTAAAGAAAGAGCAAGCATGCTTTCTAATATCCTCCTCCTCCTCATACTTGATGCCATTCACTTCAATTTGAGATATTCTATTGATTTCTCTATGTTTTGAAGTCGAAAGATGAAAGTACCTGGTATTTTTGTCACCTACAGATAACCATAGAGCTCTAGATCTTTTCCTCCAGAACTCCTCCTCCTTTCCGATTATATCATGCATCTTAGTGAGGATCTCATTATCCTTTTCCTTAGTATCATTCAAATATCCCTCCTTCTGAATTTTATATTTAATATCACCCAATTCCATCTGGAGGTCAGACTTCATCCTAAAGATGTTCCCAAATGACTCCTTTTTCCATTTTTTTAGATTACATTTCACTTCCCTTAGTTTTTTAGCTATTCTAAACATTGGAGTACTAGGAATACTTATATTCCACCATTTCCTAATCTCCTCTTTAAGAGCAGGATGGGAAATCCACATTTTTTCAAATCTGAAAGGGATTTTTTTCTTCTTTTTTATAGGATCCACAGTAAAACTGATGGGGAAATGGTCATAGCCAATCCTTGAGAGAGCTTTAAGAGAGTAGTAATAATAAAAAAACAAATGATTGGAAATTAAAGATCTATCTAATTTGACCTGTATGAGATCCATCCCCTTTCTACGATTAGACCAGGTAAAGGAAGCGCCATGTAAATCCAGATCTATCAGCCCCTGATTGTTAATGAAGTTCTGAAGATCTTGTTTGCTCTCCATATTGATCTGGGATCCTCCAAATTTTTCTCTGTTCATTAAGGGTGTATTGAAATTGCCCATAATAACCCAAGCCTCTCTGTCAAAAATCCTCCTAAAGGCAGCCAGTTCCAACCAAAAGGATTTTCTCATTCCTTTTCCATTGGGGGCATAAATATTCAATTGAATCCAGTTGAAGTTGTTTCTAATATGTGTGAATCTAGTTGCAGTATGATTCGTTCCTTCCAAAATTAGATCTCCTTTGATTATGTGACTATTCCAGAAAGTAGCAATGACTCTAGAAGTGCCACTCGAGTTATTACCATGAGTAGTACAGTGCTGGAAAAGTTTCTTTTCAACTTTCTCCTTTGACATTTTAGTTTCCTGAATTAGAAGAATATCAAGCTTGTGATCTCTAGAAAAATTGCAAAGAACATCTTGCTTATGGGGGCTATTGAGTCCCCTGATATTCCAAGACATAATCTTCATGAATTACCAGGGGAATTAAGGCATTCTGAGATGTTTTTCTGAGACCCATCCGCTATATCCTGGAAGCTATTCTGCTCTCTTTTCCTTTTAGAAGACTTTTTCCCTCATAAATTCTTTACTGCTCCACATTCTGCCTTAGCTTTTGATCTGGTAGAAATCCTACTTGGAGTCTTCCTTTGTTTATTTTTTTCCTTCTTCTTTGATAAGTTTTCTTCTTTATCAGTCTCTTCTTAGCTATTCTTCTCTCTACTAGATTCCCATTCCTTATCAATTAGGATCCTTTGATCCTAGGGTAAAGTATCCATATTACAATTCACATGAAAAGATGAGAAATTACTGGAAAGATCAACAGACTGATTCAGGTTTTCGAGGGAGTCCTTGACTACCTCCAAGGGGTTGGGATCTATAAATTTCGTAGAACCCAAGGGGGAAAGACCTCCAGAAGATGAGAAAGGGAATGAGATATTTAGTTCCAAGGACAAGCCCTCACTAGGAATATCCTCCAAGCCCAGGCTTTCAACATTTTTCGCAGTTGGGATTGTCACTTGGGACAGAGATTTAGCTTTTTGTTTCAGATCTTCTTCCCCAGCTAACAGATCCTCATTAGATCCATTTTCCTTAGAAGATAACGTTTTAACAAGATTCATATAATGGGGATCTAGAGGGATCTCTCCATTATTTTCCATGACCGCTTCAGTCTCAAAAGAGGTGCTTTGAATATTAGACTCTTTATTTTCTAGGTCCTGAACATTAGACTCTTTATTTTCCTTACTATCTCCTCCTGATTTTTTTTCCAGACCAATTTTAAAGAACCAACTAGTTTCTCTTTCTCTGATGTGGCGTTTAAGGGACATTTTTTAGCCCAGTGCCCAAATTTCCTGCACTTGAAGTAGGCAAACGGGATGGTTTCAAACTCTATATTCTGCAACCAGGATCCAAGTTTAGATTGAATCTCAATCGAAGCAGGAAGGTCAGCTTCCTGGAAAACCCCCACACATATTCTCACAAAAACCAATCTCTTTCTAGCTGCTATCATAGTATCAATAGAAAGGAGCTCACCAAAGGAACTAGCAATACCATTAAAAATATCTTCATTCCAATACTCCAGAGGCAGGCCCAGTAGTCTAACCCAAATTGGGACATTCTCGAAAATGGATTCCAAGAGGTCCAAGTTAGAGGACCACTTCTTTAGAGCCAGGGAAGATTTCCCTATTACCCAAGGACCCCCACTTCTAACAGCCAAGATGTCCTCTCTACAAGTAAATTCAAACGCAAAGAAACCCTTTGGAAGAGTAGCAACTGAAACTTTTCCATTCGTTCTCCATTTATTTTTAACGAACTCCTTAACGACTTCAATATTTGGTCTAGGGCCCATAAACTTCCCAACCAGGGTTCTTTCCATTAGAGCAATATTATGATCAATTAGCGAATCTAGGATAGAGATTGCAAACTTACCTTTTTATGGGGAAGAAATATTTTGCACTGGAGGGAAAGATGATTTTCCATTTCATTTTACCCCGAACAGAGAGGTCCATGGTTTACGATTGCCTCCAATGCCACTTGTGGTCCCCACCGCATCTTTAGTTTTCTCTTTTTTTTTACCGACAGAGGAAGCAACAGGATTAACCGTCGGAATATCCTTTCTACCAGGTTCCACCTGGATTTTGTTTTCAGATTCCACATCATCTTGATCATCCTTACCTTGTTTCTTACTCGATTCCAACTCCTGATTCGACTGTGATTTCTTTGATCTTGCTCCATTTCCATTCCCATTGCTTGGATTTTTGAAATCCCATTTTTCCCACCCTTGCCCGCGCTTGTGTGCCTCCATGTTGGTATAAATAGTTGTGAATGTTACAGTAAACAAACTTACACAAAATAACTATGTTTCAAAACAAAATTATAAGTAAATGGAAACAGTTTGTTAGCCCTACCATGAACACCAATCTAAGAATTATCTAGATATTATCAAATCTCTTAACAATAGGATAAATTTAATTTTGAGTCCCAACTAGTAGTTGATGTTCATTGGGGTTTTTTATTAAGGAGTTGCCTATCCATGTTTTAAAATGAATTATTTTGTTTTAAATTCATGAGCCACTATTTCACAAGTTCACTTGATTTTATTTTTATTTCTCTTTAGGAAAGTCTTAAGTATGTGAACACTAAGTTTTATACGCTACGATGCATGCTAAATTTCTATATAATAATTTAAATTGTAATTTAAAAACCTCTCAACTTGGAAATATTTCAACAAAAAATTAATCTTTGTAATACTCTACCTTTTAATAGCAATAAATTAGTTATTAAGCATTGTATTTAACTTCGCAATGAAGAATTCACAAATATAAGGAAACTTATGTAAACCATTAATTTTATGAACTACAATTTCTTCTTAGATTTTTACTACTAAATTTTTCATTGATTTTAATTGATTTTTTTATTCTTTTATACTTGTAATTTTTACATCTAATTAGCCTTCATTAATTAACTTTATTTCACAAATGCATAAAATGATTTTTTGATTTTTGGCATGTAATATTCCTTTTAATTAGCCCGCACGGGTAGCAGAGTTGGCTTGGGCCGTGGGTTTACTCCCCATTGGTTTCAGGTTTGACTCCACTCCTAGGCTTATCTAGTGGAACGGCTAGTGGGCGGTTGCTTCCACCTGCAGAGGACTAGCCTCGCCTCAGCACACCTCTCTCGGACCCCAACTTGGCATTCAGTAAGCCCAAGGAAAGTCCAGGGAGACGCTGGGCTGGGTCACAGGGATACCTCTGTAGTTACCAAAATAAAAATAAAAAATTAAACAAAAATATATTCCTTTTAATTAATAACTAACTACAACTAAATTTTTATTTTACATAATTTCTATTCAAATTTTAGTTAATGGTTTGTAATTTTTTTTTTGTAGGTGGAATGGGAACGATAGATGCATCTATAAATTTCAATTCAATCTAAATATTTACTTTTATTATCTTCAGATCAAATCTCTATGGTAATTGACAAATGCTACTAAGGTTTTAATCCTTGCATTAGTTTTTATTTCCTTATTTTTTATTCTTTATAGTTTGGAAACTTTTGACTATGATACCAATCCATTCGATCATGATTCTTAATGCCTCTCTACCAGTCTTTTGTTGGTAGGAAGGGGTCTAGCAATATAGAAAATAGTGTTGTGTTGTGAAAAAATGAAGGAGAAAACATGAAATAACAAAACACAGTGGACAAAGATAGCATAAAATGACACACATAAATTTAATATTAATGCATTCATTTTCATATATTCCTTTTCACTCCAAAATTACAAATTTACAAAGTGCTTTCTCTATTTACACTACAAAATAAAACATAAACAATTTGGACTATTGTCCAATACAATGGTGATACACTCAGACCTATATTGTTTCTTACTACAGTGTTGAAACTACTATTGTTAAACTATTGCTCTACTATAACTTGTTGGTACATCTGATAAACATTCCATTATGTTGTTTCCTTGTTCTATGTTGAAGATTCCTTCTGTTGCTACAAGGTCTCCACGAAATGCAAAAAACTAAAAATTAACTTCTAAAACAAATGGTTGCATTCTTCTCTTTTGTTTGCATATACTAGCTCAAAAAATGAGCACTTGATTTCAAATTAAAAATCACGTAACATATTAGTTTTTATAGATTCAAAAAGAAGTTTCCAAGTCTATGTGGGGGTAGGTAGAAAAGGTTTGCTAACTCAGATTAATATATTCTAACACTCCCCCTTGATCTAAAGTTAGGTATCATTTTGTTGTTTCCTTTCAGAGCTGATCTCCAAAGTTGTCCACGATGCTAAGCCTATCTCCTAGGTGTTCAAAGTTGTCTTTTGGTAGTTCTTTGTGAAGATACCAGCAAACTATTCTTCAAATCTACAATACTACAATTCAATCTCACCTTGTTCCACCAGCGCCCTTATAAAATGACATCGAATCTCAATGTGTTTGTTGTGTCCATGGAAGACTGGATTCTTTGTTAGAGCTATTGAGGAAACATTGTCATAGTGTATGAATATGTTTTCTTCTTGTTGTTCCTTAGAATATGTAAGGATTCTCCTCAACCAAATAGTCTCAGACACACTACTGCATTTTTTGCAATCTACTTAACTTTTGTTGTGCTGAGAGAGACAATAGGTTGCTTCTTGGATGCCCATGAAATTGCACCTGATCCCATGTGGAACACATATCCCAATCTGCTCTTCCTATCATCTACATTTCCTTCCCAATCACTATCTGTGAATCCAACTAACTTGAACACACTTGATGCACCATACAAAATTCCATAACTTGTTCCATTCACATACCTCAAGATCCTCTTTCCTACTTGACATTGTGTGTCCTTATGCTTTTCCATGAACCTAGAAATCAAAATTATTGCATACATCAAATTAGGCCTAGTTGATGTCAAGTACATCAAACTTCCAACCATGCTTTTGTAGAGGATTGGGTTCACATCATTGATGTTTTCTTCTTTGTGAATTTTCTAACCTATTGCTATTGGTGTTGGTGCAGGTTTGTTATTTTGCATTTTGAACCTCCTCACAATCTATTTGGCATAGTTAGTCTATAAAATGAATATGCCATGCTCAACTTGCTGAACTTCTATCCCAAGAAAATAATTCAACAAACTCAAATCCATCATCTCAAACTCATTCTTCATCACTTCTTTGAAATTAGCAATCAACTATGACTATTTCCAATAAAAATAAGATCATCTACATACAAAACAACAATTAAAATGTTACTTTGATGTAGAGTGTGGGCTCACTGCTACTTTTGTTGAAGCCATTTCTCATTAAATATGAGTCTATCACGTTGTACCATGCTGAAGGTGCTTGTTTCAGCCCATAAAGAGCTTTTTGAAGCCTATATACCTGCACCGTGGAAAAATGGCCCATTGTCATTTTCATGGTCTTTTAGGTCTTTCTTCATGATGCTTGGTCCATTTTTCTTTGATTTAATGTTGCAATGTGGCTTGAACACTCACATTTATGTCCTCAAAATTCAAAATATGGTGTCTTGTGAAGGTGTTGTAAAACATTTCTACACTTTTCTAGACCTTATTCATTAGAATTCATCTAAAAAAACCCTTTTTATCCCTTATCAAGTCCTATTTTGAAGTGTTGTAAAATATTGTAACAATATTTCACACTTTTCTAGGAATAATTTCACTATTTACACCTTTCTTATGCTTTACTTGACCCCTTTATGCCCTTATAAGGCTTAATTAAGTGTGTTTTTGAATGTAAACCTAGAAAGAAACATTAAATGCAAGATAGTTCTCAACACCCACATTCAAGTCCAAGGTGGAACCCATTCGCCATGGCTGGCAAATGAGGCCCTGTTGGCTCAAAATTCAAAATATTCCAAATTTTCTTCAGGTTTTTATTTAAAATCACCTTATTTCGGCCTATGATGATGTATCTTCAGGGAACTAAGGGAAAAATGTGTATAAATAATCCTTTTTACATCCATTTTGACCCACATTCATCAAGTTCACTTATTCACACATTCATTCAAGTATTCAAGCACTTTGCATCATTCAATCAAGTATTAATCAAGTACTTTGGAGCAGCCATTGTTATAACCTAATATTTTATTCAACAAGGGTTTGGTAAGTTGATAGAATTTGTATGTTATTTTTTTATCATTCTCTTACATTTCATTATTTCATTAAGGATTTGATTACCAATGTGGGACTTGACCAAGGAAAATCCCTATATACCTAACCCTTAACCATTTTTCCGCTTTTGCATGTGTGTTTCTAGACTTGTGTATGCAGATTTGACAAGTTATTAGGTGTTGAAAAGTGGAAAAGAAGTCAATAAAGTGTTTCAAGTCAACAACAACCTATTTCAAGCTTGGAGAAGACAATTTGTCTGTTTTCTGCAGAATTAATTTTGTCAACCTGACAAGCAGTCAACCTCAGATCTAGTAATACAAGATTGGTCCTTGATTTTATAGAATTTTGGGAGAGGAATTATTCACCATTAGTGGTGAATGAGTCCCACCTTAATGTAGAAATCCATATTTTTTCAAATTCTTGATACCAACACTTAGAAACCAATTTCTGATAGTTTTCATCAGAAGTAGGACTGATTCACCATATGTGGGGAATAAGTCCCACTCGTTATTTTTAGTTATCTCAGTCGGCATTCAGAATATTTCAAAATCTTCATCAGACCTCTAGGTGCATTCTAATGTAGCCTTCTTCTTCTCTATTTTGTATTTGTTCATACTTAGTTCATGTTTGCATATCACATTGTGTTTTCCAACATTGCATAAATCTTAGGTTTTGCATACATAATCAGCCAAATACATTATCCAATTGCACTTAGTTCATTCAATTTAGTCTAAATAACATCATAAATTGCATAATTTGAGTGAACCTAGCCAGATCTTTTGAGTAGGTTTTATCTCTCTCCTTTTATGTGAAACATCCTAAGAGCGCAAGAGTAGCCTATAAGCCCTACCCAAAAATCTAAAGTTTTTTTTGGTGAACCTATATATTGGACACTTTAAATTTATGTTTTCCATTGCATATTGAATACTAGACTTCATTTGCATCAACATTCAATTAGGGTATTGTTTTGTTTTTGCATCCTAGGGTTTCTCAAATTGCATTAGTGAAAAACTCATTTAGATTTCATCTTTGCATTACATATCATTGAAAAACCTAAAAATATACATCTTCATCCTTAATTGGCATCTAAAAAGCATTAGAATCACTTTAAATTTTCTAAAAAACATACAAAAATCTCATAACTGGACTCATTTGCCACCCTGGGCGAATCAGTCCACCTGCACATTCTACACAACATTTTTAAGAATTTTCCAGATACTTCCTACATTACAGTTTTGTATAGTTTCTTTATGTTTTAATTTACAAAATCTTTGTTTTCAGCTATTTCTTGCATCTCAGTTTACTTGCATTCATTGTCATCATGGAATTTTCTTTTAATAAGTTTTGGAATCCATTAAAATCCTTGGTAGATATGTCCAATTATGATGATATCATCATCTTCTCCAATGAAGAAGCATATGTTAAAGGCTTTACTATCCTCAATAAACAAGGCTATGACACAACATAGGAACATGGCAATCACCAACTTCTTGAAAAAAAAACCAATAGAAGAAAACACCACAGAATTAGGATATCAAGATCCCCCTCATCCTGATAGACCTCCTTTTGAATATTGGAAACTTAAAGATGAATGGTATAGTGATCTTTGATTCTCCTCCTGACTTAAAAATTCTCCTTCCATGTGACCAACCATTACCTGCTTCTAATGACAAGGATGTTAGGATCTACATGGGTCCTCTTCCTCCTTCCATTCATGAAAAAGGAGAGTCTATCAAATGAAAACGACCTTACAAATTGAAGAAACTCAAGTTTCCTATGCATCCTCCACCTGAATGTGAAAGGACACTTCAACTAATTTTAAACAAAGGTCTTATAATTTTTCCACGTATGAATAGGTTGGTCATTCATCCTAAAGATTCTAACATACTATTTTGCAAATATCATCGTGCTCTTGGACATTGAACCAAAGAATGTTGGACATTGAAGGAAATATTGGATAAGTATCACTTCACTGACACTGATTTCTTTCCTATTATCCCATAAAAACTAAATCCCCTTATCATGCCAGAGTTGTACAATTTTCTATTCTCACTGTTGCATGATCCTTCCACATCACTCACCTCGGGTCATTCTTCCCCTACACTTTGTGAGGTGAAAGAAGTTGTTAGCCTTTCCCTTGTAATGTGAACTTGTGTTTTTCTCTTAACTATGTTCTTACTTTTCCGCTTAACTACTTAAGATTGAGAAACCAATAACCTAGTTAATGGTTGACTTACATTTTCATTAATAGCCCCTTTTCACATTTTCCTTTTTTATGTGCGTATTGTGTTCCCCCATATCGTGTGTTTGATGTTCTCTCTCTTTGTACACTTCCTCCATTTGTCCCTCTATTCTTCTATATGTCATGCATTGTATTTTTCACTTTTTTTTCCCTTTTGGGGATGATGCAAAGTTTTGAGATGCCTTATGTCTCTTCCATGTTGATCCAATTGGTCCTTCTCCCTTTTTACTTTGTCTTCTTCTGGTGTTTTCCTTTTGGGGATGATGCAAAGTTTTGAGATGCCTTATGTCTCTTCCATGTTGATCCAATTGGTCCTTCTCCCGTTTTACTTTGTCTTTTTCTGGTGTTTTCCTTTTGGGGATGATATGAGGCATTGAAACTAGAATGTCCCCTTCATGTTAACCAAAAATATTTTCCTTTTCTTTCACCTTTCCATTTTCTTTTCGCTTTTGTTTTCCTTTTAGGGATGACACAAGGCATTCAAACTACAATGTTTCTTCCATGTTGACCCAAAATAGACTTTTTTTTTCTTTGTTTTCACTCTCTTTGTGTCACTCTTCCAGTTCTACGTGCTTTGGGGAATGATGCTAGTTTCGAGCTCTTTCATAAGAACATTGCAACAACGAACATACTAACCTCAAATCCATAGATCCCTTATGTGTTTGGTGTGTTCCTTTCTGGGGGGGAACTCCCTTACTTTTGTTTTCTTTTTTTTGTTTACATGAGGCGGCCTCACTCGGAAACATATGACTTGGCACAGAGCTTTCTGAGTTGGATCTCATGTCTTATTTTTCCTTTCCTTCACTACTTTAAAGTAATTGTTCATAGAACGATGTGTAGCAATTCCTTTAAAATGGGGGGCATACATTGGCATAATTCATTTGCATTCTTGGTTCTTAGTGCATCCTTGTCATTTCATATGATGTGTTTGTCACTTTTTGGATAACATTGGGTGTGATTTCCTTCATAAGTGTGACCTATCTTAGCATATTACATTCCACTTGGTGGCTTGATGTGACACACTGCATCCCCTAAGTTGTGGATATTTTATTCTTTGATTGGTCCTCTTTTGGAGACATTAGACACAATATTCCCTAAGTGACAAACCTCGCATAAATTTAACAAGACTCCTTTGAACATCTTCTCCATTTTACACTTTTACATTTTACATTTTTGCATTTTTACATTTTACACTTTGCACTTTTTTCCACCTTGCATAATGCAACTTGCATGCCTGTGGTACCTTTCTTTTTGTTAATGGGTTCTAAGCATATTAAACTTTGCTTGTCTCATAAAGCACAAACTAACATTTTCCTTTGTGGCATCTTGTTAAAGTTATCAGGAGGTATAACTTTTATATGGTTGAGCGGGAAGCCCATCCAGCGGCATGAATTTCCCCATAGCCACCTTTGTGTTTGTGAGTGCATACCAACTATTGTATGCATTTTACCTTTTGGGCCTTCTCACTTGGTGGACCACCATGAGCTCTTTCACCCTAGAGTGAGTATGCATTCTCTTTTTCAAAGTAAACAACCTAGATCTAATCCACAACTAGTTGGATAGATGATTGAAGCTCAATTCAATTTCCCTTTCACATGTGTGTTCCTTTGTTATTATGCTTAGTTTCCCATGGGATCTTCATCCTAGGGGCTTGATCATCCCTCTTGATCGTTGTTATTCCATCTTTCTAACGTAAGTGCATTGAGACCTCTCTCTCGATATTCATGACTACTTTAGTGTGAGTTTGAAGCAAGTTCATCCTCTCACTCAAGTGGGGGCTCAATGCACTGTATAAAAATGGCCTCTTGTCATTTTCATGGTCTTTTAGGTCTTTCTTCATGATGCTTGGTCCATTTTTCTTTTATTTAATGTTACAATGTGGCTTGAACATTCACATTTAGGTCCTTAAAATTTAAAATATGGCATCTCATAAAGGCATTGTGAAGTGTTGTAAAACATTTCTACACATTTCTAGACTCTATTGATTATAATTCATCTAAAAATCATCTTTTTATCCCTTATCAAGTCCTATTTTGAAGTGTTGTAAAGTCTTGTAGCAAGATTTCACAATTTTCTAGGCATAATTTCACTATTTACACCTTTCTTATGCTTTATTTGACCCATTTATGCCGTTATAAGGCTTATTTAAGTTTTTTTTTTAATGTAAACCCATCAAACAACATTCAAGTCCAAGGTGGGACCCATTCATCATGGGTGGAAAATGAGTCCCTCTTAGCGCAAAATTCAAAATATTTCAAATTTTCTTCAAGTTTTTATTTAAAATCACCTTATGTCAGCCTATGATGAGGTGTGTTCAGGGCACTAAGGCACAAATGTGCATAAATAAGTTTTTTTACATCCTTTTTAACCCCCATTCATTAAGTTCACTTATTCACACATTCATTCAAGTATTTAAGCACTTTGCATCATTCAATCAAGCATTAATCAAGTACTTTGGAGCAACCGTTGTTATAGCTTCAAATTTTATTCAACAAGGGTCTGGTAAGTTGATAGCATTTGCATGCTATTTTTTTATCATTCTCTTACATCTCATTATTTCATTAGGGGGTTTGATAACCAAAGTAGGATTTGACCAAGGAAAATCCCTATCGCCTTTTGTATGTGTGTTTGTAGACTTGTGTATGCAGATTTGAAAAGTTATTAGGTTTTGAAAAGTGGACAAGAAGTCAATAAAGTGTTTCAAGTCTATTTCAAGCTTGGAGAAGACATTTTTTCCATTTTCTATAGAATTAACTTCATCAACCTGACAAGTAGTCAACCTTAGATCTGGTGCTACAAGATTTGTCTGAGATTTATTAGAATTTTGGGAGGGGGGATGATTCACCATCAGTGGTAAATGAGTTCCACCTTAAGGCTGGAAATCTATATTTTTTCAAATTTTGGATCTCAATACTCAGAAACCAATTTTCGACAGTTTTCATTAGAAGCATGATTGATTCGCCATCATTGACGAATGCGTCCCACTGGTGATTTTTAGTGATCTCAGTTAGCATTCAAAATATTGCAGAATCTTCATCAGACCTCTAGGTGCACTCTGATTCAACCTTCTCCTTCTCTATTTTAAATTTGTTCATACTTAGTTCATGTTTGCATATCACATTATGTTTTACAACATTGCATAAATCTTAGGTTTCTCATACATAATCAGTCAAATAGATCATCCAATTGCACTTAGGTCATTCCATTTAGTCTAAATAACATCATACATTGCATAATTTGAGTGAACATAGCTAGATCTTTTGAGTAGGGTTTATCTCTCTCCATTTAGGTGAAACATCCTAAGAGCGGAAGAGTGGCCTATAAGCTCTACCAAAAAATATACAGTCCAATACCTTGTCCTCTTGGCTTGGGACTTCATATCCTAGTGGTTGCTCCACATACACTTCCTCCTTCAGCTCTCCATTCAAGAAGGTTGACTTTAAATCCATTTGAAACACCTCCCAATGATGTTAGGCTGCAATTGCTATGACTACTTGAGCTATTTATAGCCTTGCAACTAGTGCATAAGTCTCATCATAATCTATAACAGGCTGCTATTTGTATCCTTTCACCACTAGCCTTGCCTTATGTCTTTCAATTTTACCTTTTGTTGTACACTTGGTCTTATAGATCCACTTCACTCCAATCACTTGTTTACCCTTGGGTAAATCGGTCAGCTCCATGTTTGGTTCCTCTCTATAGCTTTCAACTCTTCATCCATGGACTTACACCACTTGTGTTCTTTTACTGCTTCCTCAAGTGTTTTTAATCACTATATGAGAATAAAGCAACATATAAATTCTCATTGAAATCAACATGCCTAGTGTAGTCATAAATCTCCCTTACACTCTTTGTCTTTCATGGCATCAATGATGCAAGTGTAGGGTTTGAATTAGCTTCTGAGCTATAGCTACTCTAACCTCTGGAGTTGTTGTACTACTAACTATCTGAGCTACTTCTCTACTATACTCTGGAGTTGTTACTCTGATGTGTCTATTGAGAGTTGTTGTTGTATTGAACATTGCTAGAGTTGTTGCTTTCTAAGGCTTTGCAGTAGTTTATCCCTGAGCTGCTACTCTCTTGAGCTTCTTCCAGGTTGTTTTCTTCTAGAACTTCCTCATCATCAAGGGGTATTGTAACTAAAATACTCATGGTGTTGTCCACCATTCCATCCCATGCTTCATTCTCAATAAACATAGCATCCCTACTAATCACTACCTTTTTATGGGATTGTACAATTTATAGGCTTTGCCTCTTCACTATAGCCTATGAAAATGCATTTTTCTCCTTTATCATCTTATTTATGCCTATTCTCTTTTGGCACCAATGCATATGCCACACACCCAAAGATTCTTAGGTGTTGATCACTCTACTTACTATTTGTCCAAGCTTGTTGTGGAATCCTATCACAAATAGCCTTTGTGGGACTCCTATTCAATATGTAAACAATTGTTGCTATAGCTTCACCCCAAAAAATGTGTGACAACCCTTTTTCTTTCAACATAATTGCTACCATGTCTTGAATGGTTTTGTTTGTCCTTTCTGCCACTCCATTTTGTTGTGGGCTATATCTTGTTATGAATTGTTTATGAATGCCCTCACTCCTACAAAAATTTAGAAATTGTTTGGAGATTTACTCTCCCCCTCTATCTGTTCTAAGGGCTTTGATATAGTGTCCACTTTCCTTTTCAACTGCTTCCTTAAACCATTTAAATTTCTTAAAGGCTTTCAATTTTTTTTTCAAAAAATAGACCCAAAACTTTCTATTGTAATCATCTATGAATGTCATGAAATATGTTTTTCCATCTAAGGTGGGGGTTTTCATGGGTCCACACAAATCTGAGTGCACTAATTCTAATGGTTCTTTTTCTCTCCTAGAGTACCCCGATTGAAAGGGTTGCCTATGCTACTTTCCTAAAATGCATGCTTCACATTTTCCATTAGGTTCTACAATGGATGGTAAACCCCTAACCATTCCTTTCGTAGACAATGAACTTAAACTAGAATAGCTTAAGTGCCCATACCTTAAATACCAAAGTTTGGATGGGTCTTTGATGACTATTTTGAAAATAGACTATTGTTCCACAATCGATTGTTGTTCTTCTACTATCAACACTGGTGAACATTGCTATTTTTGTCCTTTTGTTGTGTCTATCGCAGACACTATGTGCATTCTAAGAGGAAACATTTTGTTTCTTATCATTTGCATGACTACCATATCTTTCTTTCTTCCTCCTCTATCAAATATCTTGTATTCTCCATTCTCCATCAAGATTCTATAACCATTTTGGACCATTTTTCCAATGCTCAATAGATTATGCTTCATGCCGAGGGAATAATAGACATCTTGGATTTGCTACTTCTCACCATTATTGGTTTGAATGCTGACAACACCTTTTCCAATTATAGGAACCTTCTCATCATTTCCCATTTTGATTTCTATTTTTATATTGTTTTCTATGGAGGAAAAAAGGTTCTTGTTACCACTCATGTGGTTGTTGCATCCACTATCTAAATACCAAACTTCATCATTGCTACACTCAGCAAGGTTTCAAATAATAAGAACATTGGACTGTTTATCATTTTCAGATTTGTTCTCATTTGCCACATTTGCATTTTGACTCCCATTGTCACGTTGCTTCTTCCTACACTCACTACCATAATGTCCATATGATAGTAATAACATTGGACATTTATTTTGTCATACCTTTGATCTGAATTGCTATTCTTCTTTTATTTTTGGTTTCTTGACTATAAGTTGCTTGGCTCCTCTTGGCTATTTGAGTCTCCTCTTCTAGTATTGCTTCTTCCTCTTCCTCTTTGACCTCTGTCTCTGTTGTTTCTTCCTCTTCCCCAACCTCTTCCATTTGTCTAGGCTTTGAAAACTTGCTCTAGGGAAGGAGCATAATTATTCAACCTCTACTCATGGGTTTGTAATGAACCCATCAACTCATCTATAGTCATATGAGAGAGATCATTTACCTCTTCAAAGGAAAGAACTACATAATCAAAATTAGTAGGGAGACTTCTTAGGATTTTCTCAACAATCCTTTTCCCTTCCATTGTTTCTCCATTGAATCTTAGCTGATTTATCAGGGTTGAAACTTTAGTGTGGTAATATGAAATGGACTCATTATCTTTCATTAGTAGAGTCTCAAAATTTCTTCTCAAGAGCTACAACTTAGCTAACCTCACTTTATAAGTCCCCTTGTAACTATTTTGCAATATTCCCTAAGCTATTCTTCAATAGTTTGAGGCTACAATACATGGGAAAATAGCCTCACTAAAGGCTGCCTCAATCAAACTAAGGGATTTTGCATCTTTCATCCTAGTTTCTTTCAATTGATTCTTTTGTGCATTTGAGAGGGCTGCATAGGTTGTTGGGTCTATTATATCATTAAACCCATTGGTGAACAAATCCCATAGGTCATTTACAACTAAGATGGTTCTCATCTTCTTAGCCCAAATTTCATAGTTTTTCCAATCAAAATTTGGTGGTTGTTGCCAGCCTTTGCTCTCACCACCTTCCATTCTTCGCATATTTGAGAAGACTAATCAATGTCTAGATAACCTAGGGATTTTCTAAAGACACCCACAAATAAACTAACTACCCAGAAAAATAGCGCTCTAATACCACTTGTTGGTAGACAAGGGTGCAACAATACAAAAAATAGTGTTGTGTTGTGACAAGATGAAGGACAAAACATGAAATAACAAAACACAATAAAGAGAGAAAAAATAAAATGACACAAAAATTTAATATTCATGCATTTATTTTCATATATTCCTTTTCACTCAAAAATTACAAAGTGCTTTCTTCGTTTACACTATAAAATAAAACATAAAAAAATTTCTATTGTCCAATACAATAGTGCTAAACTCGCACCTATACTACTACTTACTGCAGTGTTGAAACTGTTGTTAAACTAGTACTCTACTGTAATTGTTTGCTACGTCTGATAAACATTCCCTTTTTTCGTCTCCTTGTTCTATGCTAAATATTCCTTCTATTGCTGTAGGGTCTCCACAAAATACAAAAAACTAAAAACTAACTTCTAAAACCAACAGTTACATTCTTCTCTTTTGTTTGCATATACTAGCTCAAAAAATGAGCGCTTGATTTCAAATTCAAAATCACCTAACATATTAATTGTTGCAGATTTAAAAAGAAGTTTCCAAGTCTATGTGGGGGGAGGTAGAAATTTTTTTTTGACCTAGATTAATATATTCCAACATCTGTGAGAACGAATTTCAAATGATTTTGGTGATATAATTTTTGAAAAATGTTGAGTGTCTAATAAGATAGCATTGTATTAGGGGGAGGAAAGACCATGGATCACAACCCCCTAGATGTTACAGTCATGGCATCTGCCTCTTTGGGATTCCTACAACTCTTACACATTTTGTTTATTCTTTTTCCTCTCTTTTAAAACTTATGAATTTATTCCAAATTTAATCTATCCTATTTTCCAAATCAATGTTTTCTATTAACAATATCAATCAATTTGTAAATATATCTTTAGATTTTTCAATTTTACATACTAAAATTTTGTCTTTAAAATAATAATTAAGTATTCATACTACATGTGTATATAATTCAATTCTCACTTGCATTTGATAGGATCTACATAAGCTAGTGAATACTGTATTCAACCTTATATGACTTCCACATAATTTACTTATCTACTATAATGAGTGGAAAATCTTAATTTTCCCTTTCCCATAATATAGAAACTTGTTTATCACATTGTGTTTTCAAACATTATACATTTCTTAGATTTTGCATTCATAATTAGTCAATTACATTATTTAGTTGCATTTAGATCATCTCATCTAGTCTTAATAACATCATACATTTCCTAATGTGAGTGAATCGCATTGATTTTGAGTGAGGTTTATCTCTCTCCTTTTAGGTGAAACATCCTAAGAGTGCAAGAGTAGCCTATAAGCCTCACTCCTAGAAATCTATGGCTCAACTAGTAATGAGTCTCTTTGTTCTCAAGAGATTCCCAGGGGAAGAATTTCCATAAACTACCTTAAGGAACAATGCAAGAGTTATAGAATTAGAAAGAGAAAACCACAAAGGTTTTCTAGATAGACTGATACGCTCTCGATCAAAGGATGGTAGCGTGGGTCAAGGATGATAGCACAGTGTGTTGGTGTCTGGATAGAACAAAAACTAAGTTTATCATAGAGAACAACAAAGTGACTACTAGCAATATGATTACTAAGAACTTCTAGAATAAGATAAAATGATAGAATGTAATAGCATTGAAATAACATGAAGTAAATGATAATGTTAAAGAGGATGAGAGATAGAAGAATCTCACAAAAACTCAAGTAGTGGAGCCTCCAAGTAGTAGATATCTTCAACACCTGCATACATAATATCTAGAGAGAATGTTGGTGCTATATAGGGGTTTGCCTCAATCAAACCCTCATTTTGGTGTTCCCAACTCCATGGACAACTAGATAGATAGAGATAAATAAAGTATGTGATGAATTATAGAAGAAAACACCACTCGAGGAGGAAAACCCGTATCACAAAATATAGGTGATAAAAGCAATCCTCACATGAAGAGGAGAACCCATATCACAAAATATAGATGCAATAGATAGGGGATGCGTGAAATCCCAAGATGCTCAAGGGCACAAAATAAGCAAGGTATCAACTCTGAGGCTTAAGGAAGACAAAGGGAGGGATAGTTGCAAGAGCCAAGAGAGCTACAAAGAGCACTATAAAAACTTGAGAGTGTTGATATAACAAGTTGTATGGAGTTGTACAAGCAAGATAGTAAGAGCAATATGGAAGAATGTCCAAGATAGAAGCCAAGGAGGAGAGGAAGCTAGTAGACCAAATGGATATAAGAGATAACTTTTATAGAGGGAAAATAAGATTCTTCAGTCATTACAAGGTGTCCTAAGCCATTACCACTGACAAAAGAGGTTGACACATGGAAAAAATGCTCAAAAATGATTGTTTGAATTCCAGAATGTCACAGGACACTAGCATGACATATGGAAATCTAGGTGGTGTGCTAATGTCTAGACACATTACACTACAAAACGAAAAGAATAGGAAAAGAACAAGGTTTGATGTAAAGATGATGCATGTAGATAGTTGTTGAAAAGGGGTTTTTGATCACCTTGATAGGGAAAAATGTTGATGCAAGGGCTAAAATGTGCCTACAAAAATGCTAGGGGAGTGGACACTAAATCAGATGAAAGAATGCATGTGAAATTGCAAGGGGTGCAATTTTACAACATTACATGTTTCCCCTACTTTAGCAGGTATATGAATATAAACTAATATGCACACTAAAGGAAATACACTAAACATAAATAACATCATAATGCCAAAAGGATACTGTAGAGGAAGCATACAACTCTTCAAACCAAAGAAGCTTGTCACCAGGCTGTACCTGCAAAACAAACACATTAGACAAGAAAAACCTGCATAAGAAAAAAATGTTAGAACATAAACATCCACTAAATCATGGGGTTAGAACATATAAAACACACACTCACAATAAACTAAAGGATCTTAGTGAGAAAAGTTAAAGAGACCTTGATGTAAAAGGTTTTCTTAGTACTATGCATCATCCCTAAATTAAAAATAATAACACAGAATAATTCTAAAATGAATAGAAGAATGTAAGGATCAGTTGCTTCAAGAGAAGAATGCACCCAAAAGTTAGGGAAGAAAACAATATCAAAGAGAGAAAGAGCATATACTTAGGATGCAGAAGATGCATATCTTCAATCTGGTATACACAAATGAGAAGAAAGAGAATTTAAGAGAGATGGAGAAGCTAGAAAGGAATGAAAATTCCAAGAGAGATGGCTCCAAAATTCCTCATATCCAAGGAGAGTTGAAAAAATGTGCCATAGATCTTTAGACCTATGAAAGGTGAACAAAAGGCTCTATAGGTACTCTCTCCTATAGAGTTGAAAAAACTACACTAGAGGCCTCTAGACCAACAGTGAATAGATCCCACAAGATGAAAGTTCTTTATAGGTCCTCATACTTGTAAATAATGCACCCCAAGTACTCTCTCCTAAGGGAAGCCTGATGCGAGGGGTCTCCGTAGAGTCAGATTGGAAAGAGACTTCACAGGAACACTTGCAAAGCAACATGTTGATCTATAGATAAAACATGTTGGAAGACAAAAGGCCACGTAGGTAAGCAAGTAGATAGTCATGTAGACAGTCTATAATATGAAAGCTTTCAAAGAGGTCCCTCAGGAACCCTTCAAAGAGAAGGGGTCCACAAAAGGGACACACTATTTGAAAAGCAAGGTCTAGTCAAGCTGCCTCCAAGCTAGATGCCATAAAATTCATTTGAGAGAAAGGCTTTCAAAGGGGGTCCCCTCGGGAACCCTTGAAGACAGCAAGGGGCCCACTCAAGGGGACACTATAATTGAAATATAGAGAGAAGAGAGGTGGTCCTTAGAAAGACACACATTTCCAGAACAAGTTATCACTACCCCCAACATATAGGGGAGGAGAACCATGCAAAATACTTAGAAAATACATGATAGAGGTAGACCTCGATATCACTTATCAGGTAAAGAAGAGGTAGTTGTATCAACAAATAGATGAGTGATGGCATATTATTCATGAAGTTGTCATATTTTATCCTTCAAGGCCTTACATTCACTGGTGGAATGACTAGGAATTTGATGGTATGCAAAAAAATAATTTTTTTCATCATCATGCTTATGAAATTTCTTACATGTAGGAGAAGGAAGAGTAATCAAGTATACTTTAAGAATACTCAACCAAATATTCTCTTGCTTAGATAACTAATGAGGAGTAGGAAGCAACCCTTTCTCTTGTGGAGAAAGACTTAATTGCTTACAAGAAGAAGACATGAAGATAGAAGATAATCAAAGATGAATCAATCCAAGAGTGAGGTTGAGCAGGAATCACATCCACATTAAACTATGGTTTTTATTTATATTGTTCATTTGAGCAACCAAGCCCCAAAATTTTCTTATGAGGAAGTAATTCTATATGGACCTAAATGCCTTGTTCATTACGCCCACAACCTTTACGCCCATAACCATATTTAGAGACAAGCTTAAAGCCAAGGCCATAATGTGTTAGCAAATATTGAGAAGGAGGAGGATCTTCATAGAGAGAAATATTCCCAAAATGGGGTTCACACTCTTCTACGGGATCACAATCATCCTTCTCTATAGGAATACCAACATTAAACTCTTTAATAGAAGTGTGATCATCTTCCTTAGAAGGAGGATCAACACTAAGAATATTACAATTTATGTTCATGTCATCCTGCGATATTTAAGAATAACCATCTTTGATAGCAGGTTTGGATGATTTTATCGGAAGGTTCAAGTGGACTGGGTTGACTTTTCATTCACAAATGAAGGATTTCATAGAGTCTAGAGAACCCCAATCATCACCAAGACATGCATTTTCTTGGGAAGAGGTAGAAGGATCAAACTTAAAATTTCTTGCTTCAGAAGGATCTTCTTTAGGGACATCTATCTCAAGAGTATCCTTTATAGTAGGTACTACTGGAGTAAACATCAACACATTGGAAGACACCGAAAGAATAAGGGTAGGAAAAACTAAAAACTGACTAGCAGTTTCCGTCTCACATAAGTGCATAGCCTTAGGGTCAGCCTTAACTATGACCACTTGATTATTACAACTGAACTTAATACATTTATGCAAAATAATTTTTCCATGAATCCATGTGGTCTGTCAAGAAGAAAATTATTTTGTAATTTTTCTGACATAACATATAAAAGGTTGGGTATAGTAATGGGTCCCAACCTCAAAGGAAGGACTATCATGTGTAGGGCTTGTCGATTGACATTATCAAACCCATGAATGGAAAGAGGAGAAGAATTAAGAGAAGATGAATCAGTGTCAATGTTGACTATAATCATTAGAGGGTCTACTTGCTTCTGTACTTCTGGAGGTGGGAGTTCCTATGGATAAAACATAATATTCAATAGATCCAGACGAATATGGACTATCAACACATCAACATCTACTGACCTAGTAGAAGAGGGAAGGAGGATCTTTTGCAAGGCTTCTTGAAGCATACCTTGGTAAATTTGAGCAGAGTGAAGCAAGTCCCATAGTGAGATCTTAGCAAGAGTAACCTGAAGTTGCTCGAAAAGATCATAATCACTAGGTACTTATTTGTAGATTTAGGAGCTTGAGGAAGGATTGGTTGTTTATTCATTCTATCCTTATAATTATGGGCTACTGCTCTATATGAGAGATCCATAAAAAGATCAAGAGAATCGTTATCAAATGGGGCACCATAAATAGAAAAAAATCATTTAGAAGGACTAGCTAGAGCCAGATAAATAACTAGTCTCTTAGGCCTTTGAGGGGTAGTAGAGACATAGATTACATTTATAGAATCATCACAACTAGTGGAATAATTATTTTAAGAAACATGCTTAACATCTATCCTTGAAGGATCTGATGTTAGTGAAGCTTCATCATTTACTAATACATTGTCTCTGCAAGAGAGTGAATTGGGATAAAGATGAGATTCACCATTCACTAATGCATCATCTCTAGAAGAGAGTGCATTGGAATGAAGGGTAGATTCATCATTCATGAATGCATCATCTCAAAAAGAGAGTGCATTGGAATGAGTAAAAGGTAGAGTAACATTAAGAAAGGTATCAATTATTTCATCCTCTTGCACCAAAATATCCTTAGAAGGAATCTTAGGAGAGGGATCAACAAAAAATAATAAGGAGAGAACAACTCATTTTCACACGCTTGTAAGAGAACTTGTTGAAGTTTCTTAACAAAGTTGGAAAGGGATAGAAGGAAGAAAGATTAAAAGTATGTTTTGAAATAGAAATATAGACAAGCCAACTGAAGGAAAGAATGTATTCCTATTTCCATCATGGGATGGGGTTTGGGGCAGCACCCTGAAATTTTTTGGGGGAAGGATAAATCTTTGATTTCTCATTTTTTTATATAGGAGTTTTCATGTCAGGTTCACCAAAATGTAGAGAAGGGGGATTCACTACTCATGAGTCTCTTTGCTCTCAATAGATTCCCAAGGGGAGAACTAACCTAAACTACCTCAAGGAACAATGTCAGATTTACATAATTAGAAAGATAAAATCATAGATGTTTTCTAGATAGACTAACGTGATCTCAGTCAAAGGATGGCAACGTAGGTCAAGGATGACAATGCGGTGCACTGGCATCTCACTGGCATGCTAACATCCATACAAACCAAAAATTGATTTTATCATAGAGAACAACAAAGTGACTACTAGCAATTTGATTACTGTGAACTTCAAGAATGTAATAAAATGAAATAATGTAATAGCATTGAGATAAAGTGAAGTAAATGATAAAGTTAAAGAGGATGAGAGATAGAAGAATCTCACAAAAACTCAAGTAGTGTAGCCTCCAAGTAGTAGATATCTTCAACACTTGCATACATAATATCTAGAGAGAATGTTGGTGCTATATAGGGGTTTGCCTCAATCAAACCCTCATTTTGGTGTTCCCACCTCCATGGACAGCCAAATAGATAGAGAAAAATAAAGTATACGATGAGTGATAAAATAAAACCCCACTTGAGGAGGAGAACCCGTATCTAAAAATATAGGTGATAAAAGCAATCCTCGCTAGAGAAGGAGAGCCCATATCAAAAAATATAGATGCAATAGACAGGGTATGCATGAAATCCAGAGATGCTTAAGGGCACAAAATAAGCAAGGTATCAAGTGCAAGGCTTAAGGAATCCAAAGGGAGGGATAGCTACAAGAGCCAAGAGAGCTACAAAGAGCACTGTAAGAGCTTGAGAGTGCTATTGTAACAAGTTGTATGGAGTTGTACATGAAGGATAGTATGAACAATATGGAAGAATGTCCAAGATAGAAGCCAAGGACAAGAAGAAGCTAGCAGACCAAATGGATTGAAGAGGAAATTTAAAGACAGAAAATAATCTTCTTTAGTTGTTACAAGGCCTCCTAAGCCATTACCACCAAAAAAAGAGGTTGGAAAGTGGAAAACATGCTAAAAAATATTTGTTTGAATGCCAAAAGGTCATAGGGCACTAACAGGAAAACATAAGGTTTTATGCAAAGCTGACACATGAAGATAGCTGCTAAAAAGGGGTTTTTGAGCACCTTGAGAGCGAAAAATGCTAATGCAGGGGACAAAATGAGCCTACACAAATTCTAGGGGAGTGGACACTAAAGAAAATGCAAGAATATATGTGAAATTGGAAGGGGTGCAATTTTATGACATTACAACATCACTTTATATTAAAAAACATAGACGTGTGGAAATATTCTACTGCAATCCTATTGGAACTTTCCTTTCCAAATTTATTACAAATATTGAATATGCAGGTAAAGTGAATACAATGATAAATTTCACATGGAAACCTCCTTTGAAATTGAATTACAAGTTTACCCTAGAACTCTAGACACCAAAATACAAAATGCAAGATCAAATAAGAACTTATGTTCCTTTTTTCAACATAATATTTTTTTTCTTTTCCACAACTTGTATTGTTTCCAAGCCTCCAAGACACCCTTCATCAAGAAACCTGAAAATAAACTAGTAAGGAAAAACAACTATGTTTTGATGGCTCTCCACCCAACCATAGATTTGATGAACAACACACCCCTGAGTGAGGGTGTCCACTTAGCAACAACACAACTTACAATACAACATAAAGACCAAATACATTACATGGTGCACACACATGAAAAGAATGCAATGCAAATCTACCACTTTGGTTTTCCCAAGGGAAACCAAAAAAGGGGGAGTAGGGGCTCAACCAAAAGGGGTGTATAAAGAATGTCATCATGATCACATCCCCACATAACAACCCCATATAAACTCCACACAAGCACCACCATGACAATACACCAATCACCACATCACATCCTCACAACACCCCTTATCCCTCCACTCAAGTATGCAAAATACAAGGGGATTCTCACATCTAGTGAAAAGGAAGGGTACTCATACCGGTGATTTCCATCATCTAAGAGGGATACTCATGGCCCAAAAAGGAATCCCCTGAGTGTGGGAGCCACACCCACCCAATATCCCTATACATTGGAGGACCAAAAGCTTATATATACAGAGGGGGTCAAATCCCATAAGAACATACACAACAATAATGGAAGCAACACATAATGAAAAAGAGAACAAGAGCATTACACATGAAAACCATAGAAAAGGTCCTTCAAAATATTTTCCATAAAAGTATGCATACAAGAACAAGAGAGAGGAATACCTTCAAGAGCAATAATCCCAACAATGGATGGATCTTTTTTTCCTCCTCCAAGATCTCCTCTTCCTCCTCTCCAAAATATTTAAAAAGAAAGAAACTTTAGAATGAAATGATAGAAAATTGATATGGTAACCCCTTTCTCTCTATAAGGAGGGGGTTATAAAAGGGAAGAAAGAAGTTACTCCCTCCCAACTAACTCGACTACCAAAACCATTTCCCCATTTTCGCCACTTTTACAAAGGGGACATAAAAAGGGTCATAAACATTTTAAAAAGGAAACAAAAGATAAAAACAAACTCCTAACCCTTATACCTAAGGCATGGGATATTCCCCAAACATAGAATATACCCAAATTTTTCTATAAAGGCTTTCAAAACTTCATTTTAAATTACAAGGATAATGTTAACACAAGAGAAAACCAAAAATATAATACCAACATGGAATAATTTTAACTTAATGTCAAGACTTATGAACCAAGGACTAGGACAAACACAATATATCAAGACAATAGGTGGCTAAGTGGAACCCTCATATTTATATATGTTGAAACCCCTACACACTCACAAAATATTTTAGTATGATAGGAATATGTATATGCATGTACATAAAAGTAAATGCATTTAATAATAGTGACATGATCGAATAACCTTCATAAAACATCATATATAATCATCATGATAAAGTGCATAAATCAAAATCACATCCAACTTATCATACTAGAACATGACATTCAATAACATCACATCTGAAGTATAATAGATTGTCATCATCAACATCGAAAGTAACAGGAGTACCAAGAACATATAAAAATGAAATGTGCTAGGTACATGATCCAACTGAAGAAATAAGTAGGTACAAGTAGGGGGGCCTCACATCTTCCCCCCCTAAGATTAGGCTTACTCCTAAAAGTAAAATAAGGATAAAGTGTCTTCATAAGTGCAACATCCTCCCAGGTGATAGAAACCTCATTATATCTATCCCACTGCACCCTGACTTGGTCCAATTCTCACCCTCAGAGCACCAAGGTTTGTCATCCTAGAAAACATATTGGATCCATGGCCAATTGCCAGTCCTCATCCACCTATAAACCATTCCACTCCAGTATGTGAGAGGTATCATGAATGTATCTCCACAAAACAAAGATATGAAAAACATTGTGCACATGAGACAAGCTAGGTGGCAGTACTAGATGGTAAGGAATGGGTCCCACATCCTCCAACACCTCAAATGGTCCTACAAAATGAGGAGATAACTTATATCCATTTCTATAATGGATTGGACTCTCATGTGTTCACACCATCATGAAAACATTATCTCCAATTGAGAAACTCCAATCCATCATCTTCACATCCACATACTTATTTTTCCTATCATATGCCTCTTTAAATAGCTGCCTGATCAAAGCCACTCATTGTTCCATTTCTTGGAGCAAATCAAGACCAATCACTATACAATCTTCAATGTGATCCCAAATTAATGAATTCTAGCAAGGTCTACCATACAGAGCTTGGTATGGCATAATGCACAAAGAATTATGGTGACTATTATTATATGAAAAATCCATCAAGTAAAAATATTCCTCCCATTTGGATTGATGATCCATTACATACATCTGCAACATATCCTCCAATATATGATAGACCCTTTCCATCTGCCCATCTATTTCAAGGTGGTAGGTAGTTTTGAAGTTAAGTTGTGTACCTAGAGGTTGTTATAGAGACCTCCAAAAAGTTGATGTAAAAACTAAATATCTATATGATATGATCTTCCAAGGTAGCCCATGAATTCTAACTATATCATTTACAAATACTCATGCCACTATAGTCCTGACTAGAGATAAGTGTACTACTTGGTCAATTTATCAACTGTTACCATGATATCATCATGTTTCCTAAATGATAGAGGCAATCCCACAATGAATTCCATAGAAACAACATCCCATTTCCACTCTGAGATCTCATGTGGATACAACAAACCTATTGGATGTTGATATTTATCCTTAACGCTCTGGCATTCCAAATACTTGGTTACAAATTCTGCTATATCTCGTTGCATCCTAGGCCAATGGTAGAGTTTCTTGAGATCAGAATGCATCTTCTTGACACCTGGATGAGCTATGTATGGTAACCTATGAGCCTTAGCCAAGGTCACTGGCCAAAGGTTACCCCTTAAAGGTACATAGGTTCTCCCTTGATGGTACAATAACCCATCCTGATCCAGTGAAAACCCTAGGTACTTACCTTCCAAGGGTTACTGGGAACCCAAATACTATTCAACCTCACAATACCATTCATCTCAAGGTAGGAATTATGAAATTTAAGTCTTTAGATTTGAACATAAGGATATGGACATCAATTTGTGCCTATGCTTGGTAAGATAATTGGAAACAACATCTTCCTTACCCTGAATATAGTGGACATCAAAATCATATTTGCATAGAAATTCCTACCATCTTCTTTGGCACACATTTGAATTGGGTTGTGTGAATATGTACTAGAGGCTTCAATGATTGGTATACAACTCAAAATGATGGCCCAAAAGGAATTTCCACCATCGATTCAATGCATGCACTACTACTGCTAGTTCCAAGTAGCTAGTGGGGTAATTAAGTTTGTGGCTTTTAAGCTTCTGAGACTGATATGATATTGCTCTACCTTCTTGCATTAGCACAACCCCTATTCCATCTAATGAAGTAGTTGTGCAAACTGTAAACTCTAGGGCTAGATCAGGAATGACTTAAATAGGTGCACTTGTTAGACATTCCTTGATAGTTTGGAAAGCCTACTCACACTGTTTTGTCCATATGAACTTTTTCCCTTTTCATTGAAGAGAAGTGATGGGGTGAGCAATCTTGGAGAACCCTTCGACAAAGCATCGATAATATCATGCGAGCCCCATGAAACTTCTCACTTCTGACACATTGGTGGGGGATATCAATTCTACTATTGCTTTAATCTTGGATGGAATAATGGATATACATTCCCTAGAAATGATGTGCCCTGAATACTAGATCTCCTTTTGAAAGAAATAACATTTTTCTAAGTTAGCATATAATTGATGTTTTCTCAAACATTGCAAGACTTGATGGAGGTTTTCTTTATGTTATTTTGCATTCCTTGAATAGATCGAGATGTCATCTAAAAATATCAACACAAATCGATCCAAGAAGGTTATAAAAATATCGTTCATCAAGCTCATGAATACTGCTAGGGTATTAGTTAACCCAAAGGGTACAACTATAAACTCATAGTTCCCATATAGGATTTTGAAAGCAATTTTATGGATGTCTGCCTCAATAATCCTTAGCTAGTGATACCTTGATTTGATATCAATCTTGGAAAAGAACTTGGCTTCCTTAATTTGATCAAATAAATCATCAATACTTGGCAAGGGATAATGATTTTTGATTGTTAACTTATTCAATTGCCTATAATCAATGCATAGTCTGAGGGAACCATCCTTCTTCTTCACAAAAATTATTGGATTTCCCCATGGAGATACACTTGATCATATGTGGCCCTTCTCCAACAACTCTTCCAATTGTAACTTAAGTTCATCATGTTCTTGTGTAGTCATTTTTTGTGGAGTCCTTGACACTGGCTAGGCTCCAAGAACTAAGTGAATATGGAATTCAACTTCACGCTTGCGGGGAAATCTTGACAATTCTAATCGAAAGACATAAAAAAAATCCTTAAGTATGGGATGATCATCTAAGGATACCTCCTTCATTTCCTTCAGATTCTTCTGACTTGTCCCCAATGGTGATAGTGAACAACTGACAACCTCTCCTCATGCAATGCTTAAGTTACATAGCTGAAATCATTCTTAGTGAAATTGGCCTTTGACTCCCCACTATCATAGCTGGCTAACCCAAATCATCCAAACACTCAACTCTTTTATTTTACAATCAATATTTGCTTGATGAGAATTGAGCCAATCCATGCCTAAAACATCATATGACCCCAAAGGGCTAACTATAAGATCAATTATTTTTTGAAAAAAGAAACACCCAAATGACACCCTTCAACCATGGAATCAACAACCACCTTGCTCCTTGAGGCTAACTCTTCCTCCCATTTTTCTTGTTGTCTAGTTGACACTAGCTTGGCTCATTCTACCAAGGAAGGAGAAACAAAAGAATATGTGGCCCTTGAATCTATCAAAATATTTGTAGAAATACCATCTATTATACCTGCCATGCCAATTATCATGCCCTAATGATCTACTTGATGATTATCTACTATAGCAAACAACTTGTGAGATTTACCCATGTCACCCACTGCAGGCTTTGATGTACCTATTTTCTAGCTAACTCCAAATCCCTATGGGAAATTCCTAGCCAAATGAACTACTCCAGTACATACATAATATGGCCCCCATGTATTTATCTACATTATGAGGGCCTTGCTACATTAAGAAGCACTTGGCCTGATGGAACCACTTTTCCTCCTTTGAATGAATCCTGAGTATAGTGAGTAGTGGATAGTCCTACACCTTGATTATGTGGAAATTGATCCCTTCGAGGCCCTTGAGTACGCCATAGCCTATTTTGGGCCCCTTGCTGACCCTGATTTGATATTTTTCTTGATCCCTATTGTTGTTGTTGTTGTTTCCTTTTATTTTTTGTATTTGGTCTAGCTCCACCTCTTTTGGGGCAAGGGAGGCTTATGAAATACTTTCTCTGGCTGGGTTTGATTTTGGTTTCTAAACTACTCTTGAGCATCTTGAGCCTTCCCATGTACTTCTTCTATTAAGGCTTTCTCTACTACAACTTTTAAGGTTTCAAGTTTTTCCATCCTTACAGGTCTAGATATGCTTGGGTTTAGTCCTCTAACAAAATGATTGACCATTAAATTCTCATCTTGAATGTAGTCCACATATTGAATCAAATTTTAAAAAATTCTTTCATATTGACTAACTGTAAGGCCTTTCTATTGTAGGTCATGGAACTCAACTATCTTGTTTTGCCTGTAGTGCTTTGAAATGCAGCATTCCTAGAAATTCTACAAAAATACTTCCCAAGTTAGAGTTTCTAAAACCAAGTGGTGTTTCTGCTTCTCTTACCTCTACCAAGTAGAATAATTTCCCATTAATTCAAGAATTTCAAAGTGTACCTTAAAATTACTACCATATGTGCTCAACCCAAAGCATCTTTCCAAGTTAAGTAGCCAAGCTTCTGCCTCACTTTTGGTGGTGGATATCAAAAATATGAATAGTTTGAGATGCAACAGACCTCTACTTTGCTTGGACCCTATATCTTGATGTCCCCTTGGCCAATACCCCATCTCCTGGTAAGGTGTACCATGGACACAAGCTTAGGCTTTATCATAAACCAACATCAAAAGAAGAGTTTACAACTAAAATTCAATCAAGGATTAATTTTTTTATGAAGGAATAATTTTATTCTTTAGGTGAAGTATCTTGTTCTTAATACTGTTTGGTTTCCATGAATAAAGAGGGTAAATTGAAAACTAGAAATGGCAGTTTACCTTCAAAAAAATTATTCAAAAAAAATTGAAAATTTAAATAATAATGATAATATTTTTTTTCTAATCTTCTTGTCTCTTGTAGGTACAGGTTTCGATAGATTGTGATGGCTCCTCACAAAACTAGAAAGATCTTGATGGCTCCTAATCACATCAAAAATCAATTCTTTAATGAAAGTGTTGATTAAATATTCAAATTAATTTAGCTCTTGATGGTTCCTAATTGCTCCTGATCAGTTGTTCTCAATATTTTAAAGAAGACCTTGAGAGGAAGACTTCTGATAGCTCTAAGTTAATAATGACCAGTTGATACAATTCACAAACATTTAAAAATAAAGGAATTAATATAGTTAGAAGCTTTCAGCTTCATTATTTTGCTAACTTGTTTGTTCATTATGTAGGTATAGGTTCATTTGATATCCCATATTTTTATGGTTTGACATTATAGCGTGTGGAGAAAAGTGGGATCCCACAAGGGTTAACCCCAACATGCTACCATTTTTAATTTTAAAGGGACAAGCACGTAAATGTATTGCATTTATCAACTGTGATTAAGTGCACTATACAATCTAGTGAACTCTGACAGATTTTTTGTTTTGAAAATAGCGAAGGCTATTCTAGCTTACTCTGCCATCAAATATATCATCTGTCAACATCAATGTCATTTCACACTATCGAGATGTAGGCATTTATATGATGTATTTATTTTTGAAAGTTTAAATGCATTAAATTATTTATCATAAAGTTATTATAGAGGTCATGCCATCATGTTAAACACCAAGTATAATTTATTAAGTAGTTAGAATATGAGGTGACATTACTTGCTTAGTCTTCAAGTAATTATTATGAATTATTGGTTTAGAAAAAGTGAGCACTACGACAAGATCAATGAATGTACTTTCACCACATTTCGTTAGCAATTTTTTTTTTAAAATCATTGGTGAGAAGTTTCAAGCATGCGAAGCGTACTTCATAGCAGCTAAACATAATGGCAGATAAAGGAAATTTAATGTCTAAGTGGAAGTAGTTATGAGCTATTTCAAATTCATGTGAAAAATAAAAAATCTCATTTTCATTTATGCAATATTTCCATTTTTGCATTTTCTCCTGACTAAAATTGTTCCTAAATTTCTCAAGTTCTCGATCTATCAAATATGGGTTACAAGAGAATGGCTAGGCCAAAAGAGGCTATAATAGATAGTGAAACCATAAGATGGTTGCAAAAATTGGGTTGGTTAGACCTCATTCTCAAATATGAAGGGTATGAGTGGGATGTGATTCAATAATTTTTCAGAAATTTTGACATAAAATTCATGGTGTTAAGAGGAGAAGCTATTGAGGAGTCTACAACCATCATTAGTGCACTATCTAGAATTCCTGCAAAAGGAGAAATTGGGAAACGAGGTCAACATGATTTAAAGGAGCTTCTAGAAATATTCCATGTTGAGCTTGAGCTTTTCCCACTTTCCAAATCCACAAAGGGAAGAATAAGGGAATTGAGTGAGAAAACCTCCAAGAACCCTAGTCATCAATTTTCCGCTGCTTAATGAAATACTTTACCTGGAAAGGATAATTTGCGATAGTTTTAGGGTCAACTCTTTGGTTGTTGATTCATATTTGTCATGGGGAAGCTAAGTTATAGGTAAGGATAAATCTACCTGCATTTTGGTTTTCATAAATTAGTGATATGAAAATGAAATGTAAAGAAAAAAAGAGTAGAATAACACATCATGGGTTAATGCATTTAATTGTTAAGAACCATTTTATGCAAAAATGAAATGGTGAGGAGAGATGGAGACATTTTTTATGAATACTAAGGGTGATGGTTCTAGAAAATATAAAACCCCTATAAGTAGTACTTTGAAAGTAGACAAGAAAAAGAGCTCAAAGAAAGCTGGGGATAAACCTATAGGGAGGCCACAAAAAAAAGATTTTGAGGAGGTATAACCTTAAAGAAAAAGAAAAGAAAAAGAAAAAGAAACCTCAGAAGAGAATAAAACTAAAGAAGAAAGCAATAAAAAATAAAAAGAGGATTGAGAAGAAAGAAAATTTGAGAAAGTGGAAAAAGGGTAAAAAACTTGAAAAGCTTGAGGAGAAAGAAAAGTTAAAGAAAGGAAGAAAGAGAAAAGCTCAAAAATCTCCTATAATTCAAATTGAGGAATTTGAGGCAGAAGAACCTGAAAAAGGAGAGGACTATTATCGATCAGTAGGAAACAACTCCCTAGAATTATTTTCTAGTTCTCTTGTTGAAGAAACTTCTATTTCAAGTATTACTTTTTAAGAAGAAAGCAAATTTGTTGCTCAAGGATATCCTGTCAAACCCCCTATTGTCTCCATTATTGTAGGTGAAAAATAAGATGAGCCCCAAATTCATAATGCTACCACTAGTTCTCCAACCCAGCTCAGTGAGCAAACAAAGGAAATATTTATCCATGCAGAGGGAAAACAACTCTTAGAATAGCAGGAAGAGTCTGATGATAATTTAAACTAGAGGAAAGATGAAGAACACCAAGTTCAAATTGTACTTAGATTATCCAGGTTGGAAAGAGAAATATAGGAATATAAAATATAGAATATGATACTAGAAATGAAATTAAAACAAAAAGATAAAGAAATTTTAAAGTTTGAAATAGGGGTAGAAAAATTGAAGTTGTTGCTTCAACATGATACAAACGAGTTGTCGACATAGCTGGAAAGTATCAAGGAAACCCTAGGAAATGTAAATGGACAATGTCCACAAAAGGATAATGAAATTCAAACCTGGTTGAAGGAAGAAATATATAAATGGCAATGAGTGACTCCTGAGAAGGAATAACTAGAACAAACAATATCTGATCCGGAGGATTTTTATCAAAATTTTGAAGTTCCTCATTTTTCTCCAAAAACATCATCAAAAAATATTGGGAATTCTGACACTAATGTGACTCGAACGGAGTTAATCGGAGCTACGGTGCTCGAGATACACTCGGTCAAACCCTCAGTCAACTCAAAGACCCAAGTCAAAAAAGGTCAAAAATCAAAGTTGTCAAGAGTGGTCAAGACCGGCGTCAGTGAAAAGAGCTCATCGCAAGCTTTCCAACGACATTCGTTTCATCAAAATTGGAGTTTTTTTGCCTGAGTTACAAGTAGTCAAAGTCGGCCAATCATGTTTGGACACGTGGCAGTCCACTCAATGCCACATCATCAGTCCAGTTAGTGGACACATCACTATGAAGTCTTTGACTGGTGAATGAAATTTTGATATGGCATCATCTCACCCCTCCACGTGGCAAGCCATTATAGGAAAAAGGTGGCATAATATTTTTATAAACAAAAATATAATAATAAAAAAATAATAAATAATAAAATATATAAAACAAATAAAAAAATAATTAAAAATGCCACATTCTTTTAATAAACGTGAGCTCTCCTATATTAAAGGATCTCCACCTATCTTAAAGCCCATATTAAAGCCACCCTATTTTAAAGCCATGAGTTTTGTTTTAAAAACTTTCTATGTTATTTTTAAAAGCCTATTTTCAAGGAATCCCTATTTTAAGGGATTTTAAACCCTTTTTTTTATTATTATTACCCCTATTCAAAAGGGATAAACTCCTATAAGATAGCAATGGGATTATTTTCAAGGGAAAAAATTTAAAATATCTCCTTAAAAAATATATATGTAATCCTGTAAGAGTTATCAAAACAAAATTATAGGGATTATTATTTTCCTTAGTAAGCCCAAAATTATAAGGGCCCTGCAATATTTATCTTGAAGAGATTTTATTATGTAACATGAGATTTCTTTTGGATTTACATGTAAATTTGGGGAGATTGTAAATCAAGTTGTTATACACCAAATTGGGTAAAATTGGTGTATAAAAAGGGATAAATGGGTGAGAGTTTGTAAGTGTGTTTTAGCTAATTATTTTTGTAAGGAATTTTGGAGGTGATTTTTGTAAGTGGAGAGTTGGGATTTTTCTTTCTTGGAGAAATCTTATTGTAACTTTGTACTTTTGGAGAAGCTTGTTCCCGTGACTTTGGAAGTGCATTTTCAGATTTCTTTGTAATCCAAGGGGAGGCTATGCCGAAGATTGTAACCGAGTTTCTAGAGGAATAATTGGATCGGTCTACTCTTTGGAGAGGGACCTGGAGATGTAGTCACGATTGTGGCGAACTCTGTTATCAGATTGTTTGCACTTTCTCTCTTCTTCTCTCTTACATTATGGTTATCACCTTGATTTTTAAAGCATAATTTCAATAATGTACACTTGTTTTTGAGTTTCCATTAAATTGTTTAAGTTAAGCATTCAATTATGCAATTAGTCTAGATCCTAAATCAGATCAATATCCTCTAGGTATTTATCACTAGCAAAGAAAAATCCCCAAGGAAAATCAACAAGTTCATGGTATCTTTCCCTCATAACTATGAAATAAAAGCAATTAAACATATAGCTTCAAAACAAGATTGAAAAAGTTACTAAAGAAAAAGATGAAGTAGAACAGAGGGTAGCTAAGGTAGTTGACATCGCTTTTGCAATGGTAGCTACTAGGAAGCCATCAGGAATGTATTGTTTATTTCCTAGAGAAATATTTTTAAAATGGAAATTAAATTAGTTGGTATTACAAAGGCGTACTAACTTTAGAATAGACAATTATTTTCTTTAATCTTATTTCAAAAGTCATCGAAGCATCCAAAATTAAATGTGTGAATTTTATCAGCATGCTTTTATTATGGGAGATATAGATTATTCTCTCCTTAATATTTATTTTGGGGAGCTTCAAATAAGATCATTTGTCTCCATGTTGCAAAATTAGATTGAATGGTGAAAAAGAATGGAAGAATATAGAGAGGCACAAAAAAGTTTGATCTACCCATGAGGGGAGAAAGACCTAATACAACTGATTACATTGAAAAATTCAGATTAGTTCCCAAACTTAATGATGTCCCAATATATTTCTCTAACCTATTAAAAAATATTGCATGTTTCCAAGATGTAGAAGGTACATTGACTCCATTGGCTCATGAAGCATGCATTGAAAGATACAACTCCATTCTTGAATCATTGAGGAGAAGAGAACCCATCAATCCTAATAATATCATATGGAGTTTGACAAAGGTTAGACATGTCATCAGTTTGATAAAGAAACAACAAGAATTATGGATTGGAATGAGGTTTAGAAGTCCAATCATCATCACTCCTACTCAAAAAATCAATGCACTAAAGAGTATTCCAGATAAATTCTTAAAATATTGGTATGAAATCCTAGAATAGAATCATGGCTTCACCAATAAACACATGACAAAAAACACATACAAAGGAGGTGTCTTTGATTGTGCCTTATGGATTGAAACTCTAAATAAAGTCATACCAAATGTAATCGATGTGTAACCATGAGGGAATGGTTTAGAACAGGAGCAAGAGAATGATGAGGGGTTGTAGAGACCTCATATATTTTATAAGTTTAATACTTGATACTTTATATTTGAAAAAATAAAATAATGATATTATCTTTTATATACTCCATTTATGAACTTAATTATGCATGAAGATTTAGAATTTGAATACTTTAATATAAATTCTTTTTTTCTTTGAATGAGTGATTAGATGGAATTTAATGTTGTGACTGTTTCATTATTGTGTATATTTAACTCAATACTGTAAGAACATTTATTGATTAGATGAAGTGCTAACCATTTTTCTATTCAAATGAGATTGGAAGCTAACCTATCATGACTCATTAGCTTCAACTATGATACTTGTCAGCTAAACAATAGTTCCAACATTCCACCTCTGTAGTTTTTTTCGAAATCAACTGGAGATGATCATGAGACTTTCATGATTGTACTCCCTACTCTCTAGAATGTCTTTAATAATCTGGAGTTAGTTTGTTTTCCTTCTTTTCCCCACTTTTCAAATAAGAGACTATATATATCCAGTCTCAAGATAGTTAGGTAGTAGAATGTATTAGTTTTTTATTTTCAATAAATTACATTTCTCAATTCTTCATTGAATATTTTGTACTTCACCCCTCTTTAGGAAAATTCAATGCAGTAAGAAGAAGAAAATGAACATTTCTATTGTTAAGATCCCTCTAGAGGTAGAGCAAGGCTTTCTCTTCTGAATGAAGGTGATCTTGAACATTAGTTAAATATTTCATCTTCGTTATTTTTTTATGTTGGAATCATTTCATCAATTTAATGTTAGAATAAATCTTAAATCTAAATCTACATTGTTGAAATATTTGGTTCCATTACCATGTCGATTAATTCAAATCATTTCTACTTTAATTTAGTTCACTTTCCAATTAATTAGATTGTAGATAAAATATTTAATTCATTATTGATAAATGGTTATGTTCTCAATGGAATATGCATAGACAAGGAATTATTACTCGTTAGATTGGATGAATGAGAAATGAAGTAGATTACTTTTGAATTATATTTCAATTTTGTTGATTAATTAGATTTTGAATTCAAGTAAATGTTAGATTCTCATTTTTTTGCAGTTCAATTAAGTTTAATCATTCATTCCTCACAATCTAATTCAACCTGGAATATGGCCTATCTTTGCATTTTTTTTTTTCTGAAATAATTTGTTTTTCACTTTGAATTTTTTAGAATAAGTTGAGTAAGAAAGAAGTTAGAAGAATAACATAGAATAATATAGAGCCACTATCAATAAGGAAGGAACAACTCTAAACTGCTCCTAACAAAACGGACCTGTATAGGAATGAATTTTCACCCCATCTGTACATTCCCCCTTTTCCCTCTCCACTTTAGCAAACCAAGTTCAGAGGCTTAATTGAACCTAAGCTAGCTACTTGTATCCTACTTAGCACTTTTTTTTAGTGTTAGTGGAGGCGTTTCTATTGGGGATGCCCACGTGATGCACAAACGTCCACCCAGTGCACTTATGTCGCTGGCAGATTCATGTGGTTGAACCTACAAAGGTGTTACACTTCTCATTGGGAGTCAAGTTGTAACACCCCCTTCAGTCGTCTAACTTGAATATGGCCATTTTTATCCACTCCTTCAAATTCATCTCTTCAACAAGCTTTTCATCTTCTTCACATCCTCTAAGCATTCAAGCAATCCACTACACACTTCATACATCCATTCTCACAATCTCTCGAGCTCTCAAGCATCATCCTAGCACCTCATTGCAACAAAAACAACACTTCATCACTTTGGTAGAACAAGTTGGGAATGAAACACCATTGCAATAGAGGCTTGAGTACTCTCATTTTCTGCCCCAAGTAACCTTGAGTGCTCTTGGTGGAGGTGGTAAGCTCCCATTCATTTCCTTCCATAACTTGGTTGAGTTAGCACTTTACTATTTTGTAGTGCTTTTGTGCTCTTTACTACTTATTTCTTTATCTCGCTTCCTTGGATGTCCATGGAGGTGGAAACACCTAAATGGGGGTTTGACTAAGGTAGGCCCCTATACAACCACCCAACATTTTTCTCTCTTTCTATGTGTAGGTGTACGTGCTTTGTGGAGCTAGCTAGTGAATGAGCTCTTGTACAAAATCATCTTCGTCACACTAGCTTTCATATATTTACTTTGTCACCTTCGTTTATATTTCTCATATTTCATAATGTTATTTTGCTCTCTTAGAAGTTGCTAGCTAGGCTACTAGCTCATTTTCTAATAAGTTCAAATTATGTTTTTGATCCTCTGGTCATATGGATTCCAGTGCACCTAAGAGACACTAGCACACCGTGCTATCATCCTAGAATTATGCTATCATCCTTAGAAAAAAGAGCTACTTGAGATACAATGTTGAGGTCAAAAACTAGCTTGCCTAGCCTCGTTTTAAATCTTTGGATTACAGAGTGGTTGTAGGACTCTATAGTCCTCATCATTATCATCCTCATACCCTAAACATCCCATCTAGCTGAGGTAAGTTAGGGCAGCCTTCCATTTTGGCCCTCCATGACTTGGGACCTTGCATGTGGAGGTGCCCTTATCTTACATTTTGGTGAACCTGACATGAACCAATTTCTATTCGTCTGTTGGTGTTGAGGCTTCCCTCATGTACTTCGTGACTATTGTGTTCCTAGGTGTTGTGAAGGTTTATGAGCATCACGACCCAAGTCACAAGTTCTGAGTATATCATTAGGAGAAGTGTACGACACCTCCCGATGGAAAGGATGAAGGTCTCTATTGGGTTATCTACAGGCCTTTTCTTTGGACCCATCGTTTGTGTGGCCACACAAGAATAGTTGTTGAGGAGTTAGATGGGATTTATTGACAAGACTGATCATGTTCCCACTCACCTTGCATCTCCTTCACCATCATCAGTGGACAAGCATGAAGATGTGTAGATCCCTATATAATATGTGTTTGCTCTTGCTAGAGGACCTGGCAATTTAGAAAACCATTTGGAAGGCAATATGAAGATGGCTAGGGATGCTTGGGTTCTTAGTGAATTAAAACATATGATGGGTAAATATTGAATGGGCATAGAGCTTCTAACTACCCGCCTCAGTCTCAACGAAGCGTATATTCCTTCGAGCAATCCCAGTTTTACTCAAGGATTCACTTTTGAAGAGCGTGAAGTATAGTTAGGAGTATCAATGCCTCCCGCTTCTGTTTATATGGCCAATGCGGTCCCTTTTATCACTATCCCTTCTATTTCTGAACAACCCAAAACTACCAAAGTAAATAAGGTCCCCTTGGGCTTTAGCTTCACCCCTCCTATCACCTCTAGCAATGGAGGCTTTGGCGAGCTAAGTGGTGGGGGCTTTGGTAGTGGTGGTGGATTCAGTAGGGGAGGTGGTGCTAGTGGAGGTAGCTTCAGTGAAGGTCATGGTGGTGGTTTTGGCGAAGGCCATACTGGTGACGGTGGCTCTTCTAGTGGTTCTAACAAAAATCACATTGGTGGTGATTCTAGAGGTGGCCTTGGTAGTGGTCCTGGGGGAGGTTCATCTGGCCCTCTATCTTCTAACGACCCTATTGTGAACACTCTTCCTTTTAATATGGGTAAGATGCATAGCCAATTGGCGAGTCTTTCCCAAACCTTTGCCCAGCCTATCTTCTACCCTTTCTTTTGACACAACCCATTGTTAGGTGCAATCTTGAACAATACCTTCCCCCAAGGAATGGAAATACCTAAATTCAAATAGTATGGCAGTAAAGGAGACCCATAGACACGTGTCTATCTTTAACACCCTGTGCACAGACTTTTTCCATCATGATGCCTTAATGGCCAAACTATTCCCTTGATCTCTCAAGGACACAATGCTCCAGTGGTATTGTTCCTTTCCTAACAATTCCATTTTATCATTCGACCAACTTGTTAATCAATTTCCTAGAAAATTTCAAGAAAACATCGGGTAGAAGATGACATTTTTAGATCTTGTTTGATATAAACAAGGAGATAACAAAAAAATTACTGATTTCATAGCGCATTACCAAGTGCTCCGCTCACAAATCTTGTATCAGCTACCCGATTCTGACATGCAAAAGCTATTCATAAGTAACTTACAAAGGCCTTGGTAAGAAAAGTTCACTTATGAAATACCCTTCTTTCACGCACTGGTGCGCAACTTTATGAGAATACCAGTAGACGGTTGTTTAGTTCAGGGGATCTTCCTCGTGCTCCCATTCTAAGGGAAAATCCATCGTATCAATCTCTGGGAAAGGTAAGATGGTTACAAATATAGTTGTTGCTACTGATAACAATGACCTCAAGAATAACCAAAATTTCACAAAGTTATCACAATCTTATTCTTTTGTCTTCCAGAAGTTTCTAAAGGATAAGATCATAACTTTGTTAACTTTGAAAACTATTAAAGAGCCTTACCCTAATTAGTATGATGAGAACACTTATTGTCAATACCATCAAGTTAATGGACATGATACTGAATGATGTATGTGGCTACGTCATGAGATACAAGACCACATCGAGGATGATATCATTTGTCTCGATGGAAAAAAAAAAATACTAATAAAGCAATGACAAAAGCTAATAGTGAATTGTAGATATACACTGACCCATTTTCATCACACTCAACTAACATGATTATCAATCTCGTTGATTTTATTACCCAACCCGAGGCCTATGTGAATATGGTCATGGTGAATTCTACTACTCCACCTGCACTCGGTTCGCATGACATTACATTCCGATCACAATATTTTCCCTTAAACAATAAACCCTCGCCTCTCTACATTCTCGCTCACGTAAATGTTAACATTGTGATAGGAGTCTTAATAGACCCCACAAGCTCCATGAATTTTATCAATAAGGAAACATTAGTATTAAATTCAATACAAAAGGAAAAACATGAAGAAATTAAATCTACCATTTGTACACATGACGATGTGTCTTAAATCCTACAGCTTAATAACCTTGTCTATCCTAGTTGGACCCAAAACTGTTGACATAGTTTTTGATGTTACCCTGAAGTCGGATCTATTCAGAGTGAAGCTAGGAATCCCATGGCTAGCTTCCATGAATCAGATCACCTCTGTTATTCATAAGTGTTTAAAGTTTTCCCATGGAGTCGTGCATGTAGTGCATGACACTGGATATCAACCCCTAGTTTCCCATGGTTGATACTCATTGGATCACTTTTGGCCCTCCCCGGTTGGTTTGCTTCCTCCAAGAATGGACCTACTTTGCTAGAATTATGTAAAGTATAAGGCTAGGGGGAAGGGACACCCAAAACTAACCCTTCCTATAATGCAATAGTCAGTCACTTCCTCCTCTTGAGAGGAGAAGGAGAAGGTCATACCGACTGCTCCCCCTTCTATGATGAAAGAGGAGAATTCCTTGCCAGCTTCCTCTCCTTCTCGAAAAGGAAAAGAGAAGATGAATTTTCCCTGAACTACCTCATTCTCTCCCCATTCCTAGGAAGAGTAATGGATGAGTAGGCCCAATGGCTATCTGCTAAGTTCAATGATTCCTCCCTGCCATAGGCCCAAGCTCAAGATCATAGATCTCCCTAATGAATACCCTAGACCATTGTACTATCTTTATAGAAGAAAGAAAGGTTCCCGAAGGGAATTCGATCCACAACCCCCTACCACTCCCACTCCTAAGGAAATGAGTAGGAAGAGGTCTGCTGCCAAGCCTCTTGAGCTGACTCCTCCTACTACTCCTCAACCTATCCCTCCTGCTCCCATTCAAGAATCTGTTCATCTACTAGAAATGATTGTAGTGGACATTCCTATGGTTGAGCAGGAGCCTTCTACTCCTTCATAGCCTCCAACCTCCAGCTCCAAGAGTCAAAGAAATTTCCTCGCGTGTGAACATAAGCATTGGTGAAAGGCTCTCTTAGCTAAGTAAGCCACTTCGCATAGGAGGGAGCAAGAGAGGACCGCCCCTGCTTTAGGGCCTCCTACAATGTTTCCCTCTTCCCTCCCCTCTCCTTCACTCCAGTCTAGTTCTACACTATTTCCAACTTCCACTACAAGTGCAAATGCACCTAGCCCCAAGGAGGTACATGAGTTCATCACTTCTTCGGTGGAGTCACCTTTACTAATGTTCATTCAGGATATTTAGCCTTTTCCAAATCCCGTGGATATGATTAATACCTCAGTTGTATCTGTTGCAGTTCTTTCTTCCTCTTCGCTAGCTCCTCTAGCCTCATCTGTGGGGAGTTCATCTCCTCCAACAAAACAAGGGGTGGAGTGTGGTCCTTCTAACAACAAAGGATGAAAGAGGATTCCACCTTCTCTGCAAGGTGCTCCCGTGTTGACTTGTTCTATCCTAGTGATGGAACTAGTTTTAGCTTCTCCTAAGTTCGTCACTACTCCCGAGTCACTCAGTGAGCCTATCAGTGAATCTCAGGCTTAGCCTGCCCTGTCCACTAAAGTTATACATGATGCTATTTGGGGTGGATGTTTAGCTTTGTGGATGAATTTTTGGCCTTTTCAGGGATCTTCAGAAAGTCACTGACGTTGACTCCACAAGACCTCGGTGGAGAGGACCTCAAGGGTCCCTCTTCCTTGGCCCTTGTTATAGGACAGCCAAAGGCTCCTCCTCTTAACATCACTCCACTATAGGCTCATCCTACTTCCCCCTATGATGATCTAGAGTGGGAAGTGGATGACCTCTTGGTTGATCAATGTTAGTAGGAGGCCTCTTCTTGATCATGTGTGTGTACATGTTTTGTTATGTGTTCCCCCGTGATCATGCTATATGTTCCTAGATGACCCTTGTCACCCCTATTGATGCTTGGATGCAGGCATGGATTTTGTGTTGTGAACCTTCTTTTATTTGTATAATCATTCTTCCATGTTTGTGCTTGACTTTTGATAAATTGGGGACGATGCAAAGCATTGGGAGAATTTAGGCTTCCCTTCCATTTTGACCCATTTTTTATTTTTAGTTTGTCTTCTCATGAATTCTTCTTGATCTGGTTGGGGATTGATGATCTTTCACTTTGCACCACAGTTACATATTATTTATATGAGCTCAAACATATCTGACCCTACTAAACCAGATCCCGCTGTTTCCTTTATTTATGTTTTTCTCCCTTTTTTCTTTACCTTTATCTTTTTCTTTTCTTTGCTTGAGTTTTCCTTCTCATGTGAGAGAAATCTTCTCTTCAACATTTCAACTTTTAGAAAAATCATTTGTTGCCAATGAATTTTTTCTTGAAAACCCTTGCAAACATTCCTTTCCGAGAACAAAATTCAGAATTAGGGATCCTTTTGAAAGATCTCAAGTGTTTTTGCCTAAGGTGGAACAACTACGAACTTCCCCTCACATGGGGGCACTTCTCCTCCTTTATAAAGAGATCCCTTGATGATGGATCGCTTTGAGAAGGAACACCTACTTCTAAACTACACATCCCTTGAGTGGACCCTCTCTTCACAGCGGGTTCGAGAGGGACCCCTTCAAAAGTTTTCAAGATTGTCGACAGTCTGCATGACTGTTCGCTCACTAGCCTATGAGACTGCTTCCTGACTCTACAGAGTCTACTTTCTTAGGTTTCCTCCATGTGAGAGATCTTGGGGGATACCTCCCTACAGGACTACAAGCCTGTAGGGTGCTTCCTTTGAGCTTCCTCCATGCAAGAGATATTGGGGGTGGGTCCTCTACATGACTCAGAGCCTATAAGGCACTTTCTCAAGTTTCTTCCATGTCAGAAATCTTTGGGGTTACCTTCCCTACAGAGCTGCAGATCTGTGGGGTGCTTCCTTGGGTTTTCTTCATGCTTGAATTCATGGATGATACCTTCCCTATAGGACTGAGATCCTGTAGGGCACTTCTTTGGTTATTCTTCATGCTTGAGTTCCTAGAGAATACCTTCCCTATAGGACTGAGAGCTTGTAGGGAACTTCCTTTGGGTCTCCTCCATGCTAGAGTTTTTGGGGGACACCTCCCCTACAGGACCAAGAACCTGTAGGGTGCTTTCTCTCTTCAACTTCATAATTTGGAGCAGCTATGGAGTCCTTCACTTTCCCTCCATATTCAGGTACACCATATCATGGTTTGCTTCCTTGATGGTTCAAGTATACATTTCTAACCTTACACTCTCCTTGATCTACTTTACCGAGCACTCATCAATATTCATGCTCGCTAAATTTGGGGCTAAATGTATAGGAGTGAATTTGCACCCCATGTGTAAATTCCCCTTTTTCCCTATCCACTTTAGAAAACCAAGTTCAGAGACTTAATTCCACCTAAGCCCGCTGCTTGCATTCCACTTGGAACCTATTTTGAGCATCAGTGGAGGCCTTTCTATTAGGGATTCCTACGTGGTGAGCTTACATCCTTGGAAAATTCTAGTGGCTAAACCTACAGAGGTGTTACACTTCTCATTAGGAGTCAAGTTGTAATGCCCCCTTCGCCTGACCAACCTAAATATGGCCATTTTTCTCCATTCCTTCAAATTCATCTCCTCAACAAGCTTTTCATCTTCTTCACATCCTCTAAGCATTCAACCAATCCACTACACACTTCATACATCCATTCTCATAGTCTCTCAAGCTCTCAAGCAACATCCTAGCACATCATTGTAGCAAACACAACACTCCATCAATTTGGTAGAACAAGTTGGGAATGAAACACCATTGTAGTAGAGGCTTGAGTACTCTCATTTTCTCCCTGAAGCAGCCTTGAGTGCTCTTGGTGGAGGTGGTAAGCTTCCCTTCCTTTCCTTCTATCACTTGGTTGAGTTAGCACTTTACTGTTTTGTAGTTTTGTTCTCTTTACTAATTTATTTCTTTATCTCACTTCCTTGGTTGTCCGTGGAGGTGGAATCACCTAAACGAGGGTCTGACTGAGGTAGGGCCCTATACATTCACCTAATATTTTCCTCTCTTTCTATGTGTAGGTGTACCTCCTTTGCGGAGCTAGCTGGCGAATGGGCTCTTCTAGAAAATCATCTTCATCACACTAGCTTTGGTATATTTACTATATTTCCTTCGTTAATATTTCTCATATTTCATAGTGTTATTTTTCTCTATTAGAAGTTGCTAGCTAGGCTGCTAGCTTATTTTCTGATAAGTTCACATTGTATTTTTGGTCCTTTGGTCATACGGATGCCAGCGCACCTGAGAGATGCTAGCATGTCACGTTGTTGTCTTGGAACTGCGCTCTCATCCTCAGACAAAGAGCTATCTAAGATATAGTGTTGAGCTCAAAAACCAGCTCACCTAGCCTTGTTTCAAATCTTAGGATTGTAGAGTGGATGTAGGACTCTATTGTCCTCATCATTCTCATCCTCATACCCTAAACAACACATCTAGCTGAGGTAAGTTAAGGTAGCCTTCCACATCTTGGCCCTCCATGACCTGGGGCCTTGCATGTGGAGGTCCCCCTATCTTACAAGACCAAACAAAAAAATCCCCCAAAGGCTAAAATTTGGGACCAAAAAAACCCACATTCATTGAACAAGAATTGGGTCATAGCAATTTCTCTTCACTTCCTATAATCTTTTTCTCCTTTTGTTTGTGGTCTATTTGAGGATATCACATCAGACAATTTTGAGGTTGAGAACAAGAAACATTTTGAGAGAATAGTATATGGTACAAAGCACCTGATTTGTGAGAGAATGCATTTGAGGAATAGCATCATATGGGCATTCACCAAATTATACTCTAAGCTTAATAAAACCCTAGGCAAGTGATCCAAGAATCAAACATAAGGTGGGAAAACCTAACTGGTTGATCATTAAGTGCTTTAAGAATTTATCGTTAGGAATCTTCATGAAATACCTAGTTTAATTTGGTATTTGTAGGTAGAGTCCACTACCATTAAGGAGGAGAGTGGAAAATGACATGTCTTTGAAGTTTCATTTCAAAATTTCGCTCCTAGGACACTGTGCGAAGAAACATGACACTTTGCAACTGTCTGGGCATATGAGTCCTAGTACAACCATTTTTCCATTGTTTAGAAGATTCTAATCAATCACCTGGAGATTGCATATCTTACCCATAAACCCTATACTAGGACTAAATTGCCCAGTCTGGTTTATGAGTCCTAGTACATCTCAAAAGTAGCAATTTATTAGGGTTTTCAGGCCTTGTTTAATCATCTATGATCTTCTAGGTACCTTTTTGTTTCTCTCAATTTATTATTCTAATTTCAAGTTCCATTTTCTAGGTCACATAGCTAGATTTCCATATTGCTTTCATTTCTTTCTTTCTAAGAATTGGCTTAGTGGTGAACCCCCTTTTAATCACACCTAAGGAAACCTCTTATACCCTAGCAAAGGTCCTTTCCCTCAATTGATTCACTTGGTTGAGGGATCTAGGGTTTCATTTAATGAAGTAATAGTGAAATAGGTCCTCCTAGTTCCATCTCCCAAAAGGTGGAACCCTATTTGCTATGGTTCAATTATCATAAGATTTAAATAGTAATATACTAAAATTCTTCACTTGTAGGATATATCATCATATTGTCTTAAGTTATATATCATCATATTATCATAATTTTTAAATAGTAATATTTCATAGTATAGTATTTAAAATGACATAATACAAAGAAATGGAAGTGAAGAAATTACCTATGTTTTAGATCCTATAAAAAAGGGTTAAAATCGTAAGAAGGAATCAACATACATGATATCAGTGAGATAATAAGGAAGTAATTAAGTGTGACATGAGGATGCATGCTTTGACGGATATCTAAAGTGAGGGAATATTGTGTGCCAAGAAAATACACAATGTAGTTTTCTTGTATAATATCCAATACATAGGAAGGCATACCGCATTCTTTAGGATGATTCATTTGGGAACATACATAAAAGATAATGTTTTGAAATGTTATAACAAGGTAAATAAGAAGCTCAAGTAGCCTAGAAAGAAAAAAAACTATGCAACTAAAATATTACATCTAAAGAAATTGTTATAGAGTGAAGGAAATTTATGTAAGTGGGAAGTTCCATGAAGTATTCTTTCTATAAATTTCCATAAGGAGTAGTTGAGTTATGCAATAATTAGAGCCTTTGGCACTTCACATTGTGTTAGGAAAACAAGTAGATACCAAATCAAATAAAGTGTGTGTACACATATAAGTCTTAATTTTAAGAATTTTTTTTTTTTAAAAACCAAAAATAATTTGACTTGTAATCACACTGATTCAATCAAAGAAATGTTTGATCAAACTTATTTAGTACACGTGTCATGTTGGTTCACATGTTATGAAAGGACAAGGTTTGATAGAATAGTGTTTTATCAAATCTTATTTGATCAAAGCGCTTTGTGGCTATTTGATAAAAAAATGTGTCATCCCATTAATTTCACTTTTTTTCTAATAAATGAAACAAGACACCTATATTGAGATATTTTAATGTACAAGACATAAGATTGTGTGCTTAGAGGTAGAAGTGGAATAGATCAAAATTTCTTGCCTACTTGACTAGTTGTGCTATATAATCATGCAAGTAGGAAATCTTGATCTATTATATTATAGTTTAGTGAGAATGTCAAGGACATTAGAAGTTTGATTTAACCTTCTTTCAGTCTAATAGGGATTCTCTAAGACTGCTAAATCAAATACGCTTTGATTAAAGTTCTATGATCAAACCTACTTACGTGGCTTCTTTTTCTTCTAATATAATAGATTATATATTTTTAGTTCAAAACAATCTACTTAATCCATCTAAGTGAAAGTGAAATCATCCAGAGATAATAGAGTCGTCACAACAAATACAATAAAAGCGGCGAACAGATTAAAGGGAAGTTGGTCGCTTCTCATTTTTATTCAAGCGTAAATAAAAACCTTACGCGCGAACGACAGACGTTTTTGCCATCCGGGTATACTTGTTATTCATACTATGTGGTATGGTACGTTTAACAGTACAAATTGGGATTAGCGAGGAGATATGCCTCGATCTTCTTGAAGAGCGCAGTGCCCATTTCTTTAATCTCCTTCACTTTTTCTTCGTCGTGAGGAACGCCCGGAAGGCTATCAAAATGGACTACAGAGCTGCAAACGCATCCTCCCTCTGCTTTCGGGGTGTATTTGAATTCGTATTTGGTAGAGGCCACTTTCTTTCCCAGCAGTCCTCCTTCCACATGGCTGTAGCGGTACACTAACTTCTCCTCGTCCACCTCTTCGACTTGCTCCTTCACGTAGCTGAAATCCTTGTTTGCTGCATCACCAAAGCCCATCAGTACAAAGACAGTTCTAATTGTAAGAAAGAAGATATTTAGATGAGATAATACATACCGGGAGTGAAGTTGATTTGCTTGATGCTGCCAACACCTCCCTCGCCTTGCACGAATGTGATGCTTGAAAAAAGCTCCGGTACTTGCTTAGGCAGGAGATTATGCCCATCCTTCACTAAGGCATTCCACAGTCTCTTCGCCTCCACTGGAGACTCGATTTCATGACTGACGCTTCCCACCACCATCTTCTCTTCCTCCTTTCTTTTTCGTCTACTTCCTCTTGTGGCGTTGAGCTGTGCATTTGGGAGAGGAAAATGGATTGGATTTATAGAGTTCATTGTCGCTGCACCGGTCGATTCATCACATGTGAAAGCAAATGCGGTTTTCTTCAGTCAAATCAACAAAACTGACGATCTGATTCTTTGTTTTTTATGTTTTAAAGTCTGATCCAATTGCAAATGGTGGTCTGCAAACATTTTATATTCGGCGCACATTAAGGATATTTGGTCCACCACAAAAATCGAGGCCTGAAATGGCCAATGATTTCGTTTAAGATGTTGAAAATAGAGGTTCTTCGTAGTTTCGTTACATAATTAAGGTGATCGAAGCGTTCAAAGTCAACAAAACTTCTAGAGAATGAGATTTATCCAATTGTATTCAAATCAGCGCAGTCATTTTTGAAAATTATGTTCAGATGACATTTTCAACCCACCGAACAAAAAGTTAACGTTTCATTTTCATAACAGATTGATTTGAAACGTTTGATTCTATACGGTAGAGTAATGCCAAACTTATGCCAAATTGCATTTCAAAATATATTAAGAAACTAGAAAAAGAATTAAAAAATAAAATTAAATAGTTATACTTGTCAACAAAGTCTTTAAGTTTACAAATTTAAGATGGGTTTTATAAACATATCGTTTTGGAAAATAAAATAATTTGTGAATTTAACAAAATATAATATCTTTAAGACAAATCGACTAGTACGATTATATCAAATAATTGTGATGGAGCTGAAGAAACTATGAAGATTGAGCAAAATACAAAGACTCCTAATCGATGACATTTCAAATATGATTAATATCAAAGGTTCATTTGGGCAAACAATTTGAATGATATGCCACTATTAGAAATACAAATAAACTAGATGGATTCAAAGTTTCATGAAAGGTGAAGAATTTGCTCTGCAAAAGATATCAATCTCTAAGAAGATTCATGAGACCTCCCATTATTCAAAAGGGAGATGAAATCAATCCCGAATATAATCTTCGTCCTACCTAGCTCACATGCTTTACCTAGACCCACAAAGATGGGTTGTGCCTCCATCTCATTATTAGTGCCAAATCTCATAATAGAGGGGAAAAAAGAAGTGACTAATCCAATATTATCTTTCTCAACTCTACCAATCAACACCACACCCAAATTTCCATGAGAAGGGCCATAACTATTATTTGAAAAAAAAAATTGAGGGGACCCTTTTCTTTCTTCTATTCACTTTATCATAGGGTTTTATCCTAAAGCCTAAAATAGTATATCAAAATGAACCAAATCTAATTTCTTCAAATTTAGATATGCAAAGAAACTAGGACTTCATAATAGAACAAATATCCTCCAAATTTTCTTTCTATTGAGTCTAAAATCCTTGCCAAACATTCCCAATAAAAATCTTATAACCTTGGAAAATTTTATGATTTCTTTCCAACCAAATTTGTCAAAGAATAAAGGCATGGCCAATATCTCAATCCACAAAAAAGTAAAGAGATAAAAGTAGGACATCCCAAAATAGTCCAAAATTTAAATAAAAAATTAGCATAAACTAGAAGCTAGTTCCAAATTTGTCACCATAGCCTCCAAAGACTCTAATAGAAATATCATTGAAAGAAAAGATGTGTTGTACACTATTTATTAACCCCACAATCAAAACATCTAAAAGGACCTTAAAATTATCTATTTTTTATCTTGTTTCATTTATGACATTTATTTTGATAAAGAAACTAGAGGAAGAAATTATATTTGGGTCAATAATAATAATTCTAGATATGTTTCAACCATAAGAAATTTTTGTACCCAACCTTTTTATATTCTAAAATATAATATCCACAATAAATTAAATAAACTCCTTGAGGATCATAGCATTGAGAAAGAGCATATTATTTTTTCTAAATAACAACACGGGTGATCTATTAGAATAGAAGATAGGACCGCTTCAACATCAACAACAAATTATTCTAATGAAAGCTTGAGAATCTCTAACTAAGTGAGAAGATTTCAAGTCTAAAACTTAACATCAACTAACAACTAGAAATATTTTAAGAGTATCTCATGCCAATTTATAGTATCCTTGATCTCCAATCCTAAGTGATCAATATGAGAACATCTAGTCTTTTGATATTATTATGAACGAAAATACACTTTTTGTAAAGCTTAATCATGGGTAGTGAAATATTCATATAAATAAGTATAAAATAACATAAATTAAATAAATTATAATTATAATTAATAACAAATAATTTATAAAAGTTAAACATAGAAATATAGATAGAAACAATGGTATATAATATAACTGTGTACTTTATTTTTATGCAACTCTAAATTTAATATGCCTCAAGAATTGGAATTATGATGTTTAAAATATATTCAAGAATGAAAAAAATGAGTTAGACTTAGGAAAATGCATATACTAGACCCTTCCTAAAACTTGGTCAATTGAATCACTTTTGTTCTTCTAGGAAAACTTAGATAAGTAGGGGTGAATTTGATCTATTACTCTCTTTAGATGGAAGAAGAGCATTAAAAATAGCATTGAAGTTCTTGTGTTGAACAAGGGTTGCACTAGCAAGTTCTCTTACTTCACTATGGAGGAACACCTAATGGGGGACTATTTTGTTGATTTGAAAAGGTGTGATTTCTATTATCCAGATGATGTTTTGAAGTGGATTCGTTGTGGTTGGGTAACTATCTTCAATCCTATCTAACTCATTTTCTAAAAGGTGAACAATTTTTTAACCTTCTTTTTTCTACCTCTATTAAATCCTCTAAGAGTGTAAATTCTCTTATAAGACAATCTTTTATCTAACAACCTTATTCATTTTCTTTCTCTTACACTTGGTTTTAAGTGGGTTATTCTTGAATTTGAAAGTTCTCATGTATACTAGTTAACACCACTCTAACACAATACTCAATTATTCTTGGATACATTAAGCATAACATGTTGTATGAGGAGAAAGTGAAATAAAAATAGAGACCATAGCAATTTTTACAATCCTAGTTATATTTGTTTGTTGAGTTTCTTTGAATTATTTTATAGTAGTTTGAATTTTCTCACATTAGTTTTATTTAAATTATATGGTGTGCTTCTTGTTGTTCACAAGGGCTTATGATTTATTTGATCTTAGTTCTTTTTTTTGTTTGAAATATGCCTCTTAATTCAATTTAATATAGATATGTGCAAATGTAATCTACTCTATATTTTTATGTTTTCCTAAATTTAAATATTTTCTAGTTCATATACTTGTTGAAAATAAAATTTCTTCTATGAATGCAACTATATGGATTTTCTTATGTGTAATATGATTAATTACTCTAGTGTTCCATTTTTATTGTAAGATCTTAGCCTAAAAAGTAAATTTCAATAAACTAATTTAAATTTGAATATACTTGTAATGATAGAAAAAGTACTCCCTAATATGGCCTTGATTTAGTGTTGTAATATGTCTAACATATTCACATTAGGTCTTGGGCCCTTGTTAACTAAATGAGATTAATTATACCTTTTTTGGAGTGTTTTAAAGTGTTGTAACACACTTTCACACTTTTCTAGGGTTTTATTAAATAATTAGGCTTCTTTGTGCTTTAATTGGCCCAATTTTACATCCACAAGCCTCATTTGACGCATCTTTCCAAGGATAATCCTAGTATAAATCAACATCCAATCATAATTCAGGTGTTTTTAGGTTGTGTGGCCTAGATTTAGTGATCTAGAACTCATATTCCACCTTGGGAATATGAGTCCCACCTAGGGTTTTGGGTCTTGATCTGGATTTTACACCTTTCTATGCAGTTTTGAAAATGGTCCCATAATTTATGCCTAATGGGACTCATACACCACCTTGGGTGTATGAGTCCCATGTCGCCCAAAATTAAAATTACTTCAAATATTGGTGGGATTTTATCCTCATAGATTTGAAGTCGGCTTGTATTGTCGTAATTTGAAGAAAATGGGCATAAAGAAGTATAAATACAAGGTTCTTTCACTCATTTTCACCTAAGAATTCAAGAGATCACCTAGCAAGTTGAATGAGCATTCTTATAGCAAGTTTGAGTTCACAAGAGCATCCAATTGTTTACAAGAGAATTCAAGAGCTGATTATCAAGTGTTTTAGAGCATTATTCAATCATCAAGCATCATGTCAAAGTATATTCATGCATCATGTTTGTTTTTGAGCTAACAATTGTGATGTAGGGTTTCATTATTCAAGCTAGCATTCAACTCAAGATCTATCACATTCAAGTAAGATTCAAGATCTACATCTATTGGAGCCACTTCATACATGTTTGCAACACTTTATTGCTAGATTTCATTTCAAGGCTTGATTACCAAAATAGGGTTTGACCAAGGAAAACCTCTTTCTACTAACAAAACAACATTTTTTGCATTGTTTAGTGTGTGATTTGCAGGTTTAGATTGAGGACACATTGAAGAATTTTTTTGGAGAAAGTTGTCAAAGTGTTCAAAGTTGTCATCTTGCATTTAGGATTGTTGGAAGAATTTTACAAGTTGCAAGTCAAGGTTTTGAATCTGAAAATCAATTGGAAAGGATAGAGTAGGTACTGAGGAGTAGATTTAGACTTTGAAGTTTCAAAAACCCTAATTGGATTGATATGCCAATTCTGGTATATAAGTCCCAACATAGGTCATTTTCCAACATTTTTGTAGTTCTAGACACCCTTTTGCTAGATTTCAGTTTCTACCCAAAAACCCTAATCTGGGAAAAAATCACCTAAACTAGCGTATGAGTCTGGGAGGCTTTAAAATTAGTGTTTTCAACATTTCAAGCCTTCATCTAGTCTTCTTTAGGTTTCTAGGTGCACACATTTTATCTTGCAACTTTATGTTTTGATTTTTATACATTTCTATGTCTAGTATCGAAAATGTCATTGATGAAATTTTCACACTGGTTTAGCTCTTTGTTGTTAAATTAAGCTTAAAATTTTCCTTGATTTAGTGTTGTAAGGTGTTTGACACATTCACACTAGGTCTTTGGCCTTTCTAAACTAAATAAAACATGTTTAAAATTTTCCTTGTAAAGGTGTTGTAAAGTGTTGTAACCCACTTTCACACTTTTCTAAGATTTTATTAATTATTTGAGCCTAATGAACTTATTTTTAACCAAAATTTTCTTAACTAATTCCTTTTCTAGGGTGTTGTAAAGTGTTGTAACACACTTTCACACCTCTCTAAGGTTTTTAATTTAATAATTGGGCTTTATTATGCTTTAATTGGGCTTAAATTACATCCACAAGACTTAATTAATGTATAATTTTGAGGATAATCCTGACATTAGTCATCACCCAATCATAATTCAGGTGTTTTTGGCTTGTGTGGCCCATATTTAGTGATTTGGGACTCATTCACCACCTAGGGCGAATGAATCCCACCTAGATTTTTGGGTCCCAAACCTAATTTTACACCTTTCTAAGCACTTTTGAATTTTGGTCCCATACATTATGCCTAATGGGACTCATTCACCACCTTGGGTGAATGAGTCCCATTTACCTCAAAATTAAATTTAATTTAAATTTTTGGCAGGATTTTATCCTCCTAGATCTAATGTCAGCCTATAGTGTTGTAATTTCAAGAATTCTTACATAATTAAGTATAAATACAAGGTTCTTTCACTCATTTTCACATAAGACTTTTGTGAGAGCATTCCTAACAACAAGTTTGAGTTCACAAAAGCATTCAAGTATTTACAAGAGCATTCAAGAGTCTTCAAGAGCTGAGTATCAAGTGTTTTGCAACATTATTTAAGAATCAAGCATCATGTAAAAGATTTCATGCATCATGTTTTTCTTTGAGCTAATAATTGTGATGTAAGGTTTTATGATTCAAGCAAGCATTTCATTCAAGATCTATCATATTCAAGCAAGATTCAAGATCTATGTCCATTGAAGCCATTTCAAGCATATTTGTAGCACTTTATTGCAAGGTTTTGGTGAGTCGCAACATTTTTATTTGTTCACTTGTCATTCTCCATTCTTATATGACTTCACTTCAAGGCTTAATTACCAAAACGGTGTTTGACCAAGGAAAACCCCTTTCTACTAACACCCCCCCAACATTTTTCCCTCTGCTTTGTGTGTGATTGGTTGGTCTAGGTTGCATATTTCCTAAGGAACAATTTTGGATAAATTTTTCAAAGAGACCAAGGTTGCCAAAGTTGCCATCAAGCATTGGAGATATTTAGAGATCACCTACAGGTTGAAAATTAGGGTTTGAGATCCAAAAATCAATTAGGAAGGATAGAGCAGACTGAGAAGAACATATTCAAACTTTGAGTTTTCAAAAGAGTAGAATGAGACTATTTTTCCACAAGAGGAGAATGAGTCCCATTGTAGGTGTTTGACATAGATCTTTGTAGATTTAGATACCCTTTTTCCTAAAACCCACTCTTGTACAAAAGTCTAAAATTGGGACTGATTCACCGAGAATGGTGAATGAGTCCCACTAGATCAAAAATTCAAAATTTCTAGCATTTCAAGAATCCTTCCAATCATCTCCAGGTTTTTAGGTGCACACATTTCATCTTGTGTCTTTTTGTTTTGTTTTACTTGTATTTCTAGGTCATTTATATCAAGTTTGCATCATAATAGGGTTTTGCATTTCATCTTGCATTTCATTATTTTTTCTAAGTCTAAAATTGGTGTTGAACCCCTCATTAGATCCTAATTATCCCCTAGGGTAGTCCCTTAGTAGATCTCATACCTACATTCCATTCTTGGGGTGAAAATCTCTAGGGCATCCTTGAATGTTAGTCAGAGAAAAGTAGTGTTCTATGTCCAAAACCATAAAGAATCCATTTTTCAACTAATCATTTTGGTCAACCCAAATTTATAACATCATAATTCTTATTTGAAGTGCATCATTATCCTAGATCTTACTTGCATTAACATTGCATTAGAGTTTGCATTAGTTAATTGGCATTCTAGGGTTTAGAAATATTGCATTAGTGAGTGTGCATATAGCTTACATTTTTTCATCTCAAATCATTGAAAACTGTACAAAATCTACATTTTCATTTAGTTTATAGATCATAAAAACTAAAAAGCATAAAAATCACTCAAAATTTTCTAAAAATTTAAAAAAAAAAACCCTAATTAGGACTCATTTTTCCCCACTATGTGAGTTAGTCCTAGTATATATTTTAAACTACCTTTTACCATCACTAGAAACCACATTTTTGTGCTTCCTAAGCATCCTAGTAACATATACTATAATTTTGGAAAGTTTCGGTAACATTTGTTTTATGCATCTAGGTCAAAAACATCAATTTAGGGTAGTCATTTTTGAAATCATCATTAGATTTGAAAATGCTCGCATTTCTAAAACTTTGCATAGTATGGATAAAAGTACTTTTCATTTTTGCATATACAATTCTTACATTCATAAAACTTTGCATAAGTTTGATAAAAGTGCTTTTCATTTTTGGATATACATTGTTTGCATTCTTAAATTTTTTCATACATTGGATAAAAGTTTTTTGCATCTTTGGATATACATTGTTTATATTGTTGAATAATTTCATGAGATGGTTAGAAGTTTTTTTCATTCTAGGTCAAAGAATTTTAGTGTCATACATATCTATGCATGCTAATAAAAAGTTCATATCCCCTCCGTATGAGATTGTTTTAGTGAAATAGAATACAACCTTGGGCATTCCCAATGATTATACTCGTTCTTCTCCTAATATCTCTCCTATTGGTGGAGAAGATATTTTGGTGTTAGAAGAACCAAACAATGAGAGTTTGGAGAATCCTGGTTGTTTCTCTCCTTATACTGAGCTCTTATTATGAAAGACATTGATGAGCAAGAAGAAACAACCATAGGTAATCATCATGATAACATAACATAATAAGAAAAAAAAAACTTCAACTAGCTTATATTCATCTCCCAACATCTTCCCCTCTTGTGATATTTTTTTAGAGGATGAAAGCGTAAGTGAGGAAGATATGTTGGTGTTGGATGATCAAACCTTTAAGGTCTATAACAACCCTCTTTATGATCATTCCCCTACCTATCCTATTTTGGAAGATATTAGGGAACAAAGGAATGAAATCATAAGAGATAATGACAATCACATTTGTTTTTCTCCTAGTATCTCTCCCAGTTGTGAAGAAGATACTTTGATGTTAGAAAATGCAATCGATAAAAGTCATGGGAATCTTTATTTCCTTTTTTTCCCAAGAGAAAAAATTATTGAACAAGAAAACACCATCATTGATAAACAAGACAATTCAACCATTAATCATTCCCCTACCATTGATGAAGTCGTTTTGAAAGAAAAAATCCATGAATGTCAAGAAAATTTGATTTGTAGTTCTCCTAACAACTCTGCTCCTAGGGAGAATATCATGGTACAATAAGTTAATAATAGTGATGTGACTTCCTTGGATTATGGTGAATCAATGATACTAGATTTCCCTTATTAGAAATACATCAAACCAAGACTATTGAGGTTATGAATGCACAAGTTTCCATTAGATCCCACTTGATTATTGGACCTCCTACATATCCTATGGGACATCCTAAGAATCATCTAATTCTTTATCCACCTTCACACAAACCACAAACTCAAAACAAACTCAAACTTGTCCTTTACCCACCTAAGAATAATGTGTCGTATCAGCCGAGTCATAATATCGTCGCTCATATATATAACACTAGAAACAATCCACAACCAATACAAACACCTTCAAAAACCTTACCTTTTCCTAATCCCATTTTTCCTAGTGCTCCTCATTTAACTTCACATAGTGGGAAGGAGTATGATCTTATTGAACAACTTAAGAATAATCCTGCAAAGATATCCCTATGTGACCTTATTCAAAATTCACCTTATTATCACACAATACTTCAAACAACCTTGAAACAAGTTGGGGTTCCCTCTAGTGCAAACCTAAATATAATAGCAGCCTTGAATCAAGGAATAAATGTTGAATTTTTTTTCAACCAAAGCTCCCTCCCTCCTTTGTAAGTGCAAAAAAAAATGGTGCTTTCATGATAATAGTCAGCTACAATAGATTAGGAATAAAGAGAACCCTTGTTGAAAATGGTTCTACCCTTAATGTGTGTAGTGTATCCCTTTTGGATAGGCTTGGTGTGGATAAATAAAAAATGAAACATGAATCTTTATCTATCAAGGGATTTGACAATGTACGAACACAGTTGCTTGGTGTGATCACTTTTCCTATTACAACTAGAAAGGCCACATTAGCGACACTGATCCATATTATGCCTCGTGATCTTTCATATAATCTTCTCTTAGGTAGACCATGGATTCATGAATGGGGTGCTTCTACCCTTCATCGTAAAATGAGATATATCTAAAATGTAACAAATTGTACACACTTGACACTGGTCCTAACCCAAATAGTTGTTTGAACATTGAGAAAAGCAAGGAAAATCCTTTGAAAAAATTAATACCAACTACAAAAATGGAACCCATGCAAGAAATAGACAAAGAAAAACATATTGATCAAATCACAAAGCTATTAGAAGATGATTGGGGTTCCTTAGACTTCAAACCAACATTCATGGGAGAATACAAGATCATAAACAAAGAGTTTGAAAAGAGAAAAGAAAAATTGGAAGGCCCTTTGAAAGCATCCACCTCAACCACTTTAGAAGAAAAGACAACATGCACAACAAACTTTGATGAAACTAACTATCAGCAACCTCTGAATCCTAAAGAAATGAAAAAGCTTTATGCAAGAAGTTATGAGGTTATGAGACAACTTGGATATAGTGGAAAAGGATGTGGTGCTAGAGAACAAGGTATCAATGTCTCTATAAAACCTAACACACAAGAAACAATCAATGGTCTTTTTTATTGTCTTTTGATAGACATAAGCAAGCCTTTGTTTAATATCAACACTCTAACAAAAGATTCCTCTAAGACAATTTTAACAATAGTGCATCCTGAACTGATAGACACTAGTGGTCTTGATTGTTATCCTATGATAGAAATGAAAGAAACAAAGAAATCCTCAATTAATGTCAATTTCATCACACAAAACACTAACAATTCAAATTTGATAGATTTTACACCCTCCTATAAAGGAGAGAACAAAATATCACAATCTAAAGAGTCTTGTGTAAGTATGACATCTAATACTAAGCAAGAGATATCTTTGTCACAAAATGAAGGAACATCTTCTACTTTGGATCAAGAAGGTATCTTTTCAAGACTCCTCCAAGATCATTTGATATCCCTCCCTCCATGAACATGAAAAAAATTCTACTACAAGAGTTCATTTTATGCATATCCTAGATTTCATGGCCATTCTACTAATGAATGTAATGTTGTAAGCAAGAAAATTCAACATCCTAATGAATGTGGTGCTATTCCTTGTGTTGAAGCACCTAGTTCCTCTAATTGATACTTATTTTCATCTTATTTAGCTCATTCTTGTCCTACACTAAGTGGGGGAAAGGGGTTAAGTAGTCTTGTCCTCAAGTGTCAATTGTCATTGTCTCTTTTGGCTAGTTGATCACCTTTCATGTACATATAAGAGAAAGCTTGGGATGTTGATGACATGCCTTAAGTTGGCTTACATGTGACATACTTATTCATGATGTAGTTTGGATCATAAACTTATGACTTGGCATAGTGCTTTTTGAATAACTTGTCATGCATTATTCTATTTTAAATAAATTGCTCATAGTAATGGTGTTAGTAGCCACTTTAAAGTGGGGGCATACATCAAAACTCATGTTTCAGTGTGTGATTTTCTTTCTTCTTGTGATGTATCCCTTTCTTAGTGGTTTCATTGGGCTTGATTTCCTCTGAGGGCATGATATTTCTTTACCTATCCCCTCTTGGAGACACTAGGCATGATGTTCCCTAACAAGAGAACTTGCAAAAATTAAGCAAAATCCCTTTGAACATTCCTTACACTATTTACAACATCTATGATATGGTCACCTTGCATAACACACTTTGCATGCCTGTGGAGCCATCTTGCTTGTTCATGAGTCCCAAGCATACGAAGTTTTTCTTGTCTCATGAAGCTCAAAGATCATTATTTTGTGGCACCTTATCAAAGTTATCAGGAGGTATATAGCTTTGGTATAGTTGTATGGGAGTTGAATGGAGGCATGACTTCCCTTAACACTTGTGTATGCAAGAACAAACTAGTCGTGTGTATCACCCTCTTTGGACACTCACCACATGGACGACCAAAAGTTTTGTGGCTCCAGAGTGAGCATATTGTGGATACTCACCCCATGAATGATCTAAAGTTTTGTGGCCCCTGAATGGGTACATTTTTTTCAAAGTTGGATCCACTTATCTTATTCTTTCTTCTTATTGTCTTTGGCATTGTATTTTTGTGTATCTTGTTCTGTTGCAAATAACACACCTTATGTGTGTCCTTTTGTGCTCATGTTAGTTTGATGAAGGATCTCGTATTTTGGGAGCTTGGCCACCTCCTTTGATCTTTGTCATCATTTTTCATCCAAATTGGTATGTTTGGACCCCTCTTGAATGTCTACTTTAGTGTGATTTTGAAGCAAGTTCATCCTCTCACTAAAGTTGGGGCTAAATGTAATGTCGAAAAATGTCGTTGGTGACATTTTCACACTAGTTTAGCTCCTCCTTATTAAATTAAGCTTAAAAGTTGCCTTGATTTAGTGTTGTAAAGTGTTTGAAAAATTCACACTAGGTCTTAGGCCTTTTTAAACTAAATAAAAAATATTTAAATTGTGTCTTGTAAAGGTGTTGTAAAGTGTTGTAACCCACTTTCACACTTTTCTAGGATTTCATTAATTATCTGAGCCTAATGAATCTATTTTTAACCAAAATGTTCCCAATTGATGCCTTTTCTCAGGTGCTATAAAGTGTTGTAATACACTTTCACACTTATGTAAGGTTTTTCTTCAATAATTGGGTCTTATAATGCTTTAATTGGGCTTAAATTTCATCCACAAGCCTTAATTAATATATGATTTTGAGGATAATCCTGACATTAATCATCACCCAATCATAATTCAATATTTTTTGGCTTCTGTGACCTAGATTTAGTGATTTGGGACTCATTTTCCACCTTGGGCCAATGAGTCCCACCTAGATTTTTGGGTCTTGAACCTAGTTTCACACCTTTCTAAGCGCGTTTGAATTTTGGTCCCATACATTATGCCTAATGGGACTCATTCACCACCTTGAGCGAATGAGTCTTGTTTAGCTCAAAATTAAATTGAATTCAAATTTTTAGTGATATTTTATCCTCCTAGATCTAATGTTGGCCTGTAGTGTTGTAACTTTGGAAATTCTTGCATAATTAAGTATAAATACAAGGTTCTTTCACTCATTTTCACCTAGGAATTTTGTGAGACAATTCCTAATAGAAAGTTTGAGTTCATAAAATTCAAGTAGTTACAAGAGCATTCAAGAGTCTTCAAGAGCTAATTATCAAGTGTTTTGCAGCATTATTCAAGCATCAAGCATCATGCCAAAGATTTCATGCATCACGTTTGCTTTTGAGCTAACAATTGTGATGTAGGGTTTTATGATTCAAGCAAGCATTTTATTCAATATCTATCCTATTCAAGCAAGAGTCAAGATCTACATCCATTGTATCCATTTCAAGCATATTTACAACACTTTATTACAAGGGTTTGGTGAGTTGCGACACTGTTATTTGTTCATTCATCATTCTCCTTTCTTATTTGATTTCACTTCAAGGTTTAATTACCAAAATATGGTTTCACCAAGGGAAACCCCTTTGTACTAATCACCCCAAAATTTGTTCTCTCTCCTTTGTGTGTGATTGGCAGCTCTAGGTTGTCAATTTCCTAAGGAGAAAGTTTGGAGAAATATTTCAAAGAGATCAAGGTTTCCAAAGTTGTCGTCAAGAATTGGAGATACTTGGAGATCACCTACATGTCGCAAATCAGGGTTTCAAATCTAGAAATCAATTAGGAAGGAAAGAGTAGACCAAGAAGAGTAGATTCAAACTTTGAATTCTTGATAAAGTGGAATAAAGCTGATTTGAACACATGTGGAAAATGAGTCCCACTGTAGGTGTTTGACAGAGATCTTTGTAGATTCAGATACCCATTTTCCTAAAACCTGCTCCTGTGCAAAAATATAGAACTAGGACTGATTCATCTAGAATTTTGAATGGGTCCCACTAGGACAAAAAGTTAAAATTTCTAGTATTTCAGGACTCCTTCCAGTCATCTCTAGGTTTTCAAGTGCACACATTTCATCTTCCAGCTTGTTTCATTTTGCTTGCATTTCTAGGTCATTTAAATCCAATTTTCATCATAGTAGGGTTTTGCATTTCATTTTCTTTCCCAAGTCTAAACCTGGTGGTGAACCCCTCATTAGATCCTAATCAACCCCTAGGACAGTCCCTTAGTAGATCTCTTGCCTCTATTCCATTCTTTGGGTGAAGATCTCTTGGGCATCCTTGAATGTTAGTTGGAGAAAAGTGGTGTTTTATGTCCAAAACCATAAAGCGTCCATTTTTCAACTAATCACTAGGTCATTTAGTAAAATATTGCATTTCATTAGGTTTAAGCATCTAGATTTGTATTTCATTTGTCTTTCCAAGCCCTAGCTTGGTGGTGAACCACTATTTAGTTTATAATCAAACCCTAGGACAACCCTATTGCAAGATCTCTTTCTCCTTTGCATACTTTAGATTGAGATGTCTACGGTTTCTCTTCAATGAAATGACTGGGAGATGTGTTTTCTTTATGTCCTAAACCATAAGAAAGAACACCCATTTTAAGTTATTTAAATAATAAATTATAGAAATTCTTAAATCAAAACCAAGAAAATATAAGAAAACGTTAATTTTATTTAGAAAATTTGCCTCCTAATTACTAAATAACAATAAGCCTTTTAAAAAAGAAATTAGTAGTTGATTAAAACATTCTTGTAAAAATATGAAGCTCCTAAGATTTTGTTAAAAAATATCTATTGACCTTTTTCCTCAAAAGGTACTAACTATATATCTTCCCCTATATTAGTGTTTTATTCATTCTTGATGATAATGGAAACATAGTGGGATATAAGACAAGATAAAACTAAAACCAATAAACTCGCACAAAATGCATTCACACAATAAACCATCCTTGTAAGGAAATACTATTGGCATTAGTTTTATTGATATTGAGTTGTGAATTAGGGTATGAATTCCATTCCAAAGTTAGATTAATATTATTTTGGTTTTTCCATTGAAAAAATTCATACCTACAAAAATAAATGTTATAAAGGTTTTCATAGGTGTCATGGTTGGAATGAAACATGGAAATAAAATTGGTTTTCAGATTTAAAATTGTAAAATTATTCTTTTTTGGTTAAGATATTCAGTTTTTGTATTTCATTTTTATTTGATATCACAATGATATTAGAAAATATAAAATATATCAAAAGGGGAAAGAAGGTCATTCACATGGTCATATCATAAAGGAAAATTGTACTTATGAAAATTGTAACGATATAAGGAGTTATTTTCTCATTAAAGATAACCAACAAATAATTGTAGGCTGCCACAACTCCAACATTGACTATTCATGCTACATATAAAAAAATATAGAAATGAACAACTAAAAAGGGGGGAATAAAAAATAAATTTAATTGAAATTTTATGTGGCTAACTAAAACAAATCTATTATAAAAAATGGTTTCCTTTTCTTCACAATCACCTATAATGAAGCTCGACAAGTAATTCCTCAGGCACACTGATTTCTAAGTCAAAACTCATATCTAATACTTGAGACTAGTAATGACTCGAAGAAAATTTATATTTTTTGACGAGTGATGTGGGAAGGAAAGATTGTGCCAAGGATCTCAAAGAGATACCAAATATTGGCATTTCATGAATGGTGTCATATGATGCTACTTGCCATGTCCTCAACACACATGCCCTGTTTAGAACGGGGACCCTCTTTTCTTTCGCCTTGTTTGGGCGTGTTGTCACTACCTCGTTTTGTATGCCTCTCCCCTATTTTGGCACCCTAAATGGTTAACATGCCTCCAAATTCTCATCTTAAGTTTACCATTTTTTATCCCCTCCAATTTTTCCAAATCTTGGTGCCTTGCGAAGTTTCCTTGGCAGTTTGCTTCTACCAATAGCCTTGGGACCTGGCGGGCCCGACTTGCCTAGTTTCCTTTGGACGTTCACAATTTTGAATGGCAGAAGCCTTCCACCATGCCGATCCTCAAGACCCAGCTCCTTCTTTGCCAACCCCGTTTAACTTGTGATGAAATTGGTATGCTTTTACCCCCGCTAGGCCCGCCGCTCTAGACTTTTGTCCCCGAAACTCTATGTTATCTTTTCCATTTTTGACAACCAAACTGTGGCGTTGCTCTTTCCTCCAGTCCCTAGGTTCCCTTTCACTGGTGATTTGAAAAATGAACTTTGAAACCACCATAGGGTCACGTCTTTCTGAACCCCAAGCCCTGTTCATCCCCCCGTCATCCAAGATTTAAACCCATCAACCCTCCTTTCATTTGTACGGGCATTAAATGGGCATATTAAATGCTAATTGGGGTATAAATTTGGCTCAACCTATCATTGTCATCTATAAAATTTTCCAGAGGAGTTTAGAGCAGAGTTTGAGCAGTCCAGCGCCTTCATCACCCGTCGCCCTCACGCCTGTTGCCCTCATTTTTCTATCCTTAGAGGATTTTGCAACTTCTTTCACTAGACTTCTGAGGTATGTTTTCCATCCACTCTCCTGTGAAGTTTTTCTAGATTATGTGCTTAAAATAATTAATGAAATGGGCTAAAAATACTTTAATTAGGTAAAACATGACAACATCTAAAAAATCCATCTGTTCAAATTCTAAGAAACCTCCAAAACATCTTCTAAGATCAAGTTGAAACTCAGCCTTTCTATCGTTGTTCTTTGCATAGGGCACTCATGCCCTCCGGGCCCGCGCTGGCTTATCGTTGTTAAACTTACCAAATAGATAACAATCAAACCAAACGGTGGGATGCCCTATCAGGCCTGCTACCTCGAACTTCCATCGGTGCATCACTGTCAGACTTAAAACTCAACAAACTTTGAAGTTCGACCTCCATTTTGACTTCCCGAACTCGCTCCCGTGGGACTCCATCCCTAGGACTCCGTATCATTTCCATTGTTCCAAATGGCGGGGCGGCCCTATCCACCTGAGATCTGGAACCCACCTCTCCTTTTTCCATTCGTTAGACCACACCAAAATGAATTGATTAAACAAGTCCACGGGCCCTAGTTTGTAGAGTTCTATCTGCGGGTTTCCCTGGCATATTCGTCGTTTCAAATGGCCATCTAACGATGTCCTTCCATCTCCTGAGTCCTGACCCTCCATTTTCCATGAAGACCAAGTAGAAAGAAAACTTTGGCGCCATTACCCTCGCCGGGCTCTATCCACTAGGATTTCATCCCATCTCAGCCAACTCAAAAGGGAAAAGTAGGTCCGTCTTTCCAACCTCTGAGACCCGTTGTCCGAATCACCGAAAGAAACTTAAGAGAAAACCTAGTGGCCAAGCTCAATGTTGGGTCTGGTCCATATAGCCACTCCCACTAGATTTCCGCCCAATGACTGCTGCTCTAAACGGCAGAGCCCTAACAACCTTCCACCCTTGTATCTCTGGGTGCCCCAAAAGTGATCCAAATGGCCTTCAATTTGAAAACCAATCTCGACCCACATGCTCAAATTCAGCCTTCTCTTGCATGAGCCTTTCAAACCATCAAAATATGAAATCTGGACAAATCACATGGATTCCCTACCCTATTCTCCCTTTAAAAAACCATTTATGTCAGGGAAGTCTAGCCCTCCCGGCCCGGTTTGTCCAAAATCCCTCCAGCAAATGACTAATGACATCTAGAAATAAAAAATTGATTTCATGAATGATATATTGTCTAATTGAATTTCGTCCATGGGATTTCAACTAATGTTCATGCTTTCATGATTAGTTGTGCTCATTATTCCCTTGCTTGTAGGATATATGGAATCAGGTGCAGGACCCTCAGGGGAAATTGTAAAAAAAGATAAAGGCTAAAAGACAGGGAAGGCTCCTCATGGAAAGGAGGATAAAGACCAAATGAAGTACCAGTTCTAGGGAGATCCTTTACATTTGAAGATCATCACTGACTGGAAAGAAATTACAGATACCAATATTGGCCACGCCAATATTGAAGAGTTCAAGCAAAGGGTCAGAATCCACCCTAAGACTGACAATGCCAGACTGATCAAGAAAAGTGGAATAGCTAAAGCTGTAGGCTTCCCTCCATCCTGCATGGCCCCTGAATTGGTCACGGCTTGCAAGCAAGTATATCAGCCATAGACATGAAAAATCATTAATAGAGATGGAAACATCCTTGTTGACATGTTAGGTGAGGCAATTACGAAGACCTTTCAAATCCCCACCTTTGGGGAGATGGAGATGCCCACCATAGTAGAGTGTAAAGCAACATGGGAGGAGGACCCAATGGGCTACAAGAAGCTAATAAACTAATACTGGCTTAAGGAAAAAAGGGGCAACGCTGCAAATGTTCCTCAAGAGCTCTTTCACAGTGACTTCCAAAGGACTACCATGACTTGGTCACCATGTTGAGCAGGCTGATGGGCCTTCCCACAACTACATATTTTTCAGGAGTGGATGGTGTATTTCATAGAGCAAATCCTCTGTGGGGATGAAGATGTCACCACAAAAGCTTCATTCTATTGGGGAGGCATAATAAGCAACTGCTTCCATGAGCAATTCATGAATGTAAAAAATACCTCCAAGTTCTACATGACGTCCTATCTTGTGTACTCATTGGCTGAGCAAAGATAGTATAGTGGATTGTTTGTGGCACCTGATGAGGAACCAGGTCATGCACTGAAGGTCTATGACAGATATCCCTAGCTCCAATTCAGGAACTTCAAGAAAGAGTATTGCAGGGTGAACAATGCTTTCATTGGCCACATCATCAGATTGGTTGGAGGGAATTTTGAAAGAAGGGTCTCTCACAGTGCTCAGGCATTCTTGAAGCAATATGCCTTCTTATTCATACAATAGCCCAAGTTCACATATATTCATGCCCAAGGTTTCATAGAGGCCAAATAAGCTACCACGGTACCCCAATGACCGAATCATACTGTTAGAGCTCTCTTGATAGTTGTAGCATGTGCATTTAATCCTTTATAGTAGACACTTGGCAGGGATCCTTTATCCCTTAGCTTTCGGCCAAGGGATGTAAAAATTACAAACCTCCTAGTGTGTTGGGAATTCTGAGAAGGAATTGGTAGAATACCATTTCCACCTACACACTACACACCCACAGATGGACCCATATGGGCATGTAAGGAAAGCACTAGGACCAGGGTATGCCCATTTGCATCATGTCGAAGACTTCTGGGTAGATTGCTAGGATGACAAGGAGGTGCGTGCAAGGCACTACATGCAAATGACTATGTACTTCATAAAAAGAGTACAGTTGTTTCCTGTACCTAATCAAGTTGAAGAGGATGAAAGCACGATCATGGACCCCAGGTATAATGTAGTCACTAAGCTGCCACTACCAACAATAGATTGGGATGAGCAAGAGGTTGATGACCTTGATATTATAACCCAGCCAATCATGGCTCATACCAAAGAATGGGTTAATGGACAACTAGCCTGATTGAAGAAAAAAGGGGTTTTCCTCACATATGATAGACTCAAGAGTGAGCCTAGTGCTACAGAGGATGTTGCTACCAAAACTTCAATAGGAGGGACATCCAAATCTCCTCTGCTCACAAGATCAAAGAAGAGGATTTTACAGATTGAAGCAGAGCAGTCCCTAGATCCAAAGGTTTATTCCAGAAAAGATTCTGAAGGTTCACCCTCTAAGAAGCCCATACAGATGGAAAGCATTGCAGGGCAGCCAATAATTCAAGAGGATCCCCTTCAAGAGGGTAAGGAAGGGAAAAAAGATCAACCAAAACCTCCTCCAACTCTCCTTGTTTTTGTCGCCCTTCCATCTGTTTCCTAGGCCATGGTTTCAAATCCTCACCTACAATGGACATCTCAGTCCATCTCACCTCCTCTCCCCCAACTGGGCCCATAATAATGGTTGAATCCTCTTCTGTTGCAACTTCTCTACTTTCCTCTGCCTCCATGTCACCTACTACATTGCATCCACTTGCAGCAGTGACAATATCAATGCCCACACTCACACTACCAGAGGCTTACTCGAGGCATATGCAGAATGTCCCCTCCAATATTTCCAAAATATTTTTGGATCCCACCATCCAAGTTACCTTAGCGTAGGTCCTTGCTAGTGCTTTTCCCTCACAACATCTGATGGGACCACTAGCAATGGAGGCCACAATGCTAATCTTCGAGGAATGGGCGAAGTGGGAGATGGAAGCTTCAAAAGCAGTGGACGAAGAAGCCGATGAGTACCATGAACACCCAGAGTATGAACACCAGAAAATTGACAGGGTGGTCCGTGAAGAAGAAGAAATAGGGTGTTCTAAAATTGGAGACGAAGAGGAGGGTGTAGGTGGTAGAACTATTGTACAAACCTTCGATAATGATTTCGAGGAGGAAATGTCCTGACAAATGAGGGACGATAAAGAAGAGGTAGAAAGGTCACCTCCTGGAGAAGAACGGAAAGAAGATGACAAGGCAGAAGAAAATGTAGAACTCCCTATAGGAGAACAACAAGAGAATGTATCATCTCCTCATAAAGAAGAAAATGTAGAAGAGGACAAGCCTGAGGGTGAGGCTCAAGCTGACAAAGGCCGTGAAACTCAATAGCCTGAAGGGCATGTGCATAAGGATGAACAAGATGAAGAAAGGAAAGGGAGGGAAATTGAGAAAGAAGAAATTCCCTAGGAGCGATTGCCTACTAAGCCTCCCATCAAGCACCTTGTGTTCATCTAAGACTCCGATGAGGAAGAAGGAGGGGTATGTGCAAGATCATCATAGAAAAAACAGGCCCTTAAGTGGCAAAAAATTCAGCAAAATTAGAGTTAGGAAACTTGACGTAAAAATTTGAATAAGTCATCTATATTATTTCAAAAATATGTAAGAATAGAATATGTAGCATATTAAATGTAATTTCTAAACTACTAGGTTTGTTTAAGAAAAAAAATCTATTTGGTGAAAATTTGAAATTTCAATGGAGTGGTACTTAAATTTCAGGGAAAAAAATAAGTAGGTGTCTGTCTCACCACCCTAACCACAATAAAATGATAATATTTTTTCATAAAATTTTAGATATAAGTAGAGGACTCATTCCTCAATGTGATGCATATCTTTTTGTAATTTTTTTCCAAGTAAATAATTAATTATGAATTTTTTATTACAACTCTTTAAAAAAAATAAAAACTCGTATGTCTAACCACCTTAACTTGGTCAAAACTTCATGAAATTCATTTTTTTTTTAATCCTATAGTATGCAAAGCATAGATTGTGACACATGTTTTGGATTAAAAAAATGTGATACCATTTGAAAGCAATAGATGTTTTTCAATCAGCCTGTCAATCAGGACTTTAGTCGTAATTTGAATAAAAAATGAACAATAATTACTTATTAAATTCAAAGTAAAGCATAATTTATATTGATGGAAAGCTAAGAATCTCCTTTAAAAACCCTTTTCATTTCATCAATTTTGGGTTAAAAAATAGTCATCAGCCACATACCCATCATATTGCCACTTTTTTTCCCATCATGATCCTACACATACCCGAAGACAACACTAAAATGGAAGAAAGGGCTCCCACAGGTAAACAAATAGAGAGCCAAATGAAGGAGGGTGATGGTGATCGTGAATCACCCAAGGGAAAATTTGCTATGCCCAAATGGCTAGAGAGGCAACTTGAAAATAAAACTCCTACCCCAAAGGATCTAAGAGCAAGACTAGAGGCTATCTTAGCTTGAGCACATATCACAACCAAGAAAGAGAAGAAGCCCAAAATCATATCTAAGGATGCTTTTGGATCTCGAACTGTGCAAGTAGCCACGCCAGTGGTGGTAAAGGAGGAGGTAAGCTATAATATCTCCACCATTGACTTGGGAACATCTACTAGAGAGCAGAAGGTGGAGCACCTCAAGGAATCAGTTGCCACGGTAGTGCATTTGATACAATAGGATAAAGTTTCAAAGGATGAGCTTAAAGCATAGGTAGCTGATCTAACAACTTACATCTGGAAATGGTCATAAACTGAAGAAATTCCTACCACATCTGGAGCTCCACCGCAATTTCTATCCAAGGAATAAATTGATAAGTTGGAAAAGAGAAAGAATTTGGATAAAACTACAGAATGCTAGTTCTGATAGGTTCTATACGTCAGAAATATGGGCATCGATCGGGCTGTCCAGACAGCCAATAAGTTCTTAGACTTACAACATTCCCTTGAGAGCACAAGAAGGCTCTGCTCTGACTTCCCAACAAGATATGAATCCACTTATCCAAAGATTGAGGCTATCCTCAAGCTACCAAGTGCGACATGGGAAAAGGAGCTCACACTCAAAAGGGACGATCACTGGCTGATGGATGTATGGAAATAGGACTTTGAGAATAGAAAAGAAATACTGGAGCAAGTGATTGACAACTTAGTAGATCTAGATATTGAGTAGGTCAAAGAAATTAGGACAGATTGCATTTGATATTTGAGGCTAATGACAGGCTATGAGATGCCCGTCGTACAAATGGACCCAGATAAAGTAAGGCCTCATTTATAGAAAAAGATGGAGGATAGGATGTCAGATGAGGTAACCATGGATTTCATGAGTTTTTCCACCTGAGCCTTTGCCCAGTCAGAGTTGTTCTAGGACCATGCTACTAATTATGAAGAGGATTGGGAGAAGCTCGGTGAGCAATCCAAGGAGTGGAGCTATCAAGTATTGCAGACCAAAATCATAGAAGTCGACAAACTCTAATCGGTAATTTTGAAGTTCATGGAGTATGCAGTTTTGAAGAAGCATGAAGGAAACCCTATTTTAGTGAGGAGCTTCTAAAGGAATGGCTATAGCAAAAGAGAAATTAGCAAAAAGACAAGATGCTACAGTGCTATCACTAGAGGATTAAATAGGGATAAAGACAAAGTTGTATTTTAAATTGTAATATATTGGGGGTTAGGTAGAACCCTAGTTTGTAGTGAATCTTGGCCACACAATGAGATTAAATATTGGCCATTCATTCTACTTTTTGGGCACTATAAATGGGGGGATCTCCTCTCATTTTTAGAGAGATTTGAGTTGTTGTAAAGACATGTTTCAGAAATTTCTAATGAAAAGACATTGACTTGGAGCATTTTCGAAGTTCTTCACATGCTTCATGATTCAATCTCTCATTGTTAGATGCTTTATTTAAATTTACACTTTTGTTCTAGTTAACTTTAAAATTGCTCAGATAGATTTTGGTAATGATGTTCTCTGATTGTAGAAATTTTTGCTATGTTGATGCCTTCTAGTCCATACTTTTTGATATTTGCTGCTAGTAAATGGTCTTGTAAAGTTAGTCTGGGCTGAAACTTGAAGCTTCTTTTAAAATTTTATCTTCATTCATGCATGTATGTGGAGGATGAATGGTAAAATATCTGCAAACCTTTGAAGATGACACATATTTCATGATACTATAGGTTTCTTGGTTAAGTGAGATCTTGTTTGAATGAAGTTGTCCATAGCAGAACCTCCATGATCACTGTTCACAATTAGTTGCAGATCCAAGAACCTTCCCTCTTCCCTGCTCTTTTCTTTTTTTTAGAAACAACCTATGCTAAGGTTCATTGCACATTGTAAAGTAAAAACTTAAGGAAAAAATTGAAGTTTTAGATTATTATTCGAACCTACAACAAAGTTCACCTTAACTCCCATCTCAGAAACTTCATATCTTAAGATCCACCTCGCATCCAACTACGTAAGTATGCCCTGTCATTACTAGCAAAATCACATCAAACATCAATTGAGGAATTCCATGTAAGTTATGACCTAACACCTGAGAGACCTTGGGGTGATTTTCAACAACTTGTTGGAAGTCTCCTTTCAAGAGAGGTAGTGCATCTACACACTGACTGTGTTGAGAAAGTGTGCAAAACACTCATCAACCAAACTACTGCTAGAGGGAGGTCTGGAAGCTAGATCGAGTCAGATCATTCTCTCCTGAGAGATTTTAGAGAATCCTAAGGTCTACACCAAACAAAGGAGAACTTCAAGAGTTGTAGCCTCCCACTAGGACAAAACAAACTAAGGGAGGAGACTCTGCCTCTTCTTCTTCCTTCATCCCATTCACTTCCCTTCAACCTTCACCTCCATTCACCTCTTTCCAATCCTCCACCCAGTAGTACTAGGTACAGTCCCAGGCTGTTGTCTTATAGTTGGCTCAGTCCCAGATTGCTACCCCTTGATAGTAGATACCACCTTCGCCTCCCGTCATGGCTTGGTTGGTGTTTAATCCTTCACCGTTGCACTTCGCCACTTACCACGACATACCCAAGAATCCAAAGGGCTTCTGTTCAAATTTCAATCCTCATGAGCCACAAAGGATGATAGAAGAACACATCAAGATATTTGAAATGACAATTACAGATATGTAGACTAGTAATGAAGACATCGCATGCCACCTTTTCCCATACTCGTTGGGTGATGAGGCTTTTTATTGGTACATCAATTTTCTGAGAGGGTCCATTACCTCATGGGACCTCATGAAGAATGTGTTCTTGCTAAAGTATAAGGTTTCCATTAGTCCTTTAGAATTATATCGACAATTTATGTCCGTCCAGAGGGAAATTAATGAGCCTATTGGCTCTTTCAATGATCGCTTCCATCGTACCTTCATGAGGCTTTAGGATCCATATGTACACAATGACACTACAGGCCTCCCTATCTACTACATAGCCTTAGATAATCTCATGTCAACATTGGTAAAAAGGATGTGCCTGCCACTCACCTCGCTAGTGACTGCTTATGTATAGGCTATTGTTGCCAGTGCGGACTTGGGACATAACGTCTCTGGTCCACTACCTTCTTTGAGACTGGTACCTCACCCAATGCAAGTTCAAGGTCTTAATCATGTATTAACTCATCAGACCCCTCTTATGAACCAAGTGCCTCAGCTGCCAATCGTCCCGCCCCCAGGACAACCAATGAATTATGCACCTCTCGTGCCTTCTTATTTGCAACCTCAATAGAAGAAAAGTTATCTTCAGGCTCCCCAACAACAACAGGTGTACTCTCAGCAATCGCAAGGACCATTATATCTATCGGGACCAAAATTCCCTCCAACACATCAAAACCAGTTGGTAGCCCCACCTGTCTTCCTCCAAAATCAAGTGCCGCAGCCCAGCACTACTGAGAAAGACAAATTGGAAGAGTTGACTTAAATGATAAAGAAAATTTCCACAGAGATGACACACTTAAATAATCATAACAATCAATTGCAGACCTCCCAGTATAGCCTTTAGGCCAACCTTATTCAGGATAACTGAGACAACAGGGATGGTAGGGACAGCCAGGAAGGAGGCGCCTCTTCTGGGCATAATTATGATAGAGGAAAAAATTCAAGTCAAAGCTTCAAGACCTTCTCAGAGGAAAAATCACCCATGGAACATGAGACCCAATAATAGAGGTGTCCCTACTCCTCTTGATCAACCTACCAAAAATGAAAAGATGACCAGTGGAGTGTATCTCACTGAGGTAGCCTTGTTCGGATGGTACCAGATTCACAAGACTAGCAGACACTCTGAGTTGGATTGTCCTGAATTCCAGACAGTCACTGAAATCTTCCTTGAAGTGGAAGTCCAAAATGTTGTTGATAGTGCCAATTGTACGGACATTGTCCCATCTAAGCCTTACGACTCCTCCTGCCTCGTGGTCAACCAAGCACCAATTCTGTGGAGTGACAACAATGAGCCTGAGGTTGAACTCACCCCTATTAAGAGTGAAGAGGTCCAAGAGGTAAGTAACGGGAAAACCTTGGCTCAACATTTTGATTCCATAGATAATGGTCCAGTAGATGAGGAAGAACCGCATGTAGACAAAGTTCACATATTCCACTAGAGAACAACTCCTTACTTCCTTAGGAATAAGCAGGAAGGTAGAACCTTTACAACTTCTACCCCACCAAATAATTTTACTACCTCGCCCGATCTAAATGCTATTAATAATCTCGAGCTTCCCAACATGCCCACTCAGTATTTCAGCAAGGACATGCCTCAAAATCAGTCACAAAATCACCTTCAAGGCCAACCCCAGAACTAGTCAAGTCAAACAGAAGCCCAACCTTCTAGCTTTGCCATAGGCCAAGCCTTTGACTCTGAGATTGAACAAATGGGTGAATATGTGGCAGAAGAGTTTGAGAAAGTAAAAATTAGTTTATCTTCCTTTGAATTGCTCAAAGTCCCTGCTATAAGGCATGCCTTCTTTAGGGTACTTAATGGGACCCTATCCTTTAAAACAACACAAGAGGCATCAGCTAAAAAAGTCACCTTTGAAGAACCCAGGCGGGAATCCGTGATTTAGGATATTACAGAGAAAGGGAAGGACATTCCCTCAAATCAATTTGTAGGTAAACAACCAGAAAAAGGAACTAGATCAGAACAACATGCGTATTTCCAAGGATCGGCCATCTAGACATACAAGGGACAAAACTAGCAATAAGAACAAGGTTCAAGTAGCTCAGATAGATACGTCTATGGGCCTCTTCCAAGGAAAATTTAAAATACCCCCTTTTCTTACCACCATTCAGATATTCAAGAAGAATTTGCACAACTGCCTACTCAATTCAGGAGCGTCTGCTAATGTTATGCCTCTGGTAGTGCGTAAGGCTCTTGGGATTACTCCCACACCCTCAAGAAGGAAAGTGACCCAGCTGGACAAAACAAAGATCAACATCGTGGGAGAAATGAATCAGATCCCAATGCAAATTTTTGTAGACCCAAGGATATAACAAGTCATTGATATTCAAGTGGCTAACTTTCCTAATGCATATGGGATCATCTTGGGAAGATACTTCACTAGAACGTTGAATGGATATGCTGCTACATACCATTCTCAAATGTGGCTGCCATGGAAAGGGCTACCAAATCAAATCCGTATAGATCACGAGCCTTGTATGAAGTACATGATCACATATTACAACCTAAATGAGGTGTTGTTTGTTGAGACAAAATTGGGAAATTACTGTCCCTTCGCCTACCAAGAAAAATTCAAACCCCAAGAAGAGTGTATTTTCAAAGTACTCTTGGTGCTATGCAGCCCTCCAAATGACTTCACTCAAATGCCTCAGAATGTAGGGATACTAGTAGAGTTAGATGATAAACATGATGAAGGTGACAACTTGGGACTACTCAATGGTTTCCAAGAATTTGTGGAAAAGTGCGCAAAGGACCAACTCAGTTTGGGTTCCCGAATGGATTTCCAAGATCTCTTGCTTCCAAATTGGTGTAGAATTGACAATGCAGCCCACTCTAAGTTTGATTGATGCTTGTACCAAACAATGGTAGAGCATATCAAAGAATTAGTTGTCCCTAAGAAGGAAACAATAAAAGAAGTGCTAGAAAAACCACCTTCTATTAAACACACTGAGCTGAAAGATTCCCAAAAGGTCATGGAGGAAACCACCCAACCAAAAGGAAACAAGGGCCTAGTTGGGCCTAGAGTCAAGGAGTTGTTCAAGTTTTGGACACTTTGATTAGATGGATCTAAATCAAAACAAGGAGTTGGTGTCAGGTTCAAACTCATCAACCCAACAGGTAAGACTTTTCTTGATTCCCATAGGTTGTAGTTTTATTGCACCAATAATGTAGCAGAATATGAGGCATTAGTCCATGGTCTTCTTATGGCCTTAAAGAAAAATGTCAAAGTGCTACAATTTTTTGAGGATTTTGAACTCATAGTCAAACAAGTTAGAAAATTGTATTTCCTGCTGTGATAGAAGACTTGTAAACTATAGGAATAGGGTTTGGAGCCTCTTGGAAGTTTTAGATGCATTTAATATACAACTGATCCCTCGTGCTCAGAATCATACAATTGATGCCTTGGCTTAGGCAGCCAACACTTTGCAACCCCTCTCCTTGTCTAGGCTTAAGAAATTTATAGTTGAGTTTACATCCACACTGTCCATCCTAGATAATGTCACTCATTTTCAATTCTTCAATGATGATAAGCACATCCTTGAATTCATCACGATTTCTGATGTCTTTTCCACCCAAATAATTGATGAAACTAATTTGGAAGAGGCTGAGATTGATATAGAAGGGGTCATCAACCTCAAAACCAACATGATTCCCAGAGGCATGGTTCAGCTTGAACACATATTTGATTTGGACCAGATTAGAGATCTAGATCGGCAAACAAATAGGGAAGCCATAACCAACTAGTGTGATGCTCACAACCTTGGGACTGCGAAGGAGATCAAAAAAAATTTTATTGGCAAAGTGTGCACGCCCGAGGAAAAGAAGGGAATCATCGATGCTTTGTGGAGGTATCACAACATGGAAGCATGGAGCTATGCAGATCTAAAGACTTATGACACCTCCATCATTATGCACACCATTCCTCTCAAGACAAAAGCGAGGCCATTCCGCCAACGACAACATCCTATTAATGCCTTGTTAGAACCCATCATTTACAAAGAGGTACAAAAGCTACTTTCAGCTAGGATTATCTTCCTAGTCAGGCATTCCACATGGGTGGCCAACCTGGTCTTGGTCAGAAAAAAGAATGGAGAAATCAAATTGTTTGTAGACTTTGAAATTTGAACCGAGCTTTGGAAAAGGACAACTATCCAGTGCCTTCATTGGATGAGGTACTACAGATCATCAATGGCTCTCAAATGATTTCCTTCCTCAATGGGTACTCCAAATATAACCAAGTTATGCTGCAGTACAAAGACCGCCATAAGACAACGTTCACCACCAAGTGGGGGACCTTCGCTTACAGGAGAATGCCCTTTGGGCTCATCAATGTTGGCACCACTTTCCAACATGCCATGGATATTGCCTTCAAAGATCTGATTGGGAAGTGCATAATCATCTACATGGATGATTTAACTGTGTTTACTAAAAGGTGGAGTGGTCATGTCTCTGATTTATGCAAGGTGTTTCAGAGGTGTAGGGAGCTTGGGGTTTCCCTTAACTGAAAGAAGTGTATTTTTGGCATAACCAAAGCTAGATTGCTTGGACATATTATTTTAGAGCAAGGAATCTATATAGACGCAAAATGTATCCATTCTTTGCTAAAGATCCCCCCACCAGGTAGCAAGAAAGAATTAAAATCCTTCTTTAGAAAGATCAACTTTGTCAGGAAATTCATCACGGGTTTTGCTGAGATTGTTAAACCGCTCAACGCCATGTTAAAACAGGTTGCCAAAGTTGAGTGGACTCCCTAAGCCAAACAATATTTTAAATAAATCAAATGGGCCATTATTGAAGAGCCTGTACTAGTCAGCCCAAACTATCTGAAGTCGTTCTACATCTATTCATTCACTTCAGAGTATTCCTGTGCCAACATTCTAACTCAGAAAGATGAAGGGGGAAACGAGCACACGATCTCCTTCATGTGTGCTCCTTTGAAAGATGTTGAATTATGCTACCACAACATAGAAAAGAAAGCATATGCCCTCATTAGGGGAGTGAAGAAATTTAGGCATTATATCTTACGCAATTAAGTGTTCACCATTGTCCTTGATCCAGTAGTGAAAACACTACTCCTACAGAATGAATTAGGCGAATGAAGAGCCAAGTGGGTCACATTGCTTCAGGAGTATGATATGGAAATCCGACCAATGCGATTGGTGAGACAAAAAGCACTCACCCAAACAATTGTTGAAGCAACAACATAAATAGGACCCGAACTCACTGTGCAACAATACCAACTCAAGGATGTTTCTCCGGGAGAATGGTATGAAGACATTGTTTATTATTTGTTGAACCACAAGTGTCCACCTCACTTACAAGGAGTCCAAAAACGTGCTCTCAAGCTGAAAAGAAACAATTACATGTTGCAAGGATCCATTTTATACAAAAAAATCATGAAGGCATCTACTTAAGATGCCTTGGCAAGGAAGAAGCGGATCGGGTCTTGAAGGAGTTTCATGAAAAATTCGGCACTGGTCAATATGGATCTAGGCCTTCCATTGCACATTAGGTACTAAGAGCAGGGCATTATTGGCCAATAGTCTTCGAGGATGCTTATTGTGATGTTCACTTATGTCACACATGTCAGACCGCTGCCACCGAGGAGAAGAATGCTATTGTCCCACTGCAGCCCGTGTTGGAGGTGAGGCCGTTTGTGCAATGGGGTCTCAATTTCATTGGTCTGGTAATCCCTCCATCATCTACAGGACACAAGTACATTCTTACCACTATTGATTACTGCACTAGATGGACAAAAGAAATTGTATGTAAGCAATGCACAACTTAAGTAGTTACAAATTTTTTGGAAAGTTTCATTTTAAATTGATTTGGTTGTCCTTATGCATTGGTGTTTGATAATGGACCTACATTTGCTTCATTAAAATTTGCTAGTTTGGAATTCAACTATGGGATTTCCCTTAAGTTTTCATCTAATTACTACCCTTAAGGCAATGGCCTTGCTGAGTCCACAAACAAGAACCTAATCACAGTGATCAAGAAATTGCTTGATAGGAATCCCAAGGACTGGCATACCCAGCTCCAATTCGCCCTTTGGGAAGACCACAGCCGCCACAAGGCTGGCCTTTGTGATTCCCCATTCCATCTTGTTTACGACTTAGATCCCATATTTCCTATCCACCTAAAGATTCCCACTCTCGAATTTATCAATGAATTTTATGAAGGCGGGGATCGTAGAGAGGCTCAGTTAGCTGAGCTCTTGCATTTAGAAGAAATCTGAGACCGTGCAATAGAAATTTTTTCCAAACATTGATCAAGGTGTGGTTAAGAGATGGTTTCACCACTGAGCCAAAATTAAGGACTTTAGAATTATAGATTTAGAATTGATAAGAGATGGTGTCTTTTATTTGTTGCAGTGGTTGTGCTCGTTCAAAAAATGGTTCGCTTTGCTGCCTGTCCTTGGTGTTCTTTGGCTAAACATTCACTCTCGACTATCGGTCCCTGAAAGCTACCTAGGAGTGGTTTCCTCATTTGAAATCTACCTTAGAACTCGACCCTTGGTTGGATCTTTTTACGCACATCTCAGGTATTGCACCAGACACATGTTAATTATTTCTAGAGGACTATACAATGGCTATTATGATATCCTAGTAAGTGAAAAATATTAAGTTTTCTCTAGTGACGACTGTGATTCCCAAACCCATTGTAGGCTTCAGTGCTTACACAGTCGAGCAAAAGATAAGTGAGAAAAGGGAACATTGCAAGAAATATCAAAACAAAGAAGAGGAAGAAAATTTTAAAATTAAGCGACCGTATGCGTGTGTGGGTAACTTTACCAGGGCTATGGATGCCCGGTCAACAGTAGAGAAATATCCGTGGGATGAAAGTGACAACTCTGCCAAGGCTGTGGATGCCTAACTAGCAGCGAGGCAATGTCTAGGTTACTTTTTATGTTGGATAGTTTATGTAGCTTGCTCAGTTTGATTAGCAACCGCTTGTCATAGTTTCTGCGTAAGCGAATGAATTCACTACACACACTTCTGAGATCTCCAATAGATTGACCCAACTAAGCACCCTATTCTCCCAGTTCACTCTTAGAAATTTCCCCCTAGTTTGCAAAACTAGAGATTTTGGGTCCCGAATGAATACTTATCCTTAGAACACTTGGGAGTGTTTCCCATCAAAATCACCATTTGTTGTGCCCTTAGCACACACACCTCGTTCGAAACGGGGACCCTCTTTTCTTTCACCTTGCCAAGGTGTTTTGTCACTGCCTTATTTTGTGTGCCCCCCTATTTTGGCATCCTTAATGGTTAATGTGCCTCCACAGTCTCATCTTAAGTTGACTATTTTTCATCCCCTCCAATTTTTCCAAATCCTAGTGCCTTGCTAAGTTTCCTTGGTAGCCTTCTTCTGCTAGCGGCCTTAGGGGTTGGTAGCCCCACCTTGCCTGGTTTCCCTAGTTGGGTTTCCTCCGGGTGTTCACCGTTCTGAATTGCGAAAGGCTTCCACTTTCTTGAACCCCAGGACCTGAATCCTTCTTTGCTGACCCCATTTAACTTGTGATGAAATTGGACTGCTTTTACCCCTATCGGGCCTGCCCCTCCGGACTTCCATCCCTGGAACTCCATGTTATCTTCGTTGTTTTCGATGGCCAAACTACAGTAATGCTCCATCCTCTGAACTCTGGGTTCCCTTTCACCTATGATTTGCAAAATGAACTTTGAAACAGCTGTAGGGTCACATCTTTCTGGAACCTGGGCCTCGGTCATCCCACCACCGTCCAAGATTTAAACCCACCAACCCTCCTGACATCCGTACGGGCATTAAATAGGTGCATTAAATGCTAATTGGGGTATAAATATCTTGCTCGACTTGTCATTTTCATTTTTCAAGTTTTCCAGAGGAGTTCAGAGCAGAGTTCGAGGAGTTCAGCACCTTTGTCACCCGCCACCCTCACACCCGTTGCCCTCATTTACCGATCCTTAGTGGATTTTGCAACTTATTTCACCAGACTTCCGAGGTAGGTTTTTCGTCTTCCCTCTCGTGAGGTTTTTCATGATTTTGTGCTTAAAATAATGAAAAAAATGGGCTAAAAATGCTTTAATTAGGTAAAACATGACAACATCTAAAAAACCCATGTGTTCAAATTCTATGAAACCTCCAAAACATCTTCTAAGATCAAGTCAGAACTTGGCCTTGATGTCGCCATTCTTCGTACAAGGCATTCGTGCCCTCCGGGCCCACATCAACTCATTGATGTTAAACTTACCAAATAGATAAAAATCAAACAAAATGGTGGGATGCCCTATTGGGCCCGCTACACCAGACTTCCATTAGTGTGTCGCCGTCAAACTTAAAACTTGACAAACTTTGAAGTTCAGCCTCCATTTTGACTTCCCGGACCTGCTCCCGTGGGATTCCGTCCTTGGGACTCCATGTCATTTTCGTCGTTCCAAATAGCAGAGTGGCCCCATCCACCTGAGATCCAAAACTTGCCTCTCCTTTCACCATTCGTTAGACCACGCCAAAATGATCTAATCAAACATGTCCCCCGTCCCTAGTTTGCGGAGTTCTATCCATAGGTTTCCCTAGCATCTTCATCGTTTCAAATGGCCATCTGATGATGTCTTTCCATCTCCTAGGTCCCGACCCTCCATTTTCTGTGAAGACCAAGTAGAAAGAAAACTTTGGTGCCATTTCCCTTGATGGGCTCCATCCACTAGGATTTCATCCCATCTCAGCTGGCTCAAAAGGGAAAAGTAGGTCTGTCTTTCCAACCTCCCGGACCCGCCATCTGGATCACCAAAACAAACTTAAGAGAAAACCTAGTGGCCAAGCTCAATGCCAGGTCTGCTCCACCAGGCCACTCCCACCAGATTTCCTCCCAACGAACACTGTTCTAAACAATGGAGCCCAGACACCCTTCTGCCCTTGTATCTCTGGGTGCCCCAAAAGTGATCCAAATGACCTTCAATTTGAAAACCAATCTCAACCCACATGCTCAAATTCAGCCTTCTCCTGCATGAGCCTTTAAAACCATCAAAATATGAAGTCAAGAGAAATCACATGGATTTCCCTACCCTGTTCACCCTTCAAATCAACATTTCTACTAGGGAAGTTCGTCCCTCCTGACCCGGTTTGTCCAAAATCCCTCCAGTAAATGACTAGTGACATCTAGAAGTAAAAAATTGATTTCATGAATGATATATTGTCTAATTGGATTTCATCCATGCGATTTCAACTTATGTTCATGCTTTCATGATTAGTTGTGCTTATTATGCCCTTGCTTTTAGGATATATGGAATCAGGTGTAGGACCCTCCGGGGCAACTACAGAAAAAGATCAAAGGAAAAAGGAAGGAAAGTATCCTCATGGAAAGGAGGATAAAGACCAAATGAAGTACCAGTTCCAAGGAGAGCCTTTGCATTCAAAGATCATCACCAACTGGAAAGAAATTACAGATACCAATATCGACCACATCGATACTAAAGAGTTCAAGCAAAGGGTCAGAATCTACCCTAAGACCGACAATGCTAGATTGATCAAGCAAAGTGGAATTGCTAAAGTTTTAGGATTCCCTCATAGCCCCTGAATTGGTCATGGCTTGCAGGTAGGCATATCAACCACAAACACGAACAATAATTGACAGAGATGGAAACATCCTTGCTGACATGTCAGGTGAGGTGATTACGAGGACCTTTCACATCCCCACCTTTGGGGATATGAAGATGCCCACCATAGAAGTGTGTAAAGAAATATGGGACGAGGACCTGATGGGCTGCAAGAAGTTAATAAACTAGTACTTTCTTAAGGAAAAAAGGGGCAGTGCTACAAAGGTTCCTCAAGAGCTCTTCTACAACGACTTCCATGAGGACTACCATGACTTGGTCACAATGTTGAGGAGGGTGATGGGCCTTGCCACTGTTTCATATTTTTAGGAGTGGATGGTGTATTTCATAGAGCAAATCTTTCATGGGGATGAAGATGTCACCACAAAAGTGTCGTTCTACTCGGGAGGCATAATAAGCGATTGCTTCCATGAATAGTTAATGAATGTAAAGAAGACCTCCAAGTTCTACATGACGTCCTATCTTGTGTACTCACTAGCCAAGTGGGGGAAGTATAATGGGTTGTTTGTGGCACCAGATGAGAAACTGGGTCATGCGTTGAAGGTCTATGACAGATATCCCCAGCTCCAGTTGAGGAACTTCAAGAAAAAGTATTGCAGGGTTAACAATGCTTTCATTGGCCACATCACCAGATTTCTTGGGGGGGATTTTGAAAGAAGGGTCTCTCACAATGCTCAGGAATTCTTGAAGCAATACACCTTTGATTCATAGAATACCCCAAGTTCACATATATTCGTGCCCAAGGTTTCATAGAGAGGACGAATAAGCTACCCTAGTACCCCAATGACTGGATCATACTATTAGAGCTCTCCCAACAGTTGCAGCATGTGCATTCAGTCCTCGACAACAAATAGTTGACAGGGATCCCTTATCCCTTAGCTTTCAGCCAGGGGATGTACAAATTGCAAACCTCCTAGTGTGCTTGGAATTCTGAGAAGGAATTGGTAGAATACCATTTCCACCTACACACTGATCGCCCACAGATGGACCCATATGAGAATGTAAGGAAAGAATTGGGACCATGGTATGCCCATTTGTATCACATCAAAGACTTCTACGCATGTTTTCAGGATCAAAGGAGGTGTGCGCAAGGCACTACATGCGAATGAATGCGTACTTCGTAAAAAGAGTACAATTATTTCCTATACCTGATCAAGTTGAAGAGGATAAAAGCACCATCATGGACCCCAGATATAATGCAGTCGCTAACCTACCACTGCCAATAATAGATTGGGATGAGCAAGAGGTTAATGACCTTGATATTATAACCCAACCAATCATGGCTCGTACCAAAGAATGGGTTAATGGAAAAGTAGCTTGATCGAAGAAACAAGGGGTTGTCTTCACACATGAGGGACTCAAGAGTGAGCCTAGTGCTATGGAGGATGTTACTACCATAACTTCAATAGGAGGGACATCCAAATCTCCTTTGCTCACAAGATCAAAGATGAGGAAAGGGATTGAAGCGAAGAAATCACCAAATCCAAAGGTTTATTCCATAAAAGATTTAGGAGGTTCACCCTCTAAGAAGCCCAAACAGACAGGAAGTGTCGTAGGGCATCCAATAGTTCAAGAGGATCCCCTTCAAGAGGGTTAGGAAGGGAAAACAGATCAGCCAAAACTTCCTCCAGCTCTCCTTGTTTCTGCTACCCTTCCATCTATTTCCCAGGCCATGGTTGCCACATCCTCACCTGCAGTGGACATCTTGGTCAATCTCGCCTCCTCTCCCATAGCTAGTCTTGTAATAATGGTTGACTCCTTTGCTGCAAATTCTCTGCTTTCCTCTACCTCCATGTTGCGTACTACATCGCTTCCACTTGCAGAAGTGACATTATCAATGCCCACACTCACATTGTTGGAGGCTTACTCAAGGCTTTTTCATAATGTCCCCTTCGAGATTTCCCAAATCTTTGTGGATCCCACCATCCAAGTTGCCTTAGCGTAGATCCTCGCTAGTGCTTTTCCCTCACAACCTCCAATGGGACCACCAGCAATGGAGGCCACAATGCTAATCTCCAAGGAATGGGTGAAGCAAGAGATGGAAGCTTCAAAAGTAGTGGAGGAAGAATCCGTTGAGTACCACATACACCCAGAGTATGAACACCAAAAAATTGATAGGGTGGTCCACAAAGAAGAAGAATAGAGTCTTCCAAAAGTGGAGATGAAGAGGAGGGTGCAGGTGGTATAACTATTGTACAAACATTGATGATCATTTCGAGGAGGAAATGGCCCAACAATTGAGTGGTGATAAAGAAGAGGTAGAAAGGTCACCTCCTAGAGAAGAAAGGAAAGAAGATGACAAGGAAGAAAAAACTGTAGAACTCCCTATAGGGGAACAACAAGAAAATGTATCACCTCCTCATAAATAAGAAGAAAACGTAGAAGAGGACAAGCCTGAGGGTGAGGCTCAAGCTTACAAAGGCCACGAAAATGAACAACCCGAAGGGCATGTGCATAAGGATGAAGAAGATGAAAAAAGGAAAGGGAGAGAAATTAAGAAAGAAGAAAGTCCCTAGGAGTGATTTCCTACTAAGCCTCCCGCCAAGCGCCTTGTGTTTGTCCAAGACTCCGATGAGAAAGGAGACAACACTAAAATGGAAGAAAGTGCTCCCGCAAGTAAAAAAATAGAGATCCAAACGAAGGAGGGTGACAGTGATCGTGAATCGCCCAAGGGAAAATCTGCTATGCTTGAATGGCTAGAGAGGCAACTTGAAAAGAAAAATCCTACCCGAAAGGATCCAAGAGCAAGACTGGAGGCTGTCTTGGCCCGGGTCTAGATCACAACCAAGAGAGAGAAGAAGCCCAAAATTAGATCCAAGGTAACGATGGACGCTTCTAGATCCCGAACTGTGCAAGTAGCCATTCCAGTAGTGGGAAAGGAAGGGGTAAGCTCTAATATCTCCACCATTGACTTGGGAACAACTACTAGAGAGAAGAAGGTGGAGCACCTTGAGGAATATGTTTCCATGATAGTGCATTTGATACAACAGGATAAAGTTTCAAAGGATGAGCTTAAAGCACAGGTAGCTAATCTGATAGCTTACATCTGGAAATGGTCCTCAATTGAACAAATGCCTACCAGGTTCGCGGCTCCACCACAATTATTGTACAAGTAAAAAATTGATAAGCTGGAAAAGAGAAAGAATTTGGACAAGACTAGAGAAAGCTAGTTCCGACAAGTTCTATACATCAGAAACATGGGCATCGACCAAGCTATCCATACAACCAATCAGTTCTTAGACTTACAAACATCCCTTGAGAGCGCAAGAAATATTTTCTCTGACTTCCCAACAAGATACGAGTCCACCTATCCAAAGATCAAGGCTATCCTCAAGCTGTCAAGCCTGACATGGGAAAAGGAGCTTGTGCTCAGAAGGGACGATCACTGGCTGATGGATGTATGGAAACAGGACTTTGAGAACAGAAAAGAAAGACTGGAGCAAGTGATTGACAAAGTAGATCCTAATATTGAGTGGTTCAAAGAGATTAGGACAGATTGTGTTTGATATTTAAAGCTAATGATAGGCTATGAGATGCCTATCGTACAAATGGACCTAGATAAAGTAAGGCCTCATTTCCAAAAAAGGTTGGAGGACGGAAAGTTAGATGCGATAACCACAGATTTCATGAGTTTTGCTGCCTGAGCCTTCACCCAGTCAGATTTGTTCTGAGACCACACTGCTAAGTATGAAGAGGATTGGGAGAAGATCATTGAGCAATCCAAGGAGTGGAGCTATCAAGTGTTGCAGTCCAAAATCGTAGAACTCAACAAACTCCAACTAGTAATTTTGAAGTTCATGGAGTATCCAGCTTTGAAGAAGCAGGAAGGCAACCCTATTGTTCGTGAGGAGCTTCTAAAGGAATAGCTACAACAAAAGAGCAATCAACAAAAAGATAAAATGCTATAGTGTTGTCACTAGAGGAAAAAATAGGGATAAAGATAAAGTTATATTTTAAATTGTAATATATTGGGGGGTAGGTAGAACCCTAGTTTTTAGTGAATCTTGGCCACAGAATGAGATTAAATCTTGGCCATTCATTCTAATTTTTGGGAACTATAAATGGGGGGGTCTCCTCTCATTTTTAGAGAGAGTTGAGTTGTTGTAAAGAGATGTTGCATAAATTTCTAATGAAAATACATTGATTTGGTGCACTTTCTGAGTTCTTCACATGTTTCATGATTGAATCTCCCATTGTTAGATGCTTTATTTAGATTTACATTGTTGTTCTAGTTAACTTTAAATTGCTTAGATAGATTTTGGTAATGTTATTCTGTATTGTAGAAATTTTTGTTGTGTTGATGCCTTCCCGTCCATACTTTTTGCTATTTGTTGCTGGCAAATGGTCTTGTAAAGCTAGTCTGGGCTGAAACTTGAAGCTGCTTTTAAAATTTTATCTTCATTCATGCATGTATGTGGAGGATGAATGGTAAAATATTTGCAGACCTTTGAAGATGGCACAAATTTCATGATACTGTATATTTCTTGGTTAAGTGGAATCTTGTTTGAAAGAAGTTGTCCATATCAGAACCTCCATGATCACTATTCACAATTAGTTGTAGATCCAGGAACCTTCCCTCTTCCCTACTCTTTTCTTTTTTTCTTAGAAATAACCTATGCTAAGGTTCATTGTACATTGTAAAGCCTAAACTTAAGGAAAACATTGAAGTTTTAGATTGTTGTTCAAACCTATAGCAAAGTGCACCTTAACTCCCATCTCAAAAACTATAGATTTTAAGATCCACCTCGCATCCAACTACGTAAGTTTTCCCTATGATTACTAGCAAAATCACATCAAACATCAATTAAGGAATTCCATGCAAGTCATGACCTAACACCCGAGAGACCTTGGGGTGATTTTCAACAACTTGTTGTTGGAAGTCTCGTTTAAAGAGAGGTAGTGCATCTACACACTACCTATGTTGAGAAAGTGTGCAAAACACCCATCAACACTACCTAATAGTAATTTATGATTAGAAATATTTGGAGTTTCCTATTGTTAGCATACTGAACCTAATTTAGGGCCAATTTTAATTGTCACTGATCCTCTACATGTAGATCTATGATGTATTCACTTGTTCTCTTCTACCAAATAATATGTAGCACATAGGGTTAGATCATTATGAAATCAAAATTTACGCCCTCTACCAATAGATTGGCACAAACTTACTGCCTCTTAAAATTCCTTTCATGAGGTTTATCATGCATAAATACAATAGATATCTTTTCCCAAATAGGATTTAGATCAAATACTCTTCTCACCATGGGTCTTCTAATTTCTCCATCTCATAATCCTCAATAAATGGCATGTGTATGCTCTACAATGCACACTATAATATCTATAATTGGATAGGATTGCACAATATAAATGATGTTCTGGCCTTTGCAATGTGGTGCCTAAAAATACCTCTACAATACAATAAAATCAAGGAGATACAACAAAAAACAAAACTAGGAATTGTATAAAATCACTCACAAATAGAAAAATGAACTCTTGACTAGGCTAGATGTATTTTTTTAGGTAGGGTTTTCCTAGCATGGCTATAATACCATGTTATGATTTTTAATATCATAAAGAAAAAAACCAATAAATTTCCACAAAATATATGCATGCAATGAGCCTAATTTATATTATGAAATATTTGATAAAAAAATGATTAGTATGCACAAAGTAACCTTTCTTATATACACAAGGTGGTGAAGCTAGGAAAGTCAAACACAATAATTGACTACCCCTCCAATGACAAAATATTTGATAACTGACATACCAAGTGTCCATGCAAAAGGTGTCTCACAATGTGAGGACACATGTCTCGACCACATGAGGTGAGAAAAACTCTAGAAGTCCATAAGTGGAGACTTGAGTAATGTGAATTGGACTCTCTCTAGGTAGGCGAATAGCTAACTAGCTTGATAAATTCACTATTTGCACCAACAATTTTAACATGTATTAAATGATGTAGAGGGAGGTATTTACAAGTCATAGAAATAATTGATAACAAACAACTATAGTGGAGAAAAAATTGACAAATGACTAAAGACTATTGACATAAGGTAATAGCTATTTTATAAGTGGTTACATGTACTAATTGAGCATTACAAATATTAATATTATTTGAAAATAAAATATTTTATTAAAATAAAACACCAAATATATATATATATATATCAAGGTACATATTGTAATTTAATGTATTACAAATTATATACACGAATGGCTAAGCTTGGTTTAGTTATGAGGATAGATTCTAATGGGGCATATCAAATGTTAATTTATGGCATGTCAATATGGAAGCCCACATGTCATATTGGATATGTAAGTAGCAAAGGAAAAAGGTATAACTAAGAAATTAATAAGAGCTTAGTATGAAGATATAATAATAATTTTATTGCCATACAAATGACTCTCAAGCTAAGATAAAACTAAATAAAATATAGAAAATATAGAAATATGTAAAGGAAGAACATTATTTCTAAATTAGACTTTAGAGATAAAAGATAAACTAAGACTATTTTGAGAAGTTTTGAAATATTATTGTAGGGAAAGCTTTACCCTTACTCTCCATGAGATTCATTAAAAGACATATATGTTGCAACTTTGCTAAAGGAAAACATTACCTTGATTAAATAATTCATTATGTTGTGGTTGTTATGTGAGGATATTGCTCTTATTAGTCAGCCTAAAAATCAATCTTTATGATTTATGAGGTGGAATAAGAAGTGTAATACTCTCCAATTCACCCTTTGGTATGTTTTACCATTGTGTCTAAGTATATTGAAAAGTTTAATAGACATCCTTGTAAGGGATTACTATTGGAATTAGCTTTTTCGATATGAGTTGTGAGTTAGGATATATATTTCATTACAAAGTTAAGATTAATATTATTCTAGGTTGTGCATTGAAAAATTTCATACTTATAAAAATGAATGTTATAAATGTTTTTATAAGTGTCATGGTTGGAGTGAAACATGGAAATAAATTTTGTTTTCAAGTATAAAATTGTAAATATTAATCTTTGTTGGTTGACATATTTAGTTTTTGTATTTCATTTTCTAGTTGATCTCACAATGATATTAGAACAAATAAAATATATCAAAAGGGGAAAGAAGGTTATTGACATGGTCACATCATAAAGAAAATTTATACTTATTAAATTGTAAAGATATTGATGCAGAGAAAAGATGGAGAATTTACAATAGACTCAAACTTGATTAGACCTTAGCAAGACATCAACCATTGAAATCACAATCATCCACATTGAGTCAACTAACACCAACAAGGTTATATACTCCAAATCTCAAAAAATAGGCTTATCTTTTAGAGAAGGCCAACAAAAGACCAGATCAACATCAATCATCATCCTCTCAGACCCCAAATACAATGCCCAAATAAGTCATACAAGATTCCTTTGCACCAATGTTGAGAAACATCCAACTGACTTGTGGAAGGGCTACTACAATTAGCCCTATTTTACAAATGAACTCTCACAAAAACTTACCTTTCACAAAATCACACCAAACAGTCAAAAGTCATGTGTTATAACTCTAAATTTTCCAAATTACTTGCTATTACAGGTCCTTTAAGTCAATGATCCAACAAACCCTCAAATTACACACAAACAACTAGGGTTTTACTGCATTTCCACAAGTTCGAGCTTCTAAACCTAAACCAAAGTATCAAAATCCTTTATTTGGGTTTGATAAAACCTTTTATACCATTACAAAATCATTCCTATCTTTGGCTCGCAAAAACCCATCACAAAACCTCTATTTTCACTTGGAAAAGTACTCTGTCAGCCCTAGGAATCACTCTCCAAACACCACATTGCTCCATTTTTTCTCCCAATAGATTAAAAAAAAATCCTAAACTAACATGTTACAAGCCATTCCTCTGAGTTACATCAGACTATAGTAGGAGGAATGGCTTCAACATTAAATAGATTGCACAATCAGACCTTCCTAGTCTATTATAGACAAAGTAAGAAAAATGAAGATTTCTTTCACAAAGTCATTTAAAGAAGCCTCAAGATAGAATAAAATGTATATTATGACATTTCACTACAATATTTTATGATTTTTTGATCATTGGAGGCTTGTATTGAGCCGTACATAGTAAGAAGATATTAAAACTGCAGAAAAATGCTTGAAAATTCATAGTTGGACATTGAAATAGGGCACAAATTCCTCAGAAGGAATTTCATTAACCCCTCATTTAGTCTTTTAATATTTCTTTATACATTTTGAAATCAAGACAACCTTCCCTTAACACCTATAACCACCCTTTAACTACCAAGACCTTCATTTGTCTTAAAATTGCTAGCATTGACAATATTTGCTAAATAAGCATCATTATGCAATTTTGTTGTCCAAGACACTTAAGATCACTCAAACACATTTATTTAATCCTTAATACAACTTCTAACTCTTGTCTTGCACTTCATTTACAATTTGAATAAGTTTCCTTCAAAGATTAAATTGCAAAATTGACAATTTTGAAGGAAGAGTGCATGTTTGCACATTTGAGCGCCAAACTCCCAAAATCCTTAAATACATAAAAGAATGGTCTACTTAGACCTTTTTTTCAATACCTACTATGATAAAGAACCTAAAACTCCAAGACTCACCTAAAATCCCTTAGGACAGACTGCTACCAAAATGCACTTTGTAACATGGTTGTAGGTGCCCCTACACCATACAACCCCCTAGAAGAAACTCATGTCCCATGAGTGGAGGTTGATACCAACCCCACCATCCACAATACATGATCCTTGGATTCATCTTCTCCTTCCATTGGTTTAGACCTTTCACTCCAAAATTTCCTACACTTGGAAGTGTGCTTACATCTACATAGGATCGTGCTTGCACATTTAGACCTAAGGTCTGCTCTTTCTTCATTCTTGGTTTAGAATCTACTTGTCTCCTATCACCATTACCATGAACTAGCCTTGACTTAGACTCATCCCCTGGTTGAAGTTTTCCCTACAGTGCACCTTGTGTTTCTATCCCTGTCATCAGTCCCAATACCTTGCCACCATGTATCTCCACTTCCCTATCAATTTTATCAACCATTGTATGTGCAATTTTCATTTGTTCACACCCATATCTACAAGAATAGGACATTCAATGGTCCCAGGTAACACACCCTCTTTCCTTTCCACTATCAAATCACACTTCAACATTATATTTGCCTTTAGACCTGCTACCCTTGCATTATTAGACCTAGAATTGTTCACAGCATTAGAATTTTTTATTTCTTTCAAAAAACTTATAGGTTCCTTTCTCCCACACATGATCACTTTAGCTTTACCTTTCACATATTCTACAATTGGATTTAAGAAAAACTTATGACCATCCTTCATGATAGCATACTCGTTTACTCTTCCATCATACATGGCACACCTGTCATACTCCCAAGGTCTTCCTAGGAGTATGTGGCAGCGGTCCATTGGTAAGATATCACAAACAACACTATCTTTATATTCCCCAATCTGAAAATCTACAATAGCCTTCTCATTCACTAACAAAGATTGACCATCACTTATCAAGATACCTTGTAAGGAAATTCATGAGGAATCCTTTTCAAGTTTAACTTGTTCACCATTTCATAGGACACCATATTTTCAATTGAACCAGAATCAACCACAATTTTACATACCTTTTTCTTTCTCTTGCAAGTGGTTTTGAAAAGCCTCTTCCTATGCAATGGCTCTACTTATTTGGAAGTCCTCAAATGTTGCTTGTGCAACATCAAAGCTTCTCCAACTTTAGGGTTTGCGGGATGGCTTGATGAACTAGTGCTCTCCTCTTCATCCTCTTGAATAAGTTGAACTCTTTTATCACCTTTACTTCCACTTGATGAAGCACCAATCTTCTCAGGAAACTTGTAGGATCAATGTACAAATTCATTACAAGTGTAACATCTACTTGAAAACACATTGGAACTCCTACCTCGTCTAAATCTGCCCCTTGTGCCTCTCCATCCACCTTTGAAATTAGATTGTTCTTGTCCTTTCATGGCATCTTCTTGATTGTCATTGTTTGGATTTGGATTAGGCATGGATCCTCTACCTCTTGACGCATTACCTCTTCCCCTAGCTTCTTTATCTTTTCTTCTCTTCATTTTCTCCTCCACCCTGATTGCCATTTGGTAACATTCCTCTACATTACTAGGGGTAGCCAAAACCAATTCATGTTGTATTTTTAACCTCAAACCACCCATATATCTTGCAGATTTTTCATCTTCATTCTCATGATGACCAGACCTTAAACTTAGTTTATAAAATTCCTTAGTATAAGACTTAATGTCCATTTCTTTTTTCCCTAAGCTTTGTAATTTCTTAAACATTTGAACTTGATGATCTTTGGGTAAGAATTTACCTTTGAGTTTGGATACCATCTTGTCCCATGAGGTGATTTTAGACTTTCCTTGCTTCCTCCTCTCTGAATGAAAGTAGTCCCACCATACCAAAGAATCGCCTTGCAACTTTTTCTTTGCAATCTTTACTCTCTACTCCTTAGCAACCTCATCACATTCAAAATGGTTATCTAATGCAACAATCTTGTCAAGTAATTCTTCATCATTTAAATTTCCACCATATTTAGGAACACCAATTTTTACCTTAGGCTTGTCATTCCTAACTACCTTCACCAACTTTGCAATTCTTTGATCCTCTAGATCAAGTTCTTCTTCCATGTCTTCAAACTAATCATCTTCCTCTTCTTGTGACTCACTCTCTTCCACTTCCATTCTTTCTTTTTTTCTCCAAGGCTATGATTCTTTCCTCCAACTCTTTGATTTCTCTAGCATGTATGTCTTTCATCTCCCTCATCTCTTTAACCATATCTTTGTTCTTTGGAGGCATCCTTGAATACCAAACTCTTCAATTCCTCCTTGCTCTTTACAACCTGCAAAATGCAAAAAAATCTACTCCTCGATGCTATGATACCACTATGATGCAGAACCAAGATGGAGAATTTACAACAGGCTCAAACCTGATCAGACCTCAGCAAGACATCAACCCTTGAAATCATAATCATCCACATTGAGTCAACTAACACGAACAAGGTTATAGACTCCAAATCTCAACAAATAGGCTTATATTTTAGAGGACACAAAAATACCATCTCAACATCAATCAACATCCTCTCATACCCCAAATACAATGCCCCAATCAATCATACAAGATTCCCTTGCACCAATGTTGAGAAATATCCAACCGACCTATAGAAGGGCTACTAGAATTAGCCCTATTTTACAAATGAACTATCAAAAAAACACTTCCCCTTCACAAAATCACACCAAACAGTCAAAATTCATGTTTCATAACTCCAAATTTTCCAAATTACTTGTTGTTACAAGGCCTTTAAGTCAACGATCCAACAAACCCTCAAATTACACACAAACAACTAGGGTTTTACTGCATTTCTACAAATTTGGGCTTCTAAACCTAAACCAAAGTATCAAACACCTTTATTTGGGTCTACACAAACCTTCTATACCATTACAAACTCATTCTTATCTCTGGCCCACAAAAACCTATCACAAAACCCCTATTTTCACTTGGAAAGGTACTCTGTTAGCCCTAGGAATCACTCTCCAAACACCACATTGCTCCATTTTGTCTCCAAATAGATGAAAAAAAAAACCTAAACTAACATATTACAAGCCATTCCTTTGAGTTACATCAAACTATAGTAGGAGGAATGGCTTCAGCATTAAATATATTATGCAATCAAACCTCACTGGTCTGTTATAGACAAAGCCATAAAAATGAAGATTTATTTCACAAAGTCAATTGAAGAGGCCTCAAAACAGAAGAAAATGTATTTTAAGACATGTCACTACAATATTTTATGAGTTTTCAATCATTGGAGGCCTGTACTGGGCCATACATAGTAAGAAGAGATTAAAAACTTAGAAAAATGCTTAAAAATTCATAGTTGGAGATTGAAATAGTGCACAAACTCCTCAAAAAGAATTTCATTAACCCTTCATCTGGGCTTTTAAGATGTCTTTATACATTTTAAAATCAAGAAAGCCTTTCCTCAACACCTATAACCACCCTTTAACTACCAAGACCTTCATTTGTCTTAAAATTGCTACCATTGACAATATTTGCTAAATAAGCATCATTATGCAATTTTGTTGTCCAAGAAACCTAAGACCACTCAAACTCCTTTATTTCATCCTTAATACAAATTCTAACTCTTGTCTTGCACTTCATTTAAAATTTGAATAATTTTCCTTCAAAGATTACATGGCAAAATTGACAATTTTTAAGGAAGAGTGCATGTTTGCACATTTGACCACCAAACTCCCAAAATCCTTAAATACATAAAACAATGGTCTACTTAGACCTTGAATACCTACAATGATAAATCACCTAAAACTACAAGACTCACCTAAAATCCCTTAGGACAGACTACTACCAAAATGAACTTTGCAACATGGTTGTAGGTGCCCCTGCACCAGATATAAGAGGGTATTTTCTCATGAAAGATAAGCAAGAAATAATTATAGGCCACCACAAGTCCAACATGGACCATTCGTGCTACATATCAAAAATATAAAAATGAATAACTAAAAAAAGGGGGAATCATAAAAGTGAATAACTAAAAATGAAGAGATGTGAGTGGTGTGTATTGGGTGTATTTTTTTTATAAGTGGCTCTCCCACAGAAAGACTATCAAAAAATCTATCTGATGAACAAATAAAAGATGAGTATTTATAAAATTCATTACCACAAGAGAGGCAATCATTGGTTGTAAAGGAGACTAAGCATAAGAGTATTGTATGCAGGTACATTTTTATGTGCAATATTCAAGTAGACTTTCTAGAAGAATAGATATACAAAGTTACACAAAATATACAAATTCACACACTTCTATATTTACCTCCACCAAACCAAGTTGAAGGAATTTGTTGTTTTTTCACCTAAATTTTTATTTTGTTTCTTGCTTTGAAGAATGAAGTGGCAAGAAGTTTTTGGTAAAGTAAGCAACATTTACAGGGTGTTTAACCCTTCACATAGAGCCACAAGGGCCAAGAGAGTCAAAATCAAAAAGCAAAAAATTAAAACACTAAACCAAAAACAGACACGGACCAACAACACACTGACCAATCAGTAGACCAGTAATGGTGGAAAACTTGGTAGAAATTTTAAGAACATTATTGTAATATATTTGATGAAGATAACCAACCTACAAAACCAATAGATGTTAAGAAAAAAGGAAGTATGAAAGTATAGAAGTCCTATTTTTGATAAAGCCTTTCATCAATAAAGATGTGTTTTGAGACATACAAAGATGTGGATTGGCTTGGAATGCCCCTTTAAAAATAATGAATATATTTAACATTCTTTCATTTTTTTAATTATGTGAGTTCTTTTTAAGGAACTTGTTTTCTTGTAGAATCAAGTTTTGATATAGAATGTGTTGGAAAATTGACTCACTCATAGAGTTTAAAAGGTTGACTATATCTTCAATTTAGGATACTTAGATATGTGTGATGTTATAGTACTATTATGATTTTTTATCTATCCTTTAGTTAATTTCAATTAGGAATTTGTTAATGGTTTGAGGTGACTACCATAAAAGAAACTCAATTGTAGATAGTGGCAAAACTCTTTTTCTCCTATGCTTAACAAACCATCTAAAAACTACAATAAATTAGGTCACATAGTACAAATATTCAAATTTATTCTTAAACTTTTAAATAGATTTGTCAATTTGATTTACAAGTTAATTTTTAAGTTTGTCTTCTTTGAATATCAATTGATATATATTTCTAAGTGAAAGCATTCAAATTTTTAACTTTATCTTCATCTTGTAAATATGCTTTTGTCAATAATATCATCATTTTACAAACAAAAATTAAAAATAAAAATAAATAAAAAAATCAAAACAAAACTACAAATATACTATTGAAAAGAGTTTTATACAAAGATATTTTAAATATTATTTTACTTAACAAATAAAATTGTATTCTCTAGTATATTACCCACCGTACCTCTTTTTAATACAAGTGCTAGTAGTTATATCTCCATGTGAAAAAGATTTGAACGATATCCCTTTGGTATTACACCTATTGGTGGAAATATAATAATGGAAACAAAAGATAACAAGTGACGCAAGCGTCGAGTTCTTGCCGAGAGGTAAAAGGCATGTAGGTATGAGTTAGAAAAAGTTTTTAGATAGCACATAGGAATATAAATGTATTTAAAATAGCTAGAAAAGTTTGAAGCAATTTTTAGTAGTGCACTATTGCATGGAATTTTTACGATGCATGGGCAACGTGGTCCATAGGGACATGTGAATAGGTAACACGTGTGGATGGATGGATTGGAAATTTTATTTATGGGTATCATGTATACGTGGACTTTTTTATAGATATACCAGTGAATACTTGTTTTTTTGTGTGTGTATGTATACATTTGTGAGAAGGAAGATTCTTTATGATCTTAATTAGGAAGCAATAATGCATTATTAATTTGTATTAATTATTGAATGCAAACAATCAGAAACATTTGTAATAATGCTTGAGACATATATGCATACATGTATCCACGTGCACATAATGCATAGAAGAGTGAGATGCATAGTCGGCATGTGAACGAGTCTTAAAGCAGGAGGAGACTCAGCTCGCATTTACAGTATTAAATGAAAGGAAACATGAGAAATAAACTATTTATGACTAGTGCAATGTTTTTTTTTTTTTTTTTTTAGAAAACCTTTTGATCGAAAAATTCATTAGTCATTTTAAATGGAACAAAGTTTTGATGTAGAGATATTTCTAAAGCATCAAATATCATTTGCAACTATTTACAAAAAACATGTGTGCGGGCAAAAAAGGAAAATGCATTATTTACATGACCCATATTTATATGCATGGAGAAACAAAGTTTACCATATTTCTTTTTTTTGCTTTTATGTCTATTTGTGAATAAAATTATGTTTAGTGTACTATTGTAAAAGACATGCTATGTTAATTAATACAATTGAGTTATTTTGGTTTATCATATCACAATATGCAAGTGCTAATAGAAATAGTAGTGTAAGCTGGAAGATTGATAGGGATAGCTCATTTGAGTATGAACTTTTGTAAGATTAATCAATGTTTTTTTTAATGTAGTATGAAGGTTAGTATTATATAAAGCTATTGATTTTATCATAAATAAGATTTAAATCCTGTCTATGTAATATAATAAGATATTTTTGTTTATAGAACAATGTAATTATATTACAATAAATTGTTAGATGAATGACTAGAAAGCTATTGATTTTATTATAAATAATATTATAATGTTGTTTATGTTATATGAATAAAAATTTGTGTTTATATAAAAAAAATAAGTAATTTGCAAAAATATAATAAAGAACCTTACTACCTAAGATTAAATTTGTGTATATATAAAATAAAATGTAATAATTTAACTTATTAAAATGTAATAAGTGGAATAAATATTACGATAAATTCTTAGATGAAACAGTACAAAGGTATTGATTTTATTATAAATTAGATTTGAATGTTATTAATGTAATACGAATGAATATTTTTTTGTGTATATATTTTAAACAAAAAATAATTTGAAAAGATATAAAGAATCTTATTAGGTAAGATAAAATGTAGGTACAGTAAAATAATTTTCATGTTTGTAGCACTTTGCATCCAAATTATTGAGAGAGAAACATTTGTAACAATGCTTGAAGCATTTAAGTATAGATGGATGCATGTATACATGTATCGACGTGCACATAATGCATAGAAGAGTGAAAAGCATCCTTGGCACTTGAGCAAGCCTGAAAGCATGATGAGACTGAAGTTGCATTTGCAGTATTAAATGAAAGAAAATAAGAGAAATAAACTAGTTAGTATGAATGCATATATGAAAGGAAAGCATTAAAATATGGATCCATGTAAAGACATATGCATGCACGGATGTGTACATGTGTCCATGTAACTTGGTATGTTAAGAAGAATATATATATGCCTGCGTCCATAAAGTTAGAAATGTTAGAAACAATTTGCATCTTAAACAAGAACAAAAAAAACATTATTGACTTAAACAAAGCAGCAATACATTAGTGTTTGTGGAACAAGTGTATAAAGTATATCTAACAATGCATTTGGATGCATGGAAACATGTAAATATTTGTGAAATCTGAATATACATTATAGCCTTCGAGGAATTGTCATATGTGCTTTTAGGAATCTGTAAGAAACGGGATTTAGAAAAGACGGTTTGAAAAGAACTCTTGAATACAACTGTATTTTAACAATGAGACTCAATTTGCATTTGTAGTATTAAATGAAAGAAAATAGGGAAAATTAATTATTTATTAGCAATCCATATATCGAAGGAATGCATAAATGTATGGATGAAGGCAAACATTTATGCATCCATCTATGTGTACATGTGTCCATGTAAGTTGGTAAGTAAACAAGAATCTATAAATGCCTATGTGCACAAAGCTAGGAAATGTCAGAAACAATTTGCATTTGAAAGATATAAAAAAACATTTATGATCGAAACAAAAGAATAATACATTATTGTTTTTTGACGAAGTGTATTAAGGATATCCAATGATGCATTTGAATGCATGGATACATGTATATATTTATGAAATCTGATTATACATTTTAGCCTGCAAGAAACTGTGATATGTGCTCTTAGTTATCTGCAATAAACAGGATTTAGAAAAAAAATGTTTTGAAAGGAAGTATTGAATACAACTCTATGTTGTGATAGTTATTTTCAAAGCCCTCAGTGTTTAATTACATAACCTTGATATTTTCTTCATTTTTTCCTTTGGTATGGTGTGAATTTTGTTCTAATGGATGAAGGTATATTTGAGCTATAGATAGATAAAGATATGTAAGGGTGGTAAAGAAGAATGAGCGATGTAAGTGCAACAAAGAGAAGGAATTGAGAGGATGATGAGATGCAAGTAAGGTATATGAATGCCTTATGGAAAGTATTAGATATGGGAAGCAAGGATATCTGAAACTGGATGTGAGAATGAATTGAATGTAAATGACATGAATTTATCATTTTTGAGTTTAACGCTGAAAATTAAATGCAAGATATAAAAATTTGAATGAGTGAGCTGGATTGAGAGAAAAAAAGAATGCAAGTCATTAGTGTGATGCAAGAGAAGCATATAAATGGATTTTGAAATGTATTTGATTTGAGAAGAAACGATGTGGACGGGTGGAAATGGAAATGAGTGGATTCGATAGGGTATGAAGTGAACTTTTGTTCCAAGAAAGGGTGGAAGAATGTCTATTTTGTTATTGGTTATGCTTTTTAAAATCATCATAGGGCTGAGTGTCTCAATACAAATACAAAAGAAAGACTGATGTCCCATTTCTCACTCTCCTTTGGACTAAACAAAGTTCCAAGATCCTTGAGCTTCCTCGAAATGTGACAAGAGAAGAATAGATATAAAAATATAATGATATTTAAGGATACAAGAGTCAAAAGAGAAACACCAATGAGTACTAGTACCTTTACATGGGTGCATGTTTACATTTGCAATAACAAATTTCCTTTATGATCTTATCCAAGAAGCAAAAATGTATTATTATTTTGTTTCAAGTATTGAATGCAAATAATCTTGAACATTTGTAACAATGCTTGAGGCATCTATGTATACATGCATGCATGTATACATGTATCCATGTGCACACAATGCAAAGAAGAGTGAAAAGCATACATGATATGTGAACGAGAAATTTGAATGGAAAACACTAAAATCAAGTAGAAATACAAATCTGCCAAAGCACATTGAGGCTCAAGTAGCATTTGCAGTAGTAAGCGAAAGGAAAATAGGGAAAACAAACTATATATCAGCAATGCATATATCAAAGGAATGCATAAATATATGGAGCCATGTAAACATTTATGTATGCATGGATGTATAGATGTGTCCATGTAATTTGGTACATAAAGAACAATCTATAAATGCATGTGTGCATAAAGTGAGAAATGTCAGGAACAATTTGTATTTGAAACATATACAATATTGTTTTTTTGAACAAGTGTATAAAGGATACCTAATGATGCATTTGAATGCATGGAAACATGTAAGTATTTGTTAAATCTGATTACACATTATAAGCTTGAAGAAACTGTTATATGCATTTTTAGGGATCTGTAATAAACAAGGTATAGAAAACACATTTTGAAAATAACTCTTGAATACAACTCTATGTTATGAGTGTTATTTTCTAAGCCCTCAGTGTTTATTTGCATAACCTTGATATTTTCTTCATCTTTTTCTTTGTTTGGTATGGTGTGAATTTTGTTGTGATAGATGAAGGTATGTTTGAGGTGTAGATAGATAAAGATATGTGAGTGTTAAAAAGAAGAATGATTTATGCGAGTGGAACAAAGAGAGCGAATTGAGAGAATGGTGAGATGCAAATAAGGTGTATGAATAAGTTATGAAAAGTATTTGACATGGGAGGGAAGGATATGGGATGGTGGATATGAGAATGAATGGGAATGTAAATGGTATGAATTTATCATTTGTAAGTTATATGCTTACAATTAAATGCAAGAAATGAAAATTTCAATGAGAGAGGTGGATTTAATGAAAAAAGGAACGCAACACATTGGTATGATGCAACACAAGCAAATAAATGGATTTTGAAATGTATTTTATTTGAGAAGAAAGGATGTGCAAGGGTGGAAATGGAAATGAATGGAATCAATAGGGTATGAAGTGATTATTTCTTGCAACAAGGGGTGGAAGAATGTCTAGTTTGCTAATGGTTATGCTTTTAAAAATCGTCATAGGGCTCAGTCCGTCAATATAAACATAGAAAAAAGATCCATGTTGCATTTCTCACTCTCCTTCATACTAAACAAGGTACTGAGATCCCTGAGCTTCCTTGAAATGCGACAATAGAAGAGTGGATATAAAAATATAATGATATTTATGGATAGAAGAGTCAAAACAGAAGACAAAGTGGAAGTTGTTATGCATATACTATGAAAAAAATAAATATGGAAGGTCATAAAACTGAGAACATGCAAATGCTAATGCAGTGGAGAACATTAAATACATGGAGAGAGAAACACGTAGAGCTATTCACAGATATATGCATGGATGCATCAACAGACACATGTATAGACAGAAAATAGAACTACGTGGAGAGATGGAGATATGAACATATGTATACATGGATGTATGCATATTTTCATATAGGTACAAATGCATATGGTACATGGAAGGATGTATTCATATACACATGTAAATATGGATGAAGGCATATATGCATATATGCATGTATGGACAATATGCATAAATGTATGTCAACATATAACTTTTAATTTTGTTATATTGGAAAACTAGCACTATTCTGATAAATCAATATTGGAAAATTAGCATTTTGCTATTTCTATTTATCAGAATAGCTTTATAAATTATTTTTGTTATTGAAAATTAGTGAAATGTGATCACATAGATTGATTAAATAAATTTAAGCAAAGGAATAGTTTATAAAACTGGCGAGTAGAGATACGTAATCCATGAGTGCAAATTAAATGCATTGAAATATCAGGAAAATGCGAACACATGGAGAGGTCAAAATAATTGAAGCAAGTGCATTAAATGGCATGTTGCTGGTGGGGAGGGCGCTGGAATTGCTTGGCGGCCATGAGTGACTAGGATACTTTGGCCATTAGGGGCCATTTGGCCAAAGACAAAGACAAATACATAGGTGCATGAGTCCATACATGCATATATACATGTGTCCATCCAAAATATCAATAGATACATATGTAGATGGATGTGTGTATGCAATTCATAGGTGCATGTATGCATAAATCAATGTATACATGCACCCACAGATACAGTCATACATATATAGACAGATGCATGCAGAGATGGCAAGATGTGCATAAATCGATATATGCATGGCTGCATCTATGGATACATAGATACATAATGAAATGGAAAAAAAGACACATTTATATATGCATTTATTTTGGGAGTTTGATTCTGAATCCATATGCATACTTTGATTAAAACTAGTGGTTGAAGGTAGATAATTCATTCAGACAAAATTAATGCATTGAATGGCATCTGACAAAAGGAGAGACTGTTTGGATTGCTAATCAGTCTTTGAATATATAACAATTAAAAGAGATAAGTAAGTATAAGTATCCTTGGTGACATTTCACATTTTGACCTTTCAATCAAAGTCAATCAACAAAGTAGCAGTCAGACCTAAAGAAAGTTCAAGGACTATGCCGATAGAAAACCATATTTTGGACAATGGCTAGACAATCTATTGAAATTGCTTTAGAAACTTTGAAGCAAATGCATTTTTGCTTCTGTTTACTTTCACTGTACATCTTAAATGGAAGTCGGGTTTTGCATTGGTGCAATGTATTTGTATACTTTGATTGTAAAATCATAGTTTAGATCATTTTAAGTGTTATCCATTCGAATCTTTCCTTGAAATATGAAGTATTCATCTGAGTCTTGGAGGCAATGCACAACTATCCTATAAAGAGAGCTTTGGAACCAATGAGCTGTCATATATACATGGGTGCATGAGTCCATAGATGCATATATACATGTATCCATGCAAGTTATCGATAGATGCATAAATACATGGATGTGTGTATGCAATTCATAGGTGCATACATACATAAATCAAGGTATACATGTACCCATAGATACAACCATACATATATAGACAGATGCATAAAGAGATGACAAGATATATGCATAAATCGATATATGCATGATTGCATCTATGGATACAGAGATACATTATGAAATGAAGAAAAAGACACATTTATATATGCATTTATTTTGAGAGTTTGATTCTGAATCCATATGCATACTTTGATTAAAACTAGTGGCTGAAAGTACATAATTCATTGATACAAAATTAATGCATTGAATTACATCTGACTAAAGGGGAGGTTGTTTGGATTGCTAATTAGTCTTTGAATATATAACAATTAAAAGAGATAAATAAGTATAATTATCCTTGGGAACATTTCACATTTTGACCTTTCAATCAAAATGAATTAACAAAGTAGCAGTCAGACCTAAAGAAGGTTCAAGGACTATGCTGATAGAAAACCATATTTTGGACAATGGCTAGACAATCTGTTGAAATTGCTTTTAAAAACTTTGAAGCAAACGCATTTTTCGTTCTGTTTATTTTCATTGTACATGTTAAATGGAAGTTGGGTTTCACATTGCTGCAATGCATTTGGATACTTTGATTATAAAATCATAGTTTAGATCATTTTTAGTGTTATCCAATTGAATCTTTCCTTGAAATACCAAGGATTCATCTGAGTCTTGGAGGCAATGCACAACTGTGCTATAAAGAGAGCTTTGGAACCAATGAGCAAGTGAACGATAATATTTTTTTGCTGACATTGCCAATTTCACTGTGTGCTTTATACCTCTAAAGTTAGAGAAAACTGACGAAAGAAACTATTTATTGGCTCAAGTAACTCATTTTTGCTTCTGGATAATGTAATTATTGTCCTCATAGGCACACATGCAAAGTATGGAACCATATACAAAGCAAGTGAACTCTTTAATAATCCCATGAAACATAGTCTTTGTATGCATCCATGTATACATGTTTGCATGTATATATGTGTACATGTAATTATGTATATATGTTAGACAGTATGTATTTGTGCATAGGTGCATAAGGATGGTATGTATCTTTAGATTTTAGATTGCATAGGTAACATGTAGTTCATAGTCATCTAGTTAGAGTAATATGATCACTTTGTGCATATTGGTATTTAATTATGGAAGTTGATGTTTCCAAAGTTGTTTTTTTTAATTTGGAGAGTGGTATTTAGCTGTTCTCTTGATTGTGTTTCAAAGTCAATGCATTGAATAGAATGTGGATTTATCATGTAATATAGATTTAAGTGACTAGAGATGCATTGTGATTACTTTGAGCGTTTCATTTTTTGTTATTCTGCAGATCTGTGTAGTCACAGGAGATGTTGTTGTTGTAGAGTCAAAACCTGGAACCGAGCTACTTGATACATGTATCCATAGATACATGGATGTGGACATCTATCATGGTATCCATAGATGCGTAGATACATGTATCTATGGATAGATGTATTCATAGATACATTGACACATATATGGATAGATGCCTGTATACATTTGCACATAGAAACATAGATACATATATGCGTGGATGCATCTATAGGTAGAAGAATACATAGAAACATAGTTGCATGGATAGATAGATAGATGCATAGCTGGATACATAAATGCTTAAATATACATGTATGGAAATATCCATGGATTGCATATGAAGTTGCATAGATACATATATCCATGCCTGCATGTATACATAGATGCATGTATTGCAGTACACATGGATGCATGTATATGTGTATCTCTGGGCAAGATGCATGGTTGCATGTGAGGCTTGTAAAGTTTGTATATTTTTTATTACTGCAAAACGGTCTCATAAAGAGAGGTTTGGAATGAAAATTATGTCAAACATGTGTGATAATGAGATATTTTTCCTTGAACCTTGTTATATATTCAAAGAGTAACTAGCAATGCAAACAACGTTCCCTCTAGTCAGATGCCATTCAATGCATTGAGTTTGCATCAGTGGATTATGTACCTTCAGCCACTAGTTTGAATCAAAGTATGCATATGGATTCAGAATCAAAAGCTCTTTCCTGTGAACCCATTTTTAATTTGCGTATGCATTTGCCTAAAATACTTTTAACCAGCAGCATTGGCCAATCACATTTTTCCATTAAACATATTACTTATTTTTTGTACAGTTTGCATTTGGAGAGCTATTTTATATACTGGAAAATTAGCATATATCTATTTTTCTATTCGACTGAGTAGCTTTATAAATCATTTTCATTTTAAAAACTCAGGAAAATGCGAACGCATAAATTGATTAAATAAATTTAAGCAAAGGCATAGTTTGAAAGTTGGTGGCTAGAGGTACGTAATCCATGAATACAGATTAAATGCATTAAAATATCAGGAAAATGTGAGTGCAATGCATGAATGCAAATTAAATGCATTAAATGACATCTAGCTGGAGGCGAACATGCTGGAGTGGCTTGGTAACCATGCATGGATAGGGTACTTTGGTCATTTAATATAGAGTTAAGCCACTTGCTATGCATCTTTATTACTTTGTGTGTGTTGTTTTTGTGTTCTGTAAGCTTGTGTTCTCAAAACCTATATTCTGCAATTGCTTTAAGCTTTTTCGCTATGATGAAAGTATACAGGATAAAGGAATTTTGTGAACTATTATAGTTAATGTGCTCATAGGCACATATGCAAAATATGGAAACATATACAAGGGAAGCGAATTGTTCAAAAAAACTCGTCAAAAAAATGTGGTCCCATGGAATGCAATAAGTGTTCACAATGGACACTTTAGTTTTTGAAGACTTTAGTTTTTGCATGTTAACTTTGTCAGATAATGCAATTTGGCATGAACAAAGTTGAAGCCATAACATGAACAATAGAACTATTCAACACTGAACTCTATGCTTGTAATAATTATTGGAAAAGTTGTAAATGCCATAGATGAAATAATATGAATAAAATTCTAGTTTCTGGTTTTCTTGAAACGCAATGGAAAAATTGCTATAAAGGCATAAGACAAGGTTGTGTAACATATTGCCATTCCTGTATCTAATTTCTTTGGACACGAATGCTTTACACATTTGATTGCAATAGTAACATGTCTATGAAAATGGGACAATAGAGATCATAATTCAGTAGTTTTTAGTGTGAGTATATATGTATCCTGATACATATAAGCTCGATCTGGCATTTATGAAAACAAATGCTATGTATAGTGGAAGAGCTAATTAGTGTTACTATATGTGATATCCATATAACATAATAAATTGGTACAAGGCTAGAGTGGCGCATCCATAAATACATGGACACATGTATACGCAGTTGCATACAGGGATACGTAGAAGCTTAGATGAATACATGTATACATGAATATGTGCATATGTGCATATGGACATAGAGGCATATATACATGTAAATATGCATATATGCAGCAAAAGCAACATATGGATTTGTGTATACAGGAGTGTACTCTATACATTAGAATGCATGATGGAAAAGTGACTATAAAGTACAATGCATAACAGGGGCGAGACTTGGTTGCATTAACAGCATAAAATGAAAAAAGCTAGAGGAAAATAACCATTTATTATCTCAAGTAACTTGTTAATGGGTCTAGAGTGTGCAACCATAACAACTTCCAGTTGGTCACCATAAACTCTTGAAAACGTAAGAATCAGAAAGCAAATATTGGAAAAGCTAGGAAGAACAAAATGCAAAAGGGAACATTTAAACTATATAGTTTGAATGGCATTATGCATGGAGGGTTAATAATTATTGAACATATATGTCAAACATACATAGAGAACCATTGTCTTCATAGGTACAAAAACAAAATTAGAGTTTCAGATGTCCATATTCGAGAAGACTTTAACATAGTAACCTATAGAAGTGTCTAAATGTACAATAGCAATAGAGTATTTTAAAACCAAAGATGTCTTTAACATGTGAAAACTAGTGAAATGTCATGGAGCATGGAAAGGCAAAAAAATAAAAGTCTGAACAATGTAAATTTGTGCTCTTGTATTGTTAGTTTCCTATAAAGCCAACAAAATGCTATGTATTAGAAACATAGTTTGTATGGATAGTGATTTGAGGTGCTGGTTCAGAAGAGAAAAAGTTTACATATGAATGACTTTATTACCTTCTGGTGATGTTTCCTGTCTATTTGTCAATGCAAATGGCTTCAACAATGGCATTGTTTTGGTCAAGGCTAAAATGTCCTTCAGCACTGAAGTCCCGTAGGATGAATATCACTGCTGACTTGTCCTTGATATAGTCTTCATAGTTGAGCCTTTGCAGTGTGGGAAATAGATGGTGCATGGTGACCTGGTCAATTGAAGACTGAATTGTTTGATTTTCATAATTTGTTATGGTAGTTTTAAGTTGTAAACAAAATGTATAATTGACTTGTTGTTTGCACTGTTTACAGTGAGCAATTTTTTCTTGGAGTGTGCCATAAGCAGCGAATTTGAATTTGCATTTTGGACAGCATGCATGAAATGGATTGGAAAATGCATTTGTTGCTTTTAGAGTACCAGAAACCTATAGAATATGGTTCAAAATTGTTAGAGGAGACAAAAATACAAGTTTGGATTCACTAGTTTTTTTAAAAAAGAATGTTGTTACCTTGAAAGTTGAATGTAGTAGGTTGTTGAGTTTTTCCAAGCTTCTTTTGTCATTCAAGGTACAAATGAATGTTGATCGACATGTGTGAAATGTGTTCTTCTAATCTGTTTTTCTCACAACATTCTTGAAAAGCATTGCATGTGTTTTATTTGTATGCAACTGGTCTTCGAGTGCAAAGCATTGTTGCTCATATGTTGACCGTAATAGCAGCTGCAATTGAATGAGAGAATTAGATTTTGTTACAAAAATTGTTATAGAGACCACTGTAGAACATTAAAAGTTTGAAACTAAAAGAAGAGGTAAAAGTTCTGTAGACCAAAATACCTGTGCTCTGTCTATGTCAGTGTGGCTATCTTTGATGTCAACTGAAAATTGGGTACCCATTTTCCTGGCACCAACTACTAGCACAGCTATTGTGCCAGCTGGGTACTCATTTACAGTTGTTAGCAATTGGCTGATAGTCATGCTTGGAATGAATTTGTACTCTTGACAGAGGCGAGGGATGTTTTCAGTGGTGCTTATGTCTGTTAAGATCAAAATGCAATCATAGTCACCTCTGTCATAATCTGTCGTAGGTGCAACTTGGAAATCTGAGATTGAAATAGCTGACCCCGGGACTATTTTAGGCTCATGTTGATACACAAGGTTTCCACTAACATTTAACGTGATTGTCATTTCTGCTTTGTGATCTGTCAGATCAACACGTAGCATTTCCCGTGTTTTGTTGGCCTTATCCAATGTTGCTTTGTAGACAACAAGGACATCACCTTGGAAGATGTCTCTAGCTCTTTTTGCATTTAGCTGTTTGATTGAAACGATCTTAGGTTTCTTGACTCTTGTCTTACAAGGAACAAGGATAATGTCAATTGAATGCTAATTTAATATTAGCAAGTTGGGCAAATGGCGATACAATGAAGAACAAAGTACTTTACCGTTGTCCTGACTCTTCTTGTGCAATTTGCACCTGTTTTGCTTGTCTTTTTGATACATCTTTTGGTGTCCTGCAAAGAATTGGAACAATGTTATTCGAATATTTGTGATTTGGGTGAATGAGTATGAAGGAATAATACTATGAGCACTTTACCGTTGTGTTGATTCTTCTTGTGTGGTTTGTATTTGCTTTGACTGTCTTTTAGTTTCATCCATAGATCTCCTACAAATAATGGATATAGCATTGGAAAAGACATTGCAATGCATAAAGCTGATATAAGGCTATAAGTTCTATAAAGTTGAATTTGTCTATTGGGCAACATGCAATTTTAGGAAAATTGGATTGTGATCAGTCCAATATGCTTCTGATATATAGATAGAGCATATATTTGTAGTTGTGTTGGACCAAATGTGATCAATGACTGCATTGCCCATGCTATGTTGTTGGTTTAACATAAATTGTATATTGTTCTGCTGCATATAACTGTGGAGCATTTTTTTGCTTCTGCTTTCTAAAGACATGTCGACATTAAAATCGCCTAAAATGTACAACATGTTTTCTGAATTTGTGGATCCAATAATTATTTGCAAGATTGCGATTACTTCATCTATGGCAGTTGCAGGTCTTGCATAAATATTACAAACATTGAGTTCATTGTTAGATAGCATTACTGTTGATGAGATGGCTTTAATATTTGAGGTTTCATGTTGTGTTGTTTTTGACAAGAGTAAATGTTTCTTGGTTAAAGTTGCTATGCCATGTATGTTATGTACAGAGAAGCTATCAAAATACTGTAGCAAGGTATTTAGCTCGAAGGGATGCATATGTGTTTCTTGGAGACATAAGATATCAGATTGCATTATGCCATAGTCATTGACAATGTCTTCTGCATGTGCTTTTAAGCTACGAGTGTTCAATGTACATAGGAGCAAATGTGATTTGTTTTTTGAACATGTGTTTATATTATCAAGTTGCCATTGTGCACATGTCTGAAGACGAGACATTTCTAGTTGTATTTTGTCTTTAACTTTGAAGTTTTTTGTAGTTAAAGGTTGTAACCAAAATAATGATTCTACTGATTTTGTTCGTGACAGAGCTGTATAGGTTAGTCCATGTTGTCTAATGCCTGTGGCATCAAAATCCAAGGCCTCCATTGTTAATCTTTAGGATCGATGTATGGTTCGTGCACATGCTACTTGTACTGGGAATTGTTTTCTAGTTGTAATTTTCTTGTTTATTGCTAATTTCTGGATATGAGTGTGCTAGTTTTGATATTTTTTGGATATTGATATTTTCTAGTCTTTGTCAATGATAGTAGAATAGCAGTGTGCTAGTTTTGTGCACTGCTAATGTCCAATTGATGGGTCATTAAATTTAATCGAAACAATATCAATATTATTTTGTGTTGTATATGCTTTAAAAATTCCATCTGAACCATTGATGAGGCCATCTTGAACATTGTAATTGCCTACATAAAGCTCAACAAGAATGTTTGGTTTCAAGCATATTTGTGATGGGAGTGTCGTTGTGTGACTGTACACTCGTATTGCATTAAGGTCCTCATGAACTTCATCTATTGCATCTAGCACAATCATTTGGGTTGGAATGATTGATAGCATTTTGTTGTTATGTGCTTGAACGTCTATTCTCCTATAGAAAAGGTGTGGAAGCAATGGATCTAATGGTGCAAGATGAAAGCAAATTTTGTTGATATAGTCTATGTCATGAGTTGTCTGAATGCCTACTCGTATTCTATTAAGGATTGAAATAAATATTTCATCTTTTTGTCTCATGGTAGTCACCAATGAATAAAATTTTATGTGGTTTTTCCAGAAACTATAAGGCATTAATTCAATTGGAGTAGGCCTATTTTCGAAAACCACAGAGTCAAGGACAGGTTGTGCCTGGTAAAGGTCACCACAAAATATGGTATCAAGGTTTCCAAAGTATGTTGTAGGCATTTGCATTATGTCTCATAGTCTTCTATCAATATACCGTAGAAATGTTGAGCCAACTAATGATATCTCGTCTATAAGAAGTATGCGCAATTGATCATAGTGCTTTGACATAGTGTCAAGAACTTCAGTGTTCAGAGGCAGGAATTCTGATGTATTAAAAGGTATGTGAAATGCTGAATGTAATGTGAATCCCCCTATGTTATATGTTGCTTTACCTGTATATGCAGTTAATAAGCCCTTGGGTTTGTCTGGATTATTGTCAACAGAATTGCTATACATGCGAATGAGAGCTTGGTAGATGGATTTTGCTGTAAAAGTATTTCTTGTTCTAGCTCCCCCAGTAAAAAACAAGTGCAATGGCTTTTGTGAAATTTTCATCTTTTTTATGAGAACATCCTTAACAATTGCTTGTTGTTCTTTATTTAACATTCATCTTAAATTGTAGTATTCATTGTTATCTATAATCTGTGGGTGCTTTGTAATTTCAAATCCATTGGAGTACGTGGTATTTGGGTTAGAATGACCTATGTTTGGAAGGTCTGTTTGAATGTCATATAGTTCTTTCTGGGAAAGCTTTGCTTGCATTGGTAAGTCAATGAGCTTTTCATCTTCAAGAGACTGAAGATCATTTATAGCTTTGTCAATGTCACCCCATGCGGAGTTTGTGCTGTGGATGAACTTTGCACTGTTTGTTTGAATGGTTTGTCCATGGTACATGTATGCATGTTCCCAAGAGTCAAATTTTTGTTTGAGTGTATGCTCATTAATGGTAAATGGAACATAGAGAACCAATTGCTCTCTATAATGATTCTCTATATCAAAGTGTTTGTTGAAATTGATAAACCGTATCACATTGGGTTTGGCCTTTGGTTCAATTGTAGCACCGTATTTGTTGTATCTTGAAAAAAAAAATTGCAAGACATATGTCCACCAGTGTCTCAGGACATTTTAAATAGTAGTCTATAATAGATTTCACAAGGACGTTTTCTGATTCATCTGGCTCATTGCTCAATTGTTTAACAAATTTGAGTATAAATGTGCGATCATTGTCAGATCGTGTATCAATGAATATACATTTTCTTGAACTGTAATTTAATGGCAATGACAGAACAATATGTCCAGCTTGTTGTGATGACATTTGTTGCAAGTTAAGCATGGAATTTCCAAGTTTACTTACCATTCGTATTGCATCAATATTGTCTTGCTTGTGGTCTGTACGTATTCTTTTGAATGCATATGTCATTGACTTGTCTACTTTTGCAATATATGAGCTACAGTACATAGCAGCAGGATGTGCATTCAAGACAAATTGTGCATCTGTATTAGCCTTCCAAAGATTTGGAATTTTCCTCGAAAAACTATTGTTCCATATTTGTGATGGTTTTCTTTGTAAGAAAAGTGTAGGCCAGTTTAATGTTGAGCTCAAAGCTTCAATGTATTCATTGTCAGTTAAGTTCAATTCTTTTAAGAAATTTTGAAAAGTGAATGTTTCATCATAGTTTGCTTTTTGGAGTTTTGAAAAGATGTCACTGGCATTTGCAGTTATCGCTTCAGTCTTTTGGAGTATTGGTAAAAGTATAGTTGACTTTTGCATTGGTGGGAAAGGAAAATTGTACCTACAAAGTTATTTCCTTGATCTCTTGCATTTCTTTCTATGATGGTGTTTGTGTAGCATTGCCAAAGGAAGTTCCAAATTTTCAGTGTCACAAGTAATATACTTATCAACAAAAGCTATGATGTCTATGTTGTTATTTTCTGTGTAGATTGGTGCATTTTTAACCCATATGAGAAAAAGATCATGTTCATTTCCTCGATTTTGGAACTCAGTGACTGAGAAGTATTCAATGACATTTCCAAAGAAAGAGTCATCTGTAAGTATCAATTTTTTTATTGCATTGATTATATGTTTATAGTAACGTGCACAAGTGATAGGATCTTTTTTTATTAGTTCAAATTTGTCAATGTGTGTTGGCTGATTAGATTCTTGACGGTTTTGTGCTGATTGGTGTAGATTGTGCATCTCTTGTAATGTTTGAATTAGTGGATCCCAATTTTGCTCAACACTAGAGAAAGTGATGAAAAATGTTGGTGGTCCTAGTTGTCGAATCATAGCAAATAAATTTTTCTTAAGTTGTTGTGAATAGTTTGGAGAGATTCTTATTCTTTTGAAATCAACATATCCAATATCTGATTTAAGAATTTTTTCTAGGTTTGGTTTGTGTTTAACGTCTTTCGCAAATAGCTTTTGCCCTTTTAACTGGCCCTTGCAGATTCTTATTGTCATTGTAGACAGTACTTGTTGTATTAGTACCTTTATAGCTTTGAAAAAAATGTTTGTTGTATGATATGCAAATTGTCTTTGTGACTGTAAGAGCTCCCAGTGTACTATTTTCTAATACGTAAAGTTTTTTACAATGTCATTATCACGTGGTTTGCTAAAGAATAAAGTTGGGAAATTCATTTCTTCAGCATAGATGTCCTTAAATATTACAATTGGATACTTGTGCTCTGTAGGTGCAATTTCAATAATCTTGTCTTCCATGTTATGGATACTTCTAGACTCAGTGAATCCATGTATCAATGTTTCTGATGGGTTTTCATTTTCCATTTCACTGTCTGATTCTGTTTCACTTGTATTTTGTGGACTATTGTCTTCGTTTTCTTCAGTGCATTGGAGAACTTCTTGCCAATCTTGGTTTATGTGGACTTCGTGCATTTTGTATAATGGTGTCCTTGTTAATTGAGTCAAAGCTTGCATGATGACATTCGGGCGCACCATTCCTTTTTGAATGCATTTTTGTATTTTAAGCGTCTTTTCAATGAAACAACAATTGTTTGTGTGTTGTTAATTGATTGTGGCAATGCTCTTTGTACAATGTTCATGTCAACAGGGACATTTATAATAGAACCTGTTAGGCCTATTTGAGACCTTTTGAACCCTAGTTCCCAAATCTATGCAAATGCAATTCTAAGTGAGACAAGTCGTTCTTCTAGATAAGTTAAATTTTGCACATAGCACAATGGTCTATTAGTTCTTATTTTTGTGGAATAGCATACTTTGGAATAGTGGACTGTTTCAATGCAAAGTAGCATACATGGCATATGAAATCTGTGAATGGTAAGGAATCTGATTGTAGTAGCTTACAGTATAATTGTTTTTGTTTCTCTTTGAATATCCTGATGTCCTTGTTCAAACAGAGCACTTGGCAAATTGCACATGGGTATTTTGGTGTATCTTGTATTGTTGTTTTATAAATTTCTATTGGTGTCAATGTTTTTTTTTTCTTTGGACTGCTAGGTACACTTTCTTTTTGTTTTTTTTTCTAATCAAGTTTTTCAGGTGATTAAGTCTTATTGTTGATTTATGTTTAAAATTGTTTGCTATGACAAATGGTATCAAATTTTCCTTGTTTTTAGGCAAAGCATGTGACTTGGTCAAGTAAGTATTTTTGTATTGTGGATGATTTCTGATCAACTTTTTTAGTTGGAGTAAGCTTGTTGAGCATTAGCGAGTTAGATTTTGGGCTTTGATTCTTAGAAGTAGCTCAAAATGTCCAGCCAGAGGGGTTGTATCATGGAACAGTATAGAGACTGATTTTGTATATCCAGAATCATTGAAATCTAAGTACTTTCTTGATGTTGTCAATGACCAGAGGCTTATTTGTATTTTTAACCATTTGGATATCTAGTGAATGCAAAACAAGTCACCCCACAATCCACATTCGCTATGGGTGATGCATGGGCTTGCAGACAACGCATCTTGCGGAAGTATGTTTCTTGATCATGTACTTTGTGCAATGTATATAGAGTACTAGGATTTAGTTCATTGTTATATGATTTAATTGCTTCTTTGTCCTTTTTTTGAAAGCAAGCTAGGAAATAATCTATAGCTCCATTGCGTAATTGAGTTGAGGTGTACTGGTTGTTAAGTAGCACTTGAAGCGAATCAAACAAACAATCGCCAACATTGTATGCAAATGTGCTTAATCTACAAAGGCCTTCAGCTCTAAGGACATTGTCAATGTTTGACATTCGAGGATACTTTGTGCACAGTTTTTTAATTTCATGTGAACCTATGGGCTGTTTTGAAGTTATGTTTTGTGTTTCAATTTTTAACAATGGTTCAAAGTGTCCACTTAAAGAATTCATGTCATGAAATAGTATAGAGACTGATTCTTTGTAATTAGAACTATTGAACTATAAGTACCTTCTTGCTGTTGTTCTTGACTAAAGGGATATTTGTATATTCAACCATTTGGATATCCAGTGAATGCAAAATAGGTCACCCCATAATCCACTTTCTGTGTAATCTGCTTGTGGCTTTGCAGATAATCGCATTCTGCGAAAATATGTTTGCGGATCACGTACTTTGTGCAATGTATATAGAGTATCAGGGTCTAGTTCATAGTTGTATGATTTTATTGCTTCTTTGTCCTTGTTTTGAAGGAAATTCAAGAAGTAATCTATAGCTCCATTTCGTAGTTGAATTGATGTGTAATGATTGTTAAGCAATAGTTGTAATGAGTCAAACAAACAATCACCAATATTGTATGCAAAAGAACTCAATCTGCAAAGTCCCTCGCCCTTAAGCACGTAGTCAATGTTTGATATTTGGGGGTGCTTTGTTAATTCATAGGTGTCAACGTCTATCATTTTCTTTGTGTCTCGTGTATCCTAATGTGTTTGAGAATGGCAAATGTTGTGTATGAATAGCATCTAACGCTATTATCTAGATTACAAAATCTATAATTGTTTACATCGTCGCCTATGTGCTTTTACTCAATAGCATTCCATAGTATTAATCATGTTGTCGAGCATCTTGGAAGTTAATAATCTCTATATATGTTGGAAAATGGATCTTGAGTAGTAGCAAAAGCCTACATAACATACCACATAGCAAACAATTTAATAGAAGCACAAGGGGAGAATAGTATTAATTCTTCAACCTGGCCTTGTTATCCATTGTCCCCCAACATTATTGTATGTACATATTCCTGTTACATTGACAAAGTGGATAAATGAGTACAATGCATGATGTATACTTTCAGTGCCACAAACACAAAACAATATATTTAGGTAGCTTTGTTTACATGCAACAAATGGTCGACAAGAATCTTTTTTGCTCACATTGTCAATCTCAGTCTATAGTATTTAAATGTTTTGTGTAATTGGATTCCTTTGTTTCTATGTACTTCTCAGCGACTGGTTTTTTTCAAAGAACAAATGATTTTAAAAGCTATTCAGCTAAACATGAATTAAGTGGCATGTGGAGAATAGTTTCACAAATCATTTCTGTTTAAAGAAAATCAAGGAAATGCAAAAGCATTGTTTGATCAAAGAAGATCTATGGCTTTTCTTATTTGTGGGAATAGCTTTTAAAATCATTTGTGTTTTAAAAATTTGAGGAAAATGGAAAGGCATAGGTCCATTAAGCAAAAGTGAAGGCATAGATTGATTAAATAATTAAAAGAAGAGATTGAAACTCAGAGGTGCCGGTGCACAGTGCATATATGCAAAGCAAATACATTAAATAGCATGTGGGTGGATGAGAAACTACTGGAATGGCTTGGTGAACATGTATAGCTAGGCTACTTTGTTCATTTGTTATAGACTTAAGTCAGCTGTTAAGCATGACTATTACTTTGCACAAATTTTTTTTCTATTCTACAAGTTTTTGTTCTGCGAGAGTTTTTAGCGATTGAGCAGATTTTGTTATAGTTATAGTATCCAGAACCAGAAACGGGTTACTTGAGGAAATAAATAGTTTCTTTCCTCAGTTTTCTCTTACTTTAGAGGTTTAAAGCACATAGTGAAATTGGCAATGTGAGCAAAAAATAATTGTGGATAATGTCATTTTGCATGTAAGCAAGACAATGGAAAAATATTGCGTCATGTCTATGAGTGACGTAGTACATCATTCATTGTACTCATGTGCTATGCCAGCTTTTGAAATTAACTTTGTAGGATTTTATTTGCAATACAGGAAGATTAAACATATGTTAACTTGCATACTGCACAGCAACTTGCCACAGATATAAGCAGTCCTATGAAAAAAATTGCCTTAAATGCATATAGGTAAAAACCGGTTGACACAAAACAAAGACTTATGACTCTATAGGCTATTAGAAACTGCAAACAGGGTTTAAAAATTGCATGCTAGTAGTTCATTCTATTCTATGGATATTGTATAGAGGAAGTATAACTTATTAACACATAAGCAAAACTTGTTCTATTGTCTGAAGACAAATTACTATTGCAATTGTGGAAAATGTGTTTTCCTATTTTTATATGTGCAAGAAACCTTCTAAATGATTTATGTTCAAAGAAATAAGGAATACAAGATGACAAAATGAATACATGGAAAAGAACTTTATGCAGTTATTATATTGAAGAATTTCAATTGCATTTCAAGAAAAGCAAAAAGACAATTTGGAAAACTGACCTTGCAATCTGCTATCGAACGATCAAGTATACTTGTAGAAAGGTACAAATAGTGATAGGCACAAGCAATTTTCCCTAGTGCAGTTTGTGCGTGATTGTTTAAATACAGTTGAAAGCATTGATCCCTGTTACAAGGACAATTTAGACAAATGAGTACAGTGAGTGACATATACTATGCTATTCATAAAAACAAAACAGAATTCTTATGTACATTCATTTGAACGAGAAACAACCCAAGTAAGAACTTTTGTTTCTTAAAATGCAAATTGCATTTTATAATTTTTAAATACTTATTGCTATTTGTGTACCCTATAATATAGAACATTTTTTTTTGCATATGCATGCACTAGTGTAATTCTGTTATATTTCATAGTGGTCTATTGTGTGGCCGAGCAAGGTATTTTGTAGTTGCAGAGTTGCACGCTGGACAGTGAGAGACGAATTGCTTGAGGTCAGATGAGGTAACTTTTCATTTTTTTTGTCTATTTGATACAAGAAATGCAAGTAGGGTTTCATAGTGCTTTAAGGCATTCATATAGTTTGATTATAAATTCGTATTTTAAACTACTTTTAGTATTGTTTATTCGAATACTATGTTTCATGGGATTATTAAAGAGTTAACTTTCTTTCTATATGCTTCTATATTTTGCATGTGTTCCTATGAGGACAATAACCACAATATTTGACAATATTCCTCTATCCTTTATGACAGCTCATTGGTTCCAAAGCTCTCTTTATAGGACAGTTGTACATTGCCTACAAGACTCAGATGAATGAGCAAGAACTTTTTAGTAGATAAAGGTCATGAATGTTGAACTAATAGTATGATAGTCACCACAAAATTTAAGTAAACCTATGCTCAACACTCTCTTTTCCATTATCAATTGTATTCCCAATTTCATCCATGAAGAATATCCTCAAAGATATAGGATTCATGGATGCACAGGTTGAAGAAGTTCTTCATGGATCAAAGATATGGAATTCATTGATGAAAGAAATGGAAATCATGGATCAAAGTCATGGCTAACATCAGGATCTACAGGTTGACAAAGTTCTTCATGGATGAAATTGGGAATAAAATTGATAATGGAAAAGAGAGTCTGCACCATAGGTTTACTTAAATGTTGTGGTGACTGTCCTACTATTGGTTCAATGTTCATGACCTTCATTAACTCAAAAGTTCTTGCTTGTTTACCATGTAATATAGATTTTAATGACTAGAGATGCATTGTGATTACTTTGAGCGTTTCATTTTTTGTTATTCTACAGATCTGTGTAGTCACAGGAGATGTTGTTGCTATAGAGTCAAGACCTGGAACCGAGCTACTTGATACATGTATCCATAGATACATGGATGTGGACATCTATCATGGTATCCATAGATGCGTAGATACATGTATCTATGGATAGATGTATTCATAGATACATTGACACATATATGGATAGATGCATGTATACATTTTCACATAGAAACACAGATACATATATGCGTGGATGCATCTATATGTAGAAGAATACATAGAAAAATAGTTGCATGGATAGATAGATAGATGCACAGCTGGATACATAAATGCTTAAATATACATGTATGGAAATATCCATGGATTGCATATGAAGTTCCATAGATACATATATCCATGGCTGCATGTGTACATAGATGCATGTATTGCAGTACACATGGATACATGTATATGTGTATCTCCGGGAAAGATGCATGGTTGCATGTGAGCCTTGTAAAGTTTGTATATTTTTTATTACTGGAAAGTGGTCTGATAGAGAGAGGTTTGGAACCAAAATTATGTGAACATGTGTGATAATGATAGTTTTTTAATTAGTAGGAGTAAGGAGGGTAGGGCTGGTTGAGGAAATATGGTGTACTGGCTGACTATCTCTGTAATATGGTGTTGCAAGGGTAGGTGGTTCCTGGCTAATATTTGATGGGTTATGGCATGGAGCCTAAAGAGACTATGGGGGCTCCTTAGGTAGGTGTAATAGGGCTGGGTGGCCATAGCCTGTCCAGAGTTATTGGTGCCCCCATAACAGAAGGGAAAATGCATTTGCTTCAAAGTTTGTAAAGCAATTTCAACAAATTGTCTAGCCATTGTCCAAAATATGTTTTTCTACCAGCATAGTCCTTTAACCTTCTGTAGGTCTAACTGTTATTTTGTTAATTGACTTTGATTGAAAGGTCAAAATGTGAAATGTGGCCAAGGATAATTATACTTATTTATCTCTTTTAATTGTTATATATTCAAAGACTAATTAGCAATCCAAACAGCCTCGCCTCTAGTCAGATGCCATTAAATGCATTGTTTTTGCATAAATGAATTATGCACCTTTAGCCAGTAGAAACAATTTCTAGCTATTGTTTAATGCCAAACCAGCTATCACTTAATAGTGAAAGCGACGTAAATATTGATTTTCTAACTAAATGGGGTCATTTCATTTCCATATGCATAAGTTTATTTTGTACCGTTATGTAGCACTTACTATTACTTGTGCAATGAAGCCACATGCAAGTACAATTCATAACTCATGGCATTTAGATACACCCAGGGAGAAATACAAACCAAGGTTGTTGGCATCCTGATAAGAAAGATGATGACATACATCCAATTAATGTATGCCACAACATCTTATTCAATGAAGATGATTTGGATAGGAACGTTACAAATCAAAATCCTTATTGGTGTGTGAGAAATTCTCTTTTTCAAGACTTTTCAAGGAAATTGCATACCAATACTATCAGTGAACAAGTGGAATCAGATTTTTTAATTGACTTTGTTTGATGGGTCAAATGTGCACAAGGATAGTTATAATTATTTCTTTGTTTTAATTATTATGTATATAAATACTATTCAACAGTTACCTAATTAATTAGATATGAAATGACAGAAGGAAAAAGAAAATTAATTAATTAAGATAATTTGATTCGTTAATTAATAAGGTGAATTATCATGTAAAAGTACAAAAATTAGAAGTTGCAAAAAAATCCTCTTTGCTTTATGCTTCAATGACAACGAGAGAGATGAAAGCAATTGTGGAGTTTAGGCTTATATCTATAAATTGCATTTGCCTGATAGTTTGTAAATTCCTCTCAACACATTGTCCTCATATTGTTTGTAAGGCCCCATTATGGGACATGCTAATAGAACAGGGGCTCTAAAGCTTGCACTATGGAACAGTTCTGCAGTAATTGAAGATATGCAATCTTTAGAGGACTCATAAGCGCCAAGTTATTGTTAAGCTCTCACATTGTACATTGGACAAAAGACAATTGCTTGTCCAGGGAACTAGCCTCTGAAGAATAGCGTAGGCTGAGCATTGTGAAACCCAATGTGCCTATGGACGTTAAAATAAAAGAAAAATGATGAAAGAAACTATTTATTGCCTAGAGTAGCTTGTCTGCAAGTGCCCTTTTTTGGAACCATGACAACCTTTGCCCTGTCACTGTAAACTCTTTCCTATAAAAGACATATCGACACACACATATATGTATGCATATGTATATATATGTACAGATACATCCATGTAAAGATAGATGAATGCATGTATGGACATAAACATATATGCATCCATATTATTCAATGCATATACACATAGATGAATCTATACACACATACATATATGCATAAATACATATATGCATAGATATCTAGAGTCACATGCATACATGCATATATGCATCTACAAATGTCTACATAGATATGCATATAGGTAAATGCATATGCACATAGAGACATGCATACATACATACATGCACTGACACATTAGGCAGAAAGTGATAGTGATAGTGAACTAAAGCACTATGAAACACAACTCCATTATGCACTTTAATGGAAAGGAACTATGGAAAATAACAAATTATCATCTCAAGTAACTCATTTCTAGGTCTGGACCTTGCAACTGTAACATCTCCTGCTCAGTGACTACAAACTCTTCCTCAGAACTAGAGCTTACAAAACACAAAAAACAACACACACAAAGTAATAGAAATGCATAGCAAGTGACTTAACTCTATATTAAATGACCAAAGTACCCTGGCCACACGTGCCCTCTAAGCCATTCCAGTGCCTTCACCTCGAGCCAGATGCCATTCAATGCATTTAATTTGTATTCATGCACTACATACATCTACCCACTAGTTTTGTAAACTATGTCTTTACTTGAATTTATTAAATCAATTTATGTGCTCGCATTTTCCTGATATTTTAATGCATTCAATCTGTATTCATGGATTACGTACCTCTAGCTGCCAACTTTTAAACTATGCCTTTGCTTAAATTTATTTAATCAATTTATGCGCTTGCATTTTCCTGAATTTTTTAAACGAAAATGATTTATAAAGCTACTTGGACAAATAGGAAAATAGATAAATGCTAATTTTCCAATATATAAAATAGCTCTCCAAATTCAAACTATACAAAAAAATATGTAATATGTTAAATGGAAAAATGTGATTGCCCAATGTTGCCAGTTAAAAGCATTTCAACCGAATGCATGAGTAGTATTGCCTTGACACTAAGAGCCAATAAAATTGTCACTATAGAAAACAGTTTATCCAAGCGAGTGCTATTAGGTTTGTTATCTTCAATTTCAAACTCCTTTGACGTTAATGCATTTTCTTTGGTGGTAGAATATGGAGATTCTTTTTTTACTGAGAGTCCGGAAGAAGATGACATACAAATAAATTTAAGCAAAGACATAGTTTAGAAAACTAATAGCTTTTATCAATAGAAAGGGGACGTTTACAGTGACAGAGCAAAAGCTCCTCTGCTCGTTGAATGAATACCAAGAGACAAGTTACTCAAGGCAACAAATTGCTACTTTTATTTTTTTTGCTTCATTTTATCCCAAAAATGCAAATTGGGTTTCACAATGCATGAAAACACATTTGTACAAAATACTCCCAAAATTATAATTGCAATGGATGACAGTGATAGTGTAATGGATACTAATAGTCAAAACACTGAAATACACTAGCTAGTTTATTTTTAGATTCAATGGAAACAAGTATCACTTGGAGACAGATTAACCTAGCAGTCTATTTATCATAGGTTCTTGAATTCCAAATGCACAAGTGCGAGCATGGTTCTCTACAGGCTTTTGCTATGCATTTTAACTAGATTGTTGTTTTGCATCGAGCGTAAAGAACTACTGCAAGTATGGTTTCCAAACAGATTTAAATCAATGAATGTAAGTCAACAAAGGTTTCCAATTACACTTTATACTTGAACCATGAAGCATCATTGCTTCAAGCTGTAGCAGAAGTGCAGATAGGGACACAAAAGCAAATTCAACAATGACATCATCAAACAAGGATTTGCTTGCTATTACTATGATTAACTATTGAACTCAATTGACTCATCAATCAAACAGCTTGATTGATCACTAACCTAACTTGTTTCAAAGCTATCTTGGTAAGCTGATTAGTTAATTTCATTAATGAGTAAAAGATAGAATTGACTTAATTTGCATGAGCTAAGTGTAAGATTGACTTGTTTGTTAATTGACTTTGATTAATGGTTTAGAGACAGATGAGACAAATTAAATTGTCATGAGAAAAATGTGAGATGGACTTATTAGCTGCTACACCACATATACTATGACATTTGAGCTTTCATGAAATAATAGCGAAAGCAATAGAATAAACAGATGGCTTCAACATAGACGAAGGGATACAATTAATATGGACAGCTATAGCCTGTTGAATATTTGTAGCATAAGAAAAAGAAAGGAAGATGTTGGCAAAGATTTTGCAATTTCGGTTTACACCTAGCAATTGCATTTTCTTCCTTGTCTATAAAGCCTTTGCAAGAAATTCCTTTTTTTTGCATATGAATGGCCATGATTGGTTTAATTGATTTGGTGTACAAAGATGTTTTTTAATTAACTATAATTAACTATTCAAGAAAACTGATTTATCAATGAACTAGTTTTATTAATTAGTCAAGTAACTTGATTCACAGTTAACTTGATCAGCTATTTAGTTGATTTTCTTGAATGTTTGCAAAAAGCCCTTTTCGACAAATAATTCTTTGCATAATTTGCAATCACTACACACCAAGAGCAAACATTTCTTCGAGGGATTCTGTCAAATAGTTTAAATGTTTTTTCTTGTGCTTCCATATTTGGTATGCATATTCATGATAGCATTTCAAACCATTATATCTGTCAGAAATGCACGTCTTATGATGTTTAGATGAATGTACATACACTATTCTAAAGCTCCTTTTCTATTAAAAGCACGTAAAATGTTTAGAAAGATTGTGTATCTATGAATGTGAATAAGCAAGATTGATTTAACTAATTTGGAGGATAAAGATGACTAATAATTAGCTATGACTAACCATGGAACACAATTAATTCATCAGCCAATTAGCTTGATTGATCGCTGAATTAACTTGTTTGAAAGCTATCATGTTAGGCCAACTAGCTAATATGCCACATACAATATGACATTTGAGTTTCAAATAAGTCTCATGCACGCAAATCTGTTACCATGTTAAAGCCATGTAAACATTGATGTTCCAATTCCATGGGGTCATTCTGTTTCCATTTGTCCTAGTTCATTTCATTCCATTATCAAGAACCAATAATTAAATGTTTAAACCAGGTACATGCAAACATAAATGCAAGTAGGGTTTCAATAATGGCATCATCTAACAAGCATTTGTTTTCTATTACTATGATTAACTATTGAACTCAATTGACTCATCAGTCAAATAGCTTGATTGATCACTGACCTAACTTTTTTCAAAGCTATCTTGTTAAGCTAATTAGTTAATTTCATTAATGAGTAAAAGATAGAATTGACCTAATTTGCATGAGTCAAGTGTAAGATTGACTTGTTTGTTAATTGACTTTGATTAATGGTTCAGAGACAAATGAGACAAATTAAATTGTCATGAGCAAAATGTGAGATGGACTTATTAGCTGCTACACAACATATACTATGACACTTTCGCTTTCATGAAATAATAGTGAAAGCAATAGAATAAACAGATGGCTTCAACATAGACGAAGGGATACAATTAATATAGATAGCTATAGCCTGTTGAATATTTGTAGCACAAGAAACAAAAGGAAGATGTTGGCGAGGATTTTGCAATTTCGGTTTACACCTAGCAATTGCATTTGCTTCCTTGTCTATAAAGAATTTTCAAGAAATTCCTTTTTTTGCATATGAATGGCCATGATTGGTTTAATTGATTTGGTGTACAAACATGTTTTTTAATTAACTATAATTAACTATTCAAGAAAACTGATCTATCAATGAACTAGTTTCATTGATTAGTCAAGTAACTTGATTCACAGTTAACTTGATCAGCTATTTAGTTGATTTGCTTGAATGTTTGCAAAAAGACTTTTTTGACAAATAATTCTTTGCATAATTTGCAATCACTACACACCAAGAGCCAACATTTGTTCAAGGAATTCTGTCAAACAGTTTAAATGTTTTTGCTTGTGCTTCTATATTTGCTATGCATATTCATGACAGCATTACAAACCATTATATCTGTCAGAAATCTACATCTTATGATGATTAGATGAATGTACATATCCTGTTCTAAAGCTCTTTTCCTATTAAAAGCATGCAAAATGTTTAGAAAGATTGTGTATCTGTGAATGTGAATAAGCAACATTGATTTAACTGATTTGGAGGATAAAGATGACCAATAATTAGCTATGACTAACCATGGAACACAATTAATTCATCGGCCAATTAGCTTGATCGATCGCTGAATTAACTTGTTTGAAAGCTATCATGCTAAGCCAACTAGCTAATATGCCACATACACTATGACATTTGAGATTCAAATAAGTCTCATGCACACAAATTTGTTATCATGTTAAAGCCATGCAAACATTGATGTTTCAATTCCATGGGGTCATTCTATTTCCATTTGTCCAAGTTCATTTCATTCCATTATCGAGAACCAATAATTAAATGTTTAAACCAGGGACATGCAAACAGAAATGCAAGTAGGGTTTCATAGTGCTTTAAGACATTGTTATACTTTGATTATAAATTCATATTTTAAACTACTTTTAGTATTATTTATTCAAGTTTCTTGTTGAAATGCGAAGGTTTCATCTGCGTTTGATAGGAATTATGTAGAAATCCTCTTCTCCATTTTACTTCATGCATGTGAGCCCTGTAAAGTCTCTATATTATTGACTACTGCAAAGTGGTCCCATAAAGAGGGCTTTGGAACCGAAATTATGTCAACACGTGTGATAATGAGAGCTTTTGAACTATGAGTGAACAGTGTGTTGCTTTGAGCTTTTCCGTTGTCATCAAAGCATAAAGGATAGAGGGGTTCTGTTAAAAGTTGTGGTTGTTGTCTTCATAGGCATAAATTCATATTTTAAACTACTTTTAGTATTATCTATTTGAATTTCTTGTTGAAATGCAAAGGTTTCATCTGCGTTTGATAGGTACTATGTAGAAATCCTCTTGTTCATTTTACTCCATGCATGTGAGACCTGTAGAGTTTGTAATTTTTTTTATTGCTGAAAAGTGGTCCCATAAAGAGAGCTTTGGAACCAAAATTATAGTCAATCAATCATAGTCAATCAATTAATCTAATTCTACCTATTTTCTAATAGTATTGGCATGTAATTTTCTTGACAAGTTTTCAATCAAAAAGAGCATTAGCCACACACTAATAAGGATTCTCATTTGTAACCTGCCTAACCAAATCATCTTTATTCAATAAGATGTTGTGACATACATTAATTGGATGTATCTCATCATCTTTCTTATTAGGATGCCAACAACCTTGATTTGCATTTGTCCTTGAATGTATCTGGATGCTATGAACTATGAATTCTACTTGCATATCGCTTCATTGTACAAGTAATAGTAAGCGCTACATAATGGTAGAAATCACAACTCATAGCATCCATATACACCCATGCACAAATACATGGTATTCAACACATTAACACGGGCATGGTTTTCTAGGGCTAGTTTGTTAATTGCCTTTGATTAGTAGTTGAAATGTACACAAGGCTAATTGCAATCATTTCTTTCTTTGAATTGCTATGTACTTAAAGGCTAATTAGCAGTTGCCTAATTATTTAGATATGAGACAATACAAGGATGAATGAGGAAATATGAACTTGCCTAAATCATCATGAATGATAGAGCTATTGGGTAAAATGCTACATATACTGTGACATTTAAGCTTCAAAGACTGCCAATGAACAGCAAAAGCTTCAAGACAATTAGTTAACATGTAAAGGGCTGGGAAAAATTGATCTGCTAACTGAATGGGGTCATTTTACTTCAATTATCTAGCACTTATTCTTAATTGTTTAATGCAATCACATGCAACCAAAATTCAGAACAATTAGCATCTATACACACCCATGCATAGATACATGCTCTCTAACATATTGATATGCATATGGTTTTCTATGAGTACAATCCTTGAACATTCTCTAGGTACGAGTGCTAGTCTATTAATTAACATTGATTATTGGATAAAATGTATTCATAGACACATAGCTGCACACATGCCTCAATGCACAAATGCATAGATACATGCATGGATGTACACATATATACACGTACACATACATACATGATCACATGGTTACACCTATATATGCGTTCATGTATCCATGGATGCACATATCCATGTATCAATAGATCCCTTAATATATGCATATATTGAAATGACTACATGGGCTTGGGGAATGAATATTTATGTGGCCTTTACATGATAGCAATGAATCCTATAAATATGCATATATGCATGAAAGCACATAGCCATCAATGAACCTATGCATTTGCATTTTGACAAGCATTTTAAAACAATCACGATTCAAAAAGCCACTCCCATGGGTTCCAAAAATAGATAAATGCCAATTTACCAATATGAAATATAACTCACGAAATTGAGTTCATATATCTTTAAAAGCAATATGTACAACAACCACAATATGACTAGATGGCTAGCTGGCACCATCCACAAAAAGGCATTTAAAGAAAATGCAATAGTAATATGTTATATACACACATACATACATGGCAACATAGATACATGCATTCATATATACATAATTACATGCACACATATATACATGCAAACCTGTATGCATGGATGCATACAAAGACTATGTTTCATGGGATTATTAAAGAGTTAACTTGCTTTCTATATGCTTCCATATTTTGCATGTGTGCCTATGAAGACAATAACCACAATATTTGTCAATATTCCTCTATCCTTTATGACAGCTCATTGGTAACAAAGCTCTCTTTATAGGACAGTTGTTCATTGCCTACAAGACTCAGATGAAACCTTCATATTTCAAGGAAAGATTTGAATCAATAATACTTAAAATGATCTAAACTATGATTTTACAATCAAAGTATCCAAATGCATTGCAATAATGTGAAACCCAAGTTCCATTTAAGATGTATAATGAGAGTAAACAGAAGGGAAAATGCATTTTCTTTAAAGTTTGTAGAGCAATTTCAATAGGTTATCTAGCCATTGTCCAAAATATGGTTTTCTATTAGCATAGTCCTTCAACCTTCTTTAGGTCTAACTGCTACTTTGTTAATTGACTTTGATTGAAAGGTCAAATGTAAAATGTGGCCAAGGATAATTATAGACAATTGTACGTTGCCTCCAAGATTCAGATGAATCCTTGGTATTTCAAGGAAAGGTTTGAATCGATAACACTTAAAATGATCTAAACTATGATTTTACAATCAAAGTATCTAAATGCATTGCAACAATGTGAAACCCAACTTCCATTTAAGATGTACAATGAAAGCAAACAGAAGGAAAAATGCATTTGCTTCAAAGTTTGTAAAGCAATTTCAACAAATTGTCTAGCCATTGTCCAAAATATGTTTTTCTACCAGCATAGTCCTTGAACCTTCTGTAGGTCTAACTGCTACTTTGTTAATTGACTTTGATTGAAAGGTCAAAATGTGAAATGTGGCCAAGGATAATTATACTTATTTATCTCTTTTAATTGTTATATATTCAAAGACTAATTAGCAATCCAAATAGCCTCGCCTCTAGTCAGATGCCATTAAATGCATTGTTTTTGCATAAATGAATTATGCACCTTTAGCCAATAGTTTTAATCAAAGTATGCATATGGATTCAGAATCAAACTCTCAAAATTAAAAAAGGCAGGTTTAAATTATAAAGTGCAATCAGCCACCCAAAAAATTGATTGGATAATTATTGCATTTCTGAGATCATGCCACTGCAATGAAGATCTACTTTTGAACCCCAACTGCTTAATTTTTATGAACCATATAGCATATGCCACTCACAATACCCATTTGCAAAGATTGTCCTTGTAACAAAAAGCAACGATATGATTACAAGTACAATCAATATAGTGAGAATCTTGAATTAACCTTTTTCTCTGTCTACTATATGCAATTGTAAACAAAGGAGAAGGTTCATTCTAGAAACTCACCTTGTACTACTTGCTTGAAGAATTTTCCACAGCTGGGCCACTACATGACCTCTTTTCTTCCAACCAAAAGCATTGCACCATGTAAAAAGCTTTGATTAGAAAACAAAAACCATGTGTTTGTTTTTCTGAAAGAATAGCAATATATAGTACTCCTATTGCGATGGATACTAATAGCGAAAACCATTAAAACACTAACAAGCATTTTTCTAGATTCAAGAGACACAAGTATAAATGTAGATTAGATTAACTACACAAACTAATTGTCACAGGTTCTTGGACCACAAATCTTCTAGCAATGAATTTGATTGCTCTTTTGCATAAAGCCTACAACTATTCTATTAAGCAATATTACTTAACTGCTCTATGGCAACATTGTAATTTGGATTCTATAACATTTTTGACATAGTTTTTTATAACCCCAAGATACAAAAATAGTAACGATGACATCTGACAGAATTTTTATGCTTGCTGGCAGGAAAAAGGTTTCTACTGCATTCTTTATGCTCCCATTGTTTGCATTTATGCCTACGAGGACAACAACGATGAATTTTAACATAATCCCTCTATCCTTTATGCTTTCATGACAACGGAAAAGCTCAAAGCAACACACAGTCGACTCATTGTTGAAAAGCTCTCATTATCGCACACGTTGACATAATTTTGGTTCCAAAGCCCTCTTTATGGGACCACTTTGCAGCAATCAAAAAAATACAAACTCTACAGGGCTCACATGCATGAAGTAAAATGAACAAGAGGATTTCTACATAATACCTATCAAACGCAGATGAAACTTTCTCATTTCAACAAGAAATTCGAATAGATAATACTAAAAGTAATTTAATATACGGATTTATGCCTACGAGGACAACAACCATGACTTTTAACAGAACCCCTCTATCCTTTATGCTTTGATGACAATGGAAAAGCTCAAAGCAACACACTGTCGACTCATTGGTCAAAAGCTCTCATTATCGCACATGTTGACATAATTTTGGTTTGAAAGCCTTCTTTATGGGACCGCTTTGCAGTAATAAAAAATATATAAACTTTACAGGGCTCACATGCATGAAGTAAAATGCACAAGAGGATTTCTACATAATTCCTATCAAACGCAGATGAAACCTTCGCATTTCAACAAGAAATTCGAATAAACAATACTAAAACTAGTTTAAAATACGAATTTATAATCAAAGTATACGAATGCCTTAAAGCACTATGAAACTCTACTTGCATTTCTTGTATCAAATAGACAAAAAAAATGAAAAGTTACCTCTTCTGACCTCAAGCAATTTGTCTCTCACTGTCCAACGTGCAACTCTGCAACTACAAAATACCAAATTATCACCTCAAATAACTCGTTTCTGGGTCTGGACTCTGCAACTATAACATCTCCTGCTCAGTCGCTAAAACTCTCCCTCAGAACAGGCGCTCACAGAAGACAAAAACAACACACGCAAAGTAATAGAAATGCATACCAAGTAACTTAACTCTATATTAAATGACCAAAGTACCCTGGACACGCGTGGCCTCCAAGCCATTACAGCGCCTTCACCTCGAGCCAGATGCCATTCAATGCATTTAATTTATATTCATGCATTACGTACATCTACCCACAAGTTTGATAAACTATGCCTTTGATTAATTTTAATTAATCGATTTATGCACTCGCAGTTTCCTAATATTTTAATGCATTTAATTTGCATTCATGGATTACGTACCTCTAGCCGCCAACTTTTAAACTATGTCTTTGCTTAAATTTATTTAATCAATTTATGCGTTCGCATTTTCCCGAATTTGTAAAACGAAAATGATTTTTAAAGCTACTCGGATGAATAGAAAAATAGATAAATGCTAATTTTCCAATATATAAAATAGCTCTCTAAATTCAAACTATACAAAAAAATAAGTAATATGTTAAATGGCGAAATGTGATTGGTCAATGCTGCCGATTAAATGCATTCCGGGTGAATGCAATAGTATTCCTGCCTACCGGCAGGAACTAATAATTTTATATATTGTAAGTTTAATAATTTTAAAATGAAAATATTGAGAAGTCTATTTTAAATGTGGGATCATTTATAGTTTTCATTTTCACATAATGGCAGTTAAAAGATAGAGTCGTCACAACTAATTCAATGAAAGCGGCGAATAGATTAAAGGGAAGCTGGTAGCTTCTCATTTTTATTCAAGCGTAAATAGAAACCTTACGCGGGAACGACAGACGTCTCTACCATACGTGTATACATGTTATTCATACTACGTGGTATGGTACGTTTAGCAGTACAAATTGGGATTAGCGAGGAGATATGCCTCGATCTTCTTGAACAGAGCAGTGCCCTTTTCTTTAATCTCCTTCACTTTCTCTTCGTCGTGAGGAACGCCCGGAAGGATATCAAAATGGACTACAGAGCTGCAAACGCATCCTCCCTCTGCTTTCGGGGTGTATTTGAATTCGTGTTTGGCAGAGGCCACTTTCTTTCCCAGCAGTCCTCCTTCCACATGGCTGTAGCGGTACACTAACTTCTCCTCGTCCACCTCCTCCACTTGCTCCTTCACATAGCTGAAATCCGTGTTCGCTGCATCACCAAACCCCATCAGTACAAACACATTTCTAATCGTAAGAAGAAGATATTTAGATGAGTTAATACATACCAGGAGTGAAATTGATTTGCTTGATGCTGCCAACACCTCCCTCGCCTTGCACGAATGTGATGCTTGAAAAAATCTCTGGTACTTGCTTTGGCAGGAGATTATGCCCATCCTTCACTATGGCATTCCACAGTCTCTTCGCCTCCACTGGAGACTCGATTTCTTGGCTGACGCTTGCCACCACCATCTTTTCTAATTACCTCTTCTTTTCCTCTGCTTTTCTTCTACTTCCTCTTCTGGCTCTGAGCTGTGGTTTTGTGAGAGGAAGATGGATGGTATTTATAGAGCTCGTTGGCGCTGCACCAATGGATTCATCACAAATGAAAGTACACATACTGTGATTTCTTCAGTCAAGTCAACAAAGGCTCCTGATCTATCTCTTCCTCCGTTCGATTCTTTCTTATCTGTCTTGAAGTCTGAAATTTTTTAAATGTTGACAACAGAAGCTTCGGAATGGCCCAACAAGAAAGACTTATCGCCTCACCTAGCAAGATATGGCCTCCACTTGCCTATCATTTCATTTAAGTTAAATGAAGCAGGAGTTTGTTGGTAGTTTCGTGACTTGATCAAAGTGGTCGAAGTCATGAAAGAAAGGCTTCTAAAGAATGATATTATTAAACTATTTAAGTACTTTGATTCTCTCATCCAATTGCATTCAAATCAACGCCGTCGTCTGAAGAGTATGTTCAAACTGGATATTGTGCCAGTTATTGACTTTTAATCATTTTCAAACCAGAATGAATGAAAACGTTCGATTCTATATAGTATCCAGTGAGGTCAAGCCTGTGGTATATTTGTAAAACGAATTGCATTTAAGATTTCTATCCTGTTTGGTTTTCTTATAAAACAAAAAGCATCTCATGTCAGATCAGACTATCTTCGACCTTCCGTTCTAAGTAGGCATTATGACTACTAATCTTCTGATATTATCATAATGGAAAATAAACGATCCTTCAAGCTTAATCGAGGCTAATCCAATATGATGCATATTTCAAGTAAGAATTAAGTTTAATTAAATAACTAATAATTGGGACTCAAAATAAATAAATTAAATGTGAAAATGTACAAAGAAATAATGACATATAGTTTTATAATTGAAAATGTACTAATATATGATATGGTTTTTAATTTAATATGTATAAAATTTCAAAATAGGAAATTTTTGGTATGTTTTTAGGGATTATTTTTTTTCTTTACTTTGTGTAAGGATAAATCATTTCTTGACAGATTCACAATCATAGATCTATCATTAATCTACAAACATGTCCTCTACAATCTGACAATTATCGTTTAGTTTTCCTAATCTACCTGTGCTTCTTCTATCTCCTAATGATATATAAGGCTTGGTGGATTTTAGAAATATATTGTTAGGTTATTGTTATGTCACACGGGTATATGTTGTCCTAGGTCAGCCTACAAAAAATAAAGGTCAATGACTTCACTTATGCTTATGCTCCTAAGAATGGTTGTGCAAATCTAGTTACCTTTTATTCCATCGATTGAAGTGTTTGCTTCATTAAATGTGAATGGTATTCAAATATATGCTTAAATGACAAAACAAATGTAACTTAATGCCTTTCAATACAAGTATGTAAAAATAAATCATAGTAACACTGTAACACATGTTTGGTTAGCTATAGGTGGGAAAGGAATGGGCAAGAGTTGCAAAAATAGAATAAATTTTTAAAACTATTTAAGGTCATATCTATGTACATTCAAGGTCAATTTTGCATTCGGAGGCTCGACCTATCAAATTTTAAGAGAAATCTAGTTTAGATGTCATCATTTTGTGTCCAATGTGTAGATGAAGCTATAATATTTTTTTAAAATTAAGAATATTATCAAAATAGTGAGTAGATATCTTTTGGCAATTAGGATAAAACCTGGAAAAACTCAAAATAGGGATAAAATATGTAGGCATAAATGCATGGATAGCCATAATAAATGACAAAAGCATGGGAAGGTGGGAATTTTTCAATTAGAATGTGATAAATGAGGAGAAACATGGGAAAACATCTTTACTAGGCATAAGATTGTGTCATTTTTTTAAATTTAAATGCATATCACTTCTTATTCCCTCAAAATGGGAACAAAAATAAATGAGAAGTGCCCTAGGTATGTAAATTATGCCATTAAATTTCCCCCACTTTGAGGCATATATGAATCATAAAATGTTCATGCATTTGAAATTATATAGTGTTCACAACCATACATGTGTAAAGTTAACATTCGAGCACCAAAGAATATTTTTGAGGTACCATTTAAAGGAATGGCCTACAAAGGTTACATACTGTAGGATTTTCATTTTTCATGTACTAGCTATAGAACTTTTTAAAATATTGAAAAAAAAAAATTAGAAGCCTATATAATGCAAACATAAATTAGAGCAACTAAAATATAAGATTGACTTTCAATGATCATAAAATATTAAAAAAAGGTGATAGGAGACATTTGGACTTTGTTATGAAGTGGAAATAGACTAAATGATTTGGTGGTGAAATGATGCATAAATTATTACACATTTTACATATGAAAGATGAATCTTTGTACACACCTATAATTATTTGTAAAACTTACCATAAGTGTGTGGTGACAAGATATGACCCTAAAATTTGTAGTGTGGACAATGGAAATGGAGTGCACAACTTCCTTTATCCACACTAAAAGGGGAATGAAGGAAGAGGGATTTAATTTCACAATGCTCACATTGAAGAACAAACCCTTGGGATTTCAATGCAAAGGAGATTGAAATATGTCAAAGGGGATTGTCCTAAAGGCTGAAAGCTAATACAAGGGTTTGCCACTAATGCAAAACTTGGAAAATGCAAGATGTTTGAAAACACACTATGAAATGCAAAAAGACTTAGAAAATTACTTAGAAATACAAATTAAGAAAAAAAAAGAGGTATAAAACAAAGAGTGTGCACTTGGAAATGTGTTGAAGGCTGGAAATGTCCCTAAAATTTTGAAATTGTTACTTTTTAGGCATGGTGGGACTCATTCACCATTCTGGGACAACTCAATCACAGTTCTAGAAAATTGTCTCGAAACAAGTTTTAGCCAAAAGGGTATCTGAATCCACAAAGATCTCTGAAAAAAACCTACAGTGGAACTCATTCACCACTACTAGCCCGTTTTGTTGAAAAGTGTCATAGGAGCAGAATCTCGAACTGAAATTTTGCAAGCCTCTAAAGATGGATGAAATAAGCACTTCACCACTGATTTCATGCAGATTGGATATATATTTTTCCATAGATATAAGTTTATGTGAGTCTTCAAAAAAATTCATGATAACTTTGACAACATTTGCAACATTATCATTTTGGACTTTCTCTTCAATCTGCAGACCTATAATCACATATTAAAGAGAGGAAAACTTGTTGATTGTTAGAGGATAGTGGTTTTCCTTGGTCAAACCCGTTTTATGTAATTAAACCAGAATGATGAAATAAGATAATGAAGCATGAACATGAAATAATGTAATTAGAAACTTTCCATGATGATGGATCTTGAATTTATGCAACAATGGATGAAAAATCTACCCTTAAATGCCAAAGAATTGATCTTGTGAAGTCTTGAAAATACCTAACCCTAGCTTGCTTGATTTAAGAACATGAATGCATTATAAAATAATGATTTTTGGGCTTGTTTAAATAGGAAATCATTTCAAATGCCCGTTAATTTGATCACCAAGATTTACATTGACAAAAATTAAACTTAAAACCTAATTTTTCTTACTCAAACCTTGAAAATGGCCCAAATGGGACTCATTCGCCATTCTGGGTGAATGGGTCCCACCTGGAAAGGAATCATTCACCCAAAGTGAAGAATGGGTCCCACAAGGGCTCTTTTACTAGCCGAGATGTCGGGGAGTCAAGAAATAAGGTTTATATGTTGATATAGTTGGGTCTTTGATCAAAATAAGCCTTGAGATGTACAATATGGGGTCATAAGGGAATATTAATGATGATATAAAGGGTGCTTGGGGTTAGGGACACAAATTTCAATATGAAAGTGTGATTAAATACACTTTACAACATTAAAATGAGGTCAACATAGCCTAGAAAGGCACAACATCCAATGTGAATGTGTAAAACACATTACAATACTAGATTGAAGCCAAGTTTAATTTACAATCATTCTACATTAATGTGAAAATGAAATTAAATATATTTTACAATATTTAATTAAGGGAAAGATAGGTCCATTAGACTTAAATTCTTAATAAAAGTCTAGAAAAGTGTGAAATTTATTTACAACACCTTTACAAGACATGCATTTTATTCAATTTGCAAGGGTCCAAGACATAGTGTGGATGTGTAAAAAAGCTCACAACACTAGAAAAGGGTGATCTATTAAGTCCAATTTATCATTAATTATTCCAAAATCAAGCAAGGAAAAAGGCATACTTTTTCGGTGTCCACATTTATTCCCCACTTTAGTGAGAGGATGATCTTGCTTCAACTCACACTAAAGTAAACATTCAAGAAGGGTCCAATCATACCAATGTGGATGGTCTAGGATAACAAAGATCGAGGAAGTGGTCAAGTGCCTAGGATCCAAGATCCCAAGTCAAACTGACATAAGCACAAAAGGACACATGCAAGGTGAATGATTTACAACAAAACAAGATACACAATCATTCAATGGCAATAACTAAAAGGAAGAGAAGTACATATGAGAAAAAATAAAAAGGTGGATCAAGCTTTGACTATTTGTCCAGGGTGATCCCATAATAGTGGTTTACAATTTTTGGCCAAACTGGACACTGAAATTATTATTTTTAACTAAATCTTCACATTCGGGCACCTATAGCGGCTAAACTGTGAGGAATTTGAAGATGGTGCAAACTAGAGTCTCATCAAATCTTGTCTATAGATTCTAAAAATATATTTTTCAAAATTTTGGAATCAAATTGCACTTATTTTTCCATCTCCCACGAAAATAGATTTTTTTTAGAAAACAACATTTTTAAAAAGTGGCCAAGTATAACACAACTTTTTTCCATGAAGGATAAAATTCTAATTCTTTCAAATTTAGATTTGTAACTCTGATATCTAGTGCTTCCACTTGGTTAGATAGTTTTTATTGAATATGTTTTCCTTAATCAAGTTTCAAAGTCAAATGAATTACAATTGGATCTGTGTTGTATAAGCGTAACTTTTTGTATATGTCAAAATTTTATTTTATTTTTTTGTTGGATCAAGGACTTCAATATCTGGTGCACTCATATTTTTCATTTTTTTTTTGATAATCTTCTATTTTTCCACATGTGAAGAACAAAGAAATTCATTTTCGATGAAAAACCTATGTTTAATAAAACTTAAAAAATAAATACTAACAAAACCAAAACATATTAAAATTATATTCATTGGATAGCTTGTTATGAGGAATACCATAATCATTTCAAATAAATTTTAAATGAATTCATTTGATCCCCAAAATATAAATCAAAAGTGATTTTTTATCAGCATTTTGATAGGTGTAAAGGAGACGCATTTATAGGTATGGTTTAAAACTAGCGAGGTTCTATCCAAGTGGGTTTGATCTAAGGTGATTTGATCAAACCCTCTTCAATTGGAATCCTTAAAATGGAACTTTTTAAGGCTTAAATCATTATATTTTCTAAAAATATGTGATTTCAGCTAAAATTCGTTCGTCTCAGGAATTGTAAACAACTATTATGACAGCACCTTCCAACACGTTGTGGATTAGATCTAAGTTGTTTGTCCAAAAATGCATAATCACTCTGAGGCAATGAAACTCTTGGCTATCCATGAGGTGAGAAGTCCTAAAAGGTGAGAACCATGCACACATGACTGGTATGTACTCACACACATCCAAGTGGCTATGGGGAAAGTAATGCCTCGGATTGGGCTTCCCACTCAAACCTTACCAAAGTTATACCTCCATATAACTGTAATAAGGCGCCACACAAAAATGATTTTTGAGTTCCATGATGCAAGCAAAACTTTGTTTGATTAAAACTCATAGACATTGTCAATGCAAAATAGTGCAAGGAACATTCAAAGGTATTTTGCTTAGTTCGTGCAAGGTCTCAACTTAGGGAACATCATACTTAATGTCTCCAAGAGAGGAAATCTGCAAATGGTCTCATATTGTTTCCAAGAAAGGGCAAGTGCAAGGTCTCATCCTGGACAACATTATACCTATGTTTCCAAAAGAGGAAATCACAAGAACAAAGAAAATCGCACAATGAAATATGAGTGTTGATGTATGCCCCCACTTTAAAGTAGTTACTAAAACCATTATTGTGAGAAATTAATTTAAAGTAGAAGAAGACATGAGAGCTTATTTGGAAAGACCTATGCCAAGTCATATGTTTCTGATAAAATATGTCATGAAAAAGGTAGTATGTCACATGCGAGCCAACTTAAGGCATGGCATCCACATTCCAAGCTTGCTCTTAGATATACATGAAAGGTGATCAACTAGCCCAAAAGAGACAATGAGAAGTGACACATGAGAACAAGGCTATCTAAACCCACGCCCCCACTTAGTTTAGGACGAGGATGAGCCAAAATGATTGATGAGAAACATGCAAGAGTGAAAATCAGTATTGATTAGAGGAATGAGGTTCCCCCACATAAGGGAGAGCTCTAAACTCCTAAAGATGTTGGATTTTACTACTCAAAGCCTTACATTCATTAGTAGCATGACCATGAACTCTATGATATGTACAAAATTATTTTTTGTAATCAAATTTCTTTCGAGTTCATGGAGGGAGAGATATCAAGTGATCTTGGAGGAGTCTTGACAAGATACCCACTTGATCAATGGTAGAAGGTGTGTCTATATTTTGCAGCAAAGATATTTCCTGCTTAGTATTAGTTGTCATACCTATGCAAGACTTTAGATGATGATATTTTGTTCTCTCCTTTATAGGAGGGTGTAAAATATAACAAATTCAAATCATTAGTGTTTTGTGAGATGAAATTGGCATTAAGAGAAGATGTCTTTGTTTGTAAAGGATAATAACCAAGACCACTAGTGTTGATCAGTTTAGGTTACACTACAGTGGTTGGTTTAGAGGAATCCTTTGTAAGAGTGTTGAGATTAAGTGAAGGTTTGTTTATTTCTATCAACTTAGGACAATAACCAATACCATGAATCATTTCTTGTGTGTTAGGCTCTATAGGGTTACAGATACCTTGTTCTCTAGCACCGCATCCTTTTCCATTATAGCCAAGTATTTTCATAAGTTCATGACCTTTTCCATAAATCTTTTTCATTACTTTTGGATTTGGTTGTTGTTCGTAATCATCTTTTTCAAAGGTTGTTGTGTAATTTTATTTTTTTTGTTCTAAAGTGGTTGAGGTGGATGCTTTTGGAGGGTCTTGCAAATTTTGTGTTGACATTATTGTTGATCATCTTCCCTTGTTAGAGTCTTTGTGTATGATCTTGTATTCTCCCATCAATGTTGGTGTGAAATCTAAGGAACCCCAATCATCATCTAATAGCTTCGTGACTTATTCAAATTTTTTTATTTGTCTTTTTGTTGCATGGGTTATGCTTGTGTTGTTGGTGTTAGTATTACTAAAGGATTCTCTCTTTTTTTTTATCAATGTTTACATAATTGTTTGGATTACAATTGGCTTCAAGTTTGTATACTTTGTTGTTGTAGATGTATTTCATTTTATGATGAAGAGTAGAAGGCACCCCATTCATTTCATGAATCCATGGTCTTCCTAGAAGGAGATTATATGAAAGATCATGAGGCATAACATGGATCAGTGTTTCCAATGTGGCCTTCCCAACTATAATAGGTAAAGTGATCACACCAAGTGATTGTTTTCCTACATTGTCAAATCCCCTAATAGATAAAGTGTCTGGTTGAATGTTTGATTTATCCACACAAGGCCTATCCAAAAATTTTATGCTACACGCATTAAGAGCAGAGCCATTGTCAACAAGGGTTCGCTTTATCCCTATTCTTTTGTATTGAGCTATGATTATGAAAGCATCAATTTTTTTTTGCACTTCCAAAGGGGGAAGTTCACTTTGGTGGAAAACAGTGCCAACATTCAGTCCTTGAATGATGGATGTTATGTCATTTGGTTGCACATTAGAAATAATGAGAACTTGTTGCAATGTAGTTTGAAGCATAGTGTGATAATTAAGTGAATTCTGAATTAGGTCCCATACAAAAATCTTTGGAGAAGTATTCTTAATTTTTTCAACAAGATCATACTCTTTCCCACTATACAAAGCAAAACGAGGAGCACTAGGAAATATGGGATTAGGCAAAGGTAAAGGTGTCGGGGTTGGTTTTTGTGGTTGCATATTATTTCTAGTGTTATATGTATGAGCAACGATATTATGACTCAACTATTGCGATACATTATTCTTAGGTGGGTAGAGGATGAATTTGGGTTTTTTTTGAGTTGTAGGTTTCTGTGATGGTGGGTAAAGGAGGAGTTGAGGTTGAATAATATTAATGTACCTTAGTGAAGGAGGGTCGAATATTCCCTCATCATCGTTTTCTAGGGTCACTATGTTATTGTCAATGTTATCCTTTTCTTACACCATGATATCTTCCCTAGGAGGAGAGTTTTTAGGAGAACTACAAACCAAATGTTCTTGACATTCAAGGATTGGATCTGCTAAAATTACTTCATCACATGTAGGGGAATGATCAATGGATAGATTTTCTTGCTTATTAATGATGGTGTTTCCTTGTTGAATAATGTTTTTCTCCTGATTCTCATCGATAGGATCTTGTAATTCCATAATATCTTCTTTACCAATAGGAGAAATATTAGGAGAGGGAGAAATTTCATATTTTATCGCTAAGGTCTCATTCTCTTGTGCCCTAATCTCTACCCTAGTCAGAGAGCTTTTGGGAAAGCGATAAACAAGAGGTTCATCACATGTCATGGTTAGATGTTGTAAAGTAGCTTCATTGCAATTAGGGAAGGCATCAAGAGAAGGACCACTATGATTTTCATGCTTACCAAATAGATCTTCCCATATTGTAGGAGCATTAGGAAAGGGAGAAATGATATTTTCATGACTTTCAAGTATATCTTCTAACACAAAACTATCATCTTCATTACTATGAAGGATATTAGGAGGAGTCAATGTGATTATCATTGTTTTCTACAATTACACCCTTATGCCCTATAATTTCTTCCCAAATGGGAAAAGTAGAATTGTCAAAGCTCTCATTTATTAGATCTCCTAACAAGAACATGTCTTCCACACAAATATCATTTTCATGGTCACTCATGATTATAGAATTTTCACAAGTACGAGAAATGTTTGAAGAGGAACACAAATTAAGTAAGGTGGTGGCAATGATTTCATCATCTATTGTTATACTATCTTCCCAAGGGGAATGCAGAGAGGAGCAAACAAGATCTTCATGATTCTCAATGATTGCATCTTCTCTCACCAAGATACCTTTGTCACTGAAAGGAGAGGTATTGGGGGAACAAAAATGATGATCATCATGGTTATCTATGTTTGTATTCTCTTCTATCACATCATTCACACAAATAGGAGAGATAGGAGGGGGTATATGTTTAAGGAAAGCATAAACATGTCCACTTTTCTTCCTTAAAAGACTCTTATAACTAGGAAATGCATTGAATGAATGACATGTTTATGGATGAACTTGTTCTTTTCAAACTTGGAAAAGATGAAAGCTAACATTTCTAAACAATAATTTATGCAAACTAAAAATGTAGTGTACAAATAATTGAAAATGAAATGTGATTTTCAAATTTTTACCAGTTACATTATGAAAATGATCTAAAAATGAAATGTTGCAAATGCAAATTTGAAATTAAGCAATGCATGAAATGGACTAATTTAAGCTAGAATTAGTGAAATGCATATAATAGAAACTTAGCCAATTGATATAGATAGTTAATGGGGATTTTTTTAAAAAAAATTAGAATTTTTCAATTGATTTTGACACTTTTTATGCTGTATGACCTCGATACTAAATGAAAATGTAGTTTTCTAATATTTTGCAATGATTTGATATGCAAAAATGCAACCTATATGCACTTACACTAATGCAATAAATTTGGAACCCTAGAATGCAAATTAACTAATGCAAGCTAATTATAGGATAATGATGGACTCCAAATCAAAAAAGAAAGTATTCTAGAGGCGGGTTCACCAAAATGTGGAAAATGGAAATGGAGTGCACAACTTCCTCTATCCACACTAAAAGGGGAATGAAGGAAGAGGGATCCGATTTCACAATGCTCACATTGAAGAACAAACCCTTGAGATTTCAATGCAAAGGAGATTGAAATCTATCAAAGGGGATTGTCCTAAAGGATAAAAGCTAATAAAAGGGTTTGCCACTAATGCAAAAATTGGAAAAATGCAATTATAAACTTGGCATGATGATGGATCTTGAATTTATACAACAATGGATGAAGAATCTACCCTTGAATGCCTTAAAATTGATCTTCAAAAGTCCTGAAAATACCTAACCCTAGCTTTCTTGACTTAAGAACATGAATACATTATGAAATAATGATTTTAGGGATTTTTTATATAGGAAAACCTTTAAATTTACCATTAATTTGATCCCCAACGCCGACATTGATGAAAATTAAACTTAAAACCTAATTTTTCCTGCTCAAACCTTGAAAATGGCCCAAATGGGATTCATTCACCATTCTGGGCGAATGGATCCCACTTGGATGGGAATCATTTTCCCAAAGTGGTGAATGTGTCCCACTTAGATGGGAATCATTCACCCAAAGTGGCTAATGGGTCCCACAGGGGCTCTTTTGCTAGCTGGGATGTTGGGGAGTTAAGAAATTAGGTTTATATGTTGATATAGTCAGGTTTTTTTAATCAAAATAAGCCTTAGGATGCACAATATGGGGTCATAGGGTCCTATTAATGATGATATAAAGTGTGATTAGGGATAGGGACATAAATTTCAATGTGAAAGTGTGATTAAATACACTTTACAACATTAAAATGAGGTCCACATAGCCTAGAAAGGCACAACATCCAATGTGAATGTGTAAAACACATTACAACACTAGATTAAAACCATGTTTAATTTATAAGCCTTCTAGATTAATGTGAAAAAATGTGATTAAATATATTTTACAATATTGAATTAAAAGAAAGATAGTTCCATTAGACTTAAATTCCTAATAAAAGTCTAGAAAAGTGTGAAAGTTATTTACAACACTTTACAACACCTTTATAAGACATGCATTTTATTCAGTTTGCAAGGGTCCAAGACATAATTTGGATGTATAAAACACCTCACAACACTAGAGCAAGGTGATTTTGAGTCCAATTTATCATTAATTATTCCCAAATCAAGCAAGGAAAAAGATGTACTATTTTGGTGTCCATAGGTAGCATCTATACAAAGCAAGGATAGTGGGAGAGTGAAAAACTATAGAAAAATACAAATGTATGTTAGGCCTATCAACATACACTTATGTTTCAAATCAAAACTCTAAGGAATACATCATACATATCAAGCATATGAATATTTAAAATAATAAACATGCTAATCTCATGGGGTGAGGATGGTGTTAAGGAATTACTTAACATTGCCTCAACATGTGTTAATGATAGTAATGCATCACTAAATGACTTGGAACACATATGCAAGTGCAGAAGAAAATATGAGATCAATCTACAACAAGGTTGTAAGAACAAAAAAATAGAGCATGAAGCTAGAACAAGGGAATATGGATATAATGATGACATAAAGCTATAATGAAGGAACAAAGTTAGAAGAAGGGCATAAACATGAAATGAAAACATAAAAGTAGAATGAGTGCACGATGCAAAAATATGGGCATGTGATCCCCAAGATAGTATGAAAGTGTAGCATAGAAAAATGTATCTTTGGACATTTTCATGCTCATTTGGGTCCTTCTTGTGGATGTTGGCTTAGTTTTTCCTTGATTTAGTGTTGTAATGTGGTCAACACATTAACATTAGGTCTTGGGCCCTTGTGAATTGCTTAGAATTTTATGATGCTTTGCAAAAGTGTTATGAAATGTTCACACACTTTCACACTTTTCTAGGATCTTATTAATATATTGCAGTTGAATAATCTCTTTTTATCACTTACCAATTGTTATTTCAAAGTGTTGTAAAGCATTTTTACAAACTTTGACACTTTTCTAGGCTCGTCATTAATAATTAAACCTTTCTTATGCTTTAATAGGCCTTACTTAAGTGTATTTTTTAAAATAAACTTGATAAACATGATTTAAAATATCTAAATTTTGAAACCCACTTAAAATTCCCTAGGTGGGACCCATTTTTTATTAGGGGAGAATGAGTCCATTTTGGCACAAAAATCAAAATCATTTCAAACTTCTGGTAGGTTTTTATTTCTAAGATTTAAGGTTGGCCTGTGATGTGGTATTTTAGGGAATTAGGGCACAATTGTGTATAAATATAGGATTTTCCCACTCATTTCACCCCCAATTGTTTAATCAATTAATCAATCCATCACTTAAGCATTCGAAGCATTCCAAGAATCTTCAAGTCTACATCCACTGGAGCTATTACTTGCATGTATGTAGAATTCTACTTCAAGGGTTTGGTTAGTTGTAGAATTATCTTTGTTCATTCATCATTCTCTTCTCATATTTCATTTCATTTTCAAGGGTTTAATTACCAATCTAGGGTTTGACCAAGGAAAACCCCTATTCACTAACCCTCAACATTTTTTTCCCCTCTTTGCATGTGATTTGTAAGTCTAGGTTGCAGATTTGTCAAAAATAAAGATTAGAAAAGTTGTCATTAACTTTTCAAATTAATTCAAAGTTTTCAAAGCCCTAAGAGAATCTTGGAGAACATCTATAGGTAGAATTTGATAGTTTTAGACCCATATATGAATTAGGAGCAGAAGTGTATATTGGAAGCTATAGATTCCACTTTTGAATTTCTAGAAATCCATAAATGGATTGATTCACCATTAGTGGTGAATGAGTCCCACTGCCCAAGTTCAAACAATTTTTTTTGCAGTTCTGAGTACCCAGTTGGTTGAAACCTGTTCCAGCAGAATCTTCCTAAAATAGGACTAAGTCGCTCAGCTTGGCGTATGAGTCCCAGTTGGCATCAATAGTGAATTCTTCAAGACTCTAGAGCTCCATTCCATATGTTTCTAGTCTCCAGGTGCACACTTTTAATTTCATAAGTTTTTGTTATAGTTTACTTACATTTCTAGGTCTTTTTGCATATGACATTGTGTTTTCAAACATCTTGCATTTTCTAAGTTTTCTATTAGTATTTAATCTCTTTTAGCAGTTTTCAACATTTAGGAAAATCCCCTTTGATATATTTCAATCTCCCTTTGCATTGGAATCTCAAGGTCTTATACTTGAGTGAGCCATTAAGATTTTTGGTACATCTCTCCTTTTAGGTGCAAAACCCTAGAAGTGTAAGAGAGCCCACACATTCCAAAAATTGTTGGTTCATTTTGGTGAGCCTACATTTTGAGCATCATATTTCTAGTTTAGAGTGCATTTACATCCTAGGAATAACTTACATTAACATTTCATTACATTTTGCATTGTTTAAATTGCATTCTAGGGTTTCCAAATTTGCATTCACTAGTAGAATTTGGCAAATAAATGACTATGTGACTAAAAAATTTAGTCAGGTGACTAAAATTTTTAGCCACGTGACTAAAAATTTTAGTCACGTGACTAAATTTTTTTATCATGTGACTAAAAATGACTAAATTCTACTCATTCTTTTGAATTCACAAGTATAAATGACTAAATAAATGACTAATTTGGTCAATGGGTAAAATTACAACTAATTAATTTTTCAGACAAATAAAAATGACTAAATAAATGACTATTACTACTCTATTCTTTCTTCTTTTGAATTTGATCATAATTCATAGAGCTTCTACCCCCCTTATGGGACCCCTACCTAAGTGGGCCATTTTGGGTAGGTACCATACAACTTGCAATCTTGTTGTTTGAAATATTTTTCTTTGTTAATTTTTTTATTACTTATGCTTACCATATTTGTGGTGTTCTATTTGGAGTGGCACTAGTTGTCATTGTAGTTTCTATTTAGAACTACGATAACTTGTAAGGTGTGAGTAGTCAAAAAGGAAAGAGCATGGAGATTTGGAGAGAATCATGGAGTAGTTATGAAAATGTTAGGATAACAATACTTAGCTAGCTAAGGTTGATTTGGGTGTTGAAATTTACGTATGGAGATGGATTTCTAAATTATATATTAGTTTACAACAGGGGTATGTGCAGGATCATGATGGGCCAAAAAGTGGCAATATGATGGGTATGTGGCTGGCGACTATTTTTTTACCCAAAATTGATGAAACAAAAAGGGATTTTAAAGGAGATTCTTAGCTTTCCACCAATATAAATTATGCTTTACTTTGAATTTAATAAGTAATTATTATTTATTTTCTATTTGAATTACAACTAAAGTCCTGATTGATAGGCTAATTGAAAAACATCTATAGCTTTCAAAAAATATCACATTTTTTGAATCCAAAACATGCGTCACATTCTATACTTTGCATACTATAGGATTAAAAAAAGAAAAATTGAATTTCACGAAGTTTTGACCAAGTTAAGGTGGTCAGACATACACTTTTTTATATTTTTTAAAAGTTGTAATAAAAAATTCATAATTAATTATTTATTTGGGAAAAAATTACAAAAAAATATACATCACATTGAGACATGAGTCCTCTACTTATATCTAATATCTTATAAAAATTTATTGTCACTTTATTGTGGTTAGGGTGGTCAGACAGACACCTATGTCTTATTTTTTCCCTAAAATTTAAGTACTACTGCATTGAAATTTCAAATTTTCACCAAATACATTTTTATTTTTTTTAAACAAACCTAGTAGTTTAGAAACTACATTCAATTTGCTATAGATTCTATTAATACATATTTTTGAAATAATATAGATAAATTATTCAAATTTTTACGTCAAGTTTCCTAACTCTGATTTTTCTAAATTTTTTGCCACTTAAGGGCCTATTTTTTCCATGATGATCCTGCACATACCCACACATAGTTTTGTTTTACACACTCATATATATTGAGTGCTAGGGTTGGAGATATTATCGTAATATTTTATAGGTACAAATATATTGCCAAAATATCTACAAAAGTATATTCACTAATATGATCTTCTATAGAGCCTGATTATATTCCCGATTCAGAGGTTTTACCAATTGACTTCATATACTACACAAATGTATGCAAAAAATGGACCAAAATATTGCCTAGTTGACCTTGCCCACTTCTTCGACATACCCATTGCACACTAAGGTGTGATTGCTAGTTTATAGAACATATAATAATTTTAAAAAAATTATAAATATATTTCACCATCTTGCAACCCATTGACATAGGACAACGTAGGGTTTCAATGACATCCCTAAAACCAAATGTTAAAAAACTAAAAAATTCTCTTTCCTTTTACAAATCAAATATTTTGAAAGAGTGAAATTCTTTGCTTTGAGGTTGAGAAAAGAGGGAACAAGTTCAGAAAATAATTAAATGAAAAAACACATTTGAAGCCTGGAAAGGGCAAAAATTCAAACAAAAAAACCATGTCCTGCATCAAACAAGAATTTAGTGAGAAGAGCCATGACTCCTTGTTGTGTTATTCCTCAAAGACATGGAAGATGTGCTCAATGAAGAAGACTTCTTGTATGCTTATGAAATTGTTGAATTAGAGTCACTTTCACCTTTGATGTGCACGTCCAAGGTTAGATTATTATTATTTCTCTCATCATTTTGTAAATTAAAATTTTCAAGCATAGTTCATATGTTTCACATCTTTGTAGCTTGGTTTTAACATGTATTTTTAATGAATCCATTTTGTGCATATCCTACAATCATGGAAATACACATTTTACATACATGTTTGGTTGTAACTATAACATATAAAAAATGCCCCCCTTCCATTATGCTTTGATGAATGTCAATACCCTATTCCAAAGCTCAAATTTTGGCACATGCAAGCAGGATCTTGGAAAAGGTTGTCAAGTATGTCTCTACACCTATGAATTACATTTTCCTTAATGCTTCTAAATTCTTTTCAAGAATTTTAAGTGTTTTGTAGCTTTGTAACAACCAATTTATCAAGACTAGTGGCATTGGTACAACATAAAAAAGTGAATGTGAATTGTCATGTCAAAAAGGTCCAAACAAATAACTTAAAATCTTTAAATAAATGAAGATTGCAAACTTTATTAGACTATAGTGTTTTGATATTTTGTAATGATACTTTAGTATTAGCATTGGTAAAACCCTAACCATGATATCTTTTAATGTGGGTGATGAACCCTCGCTTGCTTCTGAGTTTTTCCAAACCTTAGATGGATATGTGATAAACAAAACATGCATTGAAAAAGTATAACTTTTAGAAAAAATAGTAATTAAAATGTATCTAGGCAAGATGGCTAGTTGTTCCCAAGATAGTTAAGGACCTTTGGATGTCCCTTTTCTATCCTCTAATGTATCCATTCATACCCTAAAAACATTGGTTATACTTGGGATGTCTAGAAACTTTACAAAATAAAGGATGGGTTGGAAAGTTTCCTTGCCCATCATGTGTCCCTGAAATGACCTATGTGAAAGATGGGGTCATATTTGGCAAAGAATGCTTCCCGGGGAGCATTTTTTTCAACAAATCCATTTTGTACATATACCTTCTTGATGGTTCCGCATTTGTGTACTTGTCTACTAGGGTAGTTTTAACTATAACATCTAAAAAAAGTATCCCTCCTTTTATGCTTAGATTGATGTCTGAATCATGTTCCAAAGTTCCCATTTTGGCACTGATAGGGAGGATGTTGGTAAAGTTGTGGAATTTAGTTTACAACTTCCAATCAAATTTTCTTGATAGTTTTAAAATCCCTTAAAAAATGATTTTTGTGCACCCTACAACCATGGCATTCCATGAGATCACATTTCTTTGAGGCATTATGCCAAATAGCACAAGTTCCTTATCTATGCTTCCATATATTGCGTACACATCTACAAGAGCATTTCCAACTATCATATCTATCAAAAATTCCCCTTCCATAAAAAATTGATGGATGTGTATACCTTGTTCCAAAGCTCTCCCATTTTAGCAAAGACAAGAAGGATTTTGGAAAAGGTTCTAGAATTTGGCTTTACACTTGCCAATTACATTTTCCTGAAAGTTTCTAAAGCCTTTTCAAAAAATCCATTTTATCCATATCCTGCAGTAATTCCATTTCATGAGATGACATCTCTTCGAGGAATTATCTGAAACAGTTGGCATGCCTTGTCTATGGTTCCACATTTCACATACATATCTACTAGGGAATTTGCAAGTCGGCTTTGATGGATGTTTAAACCTATTCCAAAGCTCCTATTTTGGCACAAGTAGGAAGGATGTTGGAAAACACTGTCAAGTTTCACTTTAAACATGCCAATTGCATTTGGTTGAAAGACAATACATACCCCTCAAGCCCTTTCTTATAGGTTTCACCCAAGATATTTCTTAGTGCTGGATGTTCATTGACAGTATTGAAACAACAGATATACAACTATTAATTGGAAAAGAATGCCAAAGATAGGCATAATATATATGAGGAAAATGTGCAATGATATGTACCATTTATAACTTGTAATCAATCAAGATTTTATTTATATTAACTGCATTCATATATTTCTATAATCTTCTAGCCTTTATGTAGAATATATTGCTAGAGATGGATAGGGCACTTTCAAACACATAAAAATAGATCCTGTTTGAGCTCTATAAGGGTTGTAACTACCTTTGATTGCAACTTTTGTACTCATGATTGTCGACAATTTTTTTCATGTTGTTGCAAAGCCAGCTTTGAACATGATCATAGTGTCTTCCAATCAATGCTTCTAGCACTCAAATAGGAATGCCACTGGTCACCATTTACACCTTTTTTTTTTCTAAAACTATGTTTAGTCTAGATCTAAGATTGGAAAGGAGTTTTCCCTTTGACATTGATTCTTAAGTAGGTATAGGGTATGTGCATGATCATGATGTGCCAAAAAGTGGCAATATGATGGGTATGTGTAGGGTATGTGGTTGTCGACTTTTTTTACCCAAAATTGATGAAACAAAAAGGGTTTTTAAAGGAGATTCTCATCTTTCCACCAATATAAATTTTGCTTTACTTTGAATTTAATAAATAATTATTATTCATTTTCTATTTGAATTACGACTAAAGTCTTGATTGATAGGATGATTGAAAAACATCTATAGCTTTCAAATGGTATCACACTTTTTGAATTCAAAACATGTGTCACATTCTATGCTTCACATACTACAAGATTAAAAAAAATGAATTTCATGAAGTTTTGACCAAGTTAAGCTGGTCAGACATACTAGTTTTTATATTTTTTAAAAGTTGTAATAAAAAATTCATAATTAATTTTATTTACCTAGAAAAAAATTACAAAAAAATATGCATCACATCGGGACATGAGTCCTCTACTTATATCTAAAATATTATAAAAAATATTATCATTTTATTGTGGTTAGGTTGGTCAGACAAACACCTACTTATTTTTTCCCTGAAATTTAAGTATTACTACATTGAAATTTAAAATTTTCACCAAATAGATTTTTTTCATGTTTAAATAAACCTAGTAGTTTAGAAGCTACATTCAATTTTCTACAGATTCTATTCTTACATATTTTTTAAGTAATATAGATAACTTATTCAAATTTTTACATCAAGTTACCTAAGTTTCATTTTTCTAAATTTTTCACCACTTAAGGGCTTGTTTTTTCCATGATGATCCTGCACATACCCTACAAACCTTAGCCTAGTATTCTACACATGAATCAATATGCCATCAAGCTCTATCACAACATCTAGTTTTTATTTCCAGCACCATTCTCTATCAACTTCTCAAATCCATATTGACCCATTCTTTTGTGGTCAAACATTAATTTGAACCACCGATAAGTTGTGACACACAATGCTATGGAAAACCTTAAGATATCCAAAGCAATAGATTATAATGCTTAAAGGTATGGCTTTTTTAATGATAAAAAACTATTCAACAACTTCTCTTTAGTGTTGTTTTCATTTTACATCTAATGAAAAGCCTAGGGATAATGATATGTGAAAGTGATATTCTTTTATACATGATGATGATATGTCTTATTACAACCTTCCTTTGCATTTCATAATGAATGTTTCTTTTCAACTATCAAAACATAATGTATTAAATAAAGCAAGTAGAGCTCTAAAATATTTGCTCTATATGTAAAGCTATGAAAAATGTTTTGATGTTTATAGGATTTTAATAATGCTCTTGAAATTACATACAATTGCAATCCATCCATAGAATGTAATATTCAATAATGACAAAGAATAATTCAATTATGCTTAATTCCAAAGTATTGTAGATGAATAGAGATTGTGACACTTAAATAACCTTACCTTAAAAATTTTGAAGTCCTTGAAAAAATTATGATTTTGCATGATCAAAATGTTCGTAAAGTGAACCCCTAGCAAATGTAAAAAAACACCCAAGAAAAGTAGATTGAAAAATTAAAGGTGCTTCAAAGCCTCAACAATTTCCATTTTTTGCACATAAAAGTCCTCTTGAAGCTTAGTGAACTCTGTGAGATCATTTTTTTAGATTTATTGATTTTTTCTTGCTCGCTTGGGTCCTTGTACTAGGCCCAATGTGACTCTTATTTATTTTACTTTAATGTCTTGCTTGATTTAGACCTCTTGGTGTTCTTTTAGCTTTGCAATCAAGATTTTGATCCCAGTAGCACTATTCATTATAGTACTATCTAGAATTGATCAATTTCAATGGGAGTTTGGTTTGTACTATCTTTTATTGAAATTTTGTTTGGTCTAAAATTATTGCAAAATTTGACCTAGTTTTGATAGAGATATGAAGAAAATAACTCAATTTTTTTCTCATTTTGTTACTACATTTTGTTGGAAGTGTACATCCTGTTAAGGTTGCATTATTGAATTCGGTGTTGATAATTTATTTATTATTTTCAAGTGCTAACTACTTTACCATCAGACTTCTTGTTTTTTCAAACAAAGTTCTATCAATCTGCCAATTTACTTCTTTGTCAATGAAAAATTCTTTAAAACATACAGTAGGATAGTTATTTTCTTTTTGTATGCTTCTTTATTAGTGGTTGATTAAACTAAATGATTCTTATGGCCATAAAAATGTAATCTATATGATGATATAATTTGGAATTTAATTTTTAATACTAGACAAATTTGATTATTTTATTGATGCATTAGTAGTGGTCTTGGGGACCACTCCCATTATAAACATAAATTTAAGCATCAACCCTTCTATTGCCAATTATAAATATCATAAATGATCATAGCACCTATTAACCTATTGTTGCTTCTGCAGCTTCACCCATTATGTTGCTCTAGTTGACACCTCAAGGAACTTTTAGGTTAGTGATGAGTTTCTATCCAATAATTCTATGCTAGGGGTAGCTTAATTAGTGATTACATGAAAGGTTGTTTGAACTTGAAGTGATCTCCAAATCCTTCCCATGTGCTAGATTTTCAAGGATTTTAAATTTTCCTCATGATTGACTACCTATGTTGCTAGAAAATCCATTTCTTCATTAACCTCTCTATGGGGTGATCCCACAATACTGGTTTACAATTTTTGGCCAAACTCGACACTAAACTAATTTTTTCTAACTAAATCTTCACTTTTGGGAACCAATAGCAGCTAAACCATGAGGAATTTGAAGATGATGCAAACTAGTGATTTGTGGAATTTTATCTATAGACTCTAAATATATTTTTTCAAAAAAATTTGGAATCAGATTACACTTCTTTTTCCATCTCCTTCGAAAACTATTTTTTTCAGTAAACACCATTTTTAAGGAGTGATGCTCACCATATAACACAACTTTTTTCCATGAAGGATACAATTATATTTTTTTCAAATTTAGATTTTTAACTATGATATCTAGTGCTTCCAATTGGTTTCATAGTGTTTTATTGAATATTTTTTCTTTAATCAAGTTTCGAAGTCAAACCAATTACAATTCAAACATAAGTAGACCATATAACACATAAATTTTTTTGTATGTATCAAAATTCTTTTTTTTTTGTTAGATCAAGGACTTCAATATTTGGTGCAATCATATTTTTCAAAAAAAATAAATTGATAATCTTCTCTTTTTCCACATGTACAGAACATAGAGCTTGATTTTCGGTGAAAAACCTACATTCACAAGAAAAAAAATATAATAATAAAATTAAATTTATTTAAAATTATACTTTTTGGGAAGCTTATAATAAATACTACATACTTAAAAAAATAAATTTTAAATGAATTCATTTGATCCCCCAAAAGGTAAATCAAAAGTGGTTTTTTATTAGCATTTTGATAGGTGTAAAGGAGACTCCATTATAGGTATGGTTTAAAACTAGAGGGTTCTATCCAAAGGGGTTTGATCTAAGGTAGTTTTATCAAACCCTCTTCAATTGGAATGCTTTAAATGGAAATTTTTAAGGATTAAATCATTATATTTTCTAAAAATATTTGATTTTAGTAAAAATCAGAATCTCTCAGAAATTGTAAACCAACTTTGTGGGATCACCCTGTGACAATGTTGAATTATGAAAAACACTAGGGTGTCTAATAATGGCCACACATTTTTCTAGATGTTAGCTACCTTCTAATTCTATGAGTGTCTTTTTATGATAGCATTGACTATAGTTTTGGGGTCTCCTTCCAATAGAATTGATGGGAATGCAAGATTTGCACATACCTAGAAATAGAAAAGGAGAGTTTATACTTTTGATTCATTCTTAGTTGCTTCCTTTAATTTTTGTGATGATGCACAAGTGATAAAATCATGCTTCATTCTGGGGTGTGGGTTTCCTCATGAGGCTCTATAAAAATTTAATTTGAGGCTACATGGTGGAGGTGGAGACCAATTTATTTCCACGTGCAGATTTAAAGTAGACTTCACTTCACAAGACCATAAATAGGAGCACAAATTTTTATTGTTAATGTCAAAATTGTTTTTCATTTCCTTCATTAGGATGCTTCTTAGTTTTACCACCTTTTGTCTCCAAGGAGTAAGAGAATGTAAATCTAAATATTTGAACAAGTATTTTTTAATAAGATATTTTAATGTGTTGTTTTTAAATCTTAATTTATGATGTTTTTATCTGGGAAGTAGGAAAATTTAAGTAGAAAGGTTTGGAAAGGTAACTTTGAATATTAAACAATTTAAATTTATAACATGTGCCAAATGTGTAATCATTTGGAATGGTCATTCATTTGGATACATCTCTTTTTGGATGGATGTGGTTATTGATACTATAAAGTTGTTGAATGTTCTTGGAAGGTTTGAGCAAAACATAAGGAATTTTTTCTTCATAAATATAGTCCCTTAGAGGACATCATTCTAGAGTGATATAATTGTGGTTTTCAAGATGTGTTCTTCTTGGGATTTATCTCTGCTAAGACAGAGAGTGTTGTAGTTTTGTTATGCATGGAACCTTTCTTGAGTGTCAATGCTCTAAAGGACATGAACTAGGATCTTAGCCAATGGATACCATTGATTGATGATAAATGCTTCCTCCAGTGGCTTTTCAAGGTATTATTTTCTTCTCAAAATTTTTGGGTTTTGGGTTACCTCTTAATAAAAATTTGTACTTTTCATTATGATAGTAAGAGCTTTTGGAAAACTGTGTAGGTTTTTCTTACATAAAAAATTATTTCATATTGCTTGTATTTCTATTTTTCTTAAACAAAATTGAGATAGTTTTTTCATAAGCTCTTACTATCATTGCATGGACTTGAAAACCTAACATAGGCCTTTCATTATGTTTAATATCTCTCTATTTCATTATGTTTGATAAAGCGGTGCTCGTAAAATAGAAACTACAAAAATGCTCATACATTATTTAGCATTCATGGGTGGTCGAGCTACAATGGAAGGAAAGAAAGTTGAGCAACAAGTTCTAGAAGTAAGATGAATGCCATTTGTGTTTCTATGATTCAAGGCCAAATTTTTTTTTGATGTTGTATCACTTAGAGCGTAAAAAAATAGGACTACATTGTTATGATTTAATTTTTCTCTGAATAATTTGTTTTTTATCTTATAGTCAAACCCTATTCTTGAAGCATTTGGCAATGCCAAAATAGTCAGAAATAACAATTTCAAGTGAAGACTTTTTTATCGTCTAATATATGTTATTGCAAAAGTTATGTTTAATCAATAATGCAACTCTGCAACTTAAGGGTGGCTATATGCCTTTTCATGGGAAAAGCAAGAGAATTGTTAGTTGTTCAATATTCTATTGAAATTCTCTTATGGTTTCCATATTTTTCTAGCTTATGCTAGACTAAGGTGAGAATAGTGTTCACAATTGCAGTCGCTTTGGGAAATTTTTTGAGCTTCAATTTGACATAAATGGAAGGATTTCAGGGGCTACTAAAGAACATACCTTCTTGAAAGGTCCTGAGTTTGTCAAGTATTAGATCCAGAGATAAATTATCATTGCTTCTACCTACTTTGTGCTGCTCCACCTCAAGCATGTTATATTGTATGTGATATTTTTTAGTGAAAATTATTACTATATTGGTAAGGGTGTTGCGACTTATATTTAAACTGCATATTTTTATGTGTAATAAAAATTAATTGATTTTGACAATCAATTGTAGTTTACAAATTTAAAATTGTATGCTCTGATACTTTTAGGATATTGAGAAATATAAGTTGGGTGACCCAAGATCCTTTCGCTATCTCAATCTAACCAATTGTTTCAAATTGGATGGTTTTAATGATGTTGAATAGTATCTTGCAACTAGAATGGATTTTCATTGTATGTTGGAAGTGATCTTTTGAGTGCCTTAAGAAATATTTTGAGGGATGGGTTGGTGGAGGTGGTGGCAGAGTTTCCATAAAGAGCTACAGTAGGCAAGATATTTTGAATATCTTTGTGCATGGTTAGTTTCTTTTCCTTTTATGTTTGCAAAGAAAAAAAAATTATTACCTAAGAAAAATAATTGAGTTTTTCTAATTTAAAATACTAACTTTGAGTCTAATTGAAAATACTAACTTTGAGTCTTTTGGTTAAAAATAAGCTCATGCATCACAAATTATTGGCTATTATTTTCTAGGTTATCGTATGGGTGTATCAAGTTACCTTTGGAATGAGAAATAAAGTGTATATGTAGGTTTAAGAGTATTTTACAAGCTAGATACATGGAATTTTTGTATGATAGGCATCTTTGTACATGAAGTGTAGTCTATCTTTTTCCATTCACTCAGAGAGTTTTATATGAGACTTTCAAACTTAGTTTCTTGTCGAACATCCAAAGCCAAATAATTCTAAAAAGAACAAGTTTGATGCCCTAAAAATTGTTTTCTTTCCAAATTTTATATGGAAAAAGTTGCCTTGAGGGAAGTGGTATTTTTGTTTTATCGAGGGGGATTTTAATGATCTTTAGTTAAGCAAAAAACAACTCACCAACCTGTAAAGAAATGAAACAAGAACTATGATTACCTTGGTATACAAAAGGCTCTAAATGATCTTATGTACATGTTTTTAATTTGACAACACAAGTTCTATAATTAATAGTTAGTTTTTATTTAGTCATTCTCAACTTTTTAATTTATTATACATATTCTTAATCCTTCATTTTTATTTTTGAATGGTAAGAATCTAGTAGAATGTGAATGAATAGGTAATGATCAAATCATAAATAAATTCATTAACTTAGTTATTGAACTTGCCTCTTGCAATTTGTATTTTCAGCATCCACATTTGCAATAAATTGAATTCGAGCAACACACAATCTTTTTGTAAGTCAATTTGATGGTTTGGTAACATGAATATAAACACAAGTTGTTTATGTACTCTATATAACAAGATTTTAACTGGATTTTATTATTAAGAGAACATATTTTAGTGATATAAATGAGTAGCTTGCTGAAATTAACAAACATGTGGGATTCCAAAAATTCTACATGTTTCTTGTCCTAAGCCATCATGAATAGCTTTTCCTGATGTTTTCTTCCTTAATGTAAATAGATGTTTGTTAATGAAATATATTGCACCTTATTATGTGAGGACAAATATCTAGATGGGTAAAAAAATATGTCACAATGACCGTTACTATCATGGGATCTTTAGATAATATACCTCATAATCCAATTTTCAAATATAATATCTAATGTTAGAGATTCCATCTATTTTTTAAACTAGCTATTCTTCACTTTTTGTCTCTTATTTTCTTTCCATCAAACTACTCTCTTTCTAATCTAGTAATAGTTTATTTCTAAATTCATTCTTGTGAATGTAGTTTGGGAAGCGTTCTTGTTTAGTATTTACTTTTGTTGTTGTCAGCATATGAAGGTTTTTGTCCTTTATGATTATGTGGGGATTCTAACTTGGTTCACATGCTTTTTTTTTTGGACTAGGTGGATAGAGTCGAGACGATATAGAAAATGTAGGTGCCAACTATAGCTAAATGTCTTCAACATCCTTTCTTCCAAGTTTGTCTTTTAATTTTTTTTTTAGTACTATGTAGTTATATATTTTTATTGTTTCTATTTTATGACTACATGGTAAATGGAAGTCTCTAGGACATCCTACATGGTGAGAAAATGATGTTATGCAGAAACATGATAGATTTATGAAATATGACGTCCAATCAATATTTCTACCATTTGATCAAAATAGATTGAGGAGAACCTAACAAACATTTTAAATTTTTGTTTAGGAACATCAAAGAAGATTAAATTAGAATGGGATACTCATTTAAATATAGCCTATGGTGCTACAAAAATATTAGCATATCTTAATTGTGACTATAACCCATGCATTGTTCACAGGGATGTAAAGATATCTAACATTCTTTTAGATGACTACTTCAAAGCACATTTGTCAGAATTTGGCATTTCCAAGTGCATTTCCTCAACCAAAACTCAAACCTCCACCTACGTTATGGGTACTACTAGTTATATTGACCCTAATATGCAAGAACCTCAAGGATTAATATGAAATATGATGTTTATAGCTATGGTATTGTTCTTCTGGACTCCCTAATAGGTAGGAAAGTTGTGGGCAATGACTCAAATTTACTTCAGTTGGTAGGATTCATGATTGGTGATAATGAAACCAACAAGATATGAAGATGAAGAGGTAAATGATTAAAAATTTTAAGGGATAATTCAATGGTAAGAGAAACAAGGAAGTAAAAATTAACATGGTCATAAGATGATAGTAATCAGAATGAGGGCAACCTATAGATGATTGGAGCTTTCTCACTATCATAGAATGAAAGTTCCTTTGCAAAGATATATCATGTACTTAAGTATTACAAGGGTAAGGGTCTGTAGGTTATGATATAAAAGAATGGTTATGCACAAATGACAGTTAGAGGATCAACAAGTATTACAAGGGTAAGGGACTATAGGTTATGATATAAAAGAATAGTCATGTTTGTATTATTTTGTAAGCTATTGAATGGCATAAAGGAAAGATTTTGGAGCATATTTCAACTAGTTTTTTTTTCTTTCAGCAATGTATTGTATCTTTTCAAGTTCTTTCATGTTGGAACAACAAATTGTAACTCTATTTTCAAGCTTGTAACACAACTGTATGTAACATATTTTTGATTAATAAAATAAATATTAAACTACCAAATGATGGAAATTAAAAATGTACTAAATATACTACTAAATCAATGAATAAATATATGACTAAAGTAATGACTAAATTAATGACTAAATATATGACCAAATTAATGACAAAATATATGATTAAAGTAATGACTGAATAAATGACTACCATGACTAAATAAATGACCAATTAACAACAATCAATGACTAAATTAATGACTAAATAAAGCACTACCATGCCTAAATAAATGACCAGTTAACAACAATCAATGACTAAATTAATGACTAAATCAATCACTAAATCAATGATCAAATTAATAACTAAATCAATGACTAAATCAATGACTAGATAGATGACTAAAATAGTTTAGTCATAAATTTGGCAATTTGGCCATGTTATAAATGATTGACAATAAACTATTAATGGTCATGTGATCAAAATTAGTCATTTGTATGCAATTTTTAGTAGTTTATTTAGTCATGTATTGCTATTTTTGTACTAGTGATTACTGAAAAGTTCATTTAGCTTCCATTATTGCACTTAATTTCATAAAAAAAAGTCAAATTCTACATTTTATATCATATTTACATTAGGAAATACATAAAGCATAAAAACCAATTTAAAAATTCTAAAAAAATTCTAAAAAATCATTACCTGGACTCATTCACCACCATGGGTGAATACATCTAGTTGCATATTTTTGACTACATTTTCTAGCATTTAATCTTCAATTTTTGAGTTTTTGTTTGTTGTTTCTAGATTTCAGTTTTCCTTTCCAGAATTTTAGTTTGAAGCATATTCATTCTTGTTAGTTTACATTGCATTTGCATGAGTGTTTGGTGTTCTATTGTTAATATCTTAGTGAGAATAAGTTCAAGACTCCTGTCATCTCAAATAACACACTCATCATGTATCTTGGGTTATCTAGAGCTTCCACTCCTAGTATTGACACTAGTACATTAGGCATGGATAATACCCTTAGCAACTCTTTTCCTTCAGGTAGTATGCATGTTGAGCCAAGGAATGATAATACCAAGCAAGAGAAAATCATTTAAATTCATGAGGACTTATTCCACCTGCAACACCAAGTTAGCCTTGATAACATTTCCGCTACTGCAATTCCTACCATAGAAAAAATTCACCATATGCTTGAAAGTGATGAAGGCCTTGACCTTGTGAAAAACATAGTTCAAATCTTTGGAAAACATCTTCCTTCAACCTCTAGTGCTCCAATACCAACAAACAATATTGCCAATGAAGGACGAACTCAAATTCCTCCTCCCTCAACCATAGCATCAATACCTACCTATACCACTTCTCAAATCACAACAACAATGCAACAAGTTAGTAATGTGATTCCTTCCATGGGTATTCCTACTAGCATCCCTAGTTCCCATGTGGCATTGCATGTTCTATCTTCTACCACATTACCACCTATAAGCATTCCATTCACTTGCTATCCTAGTACATATATCCTATCACCACTTTCACTTCCACCTCATACCACTTGTATTGTTCCTCTCATAACACAATTGTTCCAAAATGTTTCATCCATGCAAAAAAAATCTCCACCATAAAACAAAATTAGAATGGCCCACCCACACACTATGCTAAAAGAATCTCATTGTCCTTAGAGATATTGCAAACACCAATGCCACAAGGTGTAGAGGTTCCTAGATTTGAGAAATATGGAGGGAAGGGAGATCCTTCTAACCATGTCAATGCCTATACCACTTTATGTAGTGATTTTTTCCTTGATGATAAACTATTGGAAAAACTCTTTCCTAGGTCTTTAAAAGACACAACCTTGGAATGGTTCCCATCTTTACTAAGCAATTTGATTCATTCATTTAAAGAACTTGTTGATGCATTTGTAAACCATTTCCATGGGTAAATGGCTCCTAAGAAAACCTTGGATGATTTTATGAGATGCAAGCAAAATGGGGATGAAAAGATAACTGATTTTATCTCACACTATCAATCACTTTATTCCCAAATCCATGTCAAGGTCTCTAACCCACACCTTTAAAACACGTTCAAAGAAAACCTACAAAGTAAGATTTAGGAAAAGCTCACTATGATGAAATTCCCATTCTTCATGCACTTGTGTACTGCCCTTTGTGATTATCAAAATTTGATTAGGAGTCGAGATACAACGTCCACTTCTAGCCAAACTGAGAAATCTGAGCCTTCCAACGAAAACAATTCCCAACCATTTAGAAAGAAAAACAAAGGGTTCCTTCAATTTAAACCTCCTCATCCTACACCTCAAAATGCGAATAATCAAATAGCAACTATTAAAACCTCAGTGCCCTTTAGTTATGGAGATCTAAAAAGACAATTCACACCCTTACCTGACACACTTCATAACACAACGTCCCAAATTTTACAGCAACAACTAATTACTTTTCCTGCCATCAAAACACCTGACCCTACTAAGCGTTTATCCCTGAGCTTTAAATAAAATGTTTATTGCCACTATCATCAACAAAATGGAAATGACATGGAACATTGTAAGCATCTTAAACATCTTGTGCAAGACCTCATTGATTATAGTTGTTTATCCATTGCAAGTGTTAGTGATCAAGGCAATAAATTTGTTGCTCCTCTGAATCAAAACTTGTAAATTTCCATTGATCCAATGCCCAAACATAATGTTTCATTTATCAAATCTAGTGAAACTACAAAGAATGATGTGATGAATGTTGACATAGATGATGAACCTCATGATCCTATCTCACATAATATAAATGTTAAACCTATGGATGAAATGGTAGGTGCAATAAACATTATCCCTCACAAGGACCAACCTAAGAGCTCTCTTGATATTACATTCTCCTCTAAAGATATAATTAAAAATCTACCCAATGGTTCTCTCTACATGTAGTTGGTCGTATCTATGAAAAGCCCACTAATGGGATACTAATAGATCTTGCCTATGGAGAGAACGCGATCACCGAGGAATTTTTAGTATTACATGAACTTTATCAAGATGACTACGTGAAACATAGATTTTTGGGACCCTATGGACTACTCTTGCACTTCTAGGGTTTTTCACCTAAAAGGAGAGAGATAGGCCCACAAATGCTAATGTATCACTCAAATAAGGATGTACGCAATGTTGTTTAATGTAAATGAACTTAACTAAATGGAATGGACTAATTTGAATGACTAAAAATGAATGCAAAAATAAGATTTATGACTTGTTTGAAAACACAATGTGATGCAAATAATGAAGAAAATGAATGAAATATTTAGAACAAAAAGAGATGGGATGAAATAGAGTGCACCTGGGAAAATTGTGATGATTTTGGAGTGTCTTGGATGTTGGCTAAATTACTGATTTTTCATAGTGGGACTCATTCACCTATGGTGGTGAATTAGTCCTCCTCTTGGTGAAAAGGTGTCGGGAGCTGGTTTCTATCTGTCAGGATCCAAAATTTGACAAATTTCAGATTTTCAATGCTAAGGTGGGACTCATTCATCATAGGTGATGAATTAGTCCTCTCAAAAATTTCTAAAAAATCAGGAGACAACTCTGGGACACTAGATCTGGAAATGTCTGCTTGTTGGGTTGCCAAAATCAATTATGTAGAAAATAGACAAATAACTCTCTCCAAGCTTAAACCTAACTCAAGTTGACTTGGAAATCAATCTTCAACACCTAATAACCTGTCAAATTTGTATACAAAGATTTGCAAACAAACATGCAATAGGGGAAAAATGATTGAGGGTTAGTGAATAGGGGTTTGCCTTGGTCAAACCCCACTTTTGGTAATTAAACCCTTGAAAAGATAATGAAATGAAAGAGAAAGATAAACTAATAACATGTAACTACTATCAACTTACCTATCCCTTGATGATGCAAATCTAAAATAATGTTAGTGGTTGATTCAAAGTGCTTGAATAGTGCTTGAGTTGTTGATGTAAAATGCTTGAATGCTTGAGGGAATGGGTAGATTAGTGAAGTTGATGAATTTTGGGGTTAGAATGAGATGAAAATCACTTATTTATACAATTCTTGTGCCTTAGTATCCATTCATACCTCATCATAGGCCGACATCAAGTGATTTTGAATAAAATCCCAAAAGGAAATTTGAAATATTTTGAATTTGGGGCCAAGGGGGACTCATTCACAACCCATGGTGAATGGGTTCCACCTAGGACCTAAAAACATGTTTCAGAAAAAATGTTGTATTTAATGTTATTTTTTGAGATAACATTCAAAAATACACTTAATTACAACTTATGAGGGCATAAAGAGACCAACTAAATCATGATAAAGGTGTAAATAGTGAAAATATGCCTAGAAGAGCGTGAAAGCTTGTTACAAGACTTTACAACACTTCAAAATATGACTTGTTGATGAATAAAAAGGTGATTTTTAGGTGAATTGTATTAAATAGAGTCTAGAAGAATGTACAAATTTCTTACAACACTTCATAACACCTTCACAAGGCATCATTCTTTGAGTTTTAGTACCTAAATAATCATGTTCAAGCCATGTTACAACATAAAATCAAAGCATCATAGTTCCAACACCATGAAACAAGACCTAAAAGGCCATGAAAATGACAAGGGGCTATTTTTCTATGACACACTATGATAAACCAAAAGCATGGATCAAGACTTATAATGTTTTTGATTTCCCTATGATTGGATCAATCACCCTTCCATTACAAATAGGACCAAAAACATTAGATGTCACATTCTCCATCATCCTGTAGTCAGACCAATTTCATTTGAGGCTAGGCCATCCATGGCTTCACTCAATGAAAGCTATCCCTTTAGTTATCCAGAAATGCTTAAAGTTTCCATTTGACAATGAAATATTCACTATCCATCATAGTGGCTTTAACCCCTTGTATTCCAGAGGAAAATTTTCCTTAGAATCCTTTTAGCCCAAGCCCATGGAACCTATAATGCCATGACAAGAATTATTTTTCATAGCTTACCAAATGTTCAAAGCAAAGAAAATAGCAGAATTGTCACTCTGACATATGAACCTACCTCTAACACTCCCATCATCAATGAAAAAATGCTTCAACCCGAACATGAACTACATAACCAAGATCAACCAACACTAGACACTTCACCTACATCGTCCAAAATACCAAGAGACAATGACAAAAACCATGTCATGCCTCCTTGAATAAAACAAGTTTACAAGGAAAAATAGAATGTGGTTGAGCAACCTCCTATGATTCCATTTATTCCTCCCTTAGGGAAGAAAAGAAACCTATGGTTGATCAACCCACTCTTACACAAACACAACTTCAAAATGAAACCAAAAGAAATAGAGGTTCTCGAGAGTGTAGACATAGACATTGTGCACTTCCTCGCAAGTTACATGAACCTAACAATGAAAATAAAAATACAAACTTGACCGAAGCAATGCATGATAATACTTCTTCATCAGATATTATCATTCGTCATCCTATTGTGATTAGCTTGGATGATGATGAAGAAACAACTAAAATTGATGAAGAGGTGCATAATGAATTGAACACATTATTTTCCTCTTCCATGAGATTAATTAAGACATATCCTATACAGAGTCATGAACCTGGTCCTTCTCCTGGTTCGACACTTTCTCTTGTCGTTTTAGCCAATTGTTCACCTTCAGAATCCAATGAACATGATTGGGAGGCGGATGACTTTCTTGGCAATTGACTTGCATTTTCCTTACTAGTCCTTTGCATTATATTTTTCTTTTTCTTTTGTGTTCTTACATGTGTCTAATGTGATCCCTATGATTTTTTGTTTGATGCTCTCTCTCTTTGTGAGATTGTTCTATTTGTAACTTCATTCTTCTCCATGTCATGCATCACCTTCACCTTTTTTTTCTTTGTATTTTTCTTGTGTTTTCCTTTTGAGGATGATGCAAGGAATTGAGACATTCATGTTTCTTTTATGTTGACCCAAAAGGATTTATTTTTCTTTTCCTTTTCTTTTTCCTTTTTTTTGTGTTTTCCTTTTGCGATGACACAAGGCATTGAGACATTTATGTCTCCTTCATGTTGACCCAAAAAAATTTCCTTTTTCTTTTTTTATTTCGTTTGTCTTGTGTTTTCCTTTTGGGGATGATGCAAGGCATCGAGACACCCTATGTCTCTTCCATGTTGAACCAAAATGTTTTTCTTTGTTTTCGCTCTCTTTGTGTCATTCTTCTAGTTTTGTATATTTTTGGGATGATGATTGTTCCAAGCTCCTTACAAAAGAATGTAGTAAAGAACATACTAACCCAAAATCCATAGATTCCTTATGTGTTTGGTGTTTTTGTTTTGGGGGCAACCCCTCCCTTTTCCTTTTATCTCGCTTGATGCAGCTTTACTCAGAAACATGTAACTTTGCATAAGGCTTTCCACGTTGGATCTCATGTCTTCTTTCTTGTTTGCATTTTTCATTTTCTACTTTAAAGAAATTTCTCATAGTATGGTGTGTAGCAATTCCATTAATGTGGGTGCATACATTGGCATTATTCTTTTGTATTTTTTTATTTTTTGTTGGTTCTTAGTGCAGCCTTCTTACTTCATACCATGCATTTGTCACTTTGTGGATGACATTGGGTGTAGTGTCCTTCATGAGCATGATTTATCTTAGCATATTACATTCGTCTTAGTGGCTTCATGTGATGCACTACATCCCCTAAGTTTTGAATCTTCTATTCTTTGATTGGTCCTCTCTTGGAGACATTAGGCACAATGTTCCCTAAGTTAAAGACCGCGCATGAATTAAGCAAGACTACTTAGAACATTCTTTGCATGTTGCATTTTGCATTTTTTTGTTATATGGCCACCTTGCATAACACAACTTGCATGCCTATGGAGCCATTGTGTTTTTTCTTGAGATCCAAGCATATGAAGTTTTGCTTGTCTCATGAAGCTCGAAAAGTCATTTTATTTTGTGGCACCTTATTAAACTTATCAGGAGGTATAACTTTGGTATGGTTGAGCGAGAAGTCCAATCTGAGGCATGAGTTTCCTCATAGCCACCTGTGTGTGTGTGTGAGTGTATACCAACCATGAGTGTATGTTTCTCACCTTTTAGGATTTCTCACCTAGTGGATAGCCATGAGTTCCGTCACCTTAGAGTGAGTATATTTTTTATGGAAAAACAACCTAGATCTGATCCACATCGTGATGGAAAAATGCTCAAAGCTTGATATGATTCTTTCTTCAAACTTTTTGTTCGCTTTGAATGCAGCTTCTTGCTTTGGAACATATTTTCCAAACTCTCCCATCTTAAAGGTAGTAAGAGTACCAAACATTTCATCAACTAAATAGTGATCTAAGTCTTTACATTCTTCAATGGCTAACACTATATGACTATAGGATTTTGGGGAGAGATCTCAAAAAATTCTTTACAAATTCTCTTTCTTTCACTTCACCCCCAAGTCTGGAGATGCCAAAGACAACATCTTCTACCCAAAGCATATAGCTTGCAATGTCTTCATTTTCAATCATCTTGAGAGTCTCAAATTTACTTTTATATATTTGCATCTTAGCTTGTTTCACTTTAGTGTCTCCTTGATAGATGCTACTAATATTTTCCCAAGCATCTATGGGAGAAAATTAATTCATCACTTTCAAAACAACTCAATCATCCAACGCATACAAGATAGCATTCTTGTCTTTAACATTGCAGTCATATAATCTAATTTCCACACACTTAACCCAAAAGTAGTTAGGTTTCCTTCCATTCTCATTTTCCAAAAGGTTTAATTAGTCCCATCAAACTTAGGACTCTTGTGTGAACCATCATGTGCCATCCTAGATCTTTTCCTCAAGTTGTTAAGCTTCTATAGAGGAACTTGGTTCTAATACCAATTGTTGAGAACTTTCGGAGACTAAGAGGGGATGAGGGTGAATCAATCTTATCAAAACTTAATCCCTTCTAAAAATTAACTCTTTCATCACCGCTCTAGCTCTTTAAGTAGAATAAAATATAGCAATTTGAATCTATATCAATTTCAAAAAACTTTACCAATGAAAGATAATAGCAATAATTAGATCATAAATAAAGAGACGAAAATAGAGAACACACACATGTACAAGGAGACACCATATTTATGTGGAAAATTTAATAAGGGAAAAACCATAGTGAGAGTTAACTCATAATATAAGGATCACTTCCTTAAAGAAAGATACATAGGACTTATTGAACTAAATACAACACAACTTCAAGAGAAAGTTATAAGAACCTGATGAGATTCACTATGTCTTGGAGCATGGTACAATATGATTTAGAGAGAATTACAATTGTATTGATAAAGGCGTTATATCTCAATTAATCTTTCCTTTCACATACATTAGCACTATCACTGTTGGATATTAAATAAAGTTTGCACACATGTGCACTTCTACACATTTTTACACTTCCCCACCTTGTTTTATTTGAAATAATCTTGTATTTATATCCATAGCTACACTTTAATTCTTTAATTTGATGAACTGAGAAAATGATCAATAAACAATGAATTTAATTGGTCATCAACCAAAATCATAATGTGACCATCCTATTATAAAGATAAAGAGGACCAAAAAAAATCTTAGCACTTCTTCTAATGTGGTCTAAAATAATTTACATCTAGGCGCACATCAACCTAAGTTGACATCAAGGAAATGTGTCAATGAAATATTGAAACACATAACCAATCGACCCATAAAAACTCTTTGAATTGAAATTACTTGATGCAGTCCTAAATAGGATAGGTCGAGACCCAAATCTATCATAACACATCTTCCATTACTTCCATAGCCTCCCAAGGACATGATCTAATCGAAGGAGCATGCTTTGTCAGCCAGGTATCCATAAATAACATAGAAAGACAAATCAAGACATAATTTGGCACCAAAGTATCCTTTTAGTCACATAAGTATCACATGGGGATGTTCCATGAAAATAAAACAACACTTCCATAAAATTATTTCATTTTTTCATGTAATCAATGGCCATCGTAGATCAAACAGGTATAAAATATGTCATTCATGAAACACATAATACATAGCCAAATGATGTAGCATTAGTAGAAAAACTTGTAGAAAACTTAAACACATAAGATTGGAAGTAAGACTCTACAAAAATGTTGAGAGAATATTCACCAAGCCGTAGGAGAAAAGACTTCAATATAGAAAAATGCAGAGCATTTCCTATACTAGTCTGGACAACCAAAAACACTACCAACCTTCAGTAAATCGCAAAGATCTCCTTGACAACATACGTGACCTAAAAATATAGGAGTGAAATATCCATAGAACATTGAAATTGAATACTGAAACATAAGAACAAAGCATCAATAATGGAGGAATGTTGATCATACTACCGAACAAACTGCAATGCAATTCCTGAACCAAAAATATTTAAGAAACTTGTAGAGGGTGGAACTTCCTTTTAGTAGCACATATTTCATTTTGAACATCGAGAGAGACCATAAGACATAGTATAGACTTTCAACAACATCTCTCCACTATAAGTCATGTTTCTAATCCTCATCTGAATATATAATTATGAAATCAACTATTTTGATAGTAATAATGCATCATATGAAATTGAACAATAACTCCTCTTTGATAAGGCATGATATCCAACCATCAGATTTAGAAATTCTTCTTTTATAATGCATAACATCCAACAATGAACTTCAACAATTCTTCTTTGACAAGGCATGACATCAAACCATGAACTTCACCCCTAATGTTAGCCCAAATAGAATACAACAATGAAAACTAATAGTAAGGACTAAACACTCACTTCTCAAGTGCTGGCATCAATGAAAAACAACATACTTCTCAAGTGTTGACATAAATGACAAACAACATACTTCTCAAGTGCTGACATTAATGAAAACGAACAAACACTATTGACATCAATGACAATAACTACCAACAAACACAACTTTCTAGCCAATAGATCTATGTAGCTTATGAGTGATCTAGAATAATGCAATTTTCTAGTTTTTATGAGAGCGTGATTTTTTCTAACACTATATTCAGTGGATAATGTTTCATATTTGAGATAAATTTAAGACCGAGGTCTCTTTACCTTATTGACTTGAATCCTTTTTTAGTGTCATAACCTTGTGTTTATGTCTTATTTCTATTATTGGTATTGTTCCTTTTGTGTTTTCATTGTGTTTACATTATGTTTACACTATGTTTGCATCATGAAATGTTAACATTTTTTTTACATTATGTTATATTTTGTGTATTCATTGTGTATGATTCATGTTTTTCATGTTAAATTGCACCTCATATGCATTTTTCCCTTTATGTTTACGTTATTTTTCCATAGGATATTGAGCCTAGGGGATAGCACATACCCTAGATTTGATGTCACCATATCTCTTCAATGTTTGAATAATTAAACCCCTCTTGGATTATCCTTACTTTAGTGTGAGCATGATCATAAGTTCATATTGTCACTAAAGTGTGGGCTAAATAGAACATCATAAATTGTCATCCTTGACAATTTCACACTAAGTTTGCTCCCCCTTATGTTCTTGGACCCAATTATGTATTTAATTTTCCCATTTTATAGTAATCTTTGTAAAATTAAAAGTTCAATTGGAATAAATATGTAATGTTTATTTATTGATCGTTAAAGCACCAAAATATGCCTATACTAGACCACTAGTTCCCCTGTCCAACCTATTTTAACCCAAATCATATATGTCAGTGTTGTTATTTTAACATTTAGAAATTTAACATTATTTATCAGTTTCAATAATTAATTTATGGGAAATTAAATAATTGCATAAAAATACAAGTTTTTTTTATCATCTAAAAGCCTAACAAGTGCAAGTACTTTTGAGAGAATAATTGAGAAACCTCAAAGTAGTCAAGAGTAGAATTAGGAAAATTATAGCAACATAAGTTTAATAAAGCATCATGTTGGTAATGCATCATGCTTTCATGTGAGTTTGTTTATGTTTCAACTCCATTTTTTTTGTGAGTAATAATTCTTGTAGGACTTCAAATCAAGAATTTGATTCTCCTTAAAGGTGATGAGTACAATGTATTTAGTCCATAAATGAATATAGATCTAATTGGTAAGTTGCAATGATTTTCAATTTGTGAGTTATCTATCATTTATCCTATGTCAAACCAAGGGTAACCTCTCTATTACAACATCATTTAGCCATTGTGGAGGTAGAAATACCAAAATCCTTTGACTTAGGCAAGCCATTATATGGAACAAGTCATCCCCCAAAGAAAGATCCAAAACCCTAATCCACCATTATGTGTTTTTGAGATAAATTTTAGTCCTTTCCCTTTTGATGTTGGAAGAAATGCGATTTAGACCCTACATCCCTTTTTCCCACATCACAATGTGAATAATGCATAAGTGTCAAATTTCATGGTTAAGGTAAGCATGTGTCAAGGGGCACATCAATGTTTAATGCTTTATGGATTATATAATTTCTTATTGCTTCTGCAAGTACATAGTCATTTAATTCCTTAGGGAGTACATAATTACTTAATTTCTTAGGGAGTGCATAATTTCTTAATACCTTAGGTAACACCTAATTTCTTAACACCTTAAGGAGTGTATAATTGCTTAATGCCTCAGGGAGTGAATAATTTCTTAATGCCTCTAGGAGCATATAATTGCTTACCATTAGGGGGATCAAATTAGTAACCATACCTCAGGGGTGATTATAAATAACACCACCATGAAGCTTGCACACAATAAGTCAAATCTCACTAGATGTTAATGTATGAATATATGAAATGGATATGGTGATATTATGCCCTTAAAATTTTATAATAGTTATGCTAATATTTTAAGAAAAAGAAAGGGGGGAAGAGGGGCTAATATAGAAGGATGCAAACCTCCATGAACTAGTTATCCTTACACTCCAAGTGCATACAAAAGGTCAATCATGGTAGATATTACTGTGTTGTTCCACATTGGTGGAGTATGGTTACACTGAAGATTGTGCCACATAGCTAGGAGAAAAAAATAGTGACTAATTTAATATATTATAAGGATTTATATAACGGTAAGTTTTATGTCTATGTCTAGTGATATTTAATTAGGTACCTTAATGATGGTATATTAATGATTTTTTTCATATTTCTCTCATCAAAGAATGCCAATCATTAGTAGAATGTCTAAACACATTAGACAAAAGATGATTTTTTTTGGTGTTTTTTAAGTATATTTTCTCTTAAATGGTGGAGGAATGTTTATTAATCTGGCTTCAAGAAATTTCCAAATATTTGTTCAATTTTAAATAATGATTTTGGAGCAAGAAGTAATCCTAATTCTCACAACTATAATTTTTTTGGTGAACTAGAGGATGGAATTAATGTTTCATAAAAGGGAAAAGGAAGAGGATGTTGGTAGCCTAGTCCATTTATGGAAAGTTGTGGTGTGAGACCTATAGGAATCTTAACTTCTTCCAAATTTTTTTCTTCTATAAATAATTGTTTGCAAAGAATTTGGAGACCATGACCATACTTTGTTTCCAAAGTGGAAGAAGTTGAAGGTGGCATATTATTATTGACTTGGATTGGATGAGGGATATGAATGTTTTGGAAGAGGAAGAATCATTATTGGTATGAGACGGAGAACCCAATTCTTTGTAAGGATGGTTATCTATTCTATGATATAGGATATAGGGTTGAGTGGAATCCTTATTGTGCATAAATAATGGTAATGGGATGAATTTTAAGGAGCTCTCCTTATGAGAGGAATAAAAAATTTTGAGTGATGGAATCATAGGTTTTAGAGGTTTTTGGTAGATATGGGGAATATAAGTTATGTGGAGTGAATTGTGATTTGTGTCTAATTACGGAAAGTAGGCTTTCCATATAGAATCTCCATTTATGTTCATCATGGTGGTGATAGTAAGCTTAGGTGAATGAATATTAGGTATTTTTTAGTGTTAAGGAATTTTCAATGATCACATCATCTTGTGCCAATATATCTTCTCTAGGAAGAGGGATATTGGGATAGAAATAAACATGAGCTTCATCATTGGTTGGAGGAAGGTTATAAAAGGGAAAAAAGGAAAGATCAACCAAATATCTGAGAGTAGACAATATTTTTCCAAAAAAAAATACACATTTTAAAAGGAAAATTATTTTCTCTATAATACAATTATTCATTGAAACTAAGAAAATATAGAACTATTTGTGTAAGATAATTATGGTCAAAAAAATTCTTAATGTTATATAAACAAACATTTTAGGAAAAGCTAACATAATGTAATTTTTATAGAGTATATTAATAAAAATAAAGAATAGATCTAAATAGAAGCCACAAAGATAGAATTGTCACTAAAATATGATAAATAATTGGTAGGATAGAGGCATTGGGTTCCCTAGTCCATAATTGAAGGTTTTTAAGGTTAAAAATCCTAAATAGGTGATGCAGTATCTATAGCAAATATTGTAAACCCAATTATGAAACATGATAGATCACAACCAATCTAAAAAGGCCTAAATTATTTATGATTGGTATACAAATACATGTATTTGTTGTTTTAAAAGTATTCAAAGGATAAACTAATTTCAATTTACTACACACATGAACATTTCTAAAATGTATAATATGATAATCAATTGGATTTATTTTTGAAATAGTAAGATAAATTCTTTTATACTTTATTCTTTATGTCTTATACAAAGAATAATGAATTGAAATGCATTTATTTTTACAATTTGAACATGATATGCATATAAATGAATATTTTTTTGTAAAAAACCTAATTTTCAATTATATTACAAAATTGAAGCTACATAAATTAAAATATTTACAAGTGTAAGAGACATCGGGTTCACCAAAATGTGTTTTTGGTGAATGGGATCTAGGGCTAATCACACATTCCATCACTGAACATAGGGGGACACAAAAATGACCAAATCACAGTACTTGGTTATTATCCTCACGGAAGATATATAGTAGATGATTAGGATTTTGGTACCCTTTTTTGGTCGTGTTCAAATGATTAAATTTGCTAATGAGAAGATAAAGATTGATTTTTCCAATTATGTAACTTAATGCTAAAGAGATGAAATTTCATAGATCCTAGACATCACATATCAAAAATGCAAAAAATGAAAGCATATCTAAGAAAAGTAAATAAAGAAGAACCTATAATATGAATTTGAGCTTGATCTGACTGGATAGGGGTGATGAACACCTTACTCTGGAGATGATGAATTTCCTAATCTAAAAAATAGGTACATAGGTACAACAAACTCTGTAGCTCTTTGAGTATGAAGATCTAAACACAAAGTGAGATATTTTATGAATTATAAACTTTTCCTTAATTCAATGCAGTAAGATTCTTGAATGCTTGATCTAAGGTTTGTTTGTTATGAAGTCCTCAATCTAGTTCAAACTTGTAACTTGCAAGAGATACAAGAGAAGAAGTGTTTTGTTGTATAGGGGATAACCTCAGTCAAGCCTTGTTTTGGTGTTTCCACCACAATAAATGGATATGATGATGTTCATAAAGAGTTCTTATCCTAGGTCGAGTAGAGAAAAAAAATAAAAAATAATAATAAATCACTATGATGTAACATACCATCTGAATTTGTATTCCTTGATAGACTAAATTCATTTGGGACATCTCATCCAAGGAGAAATGGAGAGTTGTTTGAGGATCTTAAAAATTATAGTACTCACAATGAGAAAAACATGAAACATGAACATGAATCATGTTGATGTATTTTGACATGAATTGGTTGATAAAGTATTGTAGAAATTATTGCTTCTTCTACTCTTGAATTTTCCTTAATTTATTTTTTAGGATGCTAAAAAAAAATTCAAATTTCTTAGATGTTCAAATGGAGGGAAATAAGTAAATTTATATGAGTTTCAATAGATTTCGTATTTACTATTATGACAAGCCAACAAAGGATTTTGAATTTGCAAATATATTAATGCAAACAATAAAATATTAAATTTAGGGCCAGATTAAGTGAGATAAGGGTACTAGAACACCCTAGTCCTGCCCTATTTTATTTTTTCAATATTTTTTAATGTAGGCACCTAAAAATGGTTATTGTATTTTCATGGTGTCATTTCATCATTTTCTCTATCTATATTAATTAAATATTTTTTTACTATTTAATTTAGCTAACATATCCCTCTTTGCATCTATAATAATTAAACAATTTTTAATTATCTAATTTAATAATTTTTATTTATTTAATTTAATAATTTTTAATTATTTATTTTCCCTATAACATTAATGAAATTCAAATTTAAATTAAATATTTTCCTCTATAATTAAATAATTTTCAAAAATTATTTAATTAGCAAACATTTGCATTTTAAATGAATTAAAAATAATTTATTTTAAAAATAAATATTTTCCTCTATAATTAAATAAATTTCAAAAATTATTTATTAGCTAATCTCATCTTTTAAATAAATTAAAATAATTTATTTAAATTAAACATTGTCTTTTAAAAATGATTTGATGGATAAAAGCTTTGCCAGCATACTTCTTATGTGAATGATTTATACAAAGTTATGCAAATTTATGTGAATTAAAACATACTTTTATGAATAGAAAAAACCTCAAGAAAATAAGAAAACATTTACCAATCCACAAAAATTACCTAATATCAAACTTAGAAAAATGTGAAAAGAGACCAATGAAGCTCCAAGAAATAGACAAAATGTAGAAGAAGGGTCTCCCACAGTTTCAAATAGTTAGTGCAAATCAAAAGAATATCTGAAACATCAAACAATTGATCTATCAAAAGAAGTGGAGGAAGGCCTAGGGATTCTAGAGGATATGGAAGTAATATGCAAAATTATTGGACCCATGTTTGAAAGATGCAAGATTATAGACTAGATTGAAAAATCTTGGAAAAATAAAGTGTTAATCATATTTTAGCCAAAGGTTTTTTTGATGCTATATTTGTGTCAATAGAAGAAAGGGAAAAAGTGTTACAAGAGGGTCTATGGGAAATAGAAGGCCATCCTGTATATATGAAAAGAATGACATCAAAATTTCATCCTTCTTGAGATAGATCCCTACAGTTGACCAGTGTGGACTCGATTCTATAACCCACCTTTGGAATACTGGTCAGAGGATTGCTTGGAAAAAATTGATTGATTCTTGGGAACACTATTGGAAATGGATGAAAAACTCCCTAATTGAAATTCATGTTTATATGCCAGAATAAGGATAACGACCATTAGGAAAGTACTAGAAAATATTTTTCTATTTTCCAAAGCTGAACACTAGAAACAAGTGGTAGAAACTGAAGAAATTAAAAATTACTACCTTAAATGCTAAAGTAGAAAGCATAATGAGAAATATTTTCAAAAGAATGAAGCTTAGAAAAACCCTAAAAAATAGGAAGCCTCAAACATGGTTTGGAAACAAAATATCAATAATAATCTACCCATCTAGAACATCAATTCATAGGACAAAGAAGAGAAATCCATAGATAAAAGGTTGGATTCACAAAAAGAACTATTTTCTTCAACAAAAAGATGCTTGAAAGAAAATATTCTAGTGAAAACCCTGATGACACCAAACATAGTGAAATCTTAAGACACATAGAAAGAAGAGGAAATGTTGACAAGAACTTGTGCTGTAGAAAATTGGACCCTCTTGAGAAAAGAGAAAATTTCTCACATAATTAGATCCACTTTTGAGTCCCTTCACATTGTTTCCCTTCAAAACAACATTTATAGGCCCCTTAGACCTATTAATTTTGATCTAGAGGCCTATTTCACATGTGAAATCACATAAAACCCAACAAACATCATTTAATAACATCATACCTCAACAACCTACTTTCAAATAGAAGTAGTGGGACTCATTTTCCACCTTGGGAAAATGAGTCCCCTTTGGTGGGACCCATTTTCCAAGGGTGGAGAATGAGTCCCCTTTGAGGGAAAATTCAAAATCAAGCAGGGATTTAATCAATTTAACTTTTGTTTCCAGTGAATGTCGACCTCGTAGGCATAATTAACATGATAATAAGGTGTTATTTCTTATAAATACACATTTTAAGTCATTTTAGACAACCTTTTTTTTCATCTCTTATCATCTCATTATCATTCTTCAAGAGTAATTCCAAAAACAAAGAATTCTACAACAAGTTTCATCATCAAAAGTTGAAGTTTTAGGATAGCAAACTAGGGTTTTTGTAGGTCTTGAAGCTCACTAATCTTGTCAAGATCCAACATTGCAAAGGGTTGATGATGGATGACTATGGTGAATAGTGAAGAAATCTAGGGTGAAGAGGTGCAACTAGCCACTAAATCATTCCTAAGACTTGGTTTCCTATTGATTCCATCTTCCATTTTCACTCTATGTTCAGATTAAGGTTTGCATTGTGTTTATTTATCATTTGCATGTCATTTTCTATCCATGTTTCATGTGTTGTAAGGTTTCTAGGGTATAGATCTTGCATCATTTCAATCATCTTCCATGTCTTGTTCTAGAGCAATAGAATAGGACCCATCTTATGTTTCAACCTTTCCTAATATTTAACACATCTAAGGATAGGGTTTATGTAGGTTTTTCTCTATTCAAGGTTTAATGACCTAGCTAGGGGTTTGAATAAGGAAAATCCCCCATTAGACAACCTCTTTTAAGCTATTTTGTAGAGATTTTCTGAAATCCAGAACTGAGTCTCTGTCAAAATTTGCTATGTAGGTGTCAAGATACAAATCTGAGTTTTGAGTTTGCAAAAATTAGAAAATGGATTGATTCGCCTTGCTTGGTGAATGAGTCCCACCTAAAGATGCAAATTTGAGTTAGATGCTATTTCAGATCATTGGTTGTCAGAAAATAGGTTTTATGGAGAAAAGTCCTCACTCATTACTGATTTGCCGAAGGTGGCGAATGAGCCTCAGTCAGCCCAAGTTTAGATTTGATCAACTTTCCAGATCATTCTCTTGTCCTCTACAACTTTGCAGTTGCACCTATTTTGAGAAACAACTTTTTGTTTGGTTTGTTCATTATTTTAATCTTTTTTCAAACAACACTGTGTTTTCAAACATTACATAAATCTTAGTTTTGCATTCGTCTTCATTTATCCATATTAGTCCATTTCATTTAATTAAGTTCATTTACATTAAAAAACATTGCACACATCCTAATTTGAGTGATACATTAGCATTTTTGGCCCTATCTTTGTCCTTTTAGGTGAAAAACCTAGAAGTGCAAGAGTAGTCCATAGGGTCCCAAAAATCTATGTTTCATTTTGGTGAACCCGACTTTTGAACATAACAACATTCTCATTTACATCTAATTGCATCTTAGGTTTTCATTATTTCATTCTATTACATTGTTTTAGGATTCTTAAAAGCATTGCATTAGTGAAATAATTCTTTACTTTATTTCATTCAACTACCCTGCATCTCTGTAATTACATTCTATATTTGCATCATATAGAGTTGAAATTTCACAGAAAACAAAAAAAAATCAAAAAATCATTAAAAAAACTCATCTCTTGGGACACATTCGCCACCTGGGGCGAATTAGTCCCTTTACAATTCTTCATTAGCATTTCTATATTTTCATTTCCTGCATTACATCTTTATGTTTCTTAACATTTCCTTTCTATTTTTTTTCAGTTATTTTTGTTTTCCTTAGGATAAAGTTTATTTCTTTTCATGGAATTTATGGATAGTCTTAGGCTTTTACAAGTCCCATTCTCAGTCATATTTTGTAGTCCTTTCAGATCAGCTTACATTGAGGAAACTTTAGCAAATATCCAAAACCAATCACACATCACATCCAACGATCTAATTAAACACATGATTCAAATTGAAAAAACCATCTCATTCAAGCCACTTAGTAGTGATGATGTCAATCAGTTAGATGAAGCCCTTAAAGGAATCGTCTCACTCACTTCGTCCTCTAATGCTTGTCATGAGAAACCTAACACCCTTAATGATCAATCCCCCCTCAAACCTTTTACTTGCGATGACTTTGATTTTTTAGATGAAGCCCTCCAACAATTCATCTTGAATAAGTCATTCCTTAAGGTTTGTGGTCACCAACTTGATATAACTACCGTTTCTACCTCTAATTATTTTCTTGAACATCCTAGAATAGTTGACGATCATTTACCCTCCACACCTTTTAGTAGTGATGATTTGCATTTGTCATATGAGTCTCTTCAGAACTTCATCTCATCCAACTCCTACGCTATGGTTTGTTGTGATACCTCTAAAATCATGGACTTTGATGTCGTTTGACCTAAACTTATCCTTTACCCACTCTCACATTCTCTTCATCCCTCTAATCAACCACGCCACACTTTATACCCACCTAACACTATTGTATCGCAATAATCTAGTGATGATACTATTGTTCATACATATAACACATGAAATAACCCAAAACCGCCACAACCAACTCCACCATCATTACCTTTACCTAATCTGCCTAGTGCTCCTCATTATAACCCATCTGCAAAGGAGTATGATCTTGTTGAAAAATTAAAGAATAATCCTACCAAAATATCTCTTTGGGATTTACTTCAAACTTCACTGTAAGACACCGCTTTGCATGTAAATAATACAATCTTAATTTTGTTATATACTTATAGATACTTAGATATATTTCAGGCAATGCATAGTGTGATTTCATGAAAATGTGCTTGTATGTCATTTTGAAATGTTTTATTATCATTGTCATGAAGGTATCAGGCACTTGTAAACTATGAATATGAATTGGAATTTTAATGAAATTGTTGCACAATTAAATCTTATTTTAGTTACCAAATTAATGTGATATATGATTGTTGCTTATGATTTTATTGGTAATGTGCAGGAAAGAGAAGGGGTGCCAATACGAGAACAGAGAACCAATGAGAACAAATTGAAAGACACCCTTTTGTGCTTATGTATTTGATTTCCTTATTTTAGAGTTGAGGAAATATAGTTACTATGTTTATCCTTTTGGGTTGAAAGGTTATTCAATTGTGTCATGTGAGATGTAAGTTGGGGTTGGAACCCTTGGTCAGGATCAAAATTCGTATGGATTATTTTGTGGGTTTTAAAAAGGGATTATTGAGTCAATTTCCTTGGTTTTTGAACAAGAATAGACCCCTAGCACCTATACCTTTTGGTTTGGAACCTTTTTGACATGTGAACTTGTCCTTGGAGTGTGAAAAGACCCCTCAAAAGTCCACATTCATGAAAGTGACGAATTCAAAAAGTGTTGGGGCTTGGGAAGTGTGACTTGTAACTCTCAACTTCCCACTCCCCAAAAGTTCTTGGAATTGGCACAAGGCTCACACATGTGTGAGCACTTGTGGGAAAGAGTGTAGGTTTCGAAGATTCCTATATATCTCAAGAAGATGAAAGATTTGGGCATTGCCCACTTCTCCTCTTGGAGAACTCAAATGGAGATAGTAGAGAATGATCAAGATGGCTTGGCAGAGGAAAGAAGGTTCAACGAGTTAGCCTCCTCATATAAAGAGATAAGTATCCTCTCCTACTACTATTTCCCTTTGTTATTGGTGGTAAGGATGTGAAATATGGAACATGAATCATGGTGGAGAATGGAAGGTAGAGAACTTAGATACATTAAGTTTGTGCTATGGTAGTTTTATTTCTTTATAAAAATGAGAAAAGACTCCATATATCATCATGGGGCTAAAATAATTCCTTGCTCGGGGGTATGGCTAGAGCCCACAAGGCTCCATGATGCCATTACGGTAGGGTGGAGAGCAAGACCTTGTTTAGGGGTATGTGAGTCATTTGTTCTTTCAAATGTTGTAGTAATATTGAAATTTTAAAGAGATGAATGCCATATTTTCTTAAATGTTGACATGAAAAGAGCAAGCCCATATTCAACAGTATGGAAAATACTTACCTCTTCAAGGTTAGTTGTAATTTTGTGAGTTAAGAGATTGGTTTCATAATCCCCATTGCATTGTAAAGTATGCATATAAAAAAAAAAGTGTGTATAGGTGCAAAGTAAATGTTCTGATTTTGTATGGCTTAATGTAATACTTAATTCTTTGTAATCTCATTCAAGGATTTGCACACTAACCTGCCATATACAAAATACTAGTTTCTTTTCTTTTCACTTAACAATGAATAGAGGAAGTCAGAAAGTATATTTATGTTGAAGGCTCCCTGCATTTTATATTTTAGCATGGGTAAAAATAAAGGGAATCAGTGGTGTGTGTGTTCGATTATTTCAGTGATTATGCTTGCAAACTACATTATTGCTGGGCTTACCACTGCGCCAATGTGATAAGAATATATCTAGTAGGTTTCATATGTTCTAAAATTTCTTGCTGGGAATGCCTAATTCCTCTTAAGGTTTTAATACAATTTTCCCCTAGGAATCGAAATGATATGTAAAGAAAGTATAGAGAAATAAAATAAAATAATAACAACCAAATATGAAATGTTAAGATGACAGTGAATAGGCAAATGAGTCCAATATATCTAAATCATAGAAGATCCGAATTTAAATAGGATACACAAGATAATAATAATAATAATAATAATAATAATAATAATAATAAAATAATGATTAAATAAATAAAGAAAACAAGGGTTCTGAGTGGGGCAGTGAGAGGCCAGCTCCCCACACATGCTGTCCCATTTCGAGCATAGCTGTGAGCGGAGTTCAATCTGCAAGAAGACATTAACAAGCAAGAATAACACTGAAAAATATATATAAAATGAGACAAAGTGAGGAAAATGAATCGTGGGTTCGTAGCTATCATTGTCTTGTTCCTCCACCATGGTGCGGATCTGAATTCCTCCCATTTATCTGCCATGAAAGACTGAAAGACCCTGCTAGATTTTAATCCCACCTCCAAATCATCCTAGATTTCCTCTTTGGAGGGCGCGATTTCCTTTTCGGAATGGGGTTTTTATTATGTGAAGGGCTTGATTATTATCTTCAGCACATCACACAGCCACGCCTCATACCTGCAGGATAGGTTCGAGCTGCAACAATCAAACTTTCATCTGTGTTGTTATGTATACCATCAAACTTTCATCTGTGTTGTGATGTAAGCCGATAAAAGGGCCAGCGCTATTTTCAACCGCTTCTTCTAATAGACAATTATCATCAATGGGGTAGTTGCAGGAGTATTGTCTAGACAGTCGGACTTACTCTTGAACCATCTAACTGTGCTCGCCTCCATTTACACCGATCACGTGGTTGCTAAATGTCCATCACATCTGAACAACTGGGCTCTAATGCTCTATAAACTACCATAATAGTTAAGAGGGTGCTGACAGGATATAATAAATATGAGTTGGTGGCTGAAAGAGTGCAGACGGTGGTCCATGAGTTAGTAGCTAAGGAAAGCATGGAAAAGAGGGGGGGTAGAATAGTCTGTATTGCATTCCCTTGCCTCACAAATCAGATAATATCTAAGCCTACAAAGGTAGTACTCTGTCATGGTAGGCTGGTCAAGTGCAGATAGGACAGCGATGATCCCTTCACCAACTCCTCTCAAGTTCCAGCGGTGCAGTCAGTGCCCATTCTTTAGAACCTAGGTGTAGATTCGAAGATAGGCAAGCTTCCTCTGTCCTCACAGATATATAATCAAGTGGGCTGTGTGCCAAATGTGGATGGCTAATTTAAATTATTTTTGTGGCTCTGTTTTTAATGCACACGATCAACTCTATTATGTGCTAGGTATAATGTGTTCTCTTAAATTCACAGTTGACTAAACCTGGTGCACTAATTCTTCCCTTTGAAGTAGAAGATGATAAATTTTCTGCACACGGACCAACATCACATGCAAAGTGTTCCCTTCCATTTGATACCCATACTTTCAAAGTAGAAAATTAAGTTTTCCTTATAAAAAAACATGGAACTGTGGTTGAACCCGATCTCTCTCCACAAAATTTGAAGCAGATTTATACTGGGAATCATAAACAAAATCCACATAGTTAAATTCTACAAGAAATAAATATGTATTTATCTATGTAGCTAAATCAACTATTTAACCTTATAGCTAATATTGTGCAAGCATTCATTAAATTTGGGGAAAGGAATGCAAATTATGTCTGCCATCTGTTATTGGGAGGTGACTGGGCCCATGGCAGTTAGAAATAATGATGTGTAGCAGTGGTGGCAATAATAATCCAAGGGATTTAGGTGTTTTTTTTAGCCTACGCGAAATTACACCAAATAGTTTGCATGCCTGAATTTTTGCATGGGTTCAAACTTGAACTAATACAACTGTAATATCTAAGTAGTGTGAGTGTGTGGATAAATGGGCAAACCACTTCATGCGATAGTTAGAATAAAATGTTTGCAAGGGAAATTCTAAGGGACTTAAATGGTGCAATATATAGGAACTTAGTGATAATTATCCAACCCAACTAGTTTGTAAAATACTAAAGGATCAAGAATTGACCATTATAAATGGGTCAAGGAAGTATTTATTGAAGAAACCCCAATCTAAACTTGATCCGCTGTTTTAAGTAAATAAGGTGAATGACCTGAGTTACATATTGGACCATTTAGCAAAGGTTATAGCATTAATTAGTCTCTTTAACATTAAATTTCCTTGAACCTTAGAAAGATAAAATGGAGCTTCTCAAGCATAGCTTTTTAAAATACATGAATAAGTCATCACGATGTGTATTATTAGAGGAATGCTACCTTTGTTGACTTCTTAGGACCATAATTATTAAATATAGTAATGTCATAACTTCTCAAAATTTGGGGTGTTTAGGAAGCAACATATTTTCTTATGCAAATTGTGGTATGAATTGAGGAGGGAACATCATGACTACATATGGAAACATGTAACTAGTCAAGAGAAAATAATTATATGACCATAAAAGGAGTCATACGTTAAGGGTTGTAATTAAATGATCCTAAAGTTCTAAACCCCTAAATTGATTAAATCAAAATGATAACAAGAGTGAAAACAATAGAAAATCTCTTAACCTTGTATTGAGTACAATTTGAGCACTCCATACATTTTAGATTTAAAATACTATCAAAGATCATAATTAAGCTTTAAAGGTGTAAATGGATGGACCTAAGTCTAAGGGATTTCTCATAATTTTGGTATGGATTTGAGACACCCATGAAACACTACTTGATATGCCTAAGACACAAATAGCCTGGCCTTTCCTATTACTCTAGATCTTAATTTACACATAAGGACTTAATTTGTGTTCTTGTGAAGCAACCAACGATTCACCTTATAGTTGGTAGGTAAAAAATTTCATGAATGATAACATCAACTAATGATCAAGCCTTGTTTTGTATTGTAAGTTCAACTTGGAAGGGTGGCAAAAATTAAATTCTACCTTGAATTAAAATAATGAAACTTTAGAGCTAATTAAGCACTTTCGCAAGTAAATGGTGATCTAGTTCACTTAATGTAACTATAACAACTATCAAACTATTATGTTCTATTGTTTAGAGATTAAATAGTAAATGAAATAATAGGGTTTCTATGATTTAAGTCAAACGTGAAGGCAATAGAAGGATACAATTAAGATAAGATTGTTGAGGACCAATAAATATGGTGTTGAAACTATCCCCTTGTAGTAAGTAAACATTAAAAAGATTTGTGAATTGAGACCTTGTCAAATGTGAAATTGGAGTTAAAACATTATCTTGAACTCATGTTATTACTACTTCCTTAGGAGACTTGTTGCTTCCCAAATAAGAAAGGATGCATGCCATGCATATGAAGTAATAACACACTCAACTACATGTTGAACTTGAAGGTTGTGTGCACGTCATCAGGATTGAATAATCAATTGTATGAAGTTATAAATTAAGTAATGAATTATGTGTGGTTCACGATGTATTATGTGATGGGCAAGTTAAAATATATAGATAAGAGACACTAAAGTAGACTTGTAAAACCTCTAATTAATGTTGTGAATTATATACCATTGACTATGTCTACTCTTTGATGGAAGAACATTTGCACCCAAATGTAAGGAGAAAACCTCAAAGTAGGTAAAAATTTTAAGACTTTTGCTCATTGTGCACCTTTATGAGGTTAGATAGAACTGTGATTGTAAAAATGATGGTTATAACATGTGATTAAATGGTTCAACCCTGGATAGAAAAATGCAAGTCTTGTAAAAGGATATTAATGACTAGTAAGAATCACTATTTTATGAATTATCATGTGTTTTATGCACTAAGTGTGCCTTCTTTTCTCATACTGTAATGTTTCAAATGAAAATGGTTGACTCTACCCCTTATTAAGTAGGAAGTTGTTTTTTTTTAGCATGTTGAGAAAATATCATGGAATTACCCATATTGATATGTTAGTGAACATAACAAATATAGTTGAATAAAAGGGGAAGAGTGGTATCGATATATATAGAAAAAAGAATTGATCATAAATGTGTTGTTAGTAAGATATGAAGCGTGGTGCACCATGTATTGCTAATTGTAGGAAAATTGAGTATTACCTAAATTACAATTGTGAATTATATGGCAATTTATTTTACAAGTATGCAATGGATAGATGTTAACAAAGTGAACATTGTGTAAATAAAATAAAGTGTGTATGGGTGTATCAACATTTGTGTTAATAATGTGACGAACCATGCATTGTTAAGTTCTAGGAAATGGGGTGATATACCTAAGCTATAGTTGCATATCTTCTAGTGATTTCTTGTACTTATGCAAAGTGAGCTGAGATATTTCCAAAATTGAAACAAAAAGTGAATATTGTTTATGCAAAATAGAATATGTGTAAGTGCACTACTATTGTTCTATGATGAATTCTGTAAAGCGTGTTGTGTTAGGTCATGTAAAGTGAAACCAGTAAATGTATTGTGCCCCGAGTACAGGATACATGGTATATGACTTGGGATAAGGGTGAGGGAGGTCAAGTATGATCACTTATGAGTACCCTTTGTGATGGACCTTATGTAAGCTAGCTAGTTCTGTGTTTATGTAAGTGTGTTAAATGTGTGGATGTGTATTTATTAAATGAAATGTGATGTATTCCCTTGTGTTAGTCCTATTTGTATGGTAAATGTGTACCCATAGCATTTGGTTCCCCCCTTATGGGAGTGTGATGCCAGCTAGTGTAAATAGGGGTTGAGAGGCACATGTTCTCCCATTGGGAAATTACAAGCTCAGGGCATTGTCCCTAATCCTGACAAAGGATCTATGTTTAGTCATTGTAATCCTCCCATGGATGTTGACCAAAGCCTACTCCCCCACATATGAGAGCCACACTTGTTGGTTCATAGTGCAAACCTATTCCTTGATGTTATAACCCATGGGTAAAGGATGGAATTTTATGGACCACCAGTTACCTATAATTATGTGGTCGAGGACCACTAGCGATTTATATTTGTGGTCAGGGACCACCAGTGATTCATATTTATGTGGTCAGGGACCACCAATTACTTATATTTATGTGGTCAGGGACCACCAATGATGCAGATTTATGTGGTCAGGGACCACAAGTTATTCATATTTATGTGGTCAGGGACCACCAGTTATTGCATGCTATTATACTTATGTGGTTAGAGAACCACCATTCCCCTCCTCCCCGTAGGTGGCTTTACTAAAGTCACATGGTGCTCATAATGTGAAAATTTTATTGCTAATTTCTTAAGTGATGTTTCATCTTATTATATGCCAGTAATGTTAAATTTTATACTTCTTTTACTGAGGCTATTTAGCCATTTGATGGTTGTCATAGTCCATTGCCTCAAGGACTTATTTAATTTCTATTTTTGAATTAAGTTGGAATGTTTGAATGCAGCTGCAACTGATCTTTATTTAGTGTTTCTCTTGAATTTATAATTTTCTATTTATTGAAGCATAGGTTTATGATTTTATGTCTCTTGGTTTTGAGGCTTCTCGTTGTTTGCTAATTGCTGGCAAGTGTGGTGTAATGTGATATCTATAAAAAAACTGCCATATCTCAGGTATGTTCTTGGCGGGTCGTATGGGGGAGTAGATGCGTTGGGGAATTATAAATTACTTGAAAGGGGTTGTGAATGGGACTGGTATGGGATAGTCATTAATCCATTCTTCCCCTAGTTCTATGATTATTCATTTTGTACCTTCCTCTTGGAGGCTAACCCCCTTACACAAACAAGGGAAGGTACCTACGAGATGTATGGAAGGGTCCTTAGAGAAGGGCCTTGAGACCATCTTTCCTAATGGCTATGGTATCCAAGAATCTCCATCCTTATAAATCCCATTGAGCCTTGTGATGTGAGCTATGTTTAATTGTTGTGATGTATGGGTACATTTGTAAATAAATGACAGGTGAAAGTACTTGACTATTATGTGAGAAAGAAAGTGACAGATAAAATTGAGACTACTATTCTTGAGACATGAATTGAAATGAGAATGAAAGTATTTTCTAACATCAAGAGTGATGGTTATGATGTAAAATAAAACCTTGAAGAGTGTCCAAGAATGTTAAGGTGTTTGGATATGTATTGGTGCAATTGCTAAAAAAAAAAAAAAAAAGGGTTAACTACATGGATGGCTACTAACATTTGCTACACTATGAATATATCAAATAAATATTCTATGGGGAGAAATTTTGCTCTAAGTATTTAGATATTTGATTCATGGAAGGGATGTCTTTAATGTGCACTTATAGTTGAATGTTTTGATTGTCACATCAAGAAAGAAAAATAATTAACACTTTTAATATATATTTATGTGCATTGTTATATGAGGATTATGTTTTCAAACCTTAACGACTTCCAAGAGGAAGTCTAAGCTAAGGGGAGGGAGATGTAAGACACCGCTTTGCATGTAAATAATACAATCTTAATTTTGTTATATACTTATATATACTTAGATATATTTCAGGCAATGCATAGTGTGATTTCATGAAAATGTGCTTGTATGTCATTTTGAAATGTTTTATTATCATTGTCATGAAGGTATCAGGCACTTGTAAACTATGAATATGAATTGGAATTTTAATGAAATTGTTGCACAATTAAATCTTATTTTAGTTACCAAATTAATGTGATATATGATTGTTGCTTATGATTTTATTGGTAATGTGCAGGAAAGAGAAGGGGTGCCAATACGAGAACAGAGAACCAATGAGAACAAATTGAAAGACACCCTTTTGTGCTTATGTATTTGATTTCCTTATTTTAGAGTTGAGGAAATATAGTTACTATGTTTATCCTTTTGGGTTGAAAGGTTATTCAATTGTGTCATGTGAGATGTAAGTTGGGGTTGGAACCCTTGGTCAGGATCAAAATTCGTATGGATTATTTTGTGGGTTTTAAAAAGGGATTATTGAGTCAATTTCCTTGGTTTTTGAACAAGAATAGACCCCTAGCACCTATACCTTTGGGTTTGGAACCTTTTTGACATGTGAACTTGTCCTTGGAGTGTGAAAAGACCCCTCAAAAGTCCACATTCATGAAAGTGACGAATTCAAAAAGTGTTGGGGCTTGGGAAGTGTGACTTGTGACTCTCAACTTCCCACTCCCCAAAAGTTCTTTGAATTGGCACAAGGCTCACACATGTGTGAGCACTTGTGGGAAAGAGTGTAGGTTTGGAAGATTCCTATATATCTCAAGAAGATGGAAGATTTGGGCATTGCCCACTTCTCCTCTTGGAGAACTCAAATGGAGATAGTAGAGAATGATCAAGATGGCTTGGCAGAGGAAAGAAGGTTCAACGAGTTAGCCTCCTCATATAAAGAGATAAATATCCTCTCCTACTACTATTTCCCTTTGTTATTGGTGGTAAGGATGTGAAATATGGAATGAATCATGGTGGAGAATGGAAGGTAGAGAACTTAGATACATTAAGTTTGTGCTATGGTAGTTTTATTTCTTTGTAAAAATGAGAAAAGACTCCATATATCATCATGGGGCTAAAATAATTCCTTGCTCGGGGGTATGGCTAGAGCCCACGAGGCTCCATGATGCCATTACGGTAGGGTGGAGAGCAAGACCTTGTTTAGGGGTATGTGAGTCATTTTTTCTTTCAAATGTTGTAGTAATATTGAAATTTTAAAGAGATGAATGCCATATTTTCTTAAATGTTGACATGAAAAGAGCAAGCCCATATTCAACAGTATGGAAAATACTTAACTCTTCAAGGTTAGTTGTAATTTTGTGAGTTAACAGATTGGTTTCATAATCCCCATTGCATTGTAAAGTATGCATATAAAAAAAAAAGTGTGTATAGGTGCAAAGTAAATGTTCTAATTTTGTATGGCTTAATGTAATACTTAATTCTTTGTAATCTCATTCAAGGATTTGCACACTAACCTGCCATATACAAAATACTAGTTTCTTTTCTTTTCACTTAACAATGAATAGAGGAAGTCAAAAAGTATATTTATGTTGAAGGCTCCCTGCATTTTATATTTTAGCATGGGTAAAAATAAAGGGAATCAGTGGTGTGTGTGTTCGATTATTTCAGTGATTATGCTTGCAAACTACATTATTGTTGGGCTTACCACTGCGCCAATGTGATAAGAATATATCTAGTAGGTTTCATATGTTCTAAAATTTCTTGCTGGGAATGCCTAATTCCTCTTAAGGTTTTAATACAATTTTCCCCTAGGAATCGAAATGATATGTAAAGAAAGTATAGAGAAATAAAAATAAAATAATAACAACCAAATATGAAATGTTAAGATGACAGTGAATAGGCAAATGAGTCCAATATATCTAAATCATAGAAGATCCGAATTTAAATAGGATACACAAGATAATAATAATAATAATAATAATAATAATAATAAAATAATGATTAAATAAATAAAGAAAACAAGGGTTCTGAGTGGGGCAGTGAGAGGCCAGCTCCCCACACATGCCGTCCCATTTCGAGCATAGCTGTGAGCGGAGTTCAATCTGCAAGAAGACATTAACAAGCAAGAATAACACTGAAAAATATATATAAAATGAGACAAAGTGAGGAAAATGAATCGTGGGTTCGTAGCTATCATTGTCTTGTTCCTCCACCATGGTGCGGATCTGAATTCCTCCCATTTATCTGCCATGAAAGACTGAAAGACCCTGCTAGATTTTAATCCCACCTCCAAATCATCCTAGATTTCCTCTTTGGAGGGCGCGATTTCCTTTTCGGAATGGGGTTTTTATTATGTGAAGGGCTTGATTATTATCTTCAGCACATCACACAGCCACGCCTCATACCTGCAGGATAGGTTCGAGCTGCAACAATCAAACTTTCATCTGTGTTGTTATGTATACCATCAAACTTTCATCTGTGTTGTGATGTAAGCCGATAAAAGGGCCAGCGCTATTTTCAACCGCTTCTTCTAATAGACAATTATCATCAATGGGGTAGTTGCAGGAGTATTGTCTAGACAGCCAGACTTACTCTTGAACCATCTAACTGTACTCGCCTCCATTTACACCGATCACGTGGTTGCTAAATGTCCATCACATCTTAACAACTGGGCTCTAATGCTCTATAAACTACCATAATAGTTAAGAGGGTGCTGACAGGATATAATAAATATGAGTTGGTGGCTAAAAGAGTGCAGACGGTGGTCCATGAGTTAGTAGCTAAGGAAAGCATGGAAAAGAGGGGGGGTAGAATAGTCTGTATTGCATTCCCTTGCCTCACAAATCAGATAATATCTAAGCCTACAAAGGTAGTACTCTGTCATGGTAGGCTGGTCAAGTGCAGATAGGACAGCGATGATCCCTTCACCAACTCCTCTCAAGTTCCAGCGGTGCAGTCAGTGCCCATTCTTTAGAACCTAGGTGTAGATTCGAAGATAGGCAAGCTTCCTCTGTCCTCACAAATATATAATCAGGTGGGCTGTGTGCCAAATGTGGATGGCTAATTTAAATTATTTTTGTGGCTCTATTTTTAATGCACACGATCAACTCTATTATGTGCTAGGTATAATGTGTTCTCTTAAATTCACAGTTGACTAAACCTGGTGCACTAATTCTTCCCTTTGAAGTAGCAGATGATAAATTTTCTGCACACGGACCAACATCACATGCAAAGTGTTCCCTTCCATTTGATACCCATACTTTCAAAGTAGAAAATTAAGTTTTCCTTATAAAAAAACATGGAACTGTGGTTGAAGCCGATCTCTCTCCGCAAAATTTGAAGCAGATTTATACTAGGAATCATAAACAAAATCTACAGAGTTAAATTCTACAAGAAATAAATATGTATTTATCCATGTAGTTAAATCAACTATTTAACCTTATAGCTAATATTGTGCAAGCATTCATTAAATTTGGGGAAAGGAATGCAAATTATGTCTACCATCTGTTATCGAGAGGTGACTGGGCCCATGGCAGTTAGAAATAATGATGTGTAGCAGTGGTGGCAATAATAATCCAAGGGATTTAGGTGTTTTTTTTAGCCTACGCGAAATTACACCAAATAGTTTGCATGCCTGAATTTTTGCATGGCTTCAAACTTGAACTAATACAACTGTAATATCTAAGTAAATCACCATTCCTTATGCCTTGGCTGGTGCGCATGTTTTTTTTCCAAAGCATTTGTTTTGGTGCGGGCAAGGAAGATTTAAAGTTTAAAACATTAACAATGCTAGTGCTAAACGTGTTCTTAGAAAGACCTATTATATAAACCTAAAACTTTTAATAGTCTCCATCTAAGGCTCCACGTAATCCACCTTTAAGAAGACTTTCTTAAATTTGGGACACTTAATTCAATGTCCATTTAATCCATCCCTTAAGAAATAAAGAAAAAAAATAAAAGTGAATTCCACTTTTCCTTGGAGGGGGGGGAAATATGGTATATTTAAGTGAAAATAAATAAAAGAACAGTAAGGGGTACAAGTAGTATTTATATATTTTTTTTGAAAGAAGATGGTACCTTCCTCTCAACTATTCATTATGGTTATTCATATATTTTTTTAATTCCCTTCTAAAGTGAATAATTTGAATACATATATGAGTAGTTAATCCATTTATAAGTAGTACTAAATATTCTTATATGATTATTCTTGAGTAAATTTATATCAACAAGAGTAAAAAGTACAAAGGGTTCACTCATAATAATATCAATTATAATAATGATGAGTAATAAAATATAATGATAGGGAAAACTTGTCACTCAATGATATTAATGTGGTTAATCTTAAAATAAAATAAAATAAAATGTGTAATAAAAATAATAATAATAGAATAAAGTAGTATGCATGAGTAAATTAATAAATTGGTATTAATATTAATAATACGTTATAGTGATCATTTTAGTGCGAATAATGGATTATGGGATTTGATGTTATGGTAGTTTATATTGGGTGATCAAATAAAGATAGTAATAGCAATATTGACTCGATTAGTTGTCTACCACAATATTGATGATATCAATGTTCAAATGGTAATTGATTAATAAACTTACCTTTGTTTAACATTAAATTACCCTTGGTTAATAATATGGTGACACCTAAAAATAAGTTGATTAGGTGTAGAAGTACAAAAAAAAATCTGTCATCCTCTAATTACTGTAAGTGCATATGTACATGAGAGTTGGGAGTCATAAAAAGTATTAGGACTAGTATGGGAATTCATCATCCTTGGATTGAAATATTAATATATATGAAGGTATGAGAGGACCCATTTACAAAGTACTTGACTTAATCAGTTCATGAATGGTGGAGCCTTGAAACATTGGAATGTCAAGGGGTTCAATCTAATATTATGCCAAATACCTTTTTAACAATAAAATAAATAAATAATATTCAATAATTTTGTTAGTAAGGCTCTTAATTCCAATTTATACGTATATCGTATTAAATGCTAACTAAACTCTAAATTGGACATATCAGCCTAGTCAAGATAATTTGCTAGGACAAAGACACAAACTTACTAATAAGTTTATTGGTAGTAAATCTAGTGATCATGATTATCTCACCATGGCAGTTACACTGACATTTAGTTGGATGCTTACTAAAAAAAAAAATGTTAGGTTTTTTTTTTTTTCTCTAGTGAAATTGTTGGGGCATGACATTCACCAACTTACAACACCATTCTTCAAATTGCTTTAAAACAACTCACAATTCCTCCTAGAACCACTCTGAATGATGTGGTAGCTCTTGCTCAGAAACATAGTCTTGTTATTACTTTTCATAAACATGAGCTCCCTCCTTTGGAGTTACGTAAACAACATGATACCTTTATGATCATTGTCCAATTCCATCACACAGGTATCAAATGCACTCTCATAAATAATGATTTTTCCCTCAATGTGTGTAGTATGAGTTTCCTTGATTGATTAAAAGTTGATAGATCACAAATAATACCTAATTCTATTTCTACTTGAGGATTTGATAATACAACAAAGCAACTGCTTGAGATTATTACTGTACCTATTACGGTTGGAGTGGTTACTTTACAGACTTCTATCCATGTCATGCTTTACGATCTTTCATATAATCTCCTTTTAGGCTGACCATGGATTCATGAGATGAATGCAATGCCCTCCACCCTTCACCGTATCATGAAGTATGCTTACAACAATCGTATATATCAAATTGAAATAGACCGTGATCCCAAAAGTTGCTTGCACATTGAAAAAGGGGTTACAATTCCTTTAAAAACATTAATTGCCACTTCTAACATTGACCCTCTTGAAATTGAACACAACAATTATGAATCAACCTCTAAATTATTTGGTGATGATTGGGGATCCTTAGAATTCACACCCTAATTTATGGGCAAATACATGTACTTACACAAAATAAAGATGAGAAAGATGAACAACCAGCAATTATGACCACTCAAAATTTTGAGCAATCAACTCAAACATCTATCTCTTACAATATGGATGAAAATGCAACATACACAACAAATTTTGATGAGATATATTATCAATCCCCGCCTACCCAGTGTGAAATGGATGAATTTATGAGAAAGGTTATAAATTTTTCAAACAATTAGGCTATACTAGAAAAGGGTGTGGAAAACATGAACAAGGTATTCATGTCCCTATTGAACCTAATACCCAAGAAATAGAAAATAGGATTAGGATATTCTTTTTCTAAAAATACCAATGCTACTCAATGACTATATTTAAACATTAATGCTATAACATGTCACCCACAACACAAATTCACAATCAAACATCCTGATTTGTTGGATATAACCTTACCCCCTTCATTGATGCATGTCGATAGCAATGAGGCTTTGAAACAACTGTTAGGAATTTTCAATACCCCATCCTTGCATACTTACATGAAACACATTTCATGTGCTTTAAATGTTACTGAGCAAGAAGCAAGTGATATCATTGAAGATTTCTCTGAATTAGAAAGTCCTAAATCCAATGCACTTCCTTTAGGTGATATAATTGATGTGCTTATGGTCATTCATAATACAGATAAAATTATTAAAATTGGGAAGTGCCTTGATGATGAAGAACAAGAAGATACGACCACTTTACTTCTTGATTTTCTTGAAATATTTGCTTGGAAATATTCTGATATGCCAAGAATTGACCCAAAAAATGTGATGCATAACATTGTCCTTGATCCAAATGCTAAACCCATTCGTCAAAAGATTCACAAAATGCACCCCAACATAGCCTTGCGTGTTAAAGAGGAACTAAAGAAACTTCTTGATGCAGGATTTATTAAACCTATTGATTATTCTCCTTGGATCTCAAACATTGTCACAGTTGCAAAGCCTGGTAATAGTATTAGGATATGCACAGATTTTCAAGACTTGAATAAAGCCTCCTTAAAAGATGATTTTCTACTTCCTAATATAGACACAGATCATGGATTCAATTGATGTACATGCTTTGCTATCATTCATGGACAAATTTTCTATTTATAATCAAATCCTTATTAATCCTCAAGATCAATACATAACCTCCTTTACAACTATTTGGGGTAATTTTGCTAGGTTGTGATGCCCTTTGGTTTAAATAATGTCGGCTCAACTTATCAAAATGCAATTCCATTAATCTTTCATGATTATATTCACAAAATTTTAGAAGACTATGTTGATGATATCCTCGCTAAATCATTAACATGACAAGACAATGTGAATGTCCTTCGTAAAATCTTCGAATGCATAAAACAATACAACATGAGATTAAATCCAAAAAACATGTGTTTTTGGAATAGATAGTGGTAAACTTCTTAGGTTTGTCATATCTCATAGAGGCATTGAAGTGGACATAAATAAAATTGATGCCATCATTAACACGCCACCTCCTCAAAATATTTCTCAATTGCATATGTTACAAGGTCGAATTTGAGCTATTCGTCATTTCGTTGCATCTTTAGTCGATCGCAAAATATCTTTCACATATCTCCTTAAAAACGGTGTCCCTTTTGATTAGAATGCAGATTGTAAACAAGCTTTTGAGAGTCTAAAGGAATATTTAGCCACTCCACCTATTTTACAACCTGTCGTGCCACATCGACCATTTATCTTGTACATCGTTGCATTTTCTCATTTTCTTGCAACATTGTTGGCTCAACACAATGATCATGGTAAAGAACACCCTGATTACCTTATTATACATACCTTAATTGATTATGAAACATGTTATTTACCAATTGAAAAACAATGTTTGGCTCTTGTATTCGCAACTAGTAAGTTGCGACATTATTTACTAACTGTTGAAGTACAAGTTGTCACAAAATTTGATCCTCTTAAATATCTTTTCAGCAAAACCAATCTTTAGGATGCTTAGCTAAGTGGGTGATGTTGTTAATCAAGTTTGATTTTAAATTTGTTTCACAAAAAAAATCAAAGGTCAAGCCTTAATAGATCACTTAGCTGATGCAACTTCTCCCCTTGCTTTCCCTACTAATGATTCCTTTCCTAATGATCATGTCTTAACTGTTGATATTAAACCATGGGAATTATTTTTCGATGGATATAAGTGTTGAACAAGTTTTGGCGTTGGAGTAGTCCTAATTTCACTTGACGACAAACCTATTCCCTTGTCCTATTGTTTAAATTTCCTATGTACAAATAATGCATCTGAGTATGAGGCATTGATTGTAGGTTTACAAGCTGCTCTATCTATACATGCTAAACATATTAAGATCTTTAGCAATTCACAATTGGTCATAAAATAAATCAATGGTTCATATCAAACTAAACATAAAAAATTATCATGATACAAGGATCTCATAATGAAGTTATTAGAAAAATTTGACTCGTTCACCATTGATAACATCCCACACAAAGATAATCGACACATGGATGCAATGGTGAGTGTAGCTTCTCTCATATCTACACATGATCCTTCTATAGATTTGACACTCATTATTCACCCCATCATGAAACCTCTCATTGATACTTCGTTTGAAGACATTTTGGCAATAACTCAAGCAACTTCGTGTGAATGGTATGATACAATATGCAACTACTTAAATGATGGTATCATTCTTGAACCTATCACAACAAATACTCGAAAGCGCTTACGTAAACTTGCAAGTAAATATGTGATTCTTGTCGATGTGTTGTATAAAATATCTTTCAATGATCTCCTATTACGTTGTCTTAAATATTCTGAAATCCCTTTAGCGCTCAAATAGGCTCATGCTGGTGCCTACGGAGGTCATTTTGGAGGTCATTCGTTAGTGCAAAAACTTATTCATATGGGTTATTATTAGAGACATGGTAAAGGATTATTTTTCCTATGTTAAACAATGTCACAAATCCCAAGAACATAGCAATTTGATTCGTACTCCTTCTGCTGAGCTCCATGCCAATGTTCCCATTTTGTCATTTTTAGTATGGGGGTTAGATCTTATTGGAAAAATTTCACCTCCTTCTTCTGTTGGACATACATTTATCATAACTGCAACTGACTATTTTACAAAAGGGGTAGAAGCTATCCCGCTTTGTTCAACAATTGTTGAAGTAATTTGTCGATTCATATTAGAATACATAATTTCTCACTTTGGACTTCCTTCTACAATTGTTTAAGACAATGGAACACCATTTAAGAATAGTGAAGTTCAAAAATTTCTTGCATCATTTAATATTCAACATCATTTCTCTACACCATATTATCCGCAATCCAATGGACAAGCTGAAAATACTAATAAACTTCTTGAACAAATCCTTAAGAAAACTATTCACAATAAACATAAAGACTGGCATATGCAACTATCTTACACACTTTGGGCTTATAGAACTAATATTCGATCATGCACAGGAAATACCACTTATAGCCTCATTTATGGTACTAATGCGATTATTCCCTTGGAGTTAGAAATTCCTACTTTGCAAGTTGTTCTTTGAGATCTTTTTTACACTGATACTTATATAGAACAACAAATACATCAACTTCAGATGCTTGATGAACAATGCATTAATGCTCTCGGACATCTCCAAGCTTACATCAAACAATTACAATGCAAACAAAACATTCATGTTATCCCTAGATCATTTTCTAAGGGAGATTTTGTTATTATTGAAAATTAAAGAACTAATAGTGCTGACAACGAAGATAAAGATAAGTTCATCCCTAATTGGTTGGGACCTTATGTAGTTGATACCAATTATGGGTCTGGTGCTTATCTCTTAATGCAACTTGATAGAACAACCCTTAGGGAACCTATTAATGTCGTGCATCTATGTCGGTATTATCTCTAATCCCCTTTGAATAGTATGTGTCATATAGCAATGTTGTTTAAAGTTATTCGATGTTATAACTTTCACATTGCTCTATTCTTGACAACTGAATTCATGTTTGTATTGAACACTAAGGTAATTATTTATGTTCATTTTATAATTATTTTTAGACTTCATACTATTCATCCTCTTGTTATGTTAAAATTAAATCCTTATTGGTGTATTTAATTTAGCATATTCTTTTTCATTTATGAATGTTGTATGTATGATAAAACTGAAATATGTTTTATATATTAGATCACATCATTCCTATTAAATCATGAAGCCATTAATTAAATAATTTTTACCATAAGTCATTTAATTAATCACATAGCATTTAGCATTTCCATACCAACAACTACATCATCATAATATCAAGGATGTATGTTTATATATATATCAAAGTTTTATATACATCTCATAATCATATACAATATCAAAATGGTCTGTGAGAGCTAGATCCCTCAGGATCTGACACTCATGATCCAGTCCCTAGATGTCGCGAGATGGTCATGTGTGACCATAATCGTGAACTGCCAAGTCTCAATGCATACTCCACACCCTGTACTCGTCCAACGGCTATAAGTTTCTCATCTTCCATTTGGTCCCTCTCCGCTCGTGTTTGTACCAGCTCTGCCTACAGTCTCTCTACCTCTACCGAAGTATGTGTTGACTATAGTTCACTCTCATCCCGACGAAGTCACCTCCTCACACTCTTGTGTGCTGCTTGCAACCTCACAAATGGTCTGAGTGACTCTGGCTCCTCCTCCATGATCGGTGGGGGAATGTAGTTAGGATTTTTCTCAACCTCCTCGATGGATGCTAGCACTATCTCTGTGGGTACCTAACAATAGAACTCTTGTTAGTCTCTCGTCACTCCTACAAGATAGATCATGTACACAATCAGTAACAAACCATCATGATATATATATATACATATATAAACATATAGTATAAATCACTAAAGGAAAAATCAAATGTCATCACCAATGTCTCCAAATGCATGAGGAATGCCAACCTCCTCATCTCTAGGGGGCATGGAAGATGTGCTACCCTATCTCTGACTATGTGTGCTAATGTCTACTATTGTTACTACCTATGATCTGGTCCTGTAAGCATGTGACAAATCTCCTTACTCGTATTGATCCTTAATAGCTACCTCATCACCCTCACTCAGTGGTGGCTCCTCCTCGTAATAATAATCCTCCTCATAATCCTCATCCTCCTCATCCTCCTCTCCTCCAACCTAGTCCTCATAATGAGGATCAACCTTGGATTGGTACTCCTCATTGATAACATCTATAAAAATATCTATTGGCATGTATTGTACCTCCTCTGCTCTCTCTTCTCACTCATCACCCTCATTCAGTGCTAGCTCTACATCACCTACATGAAAATCCATGGGGAACATAGGAGTTGATCATGCATATGACCACCAATCCTTGTGCTCATTTGTGCTACCGACATCATCAGCATCAAAGACTAGTGGTTGATTGTGATCTAAATCATCAGACTCACTCTCCCGTACATGATCTATCATCAGCTGAATAGTGTCAGTTGGCTTTTGGGAACTCCGCACTGATCGTCTAATGAAGGGGCATGCCCTCGGTGGTTTCTGTACCTATTGAAACTATCACATGACTCGCCCATAATAGAATGGTCGTATGATGTATTCATGCCTCCTTGCTAGATATCTATCCATCTGCATCCTCTGTAACTGTCTAGTGGGGTCTGGCCACTATTGAATGATTAAATAGGGCCTCCATAGGACCTCGTCGTCCTCCAGTCAGTTAAATCTCACCCTCTAAAAGTGTAAATCACCATACTCCATAACTGTCATAGAGGATACTCGAATTCTCATGGGTATCCTATTGCTATAGTACAAGGGTGTCTGATAGGCCCGGTACATGTGATATGCTCAAGTTACCACACCTGTAGAAGCGTATAATGGACCATATTCTCAATCTCTCAAAATAAAAACTAACCAATATCATAATGCAAGTGTGCTAGAATGCAACGACCCCAGGCATAGACTATCCTCTACTCGTACATCCCCTATATTAGGTGTACTAGTCCCCCATCCAAATGTGCCACTCGTCCATCTAGATTGAGAACTAGTGCCACTATGTCAATCATAATCTGTCTAACTAAAGGATCTTGTGAGTACAGTAGCATGGGAAGCTTGATCTGTGCTCTAACCCTCTCATCATGTATAGGTCCATCTAAACAATATTGCATATCTCTCTTCTTCTCCCAAAAATGACCGATCCCCCTAGAAATACACTCGTGCTCCCCAAATAGGAACTAGAAGAATACGGTGTACGTCCTCGAGTGTGATGGTCATTTCCCCGATAGGAAGATGAAAGGTATAGGTATCTACATCCCAATGCTCACACAAAGCCATCAACATGGTGTCATGGTATCTCATAGGTGGCATCAAGTATACCCAATAGATACCCACTTATTGTAAATGCTCTACCTCTATCGTTAATAGTGCTGGTGCATGATGTCTTAAAAATGTCAACTATCTTCCCCTAGCTACTATCGTAACCAGGTGGGAACATATCAAAATCATCACAAAATGTTCCAAATTTCATCTAGTATCTTCAATTCTTCATAATTTTCATCATGCAAGTGTGCTAAAGCTGCTCTAGTGTGCTTCCTTAATGGCCCTAGACACTTTAGAACCCTTTTTGACATTTCGCAAAGAAACAGGAAACTTTGTGAAGAAATGAGAGAATTTGCGCACAAAAGGGACACTTTGTGAACAAATGGGAAACTTTGTGAAAAAAGGGGACACTTTGTGTAACGCGCCGCCATGCAACCCCAAAGCAAACTGACACAACTAACAATTAAGGCACATTTTTTTTTATAACTAACATGCATCATAATAATCATATATCACATGAAATGGAACTATACATAAACAACATATATCAAATCCCTTGGGGTTACATGACTGCATTACTTTTCACATCAACAACATTACATCACATCAAAGATAGGAGACATGAACAGGATCATTACATTAATATCATGAAGTTACAATGCTCAATGATTATATCATTACAATAGTACTTCCCAACATGAAAGGGAAAAGTACGATAGTATGGAATATACAATGATATCTTAGGGTACAAATCATGAAGATGGGTTCCAATACTGGAATATCTCTGGAGTCTTTGCTATAGGCTTCAACTCTGTACAACTCAATCAATGGTTTGGAACCCAATGGTGTGCATAGCACATTCCACCTGACCACGTGGACTTGAAAGTCCACCTCCCGTGTTGGGAGTTGACAAGAAAGATCCTCAACCAAAAAGTCAAGTGAACCAATAGTAAACAAGACTCCACAACAAGGGTAATAACAACACAAAATCACAACCCATAACATTGCCAATACATAGCCACAATAATAATAATGAAAAGTCCAACAAGAACCAATCACCAACATTATAGACCAACACAAAATAATCACAAGAGGTGCCAACAACAATAGGAATAAGGAAAAACAAAGGGCGCAGTGGGAGAGTGTCATCGCATGGCCTTACATGGATTTTCCAGACTACCTATCATTAGGAGCTGCCTCCATCTATGGTTATGTAGATATCCTATCTCAAGGTGCCGCCCCATAGGGTGACTCCTGCGGAGCCACTTACCTTTCCCAAAGACAAGGTAGTGACCTTACCAACCAGGTCTTCTCACCCATCCTTAGCCTTTGAGAGTGCTAATGATAGGGTGAGGTGCATTTTTTTTATCTTGCTATGTTATTACTACCCAAACCCTCTAATTAATTAATTATGTTATCACTTGATTAAACTCACAATGGGTTATCCTAAACTAGGCACTTTGGGCACCGACCCCCATTGAGAGCAACTCCCCCTTACTAGCAATAAAATCTCAAAATCATAAATGCGCAAGCCAACTTGCACAAGGTACCAAAACCAAATAAAATATCAATCACCATGTGAGGCATGCACCATCTCACATTAAAACTTCATAGTAAAGAAGAACATTTTTCAAGTGCAAGACTTAACCCTCCAAGATCAATTCAATTGTAGGAATAGTAATTCGCAAGATTCAACATGAAAAGCAAACATAAGGAAACATTTTCCCCAACCTCTAGAAGACTCTCAAATCACTAACACAACGGTTCCCCATCAAAGAAAAGTCAACACCAGTAACAAGATCTCAAAGAACTATTTTCATTCCACAACTAATGAGTCAACAAGTATGAAATAATGAGTGGCAACATCCCAACAAAATCTTTAGACTCAACAAAAGCAAACATAATCAATTTCGATACAAATTCAACCTTTACTTTTACTAACACAACAAAGAGATAACATTAAACTAACATTTAAAGTTTCCTTTATATAATATCTTTTCACTTATCAAGAAATTATTTGAAACAAATAAAGAAATTAAAGAAACGTATTTTATAACTATCTCACTTAGTTTAGACAAATCTTTTCAAATATCTAACTGCAGCTAGATCAATTTTAGCTATTATAACCATTAAATAAATAAATAATATCTATCTTATGGACTTACCAAACTTCATATTTTCATTTAGCATTCAAGTTATGGTTACTTCTAATGATATAAAATGAAACGCCTACCACAAAGCTTAAAAATTGATCATAAGGGGCTTATAGGTCGTGACTTGGGACTTTTAGTGTCAGATGGATACATCACATATAATATATATATATAAATATATATTTGTAAATACAACTCTAACGGTTCCACAGATAACCGAATTCACTAGCAACAACACCCCATGTACTATCTTCGAATACGATAATAAATAGCTCATCATTACACTGTTTTTAAAATTTTCAAATGACATAGCCATGATTTCATGGCAGGGCGAGAGGTAAATTAGAATACTGACTCCTGGTGTCATCTTGACATCATTAATGATCCCACCACCATCCAATATGTGTTCCATCAAGTAATCTATGCCTAAGAATTCTGTTATGATAAACTATTCCTTGAAATAGAACGGATTCCTTGATACAAGAAGGTGAGGTCAATCCAATTAATGCATTGTATGGTTCGCACAATTTCTCAGGAGCCACGGTATATATATAAGGAGAATGCAAGATTATTATGTCTGAAATAATTAATACTACGAGTGAAGTCAAATGATTTGAAGAATGGGAAAGATATTAACACCCAAGATCGAATAGAGATAATCCCCCACTACTGCATCCTATTTCACTCGATACCCCAAGACTAGGATCATGTCAGTGTTTCAGCATCGGAGCTTATTTTCTTGTATATCAAAAGGGAAATTGTTTTAATCAAAAGAAACCTTCAAAATTGAATTCAAGCCGACATCAAGAATAATGAAGGAGAACGAACTCCAGTTCAAGGAAAGAAGGCCTTTAAGTTGACTAAAGATTGAAAGGGATCAAAATAATTGGGCAAAGGAAGCGGAAACTTAGGTTCAAAACCACACAAGACACCAATACTACTTAATTCTCAGTAACTGAATCAGACCCCAATTAAAGTGTAACATCACACCTCTCATATAAACTCCGGTGTTCTTTGATACCGGATGACTCAACATATACGTTTTTAAACATAAGATGTTGCGAATGAACTTGCTAAGCGCAGGAGCATAAGAATAGGAGAGTTGGTTGTAAGAGAGTATATTCTGAGAGATGTGAACCATTTAAATCATCTTAAACAGATACAAATTTTTTGTGGAGAATATTGGTGATGCTAAATGGAACAATCTAAACAGAAATAGGCTCGCACTATTCTAATGCGCACTATATCAGATATCCAGTAATAATGAAAGGACATGCATCAAGGCATAACAAAAGGGAAATTTATTGGATTCTAGGGCGGCGACCACCACAAGATAAGTTGATGAAATTTATTCAGATTGCATGGCGTCAGTAATAAGGTAATAGTCATGTGTAGTCGCAGCTGCCCTGGCAGGCATGAGAAATGTTTGACAAAAGGCCCTTTAAAAACGCAATATGACGGAAGGATAAAGGGCCCGAAAATGCAACAGGGGGGTTAGCGAATGTCTTAAAAGAGTGTCGATCTAATAATTATTGGCAATACTCCTTTTGGGATTCTCTGCTTTGAGACTCTATAGCTCGTGGTTATTACTACTGAACTGGATTGGATAGTGGTGGTTGTAAGATGCTTTCATCAGAGAAACTGAGAATCGGTTGCAAAAGAGTAATAGCAGAAGATTTGGAATAGGGTAAGAACATCCATCAGAACGTAAAGAATGGAGGAATTTTTATCAATGTTGAAGTTGTAATCATTTTGGTCAACATGAAGTAAAATGTGGGCGCATAGACAAGGCTTGAGAACAGTTTAACAGAATGCCTCAAAGAATACGATTATATACTCTACACTAAATGAAAACGGGGCAAATCGAAAGAGATTTAATACAAATCATTAAGCAACCATTATGATTTTCGCACAAAGTGCCCTATGTATCCAATTACCGCCTACTGTATTTCTATGGTTTTAACATTTGTATTTCACTGACGCCGTTCTGTTGAGTTTTAAAAAAATCTCTTTTCATTCAGTTACTAAAGCATGAATTCTATCAGTGTATTATGAGTTCTTTCCCCTCCATCCATGGCCTTATAATGCCCCTATTTCTTGTACAAGCATATATGGAAATTATCTCTGGATTGTAAAGCGAGGAAACCGCTGGTAAGGAGGAGAGGAGGCATATGCGTCTATTACCCGACATGAGAGATACCTAAGATATCGTATGTTAAAAGAGGTTAGATTGCGGTATCCATAGATTAAAGCTTTATTTACACACATTCACAGGTGTAGAACCACAACTTGGGAACACGACAAAGGCAGCAGAGGTTAAACAGGGAGAACCCAATCACCTATGAGTAACATGTATTTACAGAAGTTGCAGACCCATTTCATCCTAAGCAGGGTTTCATCGTATGGGATTTAGAAGTAATAACCAAACTCGCGCACGGTGTGAGAGGAAGAGACATTAAGTACAAATAACTATCAATCACCGTTACTTGAGAGATGCATAAAGCCATTAATGATTCCTAAAACAAGTCAAAATGATAGCTTATGAATTGAGGGTGTGGAAACTTACCTGGTTCAACGCTCTCTCTCCAGATCCCCTGCAGACTTCCTTATGCATTTTCCTTTTAAGTCTTCTGAAAACCGTGTTGGGTTTTCTCATTTCTTTTATCTAACTTCCCCCTGTCTGTCTTGTTTGTTAAGAACTTGAAGTTAGTCCGAGGCTATGACGGTAAAATTTTCTATTACCACCCCAAGCAAAATAGAGGACTGGACTTCGTCTTCCTTCAACATTTCGACTCACGGGTTTTTAAAAGATTTGAACATCTCCCAATTTTTTTTGTTTGAAGGACAGAGAATGATTTTATCCTAATGTCCGATTGAGGGTACAAACCCAAGATCCTCATGACCAAAAGAAATATCCTGGAATACTAGAAATACGGCTTTCTTTTCACTGATTGCTGCCGACGCTGAAGACATCTCAGTTTTCAAAATACTTTTCCAACAAACTCCCCCCAAAAATTCTTAGTTAATGACGCCTTCAAAAGAAAGTAGAAGACTTTCAGTTACAGAGGATCTTTCTCATGCAGTCATAAAAATCTCTCAAACAATGAAAGCTCCACTACTTCCCACGTTTTTCTCCATTAAGAGTGTAACCGCCATGAACTTCATTGCCCACTTCAGATATCCATATCTTTATTAATTTCGTCCTCACATTAAAATTATATTTTGAACAATTTGTTTATTCTTATTTCATTATAACTTCTAATAATAAGCAAGTATTTATTATTTTCTTTACTAAATCATGAATTTAATTTATTTAAATTATTTAGTACCCAATTTTAATTTATTGATCAATTACACAAAACCATTCAAACTATTACAACAACAACAAACTCACAAACAATCCCTTACTTAAACGCCTAGAAGGGCCAATACGGAGGGTACTACACATTGCAAACTTTTTTCCAAGAACCCTAAATTAACCTATCCATGCATAAAAAATCATTAAATCATCATCAAATCACAAGGTGAACATTACAGAATCGACTCACCTCATGATACAGATTGTTGTGTGCCACCTACTCATGAAGATCATCCAGCCGCGAAGGTGTGTAATCCCGTCTTCTCGGCATGTTCTTCCCTTACTTGTTGCTTTCAAGCTACATGAAGGTAAACCAAATAGTAAGTGACAAGTTACTTTCTTCCCCTTCTCTTCATCACCTTTCATCTCTTTTTACTTTTACCTACTCACATACAGTTATCATCTATTTCAAAATTTATAATGTAGATATTCTTCAAATCAACATACCTGATTCTAGGGTAATCCATTTTTTATGTTGTTTGATACATTGGAGTCGTGATTCCGCACCTAACATCATCATTTTTCTATCGTTATGTGGCATGGTACTTGGAAATGCCCTACGATATGATGTTTCTTGTTCTATGTGGCTAGATTACTACCTTGATTCCACCTCCATAAAGCAAGTGGAATCAAGGGGGCGCATATATCTACCCTTGAATTAGATTCTTAAGAGTTACATAAAAATATTTTTGACCAATTAACAAGTGTGTTGTAGGATGCGGTTCCTAATGTTGTCATTGTGTAGATAACTACACTGGGGGCTTCATTTTCCTACCCTTTTTAATATGTATCATTTTATGTAGTAAGGTGCATTGTTTAGAGTCCTTTAGCTTACATATGCATGTAGAGTCATATGTGTGCTAAAGTGGGCGCTAAATGTGCCATAGAAAATTGGACCCTTTTGAGAAAATAGAATTTCTCACATAATTAGACCCACTTTTGAGTCCCTTCACATCCTTTCCCTTCAAAACGACATTTATAGGCCCCTTAGACCTATTAATTTTGATCTAGAGGCCGATTTCACATGTGAAACCACATAAAACCTGCCAAACAACATTTAATAACATCACACCTTGAAAACCCAGCTTCAGACAGCAGTAGGGGGACCCATTTGCCACCTTGGGGGAATGAGTCCCCTCTGGTGGGATCCATTCACCAAGGGTGGCAAATGAGTCCCCTTTGAGGGAAAATTCAAAATCAAGTAGGAATTTAATCAATTTAACTTTTGTTTCTGGTGAATGCACTACTACATTAAGGGGTATTTTAAGACATTAATTTAAGACAATATGTTTTTAATTTTCTAATTGTCTTAAGTTAAGACAATAAAGAAAAATCTTTTTCTAAAATAATGTTTTTATTTCCCTTCCTACACTTTCCTTTCCTGCGTCATTTTTCATTTCCCTCCTAAAATGCATATTCCTTTTCGTTGGAGGCTGCATTGTGGGCAGTGAACTGGGCAGTGAATACAATGTTTACCAAGCTTGGGGGCAGTGTCACCAGAGTAGAAGGTAGCACTTTTCAGGAGGTGGGGACAACATTTATCAGGCGGCAAAGTAGAAATAGTTTGGGACCATAGAAAAGACAAAAAAAAAAAAGGGGTTTGTCTTCTGTGGCTTCCTCTATTTTCTGTTTCCTTGTTTTTTTCAGTTTGTTATTAGCTCGAGGACAATAGGACATGGGTTCCTCTATTTTCTATTCAGTTATTAACCCTTTGTTTTATGTTCAGTTAAACATCACGTATTTACCATGGTCCTCAAGAAATTTGGCTCTTAGTGTTTACCCTGTCAAACAATTCTCGTACCCTCTTTATGCTTCCGCATTTTAGATGCATACTTCTTGATAAACGTTGTGGACTTCGAATTTACTCCTGTCAACTGCTTTTTCCTAAAAATTTCTAAAGCACTTTCAACAAATACATTTTGTGCATATCCTACAATTATTGCATTCCAAGAGACCACATTTCTTTGTGGCATTATTTCTAACAGGTCACACGCCTTGTCTGTGCTTCCACCACATTTCTTTGAGGCATTATTTCTAACAATTCGTACGCCTTGTCTGTGCTTCCACCCTCTCTTGTTTTTGTGCTTAGGCTCTATTTTTAGGCTCTATTTTTTTCTCCTCTCTCATTTCTGTGCTTAGCCTCTGCTTTTTGCTCTTTGATCCCAAAGGTGGGATTGGATTATCCTTGGCATCAAGAAGATATACGCACACCATTCTAAAGGAGCAACTAAACATGGGTATGGGACCAAATACCCATAACAGCAGAACTTAACTCCTACTTTCATCAATAGCTCCTTGACTTTTTTGTTGGAATGTAATTTCTCTCACGTATTTTGTTAGTTGAAACAGAACTGAAGTCTGTTTTCCATCGACTAAAATTGTTTGCTCAATTCACTCTCCACATCACCACAGTGACTTCCACGTTTACAAGCAATTGAAATTGAACTGAGAGTTTCCCTATTCGTTGTCAAGTTTCTAATCTGCTGTCAAACGGTTTCCTATAAGTTTGTTAGAATTGTTTCCACATCATCTAATTTGATCTCCACGTTTCATAGACTAAGTTGTAGTTTCCTATTTTTCTTTCATCTCCTCATTTGAGTTGAGACTCGTATGTTTGAAGTCCTCTATAAATAGAGAGACATTGTAAAAAAAATTATATGAATAAAATTATCTGTTTTGTTTGTTGTAGCATTCGAATCATCTTCTTCATTTTATTTCTCCCGCTTCTAACAAATTTGGTATCAGAGCAGGTTTGAGCCTAACTCCCTCATGGGAGGGCTCAAGATTATGATGTAGTGTGTCTATGAGAGAAAGCTAGCTTTGATGGCTGTCGTATGAAAAATTCATCAAAGAAAAGTGTGTTAGTTGTTAGTGTGTTAGTGTATTAGATTGTGGGCTGGTTTGGAAATTAGATTAGTGTATTAGTTGTAAGATGTTAAATTGAAGTCAAGGCTGCTAAAATATGTTGCATGGTTTGTAAAAGGCCATAGCCAAGAGAAGGAAATTCTACCGTTGTTGGTCACAGAAGTTGTGGGCAATTTGAAAAGACCTAATCACAGCTGATTGAAGAAGGAAAAGCCGCAACTGTCAAATGGAAAAGAAAATATCACAGTTCCTATTGAATCACTAGTCAGAGAATGAGGAGTGTAGCAAGTACAAACTTTAAAGACTCAGGGCAGTCTCATTGCTGCTCTATCTTCTATCTCAAAATGGAAATAAGACTCTTCTGTTTATTTCAGTTTTTATGTTTTTCAGGGTATTTTGTAATTTGTTATTGGCTATTTAGACTTTATTTTTCATATTCTGCTCTGTCAGGGTTGCACTAAAAGGTTCATGTAAAGAACTTGTGTAAGCAGTTTAATATTTGCATTGTAAATGTCATGGAATTATAAGCAACTTATTAGAAGTTCCAAGGATGAGAATAAGAAAGTGTTAAGAGTTCCGAGAAAGGAATACATAAGCCATGGTTAAGAGCCATGCCACCGATCTGTACAAGATGTGATTGAAGCTGAGGTGTTATGAGATGACCTCACCTATATTTGAAAATATGGTCTACATGTGGCAGAAGTAGTAGCATGTGCAGTTTACATTTGGAATAGAAGTCCTACAAAGAGTGTTAAGGACAAAATTCCACAAGAAGCATGGAATGGTAAGAAACATAGTGTATCTCGTCTTAGAATTTTTGGTTGTGTTGCATATTCTTTAGTGCCATCTGAATTAACAAGCTATGGATGATTCAGTGTTCCCAAGGGTTGTTGCAGCAACTAGGTCCAAACAAGCTTGGGAGGCACTAGAAATTACTTATCAAGGTACGACCAAAGTAAAGGTAGCTAAGTTAGCAGACATCTTGACAAAGGTATTACCGAAGGATCTATGCCAGTGTTAAACAAAATTGGGCTTTAACTTGACAACCATTTCTTTGTTGGTTGCCAATAATTTTTCGGAAGGGTCTCATTCCATGTTGCATCTCTTGCAACACTGCCTGCCCTTGCTGTCAATAAAACTCAATATGCTGTCAATCAGCTACAGCTAGCTGTTGAATCAGTTAATAGGTTTTTAGGAACCTTGTTGAGTCCAACTTATGTATAAATATGTAATGTTTTATGCTGTTAAATATATCAGTGAGTTTATGCTTTGCTTTGTGTTATGTTCTCTCTTGTTGTTCATTTCTCAATTCTTTGCATTTGTTGTCATATTTTATCATTTTTCTGCTAAAACATCACTTCTTTCATCTGTGGCTTTTACCTACAACAAGAGAAATGTTATGTTGAAGGGTAGATATCTCCAAATACTAATAAATATGTAAACAAAGTACTAGTTAAGTGATGATTTTTTGTTCATTCTCCAAACATTACATTACAAACATTGCATTGTATACTGAAATGGTCAATTTTTTGGGTAAAGATCTTACAATTGCCTAAAATTATTGTTTCCAGTAAAATAATTCGATCCTTCTCTATCCACAATTATCAAAAAAAAAACAAGGCCTCTTAGTAACCATTTGGGATATGATGATTAGTTACTAAGATCTAATCATAAAAATAATTTCCATTTGGGATATGATGATTAGATTTAGCATAAAAATTATCAAAAATAGCATCCATAAAAAAAAATTTCAAAACAGCTAAAATGTCTAAAAACATATCTGGTAAAATATCCATCTTTCTAACTACCAAATATAAGCGGTTGCATTTTCCATGACATGTAAAAATTCCATAGAAGTGAGGAAAACAAAACATCCCAGATTACTATTAATTTGAAAAAAATAACAGAACTAAATATGTATATGATGAACCCTTCAATTAAAATTCAAAAATATAGGGAAATAGCAGATAATCACCACCTGTAACATTGTTTCAATATACCCAGTTCTAGATTAGAATAATCTCAGAGGCTTTTGCTAAAGTGCTTCCTAACTAATTAGTTATCTCTCACATACTGGACAAATGATACTCTTAATAAATAATTCCACTAGTTCTAGAGAAAATCATAGTAATAGGCCTAACTATGCATAAATGAACATATGTTAACCAAGGCCAACTCAAGTAATTGGAGCTTGGTGAGTTAATGATCAAATGAAATAAAAGGTGTCAGAATACGAATAGAATATCTAAATCAAGAAGTAGAAAATATCCAAAGGTGCATGATGTCCACCAGAAGATAACAAGTACAGTTCTTGAGTTAAAAAATCAGAAGCGGTTCACAAAAGCAGTATCTGCTAAATCACAAATAAACTTGCAATTTTATTCTAAAATAGGCACTTTCATTGAAGTCCAAGTTTGAAATGTAAAGAGTATATGAATCTAAGCTATATTTGAGGTCTCTAACACCTACTATTTTTGTGCAGGTTAATTTTGTTGGAGTAAAAGTTTTGGAGTATATTGCTGATTTTGGGAAACCTACTGCACCTCTTCCTACAACAATTGTTGCTTGTGTACCCTAAGACAGTGCATAAAGATGGGAGTGGGGATGTTGAATTTCAGACACTTCCAGAGGAGATAACTACTGCTATTGTTGAAGGTCTAAATGGACCTATAGAACCAGAACCAGAGGTGAGTTTGCTTTCAGGACAATTCATTTCATGCATCTTGTGTATGATTATTTGACATCTTTTCCTATAATAACTTAGCCACATCAAGCTGTACAAATTGTAGTTGGGCAAGACCTTCCATTTTGACATTATTTTCTATAGTACAAACTGCATTTTAGCAAGAATGATGTCATATCTTAAGGTCAGCATTATCTAAAATATGCATTGCAAGTGTTATTGTATAAGTATATAAGACATTGCTTTATTTTAAACAGAATATTGGGGGTTTCTCAGAGCTAGTTAAGGCTAAGGTTAAGGAAATGAAATAGACTTTCATTTGAATGGTGAGTTAATTGACATATGTCCAACATATGCAATGTCCCTTTCCAGATAATTTTCAACAATTGTGAAATTCTAGGAAAAACCTTATTTCAAATTGCAATAAATAGAGAGATTTTACAAATTTATTTTAGTCATATTATGAATCACACATGAGCAACAATATATTTAAATCCTTAACTCCTCTGAAAAAATGAATTTATTGTAAGGTTGATTGCAAAGAGAAGCTCGCAGCTTATTTCAAAGATGACAACCCAACTTCAAATTTCTGCTAAATAAATAGATGATTGTTTGTTGATCTTCCTTATTGTTTTGAAATTCAATGTAAATGCTGATCTATAGAGGTACAAAGGGGTATAGTTCTGTGATTTGATGATGGAAACCCCAGGTTGTTTATTAGTGAGAAAGCCTGCACTGGCCTTACTTCTGCACACCCTATGCTACAGTCAGCTTTTGGGTGACAGATGAACCTCCATATGTAACAAACCCTAACTATGTTGGATGTTGGATGATAGAAATGTCTGTAACAACGCTGGACAATTCTACACCCAATAAAACGTGTTGAAACAATCAAAAAATGAATGAAACTGTGTGGCACTGTTTGGAATAGGAAACATGCTGCAACATTGCTTCAAACTACAGTTCAAAGAAACTATGGAACCTCAAAATAAGCCCTAGTAAGGAGTCGCTGAATATGGCAACAATAAGGCACTATATTGACCCAAACAAAATTACATTTTTAATAAAATATTTTAGAAATGACCTATCTGCATGACAATATTTTGGCAGTTATCAATGTTAACTTCACTAAATCCTAAACTTGTGTAGATATATCATATATCAAAGACAAAAATGAAAAATTAAAGAAATTCTTAAGTTGTTCTTGCAATTAATCATTGCACAAGTTTGATGTGCATCACTATATTCTTGCAAACAATTTAAACTCTATTGAATGGTAATTAGAAGTGAGTTTTACAATAGTAGTATCCATGGGGCAAGGTTGTGGCATATTCATAACAGGTAATACACTAGTAACATGGTCCAAGTATGCTCCATATAGCAATAAAGATAGCCCATAACCTCTACAAGTTTTACCAAGAAAATAAATGAACAAACCTAAAAAATGTCTATATTTCTGGAAGAGAAAGTGAAAATTACAATAAAAAACAATAAAGATATAACCCATAAATGATGTTTTAAAGTTAATAAATAATACAGGTTTATAACTCATGACAAATTTCTCAAGCTGCACACTCTTCCTCTAATTAGTAAAAATACATATGCAAAATCTAGTCTAATGAAATATCACAAGAATAATGCAATCACTAATATATCCCTAACAGATTTGATGCATATGTAACCTAGTAAACTAATTGAAGACGAAAGAGTAAACTTTACTTTGACCACCATTTATATAAAAATTAAGGAACAACCTTGTTTTGGTAAAACTGTCATTCTTATTACTTTTAATTAAATTGGTTTGTTAAAAAATAGAATGCTGCATATCTAAATTTACAATCTTTAGCTACACATGAAATCCATTCTAAACCATAATTACTTCATGACTATTGTGAAATACAGATGAAAAACATTTTTCATTTGAAGATCATAATCTTCACACATTCCACACTCTGTTATGGTTGCAGGAGAAAATTTAAAAACATTATTCATTTCCCTCCAGTTTTTGAAAAAGCAAATGCATGAATCTAGGATAGCAAAAAAAATAATCCAATATTTGGAGAAAAAATTTATACTAAAGATATCTGTCAATTTGAAATACATTATGGATTAAAATTTGAAAACATATACAGTCATGGTGAGGCATATAAAGAAAACAACAAGTGCAAACCACAGGCTCCACATTTATCAGATTTCATGTTGCATTTCTATAAACATGTCCAGGTGTCCTCAAGTAATCAAAAATTGAAATTGGTGATTGACAATAAAAATTAAGTTTTCTACTTTCTACTAACCATCTTTTTTAAAACTGTAACGGAGACCTTTTGTGGATCCCCTCCTACTCTGGTTTATGGAAATAAAGCCTATCAGCTAAATATGGGAGAAATAATCTACGGAAAAGACATTTTCACATTTCATTGTGTTTAAGATCTCAATCATTCATGCTATGTTCATACACTCTAAACTTTTGTAGATCACTCACAACAATCATATTGAAATGGTGAAATTAGAAATGTTAGTTCCATTTTCTATTTAGTTTTGTGTTTACTTAGGTTGAATATGTCAATGTTTGCATGGTTTCACTTCTAGTCTAATTTCTAATACTATTTATCCAAGATTATTATTGTATTTTTCTAGTTTCTTTTTGAGTGATATTAAATCGATCTAGTTCAATTTTGACGTATATGAGAATGATTTCAAAATTTAAATCTTCAAATTCAAATTTCAAAGTTTTCACTCATTTCTATTAATTGTTATGAGTTGACTTGACACACAGTTTTGTGACATGTTGTTATGTCATGGTATAAAAGAGGACATCAAAGAGAAAATCAATAGAACACACTTAAATCTCTAAAGGGCAAGAAAGAATTTGATCAACATCATTATATAGGTCAAATGCATGTTTGTGTGTGTTATCTTTAATATAACTCAACACCTTAAATCTTGCATGCCAAAGGGTTTGACCCAAGTGAACCCATTTACTTATTGAGATGAAAAGCTCCTAAACAATGTCTCTAGCACCACCTTCACAGATTCATCTATCAAGAAGGTGAAGGAGAGTAATTTTAGGTGCACATTCTAAAAAATCATTTTGCATACTAAATATTTGATCAAGTTTGTGATAGTTGAGATCAAATTAGTGACACTTGGGATCAACCTCCATAATTTTTCTATGTTAGTTCAGATTTTGAGATATTCATCAAATCAAGTTCATTATTTTCTAGAAGTGACAAATTAATTTAACACATCACCGACATCATTCAAGATTCCATCATTAGTTGTAGAGCTAAGCACTAATATTCCACAATCTTTAGTTTTGACCTTCTTTTCTTTTTAGGGTTTTTAGAATTTTTTAAATTGTATAGTCTTATTCTTATATGTGATCCCCTTTTTACTTGCATGTTTCATAGATATATCTTCCTTTAGGGCTTTGTGATCCATTGTGTACTCTTACTTTCACCTATCATACCCACTGTTATTTTTTGCCTCTAGGTTTTCATTTGCTAATTTATTTCCAATTTAGAGTTCTTGATATATATATATATATGGCTTCTTACATTCTTTTATAATATAATTGATTCTAGGGTTTGAATCCACCCTTTATTTGTGTGTAATTGATTTATCTTTATTAGAGTTTTTTCCTTTACTATATGATCTTCCCTTGATCGACACCCATACACCCACCTTGTTCTTCATGTTGATATATTTGTTATGATAGATTATCATGTTCCATTATCTTTAGCCTCTATTCATGCTAATATTATATATTTTGATATGTTAATATACTTTCTAGCATTTGATCTCACCATCCTTGATTATTTCATGTCCTTTTATATTATACATAGGCTTATATTATCTATGGAGGTCTTGTTCCATCATGTTTGTACCTTTTCCTCTATCATTCATTTATTTATTTCCCTTCCTTCCCTCTTCTATACCCTCACTTTACCTATCCATTAACCTCTTGTTGTTTTTGTTTCTCCAATGGATAGTGCTTGTATTTTTCTTGAGCATAGTGATACTTCTCGTTAGAGAACTTTTATTTCATATGATTTAATTAATAATACATATTTTGAGAAGTATACACATGATATACCCAATACCCTCTAGTGATAAAATTATGGATCTAATACATTACGTGGTAAAACTGCATCTTCCTTAATCCTTCATGGCATTATGATACCTTGTGACGATGATATGCCTAGTGAACATATCCTTTATAAATCTCATGATAGATTTCCTTGTTTACTTGTGGATTTTACTACTTGTGTCTATTCATCTTTCCCCAAATCCTAGTGATAAATTGATATACATGTTCTACCTTTAGATTAGTTTCCAAGTACCTCTTAACTATCTTGTGGCTTATGATATATTGATGAAATATTTAGTGATGGACATGATGAGTTTTTTAATCTTCCCTTGACAATTTTTATGACTATTTTTATTACACACTCTTTTGGTTTAGGTGTGGGTTTGGTTTGCTTCTCATGCTATAATTAATTTAAATCCATGTATTTCAGGTTATTCTACATCACCAATTCATAATCAATTTCTATGTAAGTTTTAATCAAATCTTCTTCTTTTTTAATTGCTCAAGCTATATTTTAGAATAATTTTATGGTTTTTTTTTGGGATACATGTTTTCATATATTTCAAATCTATTTACGTAATTATCCTAACTAACATCCACACACTTTTCTTTGTAGCTTTCTATTAGGTTGTTTTGTTGGTGTCTATTGGAAATGATAGACCAGGTATTTATGTTGTTGTTTTTGGTACTTGCAATATCATTTTAATGAAATGAAATACTAAACTAGGATTTAATAGGTAACACGTATAGTAATATTTAATATCATTTTTATGATCATAAGATTGGACTAGTTAGTGATTAAAAAACATATGTTTTATAGTTTTAGAGTCATTTTCATCTTTGGTGTAGGTGTCGCACGGTACTACTATAAGAACAAAATTTCTTCAACCTCCAATGTTGTTGCTATGCATCCACATTGCAAATGTCCAAAAATGGGTGATCCAAGAAAAAGAAAATGCACTTAAAACTCCGTAGATTCTAGAAAAAAATGACTAAAACTTTTCCCCTTTTGTGTATCTCAACTTAAAGCCATGTTTTCAAAGTTTTGAATTTCTTAAGTTGTAACATATCATGCACCTAAGAGTCATGTTCTCCTAAAAAAAGAAGTAATACTTGAGTTAAAATTTGTACTCTTATTGTTGATATTACGTGGTGCATTCAGGGAAATAGCACATCATCATCATCTGAATATTCAGATGAAAGGGTAGCAAGACTTGCTCCAAGGACAGATGAATATTTCAATGAAATGATATATTGTACTTGCAAAAGGTGCCAAAATAGGAAACTAAAGAAGTGACGACTTGTTGGTATCCATAGATTGAAGTATGGAGTTTATATAGAAGAGGTACACTATAATTAATAAATTATTATTCTTGTAATAAATAAATATGCATATTATTTAATAGATTATTATTGATCATTTCAATTGATTTTTTGATGAAAAGACGCTTCTAATTCCCAATATTCTTGAAGAACCAATGGATTTTGTTGATGATAGTCATTCTCAAGATGAAGAACAAGACACATTTATGGATGAAACCACTTCGTAGATAAATGAGGTTGGTGTCAATGAATTTCTCCAAAACTTCTACACATCTTCTAAAGAAGTTATTGATTCATCCCTAGCTCAATTGGCTAGGATGACTCTTTTCCCAAATGTAGATACTTCTATATTGGCAACACTTATGTTGTTGAATTTGAAGGTTACACATGGATTGACAAACACATGTTTTACTGATATATTAAGGTAGGATTTGATATTACTATAAATTAATGATCTAAATGTCTTATAAGTTTCAAATATTGTATCTACTTATAAAAATCATTTGTTGTCTCATGTAGACTTTTGGAAACAAAATACTTCCAAAGGACAATAAGTTGCCTCATTCTCATAAAGAAGTTTCTTCCGTGATGAAAGACATTGGAATGGAGTACAATACATATGATGCATGTCCAAATGACCATATATTGTACTGTGGAAAGAATGTAGATTTGCAACAATTCCCAGTGTGTCACACAAATAGGTATCGTCAAGATCAAGTATCAAGGAAGGTTCCTTATAAATTACTTCGTCACATTTCACTAAAGCCAAGGTTTGAGAGGATATTCAAATGTAAGGAGCTAGCAAAATATATGTATTATCATGCACAAGGGAGAAGCCAAGATGGTGTCATCCGTATGGCTGCGGATAGCAAACATTGGAAAGAGATTGAGGAAAAATGGCCACATTTAAGAAATGAGCTAAGGAATGCAAGAATTTCTCTAGCAATGGACGGTGTCAATCCTTTTGGAGATCTTAGAACAACATATTCTATTTGGCCTGTTTTAATTATTAACAACAATCTTCCCCCTTGGATGGCAATGAAAAAAGAGCATGCAATGTTAACTCTAATCATACCAAGTACTAGAACATATTAATGCAATACTTTCTTAAAGATTATATCTAAAAAAAATTCAACTCAGTTAAACCTTGATATAGAACTTTTTGTTTACTCAGGGAAGTATCAGGTAAAGGATATGGATGTATACATGGAGCCCCTCATTGATGAACTTCGTGAATTATGGGATGGTGTAAATATGCATGATGTATCAAGACCTATCAATGATAGAAACTTCCTCTTTCATGCAATCCTTTTCTAGACAATTCATGATGCCCCGGGACTCTCTATTTGTTGTGGTAATATATTAAAAATTACATTTGTAATTATTTTTGTTCATTTTTCCATTTACTAAATATGGTTTCCATTCTTATTTTAGGGCTACAAACAAAGGGGAAACATGGTTGTCCATCATGTGGGCTGAAAACATTGTATAGGCAGTCAAAGGATCTCAATAAAACTATGTATGATGAGTATAGACAATTTTTAACACAAAATCATCGCTATCGAGTGCGTGAGAAAAACAAGTTCAATGGAAAGGAAGTGGAAATGAGGAAGCCAAGAAGGATGAACCCTACTAGGTGGAAAGCACTATATGACAAAAAAGAAGGGATAGGCTTTCCACTGGGAATGAAAAGACTTTCTATTTTCTACAAATTACAATATTATGAGAATTTGTCAATAGCCCACCTATTTGATAAGTTATGCACATCAGGAAAAATGTGGCAGAGTGTTTGTGGAAACATCTAAATGGAACCAACCTTGAAGCACAAATAAAGTTACGAAAGGACCTCCAAGTTGCCAATATCATGTTGAACATGTGGTTGCATGAAAACAACTCATTTGTTCATGCCCCATGGATTTTTACGTCAAAGGAGAAAGAAAACATCATTGATACAATGAAAAGCATAAGATTTCCTTCTGATTTGGTGCGACATTAAAAAACTTATTCACAAGAGATGGGTTAGAGTTCTTAGGGCTAAAAACACATGATTGGCACAACTAGATAAAGGTAACTTTGTAGAATGTTAGATCTGTTGGAAACATAATTAGGAATTTGTATATATTAGTGATAATAGAAATTCATGCATATTTTAACATTATTTTTGTTAATGGTCATGGAGTATGTGTTGCCCGCAGCAATACCAAGCCCCTTTGACCATGATGTCACATTAACTATTTACAAATTATCCAAATATTTGAGGTATTTTAATCCGTCATGCATAATCTTCCATGACTCTTATCCTTTGAAGTAGATTATTGGTAATGTCTTTATACGTTTATACCTTTATTTTTGAACAAATAATAAGTCTTTATTATAATACACATTAATATTTGTAGGTGGGTTTCATCTAAAGAGATACATCAAGATGAATTGAATTATTGGAAGAGGAATGTTCCACTTTTGATGTGTGATATTCAAATGTACTTACCTCCAAGCTTCTTCAATTCTCAAGAGCACTACCTTGTACACCTAGTAGAAGAGATTGAACAGTGTGGTCCTATCCATATCCGAACAATGTGGCTCATGGAGAGATATATGAAGGTTCTAAAACAATTTGTGAGGCAAAAGGCTCGACCAGAAGGGTCCATGGTTGAGGGGTACATGGTTTTCCAGACTATGGTTCATTTGAGTGAGTGCTTACCTGAATTGCATCTTGGAGCTCCTCAATTATGGGATGGTAACCAACCTCAATCATTTGAAGGAGAAAAATTACAAGGTCAAGGGACTTCAAAGAGGATAAAAGGTATACAAAAATGTTTGAAGTAATTTTGTTTATCTTAAATTTTAGAAGACATAGCTTTAAATCATTATTAATTCATTGAACAATTCTATTTTCCATTGTAGATGCTAAGGAGTGGGAGTCATTACATTTGTATGTTGCATACAATTCTGATTTTATGTTGGAATGGATGGAGAAGTACACTGAACAAAAAAATTAGAGGATGAAAAGGCATGGACCAATGTATATAATAGACATGGTCAAGACACTGCTCAAGGACTTCCTGCAAGCCATAAAAGAAAATGGCCAGATAGATGCTCATGGAATTGGCTAAGGACCAATATTGAACACGAGGCAACAATAGGGAAGAATAGAGTGACACAACAACAACTAGATTTTGTTAAAGGATCTAGAAATGGGGAGGTGATTCATATATATTAACATATTTGAGGTATTTAGTGAATTTCCTTTTTAACTTTTCTATCCATGAATCTAATTAGTTAATATTTATATGAACTTAGGTAACATATTACAAAGGAATATGGAATTTTGGTCATCATTTTCACATCAAAAGGGTTGATGACAAAAGACAAACTTATGATTGTGGAATTTCAGCGTCATTTGAGGTGGAATGTCATTCACATGCAAATGATAGACAACCAATCACAAGCACACTTCGCTATTATGGAGTGTTGGAGGATATTATAGAGCTTGATTTTATATCTTTCAAGAAAGTTATTTTTCATGTTCAATGGTACAAGCTTATCAAAGTGGGTGAAGAAAAGACTATATTGTTGCACAAGAATGGATTCTATATGATCAATACATCTAGGTTTGAAGCCACTTTTGAACCTTATGTGTTTCCAAATCAATGTGACCAGATATTTCTCATTCCAAATCTAGAACAACCCGGTTGGTCATTCGTGATTGATTATGATCCAAGAGGACGAAGAGTAACATTTGTTCAAGATGTAGAGGACCATGATTTACTTGAAGATGAAGAAGTCCCCCTTGAAGACATAGATGGCCAAGATGGAGATGATGAAAACTTTATTGTCAATGATGCATATGACTAAGATGAAGATCATGACGAGTTTACTGAAGTGTTTGAAGGATATGAGCAACAACATGGGCATCAAGTCCATGAAGATGATGAATTTATTGATTTTCATTTGCCTATAGTTGAAGGTGAAGAAGACCATGAAAACTATGGTATTAATTTATTTGTGGATTTAGGGCCCATTAATGATGGTGTGTTTATGTCATTAGATGAGGAAATTTCATGTGAGGATGAAATTGTTTGATCATCATGTTCACTTTAAGATGGTTGTGAGGATTCAATACAATATAATTAACTCTTTATAGGTTAAGTATTGTGTTTTTAATTGCACACAAAATGTAATGGAAATTAAGTAATTTGAATATTTTAAGTGTTTTGTTAGTGGATGCTTGTAATGCCAATGAATATAGCTTGCAATTTATTTTCAATTGGATAAGTTGTTTCATTTTATTTTTTCACTTATTTAACAATTTACTTGAATGACACTTTTTCCTTTGGAAACTTTACACAATCAAAACCTACACACTTTACACAATTGACACCTAGGCAAGAGAAACACAATACTATAAAGCTAAAAAAAAATTGGAGGTTGAGCATTGTTTATATTTTTCTTATGTATTGAAACATAATGAAAATTATGTATCTTATTGTTCATGTGCTAGTGAATTTTACTTATGTTACTAATATAACTTGCATATATTTACTAATTAATATTTTGTCATTTTATGTCATTATGTGTTTCTTTAAGAATGTGCATATGGGTGCTCCTGATTCTACTATGGAGGATCCATTGATCTTAAATGGTCTAATTGAAATGCTAAGGAGTGGGCAAGGGAAAAAAATTACTATGATGGTGCATGAGGTAAGTTTGAAAATCATCTTTTATAGGTTCAATTATCTTATGTTCCATATTATATTATGTTTATTTTATGTTTGTGGAATGCAACCTATCTCTAAAGTCATTCCAACCCCTATCACGCCCTTTAGTACATCTAGTATTATGCCAGTGGTAAGATTTGATCTAGATTCTTTTGCATTTAAATAACTTATTTCTCCTTTTATATTTTGTTAATATTTTTGTTTTTGTCACGGGACATTTCTAGAGTAATTCCACCAAGAATGCATCTTGTTGGTATGCAAGATCCAATTATGCCATTCGATACACCCAATGCTAGGAAAAATGTAAGATTCAACCATATGTTTGTGTGGGTTTGATTTTGTTATTTCCCCTATTATACCACTTTAATATTTATATTTGTGTCTTGCAGGATGTTTCAAGAAGATGTGTCATGCCCTCTACATATAGACTAGAAACACCTGTCACAAGCACAACATCAAGCACAATACCTCATAGCATGCCCTCTACATCAAACATGGATCCTCCTAGTATCCCTATTGAAATGGATGTTCCTAGTATCCTGCCAACACCTAAACAAGTTTCCTTGAGGAGTCTTATAGAATCACAATCAAGAATACTAAGACTCCTACCAGAAACTCCTGAAAATGTTGAAATTAGGAAAGAAATACTTAAACAAATTGAGTTATGGGAGAGGAAATTGTTGGGGAGTCTAGGGCTTACTTCAGCTGAACAGGTAAAATTATTTGGTAATATTATCTTATTATTCTTTTCTAGTTCGTATTTTACCTTTTATCATTATAATAGCATGTTGACTGGTAAAAGCATCATTGATGATTACATGGTTGCTTTGTGATGCTAAAATGTGATTACATTGTTGCTTGATGATCTCATTGTAAATACAGGAAATAAATGACAAACTGACTGATATACCTATAGGGGCATTTACCTCAACCCCTAAGACTTCAACAGTATCCTTAGTGACTACAAAAGGAACAAAAGAAGTTACAATCTTGCTCACCTCAAAAGGAAATGTCTTGAAGGATGAAAGGGGGTTAAAATTCTTTCACTTTATTTTTCATCGCGCAGAACAATTATTTGGCAATACCATTCAAATGGATTGGAGGAAGCAAGGCAATGCTAAGAAAGATGAACTCTTCAAAGATGTCATAATAACATTTGGAAATCCTGGCTTTAATAAGGAAATTATTCTAGATATTGCATGAAGATACATTCACTCTAAACGAGACAATATAAGGTCAAAGTTGACAAAAGACTTGAGATATCCATGTCCAGCTTGGATTACATACCAAATGACATGGGATGAGCTTATTAAAGATGCCAAATTTAAGAGGAAGCTGCACAATAATCCAAAGTATAGGCCATCTACACGAGGAGGATCAAAAAGATGCCTTCGAGATACAACAAAAGTAACCTAAGTTAGGGTGTCAAGTATTGGATCCTATAAATTAGGATCTGGTGGGTACAATAGCATTTGTGGTGGCATGGTAAGTGAATATTTTCATCTACTGTATTCTTTATTTCATAAAAAAAATCATGAAAAATTTGTGTGTTAATTGTATCTTATGAGTCATTATACCTTATAAATTTGGTTATATTTGTTTATGTAGGTTCACCAATTTCAAAAGGAAGCTTCAGAGGAGGACCTAAAATATGCTTTACTACATGGTTCTCAAGGCCTTCGACAACATATGCTAGAACGAGGGGAGAAATTAGTCACTAGTCATGAATCTGAGGTAAGTTCTTTGTGTGATGGGCTATAATAAAATTTCATATTTTACCTTCATTTACATTGCAAAGAAAATGATATAGATATTAATCTAGATAGATACACCTCAAATTACAACAGTTTCTTTTTTACATTGAAAAATGAAACAATCAAAGCTAAAACTGCAATCTAAGTTACTACAAGATTAATAACTATTAGTTTACATTGTGAAAAACATAGATTTTCATGGTTTATTAAATTCTATGCTTTGAAGCAAGCAAATAAGGTCTGATATGTTATTTTAATGAGTTAAATTATGTTGTGTATAGGAAGCCCAACAATCAAACTCATCAGGTAGTGAGCATGAAGAGGAGCTAGAGGAACATGATGAATTGTTTGTTGCACATAATGATTCAATTGCCATTCCTGAACCTCGACAAGAAACCACCCTTGAATTTCAGCAAGTGGGAGACAAGAATAATGAGGAGGGTGTTCAATGTGATGAACAATCGACAACCACAATTAGAATAGTGCCTCGTAGAAAGAGGACATAAAGGAAGATGATGGATAGAAACAAATGAAAAAATGACATATTTGCTTCTTATGTTTAAGTGTATTGTTGTCCAATCATGTGGGATTGATCATGGATAAGAAAAAAAATAGAATATATATATAAGAAGAGAAGTTAACAAAATGATTTTTTGCAGGATCTTTATGTTCCTTACATTGATTACTTCAAACAACTTTCCTAGTTATCATTCGCATGTGTGGTCAAAATCATTTGTTTTTGTAGATCAATTGCCTTGGATGGAACTTAATAGGATGCAATTTTTTAGATTATTACTTTTTAAATCATGGAATCCCTTAGAAGTTATAGTTTGGTTGATATTCAACAAAATTTGCAGCCAAAGATGTGTTGACTTCAATTTTTCACAGCTGCATTGTGGTGTAAGTATTTTTAAGTTGATTTTCCTCCAGGTTGAGCTAAAATGCATTGGGAACATTGGAAGAAAAATCACACATACTTCATGAATTAAATTTGGTGAGATTCTTATCTTCTATTAAGCAATCAATATTGACTTTAGCTTCAATTTTTTGGTGGAAAATCAGGGTGTTCTAGAGAAAATTAGGCTAAGTTGTGCTAATTTCCTACAAAACGAGCATTTGATGAATTCCTTGATCATTTTGGCATGCTTGCTCCAGAAGTTTTGGAGGGGTATTTTTTTGTTAGTTTCCTTATTCCATCAACTATGCATTAGTTTTCCTTCTCAGACATTTTCAGAGTATTTATTAACTTTTAGCACATGACATAAACCTAAGACTTTGCTATTTTGACATCTGTCTGACATCATGTGTTGCAACTATGATGAGAAAACAACATGTGACATGATTTGTGAAAAAATGGGTCTAAAAGGTTATCAGGTCTATGTGAAACATTTTCCTTGTTAAAGACTGGCCACTATCATTAGTAGTTGGGTTATATTTTATTTTATTTTTTTAAATAAGAGTGATAATTTGAACATTTACTTCTTTAAATGAAAGTACAACAGATACAATGAATATTTCTCTAAATCACCCATGCATACTAGTCTCCCATATCATTTTTTTTATTAGTGGATGTCTCTAAATCCAACAATAAAATCAACTTTACCAACAATATTTTTTTTTTCCTTAGTGAATTGTTCATGTTCATCGCCCATGAATACTGGTCTCCAATAGAAGTACACAGAGAAATGGATTGTGAGGCCATTTGGTTAGTCGACATTCACTGTAGTCTTCGATCCATCCGTTTGGGATTGGAGAAGCGCTGCCGCCAGAGAAGGATCTGCATAGAAGATTTGGCTGTGGTAAAGCAACATCACTCAATCAGTAAGAGAAGATTTGGCTATGGTAATGCTGATTGGAAATAATTTGAGCTTTGAAGGCACTATCACATTCCTCATTGCTCAACCAAGGCATCATTTCCCAGGTTCATTTATATTAGATTGTTTAGGCAGTCTCTAAAGCTTTAGTCATTGCATTTACAATCTGTTTATCATCATTAGGGATCGTTGTCTTGGAACAACATTTTGTAAGAGATTCGTACTTGAAAAAGTCAGATATAGTTTGCATATATTGTTGTCTTAGTAGATTGTATTGAGAGTCATATAATGAATACAGGAGTTATGGAAATCACAAAGAAGATTCTTAAACACCAAAAGTGAGTAAAAAGGAATCACATAGAAGATTCTTAAACACCAACTCAGCTCATCAGCATTGTAACATCTGATTATCCTCTTTCATCTTCAACCTAGCTACCTATATAAACTAGAGCAATGGCGACTACAAGATCTAGTAAAAATCCATACTACATGCCCATTTTAGCACAAGCAGAGAGAAGCTCTATATAGCATTTGCAACTCAGTGTGTTTCATGGAAAAAGAAGCTCTGAAGTTAGGTTCACCAATAAACTACACAAACACAAAACAGTCCGAGCCAAGTTTGAATCCTAGTCTTGAAGAATGCATGCTCAAACACATCTTGCTATCTACTATCATCTCCAGTTCAACTGCCAACTACATTAGTTTCTTTAATTTGTTTGTTTTGCATAATAAAAACTACATTTGCAGTTATATAGGCGTAGATTTTTTCATTTTTAGTTTGTTTTCTATAGTGCAGTTAAAAATATGCTTCACCCATGCACATAGTTTGTGAAGAAACAAATTTCTACAGCTCTTATACTATACTAATTAACAAAATTGAGGGATGGGATATTTGCTGATGTTATACCATTTGAGGAGAAAAGAGGATTCCCTGAACATGAGAGGCAAATGAGCTTTTGGGAGACTGTTAAGCTATTGATTGGTTTGATGTTTTAGCAACAATATACAATCTATGTTGATGTCATGATATTAATCCTTGCAAGGTAACTTACAAACAGAGAATTCTAAAGTATGAAATAGATCAATTGAAGAGAAAAATGAAAGCAACATAATAAAATACAGCTATCATTTAACTCTTTGAGTGATTGCACATTGTTGTGGTCAACGAGGATATGGCAGATAGTATTAGGAGGAGAACCAACACTTTGTCGTCCATTCTGGCACATGTTCATGCTGAAGTTGTGGTTGTGTTAGCGCTTGAGGCACATGGTTTACTCCATGCTCCTATACCTTCAGATGGTAATTCCCCAGTGCTCCAGGTTGCTCCTACGATGAATGTACCAGACCATGTCAACTCCTCACTCCCTCTATGTCAACCTTGTGTTCCTAACCTCAATATTTTCCTAGCGATACAAGCTTCAGGGGTTGATTTTCAAGAACATCAGGGAGAAAATAAAATTTATCCTATCCAATAATATGGCTATTCCTTCCTTTGATAACACAAAGCCAAGAAACTTGCCTTGTGGTATGCCAAAAATACATTTTTTTGGGATTTAAGGAAATCCCAAATCATTGACACTTCTGCAATACCATTTCTAGATGATCAAAATGATCATCTTTTGATTTGGAGAAAATGGTTAGATCATCCAGATATATTAGAATGATCTTATTGATCAATATTTTGAAGGTGATATCCATCGCTTTTTGAAAAGTGGCACCCACATTGGAGAGTCTAAAGGGCATCTTTACATATGTGAACATCCCCCACTTAGTGGTGAATGTCATTTTGTGCTAGTCCTCCCTCTTCACATAAACCTGGTTATAACCTGAAAAACCATCAAGCAGTGAGAACATCTTTGATCTAGCCATGGTCTACAAAATTTTCTCCACTGAGGGAAAAGGTTAGTGATCTTCTAACAAGGCCTTGTTTAAGTCCCAAAAATACATGTAGAGTTGTATGTTGCCATTATTCTTTCAGAATAGGACTAGATTGGATACCTAAGTGGAATTATTGATCGAGTATATAATCCTTGACTCGACGAATTTTGTAAGCTTCTATGCCATCAACGCCTCCACCTTTAGATTAACCAACCTTTATTTCTATCAGATGGGTTTCGAACCTTTGACTAAGTCAATAGTATGCTATACAATGCATAGATGAGATACCTTAAGATTGTTGTAGGTCCAAGCCACGACCTTGTTGTATCTAGCACAAAATCCTTTCAACCTTTCATATTCCATTTACAAGACATTTCTTCTAACTTTTAGCTTTCTACCTCCTCTGATGTTGAGGTCTTCATAGTCTCCTTCATCAGTAGTGAATATTTGCTTTATATTTCTTGCATCTTCATAGTAAAAGATATTCTCAAGAGAAATCAAGCCTCGTGGGAGCTTATTGATATTTAATTGAATTACTTGTTCTTCAATAATACTTCTAGATTTTTATTGTGAATGATCAAAAGCTTTCCACCACTTTTGTAGAAAGGTGGTGATCTGAGCATCGTCCTTGAAAAATTGCTAGTTTTGGTCATTATCAAGTATTGATCATCAAACAATGTTATGCACTACATGATAATTTATAGTTGATTTGATGGTTGGATCAAACTATGATCCAATTGAACCCATTTGATCTGTGGCCAAATTTTGAGTCTGTGATATAACTTGTATGTTAAAATATTTGAAACCTTCAATCAGGTCCCATATGCTATGTTGATAAGATCTCATTTTCACATTTTTGGTGGCTACTTGTCTGTGGACCTAGCTTATGACTAGCTCCAAATCTCTAAATGCTTGTATTCTCTTTATGCCCATTCACTCCATGAGAACCAAATCATGGACCAAAGCCTCTTATTCTACATTGTTACTTGAGCAAGGGAACTAGAAGCAAATAGCTTTGAGGGTTTCTAATCTATTTGAAAATACTAATTAGAGGCCTGATTCAGAATTGATTTTGCATTTGGCACCATTGAAATGTAGTTTCCACAAGACATTTTCACCCAGGCCGCTAGGATTCTCCTATTCCCTTACCAATTTTGGGAGGACTTTGTCATCGCCAAAAATCACATAGGTGTCATAGCATGAAAATTCCCAAATGGATCAGATTCATTGAATTAATTGAGCAGGACCACCACCATAGGGATTTGATCACTTGTGTTATCCTCTTCCTCCAAAATTTGTATGCAATATGTCTCCTTTATTGAGAAAGAAGTATGTGTTGCTTCGAAGCTCAATACTGCATCTTCTGTTATATGTTCTAGGTATAAAAGCTTAGACATGATCTTCATCTTTTCCCCATGCTTCATCTATAATATCATATGAGATCAATCAAGTGATAGATATCCACCAAGCTTTGTTATGAAGTCTCTTCAAAGATACATTTCAAAAATGGGGGGAATGTTGATTATGACCACTTCCTATGTGACGATTCAGCTTATACATGAGAATAGAGTCAAAGAAAGATCCTTGATGTAGTAGACAGTCAAGAATTTCTTCTCATATAATTGCATGATCCCTTTCTAAAGAGGCTCGTACTTAAGATTCAGGGCATCATCCACTTTTTTGGGCATGAACATGGTACTAGCTCTGGAGTTAATCATATTACTGTGCAAAATATTAGCTCCCATAATAAGTGTTAAAAAGAAAGGAGTGGGCTTTGGTTTGCTTGCCTTTTTTTGCATTTGTATTTTCTGCAAAATTTATGTATATCATAGCTCCTGGGGATTGAGGGTCCAATACATGCCCTTTTCCTCTATCTTCATTGTGTGATGGGATTATATCTACCTATGGTGACTATTCCTTTTTATCTAATGCTTCTTGGAGAAAGATCTTCTACTCTGGTATTGATATATAACATCCCACAAAGACACATTAGTAGGTGATTTATTTAAATGCTCCACTACACTAAGCATTTTTATGGGAAAAACCTTAGGCTTGAATGGTGGTATTTCTTTTTCCTTAAGAAAAGGTTGGTTCGATGTAGATGGGCTCAATAATTTGTCCATGTCCTTCCATGGAAATGGTGGAGTTTGTGACTATTGAGGGGGCCATATTTACTAAGCTTGTTGTACTTGTGGTTGTGGCCACTATGGCTATGATTGTTGCATGTACTCTCTAGGGTATGTGCAGGATCATGATGGGCTAAAAAGTGGCAATATGATGGGTATTTGTATGGTATGTGGCTGACGACTTTTTTTTAACCCAAAATTGATGAAATAAAAATAGTTTTTAAAGGACATTCCCAGCTTTCCACCAATATAAATTATGCTTTACTTTGAATTTAATAAACAATTATTATTCATTTTCTATTTGAATTACGACTAAAGTCTTGATTGATAGGTTGATTGTAAAACATCTATACCTTTCAAACGATATCACATTTTTTGAATCCAAAACATGCATCACATTCTATGCTTCGCATACTATAGGATTAAAAAAATAAATATTGAATTTCATGAAGTTTTGACTAAGTTAAGGTGGTCAGACATACTAGTTTTTATATTTTTTAAAAGTTGTAATAAAAAAATCATAATTAATTATTTACTTTGAAAAAAATTAACAAAAGTATGCATCATGTCCAGACATGAGTCCTCTACTAATTTCTAAAATCGTTTACAAAAATATTATCATCTTATTGTGGTTAGGGTGGTCAGACAGACACCTACTTCTTATTTTTTCCTAAAAATTTAAGTACTACTGCATTGAAATTTCAAATTTTTCATAAATATATATATATATATATATATATATATATATATATATATATATATATATATATATATATTTTAAATAAACCTAGTAGTTTAGAAACTACATTCAATTTGCTATAGATTCTATTCTTACATATTTTTTAAATAATATAGATAACTTATTCAAATTTTTACATCAAGTTGCCTCACTCTTATTTTTCTAAAGTTTTTGCCACTTAAGGGCTTTTTTTTTCCATGATGATCTCGCACATACCCTCTGATGAGTGTTCTCTTGGATCCTGTATTGAAAGTTGACTATAATTGTGTAGCACTGGTTGTCGAAACATCATTTGTAAATACCGCATCTTCCTCCTCCATCCAAGAGAAAAGTGCCTAGTCCTGTGAGATATCTAGCTCTTGTTCCAAGGACATTCCTTATGTTTGCACTCTGAAGTGGGCATTCTCCATTTGAGGAGATTAATAATATTTTTTGTTTGAAAAAACACCTTGGCCTCTTTGTTCTGCTATCTTCTATTGAATATTTACCCTCAAATAATTTTGGGGCATATGGTTATCATAACATGGGAAGCAACACATGTTCTCATCTTCTGCATGGTTGTTTTGAGTTGGGACAAAATCCTTGTTTGGGGTGTTCTTGACAATCTGAAGCGGCATGGTGATTAGGACTATCTAGCTTGTGGATGCATTTTACTGGTTACCTCCATTCAAAGCTCCTTGGTACGTGTTCTATTGATAAGGTGACATTTCTCCTTGATAAGTTTGCATGGGAGGCTTCAAGGGTGTCACCTATTGACACTAGATAAGAACTAGCTCATCTGCAAAGGACTGCATGAGGCTCTTCATATCATTGACATTTGTTGCTAGTGAAGAAGACCTCAATGTGTTAGGTTGTGTGCCTAGGTACACATACACGGATGGTTGTGGTGCATCTAGTGTACTGGGGAGTGGGGCAGAACTACTGGGAGCTGCTTCCTCCCAAGGTCCACTAGACATTTCTTTGAACATGTGCATTGGTGGGTGTGGTGGAAATTTACCTATGTTAATTAGGATGTTCTCTACATGCACAACCAAATTGTATGCATCAAGCAAGGTGTATCCTCCCATTAACTATACCATGACCGTGATGTCTAAATCGAATACCTTTAGATAGAACATAGATTCCATAGTCATCGAAGGTCTGACTATCATGGGAATTCTCTGCAAGGTTTTTTGAAACCTAGTATTGAAGTTGATCATGGACTCTTACATGGATCTCTTGATAGAGATCAATTGTTGTAGTAAAGAGGAGCAATCCCCTTTCTCTAAGAAGCACCCAAATAGTTTCTCCCTAAGTTGGTCCCAAGAGCAGATGGATCCAGAAGTCAGGGATCTATACCAGTCTTGAGCCTTCCCTTTTAAAGATGCAGCTAGTAATATGAGGGCCGAATTTGCTTCCATAATTTTATTGAATTTGTATACCTCCACTATGTCCTGGAGATGCTCAAAAGGGGTTTTAAAATCCTCCCCAGTGAACCTCAAAATTGCTTTGAGAGCATTGGTAGGTATGGTAGGTCACACATCCAAAGGCATAGTTGGAAGTAGTAGGTTTCCACTATCCCAGGTTACAAAATTTCTAGGAGTGGGAGCACCTAAGTGAGCCATTGAAAATAGATTCCTATGGATGGGGTAGATGGGTATTCTGATTTGGAAGGTTTGGCCTCCCAGGGGAGTGGATAAAGCTCTAAATTATGGGCTAACACTTATCACTCTTTTTCTCCTGACAGGTGATACAAAACCAATAACTCATTTTCACTTAGAGGTGGGGAGCTAGAAGTACTGGAAATTGCCTCTAAAAGATGCTCTCATTTTAACTATGGGCATGAGACTTCTAGAGTCTTTTCTTATTCTTATTTAGAAAATATTTCTAAAAAATATATAATCAGACATTTGTGAAAAACTTGTGTTCCACTAGGCATGCTAGAAAAATGAACCGTTGATCATAAAAGCTTATGCCTCTCTGAACAACCTTATGGGAAATTTAGCAAGTGTGGGACCACATTGCACCTCACTGAATGATTAATGGAATTTTTAAAGAAATTTGGCTCTTCTCTATATTTTGGTAAAAGGAGAAGAGAGAAATATAAAGAAAAATGAAAAGATGTCAATGCACCAAAGCTTTTACAACATTTCAAATATTAATAATTCCTTAATACCAATGAAATGGAAAAAAAATTCCATAGACCCTTCATTGTTCGGAAGAGAATCAATAATTAAGGCTAGAGAAAACATAGATAAGTCACTCAAATCTCCCCATGGGAAGCATCCATTAAGGTTTGATAGAAGAAAGAAACCCCATGATTAACAATAATATTTATATATTCACAAGACTTCCCTTGCTCTTACAACATAATCTTTACAGAAGAGGAAAGACTATAATAAACATGATCCACTTTTCTAAAAGAAAACTTATAAACATAGAAGCTAATAGCATATAAAACAATTATCCAAACTATCTACATAAGACTTTGACATAGAGCTTTCAGTATAAATGATATAAGAAAAATAAATTTATGATAAGGTCATAAAATGCACAATCTCTAAAATTTCTCCTTAAAAAACTTTGTTCTTCCAATAAACCAACTAAAAGAAAAGGTTAAATGGCAATATTGATTAACAGTCTTGACAAATAAACCATGCTATCGAGCATAAATAGTGCTCTGTGAAATCTTCCTATCGCTAAGAAATATATCTCCCTTAAAAATTATATTATTTTCTCCTTGTTGCAAACCCCTTTAAATAGCAAGAAGAAAGAGCCTCCACCACAACCAATAGAGATGAACAACTGTCAGATGTCCACACCTAATAGACTATAATTTGATCTAGGGTTTGATTAGATCACAACAATCTTTGCTCATTAAGTTTTGAGCTACTTCATTAATGGCTCTTAGATTTTGTAGAAGTTCCACAAAGATATTCTGCTAGAAGATGATCAGATCCTAGCACAACGTATTTAAAACATGATCAAATCAGCTACAAGGAATGATGATGCCACCCAAAAAGTAAGAACTCCATTGTACTATCTAAAAAAGTCTACTCAAAAAGAGATACATTCGCAGAAGACATAACTTGCCCAATGAAATGGTTGAAATGGCAAGTTGGCAAGTGTTTTTAGAATTTGTGAGAATAGTTTCAAGAAAATCCCTACCAAGTAGACACGTATCCTGGTTCAGACCCAAAAGGAAAATGATATAAATAAATGTTGTGCAATGACCACGTGGTGTACTACATGATTTTTAGCAAGAAAAACCTTTATCCTTTGTGTTGCAAAACCATCCTAACAAGAAAAAGAAATAAAGGCTGAAAGAAGACCTACAAGGGTCAAAAACATTAAAGGAAACATTTAGTTCCATATCAACTATCATCAACCCTTCAACAATGTTTGATCTTTGACACAAAATGAGCTTGAAGACTTGCAATGCTACTCCAAAACTTCACTCTTGTTTGCTTCTTGAATATGAATGCTTGATCTCATGAATTTTTTTGTCTCTTAGCTTGCTTGAAATCTTCTAGTTGAAATTATGTAAAATAACCTTATACTTATACATAACTTGAGAATTAATCCTGAAATTCAAATAATCCAAGCCGATATCAGATCTAAGATTGAAAATCATTAAAATCCCACCTTAATTAAATTCAAAAAAGTGTGTCCTATGTGAGGAGGACCCATTCACCACCTTGGGAAAATGGGTCCTAGCACAACTTTATAAGACCATGCTCCAGGGGGATGAAATATCATCAAAACCCCATTTCAAATATTCCAAGAAAGGGGTGTCCTATGTTAGGAGGACCCATTCACCAGTAATGGTGAATGGGTCTTGCTGTAGATTTCCAAGACATCAATTTTTCCAAGTTAAATTTCATGGCATATCATTTATGGATGTCAGGATAGATCCTTGAAAAATGCAATTAAAATGGCTTATATTTGAATTAAAGGGCCAATTAAGCTCAATTAACCATAATTAATTAATGAAACCCTAGATAAGTATGAAAGTGTAATACAACACTTTACAACACCCTAAATAAGATAAGATTAAGTACATTTTATTAAAAAGGGCCCTATATTCAATGTGAATGTGTACAACACATTACAACACTAAATCAAGGCAACATTACATTCATTTGTCATTTATCATTTCTAAATGCGGGAAAAAGGGATACTTTTTTGGTTAATACATTTTTCCACCACTTTAGTGAGAGCTTTCCCACATGACAAATTCACATTAAAGTAGAAATTCAAGACACTTAAGCATGTAGCAATAACAAATATACATAGCCATACCCTATCAAAGAACAAGAAAAACAAATAAAAACAAAGGATCAAGGACAACCATTCCAACACACTATGGAATAGGATTGTTTGTTTGTAACATGCGTTGCTCACTTTGGGGTAGTGGAACCTCAGTTCGTCCACTAGGTCAGTTATTCCAACTATGCATGATCACTCTAGGGTAGTGGAACCTTAGTTCATCAACTAGGTGAGTTATCCCAATGAGGTGGAAAATGAGAGGGTCATATTAGCTTCCCATACCATTCATAAGTTATCTTCCTAACAACTTCGCTAAGGCACCACAATTCTATGCTTTTGAATGTCATGTTAGTAATTTGTTGTTAAAGGGGATTTTTCTTTGTTTGTCTAAGGTTTTCTTCTTAGGGAACATTGCTCCTAATTGTTATGCCTTGCATAACTATCCCATTTTAGTTTGGAACAAAATGGGTCCCCCTTTCTTGTTTTTGTTTGAGTCTTAGGAGTTGTCTATTTTGCTCCTAAGTATTTCTTTCTTTTGCTCTATCGGAAGCAGAGTTGGAACAAAAGCTAAACTCTGAAATTTTAGAAAGTTCCTAGTTCAAATTTCATTCCGACTCTAGGTCTTCCTTCTTTCCTTTTTCCTTTTCGTTGTTTTTTGGTTTGTTTTTGTACTCCCGAGTTTGTTTCTCCCTTCAATATTTTTTTTTGTTTTCCTTGGGTTTTGTTTCGCTCAGGTGGAAGCAGAACAAGAATTAGAACCAAACTCAAAAATTTCTAAAATTTCCAGGTTTTATACCTATTCTGATTTTGACTCCACTTGTTTTCTTTGTCTTGTTGTTGTCGTGTTCTTTGGGTTGGGTCTGATTTTTGTTACATTCCTACTTCCCTTCATGTTTTCTTGTCCTTGTTTCATTCCCTATTTCTTGGTCGGGAGCAGAACCGGTATTAGACGCAAACTTTGAACTTTATGAAAGTTCCAGTTCTAGTTTCAGTTCTGATTCTGCCCCCATTTCTTTTCTTCATCGTTGTCTTTGTTCCAGGACTGGACCCAGGTTTGGAGATGGGTAAGGGACTTGCTAAGGTCCTTTGTGCTATTTTGACTCTGAGTCTACATTTTCCCTGCTTTGGGTGTTCACGAGAGCTAACTGTTTGTTCATGTTGTTTGCTCCTCCTCCAACCTATCAAATTAATGGCATTAATTGTAGCCTCTTCGCACATGAAAATTGATTTTAAATTCCTAATTATGTTTAACTGGCTCATTATCTTTGTTATTCAAGATATTTAAGTGAACCTGAGCTAGAAAAGACTTTTTAGAGGATTGATTTGATTGCGGAGGTGTGTTGTAGAGCGAATCTTGATTGAATTTCAATCTTTTCTCCTTCTTCTACCTTTTTTTCATCATTGTGTTTTCTTTTCCATCTGTTATGTCATGTTCTTGCACGTTCACCAAGTTTCCCTTTGTGAATTCTTTGCTTTTTTGCTTATTTCGGTTGGTTTGTTTCTTTTGTCTTCTTTTCTTTTGTTTTTTTAGTTTGATTTTTGTTTCTTTTTTCATTCATTGTTTCTCATTTTTGTTGTCACTTTCGTGGTAGGTGCCTTTTTGTTGTTCCCTAGTTCTTTTCTAGGGTTTCATTTTGTGAGGGTTTTTTGTGCTTTAAGTGTTTTTAATTCATTTGGAAACTCTTTCTCATTTTAATTTCGTGTTGATTCTATGATTGTCTTGTTGGATTAAATATTTCCCTAATTTTCTAAATCGACATGTCATGCAAACTAGGGTTTTCTCGACAACCTTTAGAAAATGTCTTTCCTTAGGTTTAAATTTGGTCCTTGTACGGTTGAAAGGTGGGGTTAAGCCCTTTTTATGTGGTTCTCCTCATAGGCCCATGTGACCCGTCTTTAAATTTATATGACTGTGTCTTTGGAAAACACCCTCTGTTTTACATATTGAATTGGCAGGAGTGGACTCGGGAACAAAATCATCCCAAATTTGTTTTCCATTAGGATTAGTTCCTAAAATGATTCTTCTTTTGGTCATTATGGTGTTTAGTTTTTATGCCTGTCCTTGAGTGGAGTCGGACCCAGAATGGATATTCAATTTGGAACTAGCAACTAATATTGAGTTTGGTTTTGTTTCTGATTCTAGTCTTAGTTTCACTCTGGTCCTAGTCTCGCTTTGTTCTAAAATAATGCCTTATTCCTTATTCTCATATGGCTCCGCCTCTGATAAAAATTGAAGTTTGGTTAAATTTAAAAGTTGTTTCAAGGAGATCGAGGTGGGTATTGACTAATGTATTGACTTCTTGTTTTTGATCATCTAATATAGGAGCTTAACGTAGAGATTGAGAAATGTACGAAGCATCAAAAGACACTTCCCAAAGGATCCAACTAGTAGAAACTTTAAGGCAGGGAGCCAGGCCAAAGAAGATTAAGGTAGAGTAGCTCCCCTACACTCTGAGGTGTAAACATAAAGAAGCTACCCTTATAGTAAGCAAGATTGATTCTGATTGGGAAGATATTACTAATACCAATTTAGGCCCTTTCAACTATGTGGAGCTGGTGGATGAAACCTTTAATGAAGATGTTACACTGAGGGCATAGATGATTGCTCAGTTTGTGTTTGCACATGTTGTACATTTTCCTTTGTCTGTTCAATGCTCAGAGTTGATACTAGCTACAGTTGGGGCCTACAATCCTGCTACCAGGTAGTGTGTGGATGTGAAGGGAAATGTTATCATTGATATAACACTGCAACTGAGATCAGACTCATGTTTGATGTACCTCCTCCACAAGATCCAAGACAGTTAAATGAAGCAGAAGCATTGAAGCTATATAGTGATACGAAGGAAGCCAACAAAATTCATATGAGAAGAAGTCTCTCACTAAGCTTGCTGATCAACCTAAAAGGGAAAACTTCGACAAAGAGATTGGGGACATAATCATGATGCTCTGTAGCGTGTTTGTGAAGAGAGATACTTCTCAATTAAAAGAATGGATGTTTCCATTCATCCAAGCCATCTTGGATGGAAAATAATAGTTTGAATTGTCTATGGTGGTATCAAAGAGCTTACATAATCAAATGCTCAAAGTGAGAGAAACCAAGAGTTTCTTTATGGCCTCTTATGCAGTCTATGCAGTTGCTAGAATGGGTATCTTTCCTAGACTAAATGTCGTAGGAATATTGGGAGAAGCCCAGGGACAGAAAAAGGTCTAGGAACATTATGATCAGCTTTCCTCAAAAGCCTCTGAGTCATATTATAGAAGGATTAATGATTCATTTATTTTTGTTGTCATTAATAGGCTTACAGGAGATACTGGGTACAACTTGAGTAGGGAGGCAATGGCTTTTATCAATGAATGGGGACACTAGTTTATTTAGTACCCCACTTTTACCTACTTTGGATTGGGAAGTTTTGATGGTCATCCCCACTTGCTCCCTAGGTATTGCAACAATAGAATTTTTTTAATGGAGTTCATATATCAAGCTCTAGCTGTCAACTTCAAATTTGGCAACAAACACAAGATAGGTTGTCACAAGTTCCCCATGAAGTTGGGTGAGTTTAGCTATCCACAAATTGTGTTAGCCAAAACTATTTTTGATGAATTAATTTATTTGAAGTTGGGACTGTATACTTCTAGCAAGCATTATGATCTCGAAAACAAGATACAGACCTTGCTTCCTAGTGTTTTTTATAAACATTTTAATCTATTAGAGGACTTTTGGATGGATCTATGAGATGAATATGATCTCAGGAGGAGAAATTATGAAAGATTGCTAATTCCAGTCATGGTTGAGTATGGGATTAAGGAGGACATTCTAGATACATTGTCTAATGATGGGGTAACTTTGGATCCCCAGTATGATATAGATAATATAGGCACCAGTGATCTTGATCTAGTGGATTGGCATGCTGAAGAATCTATTGATATAAAACAAGTTGCAAGACTAGTCTTGGATGGAAGTATGCATTGGGTAAGCTTAAGAGTTAACCAGCCTGAAGCTCAGCCATCCAAAAAGAGGAAAGTTGCAGGTACCACCCAAGGGTACAAGAAGACAAAGAGAAGGATGGCTGCTAAGGAACCCTTAGAGTTTATACCTTCTAATGTAGAAGTGGATGTTGTTGCCCAAGATCTGCTAGAGGTAGAAGAAGGGGCGACCATTGCAGAAGCTGACACTTTAACATCTGTTGCAGCTTAAGCATCCACTCAGCCCTTGATTATAGAGAAACCAAGTGAGGGAATTCCCACGAGAACCCTCCACAAAGAAGTTGAGTTGTTGAAAGAGAAGGAGCTTGAAGTAGAGATACATGATATTGCAAAAAATTCTAAGGCTACCCCATCTGACAAAGAGACTCATGTAGTAGCTTCTCTTGATATAACAGATGATGTGAGGACAAAGCATGTGTTAACAAAGGATGATCAATGGAAACTACTTGAGGATTCTAAAAGGGAAGCTAATTCCAAGGCACAAGCTGATGCATTGGCTAAAAAGAAAGAAGCAGATGCCAAGGCTCAAGCTAAGGTATTAGCTAGGCAACAAGATATTTTTCCTAAGCCACAATCTGATGTAGTGAAATAGAATGATCTAGAAGATAAAGTTAAGGATAATGAATAGGCTCAATAGTAGCAACAAAAGGAGTAGGAACTTAGAATGAAAGAGGAAAGGGATAAATTGGCTTTATAATAGAAGATCCATGATTTGGAGGAGGAAAAGGACAAGAAGAGAAGAGAAAAAGAAGCTCTTGAGTCCAAATTCAAGGCTGCAAAATAAGCTCATAGGAAGAAAGAAGAACAAGAGCACTTGGAAGGAGAAAAGGAGGCTAAAGAGCTTGCTCTGTATGAGAAGAAGTCTAAGGAAGCCTTGGATTATGTCAAGAAATTAGAAGAGCAAAGAGACTAGGTGTTAGAGGAGAAAATATTAGAAGAGGAACGTCTGAAGTGGGAGTTGGAGGCTAAAAGACTGCAAGAACAAAAGGATAAAGAAAAGGCTGAGAAGCTTGCATAAGAAGAGGCACAAAAAGAGAAATAGAATGTGAAAGCGGTTGACTCTCAGCCTAAAAATACCATTATACAACCTCTATCCTCTACTAATATTGCTTCTTCTTCAACACAAGTAGCTACTACTCCTACAACTCGTACATGGTTAAAGTTGGACTTGGAAAAGAAGCAAATAGTTTAGCTCTAGCCTCTTAATTGGGATGAAATGATGAAGGAAATTGAGAAGGAAAGACCTAAAAAGAATGCTAGGGTTATTCACTCTACCAAGCTTACAGACACGAGAGAGATCATTGTTGAATATGCAATACCAATGATGGACAAGAACCAAGATGATATGCAGATAACTGATTATCAATTGGGCACGGTAAATTTGGGAAGGACTACAAGAAATCAACAAATGAATTTGACTGATATTGTGGCTTCATCTACTAAGTCTAGGATGATCAAACATAAAAAAAGGAAATATGAGCTTAAGGGTCAACTGGATCAATTGCATAAGGTTTTGAAAGATGTTTCAACTCCTATTTCTCAACAAGTTGCTTCTCCTAAATCTCCAATTTTATTAACAATGAAGGAAGCAGATGATTTGGTGCATATGCGGAGCAAAGTGGGAATGATGGAAATATGGTTTGACAAGATCAATCAAGAGGTTGATGATGTGCTTGTTTATAGTTTTAAGATTCATAAGGAATCACTTGAGTTGGTAGGGGATTTAGACCAACACACCAAAGATCTAGATAAGCAAGGTGAGGAATATAAGGAACATGCTAAAAGGCTTGAGGATATTAGCCAGGTGCCTTAGTCAACTCTACTTGAGCAATGAATCCTTGAAGAGGATAATATGGATTTCATTGAGAAGACTGTAAGCATAATAGAGTACAAATCCAAATCTATTCAAGTGCATAAAAGTGAGATTCAAGAGGTTACTAAAGATTTGAATCAATAGACAGAAGAATTAGAGGAAATTGTGGCTATTTTAGTCAATCTAGATACCTCAGTTAAGGATGGTATTTCTTTAGATAAGATGAGGGAGAAATAAAGTGGAAGATTTGAAGATGTGATACAGAAAGGAGATGATGAAGATGACCTATTATTGGACAGGTTCATGGACATCAGAGAAGTGAAGGCTGTGAAAAGGGAAATTATCAAATTAAAGGTTCAAGTAGATGGATTAGTTTTAGCAGAATTAAAAATAATTAAATTTGAAGATGATCGGTTGGATGGGCCTGATTCTAAATTCTTCAACAAGTGTTTTCCAATTATGATGAGTACATCCTTGAGCATGCAACATGGAAGTGAGTTGGTTCTCTTCACTAGAAACAACGTCTCCTTCTCTCCTCTTTTGTAGGGCCTTTAATGTGGACTCAACTCTGGTTCCCTTCCTTAGTTCCACCTTCTTCTTTAGATGTCAGAATTTGTGCAACATTGTACTCTAGCCTTCTAACTCAGGATTAGAAATCCAGTCTTTTGTTTAGTTCTATCTCCTTAATTGGTGGATCTAAATTGATGATTGAGGGGAACTTGTACATGTGGCATCTATATGTATTATTTGGTCCTATTTTGTAAAGGTTGGCTAATTGAAGGAAGATAAGCCACCTAATGATATCAATAGAGATTAGTTCTAGGATTATATTTTTTTATTAGAAGAGATAATTTAAATTTTTTGTTGAACTTGGTTTTATGTTGCAGTTTTTATACATTTGTATGTTGTTAAGCTTGGACCTATTTTGATAAGGTTAATAATGCATGATCAATTTGTATGCCAGTGATTTGTTGTGCCTATATTTTTTCTATTTGATGAGAATTAGTAGAGGAAACCAGATTCAAGACTATCTCATTGGGTTATCTATGAATGAAGTTACTATTATGTCTATTTGATCTATGTTTAATGATGAGTGAATGATTTTTTTTGAAGTAAAGTTTAATGAGTGGTTATGATATTGAATTATCACTATGGATGTATGCAGTAGCATAGTTTATTCTATGGATTGCATTTTGCCGTGGTTGTGGTTAGGTGAATAAACACTCATTATTGATATGCATGTCTAGACATAAAGAACTTTCATTCATGTCCTTTTATTTTAAGACTCTGATCTATCTTTTTTATCTTTATTTAAACCCCCCCTAAACATAGATTAGTTGATTTCATGAAGTTTTGTTCCTTATTACTAGCAAAGGCCCCTTTGCACATTATAGTTATATTGACCAATTGAGTAACATCAGCATAATTGAGAACCAATTACCAGGATCTTGGGAGTTAGATTACCATGTGTTGTATTTATTTTTTAGGAGAAATGGAATAGTAATATTCTATTTAATGTTGTGCTATTTTGACCCTCAATAGATCTAGCACTAGAAGGTGGGCTTGAGGGAAAAACTGGATTGAATCGAGTCATTCTCACCAAATAGGTATGAGAGAGTTCTTAGATCTTCTCAGAATCTGGAACCATTGGTCAAACTCCAAACCACTGTCAGGTATAGGCCCCAGGCTCGTAGAGTCTTGATTCCACCATTATCACCACCACTCACTTCACCTGGGTTTCTACCAAACCCACCTACACCATCTCACCAGCCAAACTCACCCATTCCATAACCTGCTCAACTAGTACCCCCTCCAAGACCCATGACATTCTTTGTCAATAATCCCTCACCACTAGGGACTATCGTTGGGGGAATACATGATCTCCCCAAGAACCCTAAGAGGTTTTGTCCCAAGTACATGCATGGATAATCTAGGAGTACCAAGGAGCACATATAGGCATTTATAGATGCTTTTACTTGTGCTCAGGTGGCCCATCATGACGTTGTGTGTAGATTGTTCCCCTACTCATTGGGAGACATGGAATACAACTCGTATCAAAACCTACCCCAAGGGTCTATTCTGATTTGGACAGACTTGGAAAATTCATTTATTAATCAGTTCTAGGTCTATGTAGAAACTGCTATTCTCTACCACCAATTTACGACAATAAGAAAAGAGCATCATGAACCACTACCCTTATTCAATACAAGGTTCTATACAATGTATCAAAGGTTACAGGATCCTTACCTGGTTGCGGAGAACATTGTCATTTTGGTCAATACTAAGGGCATAAGGACATGGTATGTGATGGCCAAACTTTCCAAACCAAGGGATTCCATTCCCTCAGAAATCAAAATAAGGGGCCATTCACCACGTCTGCTCCTTCTAATAACATGATCCCGTCAAACCAAAATGCAGATAATAACCCACCACCACCAAAGGGGCCATCATATTTTCAGAATAAAGGTACTCCACCTTTCTTTCCTATGTGTGAGGAAAAGAATGATTTAGAATTTGACTTCATTACAGAGATGTAGAGGCAAAAAAATTCAATGTCATTCTTTGATGTTATGAAGTGGTGCCCTTCTCAAAAGGAAGTTTTGTTGAAAGCCTTGGAGGAAGTAGACAAGTCAAAAGGGAAAGGAAAGGTGACTCCCACTAACGAGATGAATGCAACACTCTATAAAGGTAAGACTGGCACTCCACCTTTCCTATTGAGTTTAAGAATTTTTGGAAAGAATCTACATAACTATCTATTAGATTCTAGGGCATCGGGAAATGTCATGCCCTTTTCAATTTGTAAGAAGTTAGGTCCGATTCCACTCTAGACTAACAAAAAAATTATTCAATTAGATAAAACAAAAGTTAATGTGGTAGGAGAGCTCAAAAATATCCATGTATAGACTAGATTTGATCCAAGGATCCAAACTTATATGGATATCCATGTTGTGGATATCCCAAAAACTTGTGGTATGCTCTTGACCAGAGACCTAATGAAAATTCTTGGGGGATATTTTTCTTTGGATTTCTCACACATGTGGCTGCCCTAGAAAGGGGTAACAAGTCAGATTAGAATTGAAAGTGAGCCTAGGCTTAAACACATGATCACTGAGTATGATTTCCCTAATGAGGTAGCCTATTTTGAGACCAAGATAGGAGTTTACAAGTAGGAGGAAATCATGACTTTCTCTATGCTTCATTTTGATGATCTATTGCCTCTAGAACAAACTAACCTGATGACTATAGTTAACCAACAAGTCTTAATCAAAAAGTTGCAAGAGGATAGGCTAGTGTTGGGAAAAGAGGCTCATATATGGATTTTGTTGCTTCCCAATTGGTGTAGGGTCCATTACCAGAATCATTCTGAGTTAACTTATCAACCCTATGTAGATATCTTAAACCATGTCTCCCAGGTTGAAGAAACTTGTGAATGTCAACCCCAAACCTCCACCAATAAATTTCCATTTGAATCAAAGGATGAAACCATCCTTACAAGAGCCAATCTTGGTAAAAAAGGATCATCTTCTCAATTCGAGCAGACTCAGGCTCTATGCTCTGAACTGCAAAGAGAGAATGAGGAATCTAAGTCTTTGCCAATTACACCTACCCCAAATACCCTTCCAATGCTCAAGGCATTGGTGAATAATGTACTGAATTGTGATCTGACTAAAGGGGAAGTTCAAGAATTAGTTCCTTGACAGATTGTGAATCCAGAAGAGCCTTCTGATGAATCGTGTCCCCAATTACCTTTAAATATCGATGACCAACACCAGTCCAAGCTGCCTCATGCTTCTGGAAAGAAAATATCTGTGGCCCTAAAGAAGAAAGAGATCTCAGCTCTAGATCAATTATGTACTTTAAAATTTTATGGTTCTAAGTCCAAGTCAGGAAGTGGAGTAGGAATAGAATTAACTAACCCAGAGGAGAAAACCTACTTTTCTTCTTATAGGTTACAGTTTGGATGCACCAATAACATGGAAGAGTACGAAGCACTTGCTCGAGGTTTGATGTTTTCCCATCAGAAGAAAGTCACATCTCTCATGATTATGGGAGATTCTGAAGTAATTGTTAAGCAGGTACACATCCAATATACTTGTCATAATAAAAGATTGGCTACTTACAGAAATAGAGTTTGGAATCTGATTGAGTACTTTGATGCAAATTGTAATCACTTTGATTCCTAGGGAAAAAATCCATATTGCAGATGCCTTAACAATCACTGCTAGTACTTTGGAGCCTATGCAAGACTCCAAGTTGAAAATATTTTTAGTTGAACTAGTCTCAATCCCAGTAGTCCTAGATAATGTCTAGAATTTTTAGGTCTTCAATGATGACCAACACATGCTCACCTTCTTGGAAAGTTCTGATGTCTTTAGAGAATAGATAATAGATGAGTTAGAAAGAGATCATGGGGATTGGGACCCTAATAATTGTGACAGTGAAGGAATAATGAATTTGAAAAGCAACAAAATTCCCAAGGGGATGGTAGCTTTAGAAAAAATATTTGACTCTAATCCTCGGGCTCATGAGAGAGTGCCAACACAAAGAGATGGAGGGAAATAAAAATCTATTAATCTAGCTGATTTAGGTCCCAAAAGAAATTATTTTATAAGCAAGACTTGCCCTAAGGAGATCAGAAATGAAATAGTTAAGGTGTTAAAAGAAGACATTGCAGAAATTTCTTGGAGTTATGAAGATTTAAAGACTTTTAACACCTCTCTGATCACGCATACAATACCTCTGAAGCTAGAAGCAAAGCTCATCTATCAAAAGAAATTCCTAGTGAATGATTTGATCCAGCCACTAATTTAGAAGGAGTGCAAAATATTTTATCAGCAAGAATCATCTTCCCAGTATGACACTTCACTTGGGTTGCCAATTTGGTTCCAGTATGCAAGAAAAGTGAGGAGATCAGATTGTGTGTTCACTTTAGGAACCTAAACAAAGCCTCTGAGAAGGATAACTATCCACTTCCTTCTCTTGATGAGGTATTACAAATTGTCAACGGATCTCAGATGATGTCATTCTTGGATGGCTATTCTAGATATAATCAAGTGCTTGTCAACCATGAGGACAGAATGAAGACTGCCTTCACTACTAAGTGGGGGACATTTTCATATCGTAGAATGCCATTTGGACTTATCAATGTTGGAGCAACATTCCAACATGCAATGGAAATGACATTCAAGGATCTGATAGGTAAGTGTATCATAATCTATGTAGATGGTCACTTAACTATTTTCTCTAAAAACAAGAAGGACCATGCTGCTAATTTAGGAAAAGTCCTTAAGAGATGCATAAGCTATTGAGTATCCCTAAATCCCAAGAAATGTGTCTTTGGAGTTTTTGAAGGGAAACTTTTAGGGCATGTGATATCAGAAAGGGGAATATCCATAGACCCTAATAGAGTTGAAGCCATTTTGAAATTGACAATGCCAGGAAGTAAAAAGGAGATGAGATCTTTCTTTGGAAGGATTAATTTTGTAAGAAAGTTTATAATAGGATTTGCAGAAATTGTGAAGCCACTTAATGAGATGATGAAGAAAGATGCAAAAATAGAACGAAGAAATGAGGCTAAATCTACTTTCTTGTAAATTAAACAATCAATATTTGATGCACGAGTCTTGACTAGCCCATATTATCTAAAGCCCTTATATATCTATTCCTTTGCATCTGACCATTCATGTGTAGTTGTTCTAACACAACAAAGAGGAGAGGGAGATGAAAGGCCAATTACCTTCATAAGCTCACCATTCAAAAATGTAGAGGTCAGGTACCCACCCCTTGAGAAGCAGGCCTTTGCATTGGTATGAGCAATAAAGAAATTTAGACATTACATTCTTAGGAGCCAAGTTGTTGCCATAGTTCCTGAACCAGCTATAAAGTCTCTCCATATGTAGAGTGAGTTAGGAGAGAGGCGAGGAAAATGGATGGCTATTTTGCAAGAATATGATTTAGAAATCCATCTAATGAAGCTTGTTTGAGGATAGGGCTTATCAAAGGCTATGGAAGATGTTGACAAGAATATCACTTGCCAATAGTATACAATGCAGTAATTCACCAAGGATCTGTGGTATATAGATTTGATCTTCCTTCTCAATAACAGATTCCTAGAGGGGATGAATGCTACTCAAAGGAGGGCACTAAGGATGAAGAGTTCTCATTACATGTTCAAAGGAGGATCCCTATACACAAGAAATTATGAGGGAGTTTACCTGCGATGTCTAGATCAGCAAGAAGTCGAGCATGCTATTGTTGAATTTCACAGTAGACATGACACAGGGCATGGATCTGCTGATTCATTGGCTCATCAAATTCTCTGGTCAGGTTATTATTGGCCTCAAGTCTTCAGGGATGCACATCAACATGTCAAAACATGTCACACATGCCAAACCTCTACACCCAAGGAGCCTAATCTATCCAAGCCCTTGCAACTAGTTTATGAGGTAAGACCATTTGCCCAATGGGCACTGGATTTTGTAAGGGTAATTAATCCAAACTCTTCTACATGGCATAAGTTTATCTTAACAGCTACGAGGGTGATCGCATAATAGTGGTTTACAATTTTTGGCCAAACTGGACACTGAAATAAATTTTTTTTAATTAAATCTTCACTTTTAGGCACCTATAGCAACTAAACTATGAGGAATTTGAAGATCATGAAAACTAGAGTTTCATGAAAAATTTTCTATAGATTCTACATATATTTTTTTTAATTTATTTTGGAATTAGATTGCACTTCTTTTTCTATCTCCCTCAAAAAACTAGTTTTTCTCAAAAATAACATTTTTAAAAAGTGACGCTCACCGTTTAAGGCACAAATTTTTTTCCATGAAGGATTAAATTTGAGTTCTTTCGAATTTAGATTTGTAAATCCGATATCTAGTGCTTCCACTTGGTTAGATAGTTTTTTATTGAATAATTTTTATTTAATCAAGTTTCAAAGTCAAACCAATTACAATTGAGACATAGTGCGACCGTATAACACGTAACATTTTTGTATGTATCAAAATTCTTTATTTTTTGTTGGATCAAGGACTTCAATATTTGGTGCACTCATATTTTTCAAAAAAAAAATTGACAATCTTCTATTTCTCCACATGTGCAAAACAAAGAGTTTTATTTTTGGTGAAAAATCTACTTTCACAAGAAATAAAAAATAAACATAATAATTAAATTAAATTTATTTAAAATTAAACTTTTTGGGAAGCTTATAATAAGGACTACATACTTAAAAAAATAAAATTTAGATGAATTCATTTGATCCCCCAAAAGGTAAATCAAAAGTTATTTTTTGTCAACATTTTGATAGGTGTATAGGAGACTCCATTATAGGTATGGTTTAAAACTAGTAGGGTTCTATCCAAGAGGGTTTGATCTAAGGCAGTTTGATCAAACCCTCTTAAATTAGAATGCTTTACATGAAAATTTTAAAGGCTTAAATCATTATATTTTCTAAAAATATGTGATTTCAAGAAAAGTCAAAATCTCCTAGAAATTCTAAACCAGCTTTGTGGGATCACCCACAAACTACTGCACACGCTGGACTGAGGCTCAACCATGCGAAAACAACACCACAGAGGTGGTTATCAGATTTCTAAATGACAACATTATTACCAGGTTTGGAGTACCCTTAGCCCTGGTATGTGATAATGGCCCTACTTTTTAATCTGCTGAATTTATACAATGGGCCTATGAGCATAAAATCATTTTGAAGTATTCATCCAATTATTACCCATAGGGAAATGGTGTAGTACTTAGAGTCTACCAGTAAGAATCTATTGGAGGTAATAAAGAAATTACTAGTGAACAATCCTAGAGATTGGCATACCCAGTTGATATTTTCCTTATGGACATATTGAACCCATATTAAGGTTGCTCTAGGAAATTTCCTATTTAAATTAGTCTATGGCCAAGATCTGATTTTTCCCTTACATTTGTAGATACCTGTTCTCAATTTTATGTAGGATTTTTATACAAAGGATTATCAGATTGATGTAAGGCTAAATAATCTTTTAAGCATGAAAGAACAGAGATACACTACTTTATAGTAGGTTTTCAAACATCATGCTATTGTCAAACATTGGTTTGACAAATGAGCTAAGATTAACGCATTTAGGATATCGAATTTGGAGTTGTTGTGGGATAAGGCTAAAGAGAAAAAGGGTGACCACCAGAAGTTTGATAGACTCTGGCTGGGTCTGTATCAAATAGTGGAGATCTCAGGTGAGAACACTTTTCACCTAGGTAACCACCTTAACAAGAGAACTTGTTCCATTGCGAGTCAATGGAAAGTTTCTCAAGCATTACTTTGGCCTGTAAGGGCCTGATTTCTAAATTATTTGTATATATGTATCATGTGTAATTATTTGTTCTTTGTTTTTGTTGGTTGTTTTCCTGCTTGGTCTTTCTTTCTTTTTGTTTCTTTGTGTTTTTTTGTGTTTTTTTTTTGTTTTTTCTTTGGGGACTCTCTTTTCTTTCCATCTTGAAATATAAGGGTTGTTATTCAGAGTATGCCATAGGCACTAGGAGAGAAATTTATTTAGGCATTTTTAGGCATATTTGTCAAGAGATTTCATTCTAAAACTTATGTCTTATGTTCATTTTAGTATTAGTTTGAAAGCCTATTAGGAGTAAGGTATACTATAGATAACCTCATGAACTATAATTGAAATCTGTCACAAAATAGATAAAACATCTGACTATAAAGGGCCTATTCATCTCAGGGTGATTATATCTCTGATTCAAGTGAAAAATATTATTCCCAAAACTATCATAGGGTCCACTGTAGTTCTCAACCTATATTTCAGACTAGTAATGTCTAAGTATTGAAAAAGTTATTAAAATAATTTCCATAAGTGAATCTTGTAAAAGAAAGATAAAGAAAACTACTGAAATAAAGGAAAACTCAATACTAGATGGGTAATTCAAGTATCTCTATCAGGGCTATGGATGTTTGATTGGTAGTAGAGCAATGCTTTGAGAGAACTAGAGGTATCTTTGTCGAGGCTATGGATGCTTGACTGGCAGTGGAGCAATGCCTAGGATTTCATTGCACGACAATTAAAGAACTCAACCTATGTAGCTTGGATCTTAGATATAGTTGTTTAGGTATGGAGAAAGTTCTTATAAAGAAAGATGCACCATATATGCACACAATTAGATTCAAAAGTAGTTTATGTTGATTTACATTTGAGATTCTAGCTCAAATTTACTTAAATATTCTGATCATACTTAAGTTAACATGTTTCACAAATCAAAATTTTTTGGGTGACTGAATTCTTCAGTATCTTAAAAATGGGTAAATCATTTTCCCAGCCGAGTCGCCATTTTTTATGCCTTGCATAATCACCCGATTTTAGTTTAGAACAAAATGGGTCCCCCTTTCTTGTTTTTGTTTTGTCTTTGGTTTTTATTTGGGTCTTAGGAGTTTTTTTTTTTCTCCTAAATATTTCTTTCTTTCGCTTTGTCTGAAGTGGAGCCGGAACCGAAGCTAGACTCTGAACTTTTAGAAAGTTCCTAGTTCAAATTTCGTTCTGACTCTGGGTCCCACTTCTTACCTTGTTCCTTTTCGGTGTTTGTCAGTTTGGTTTTGTACTGTCAGGTTTGTTTCTCCCTTGAGTTTTTTGCGTTTTCCTTAGGTTTTGTTTCACCCGAGTCGAAGCAAAACCAAAATCAGAAGCAAACTCAAAACTTTCTAAAATTTCTAGGTTCTATTCCTATTCTGATTCTGACTTCGCTTGTTTGCTTTGTCTTGATGTTGCCATGTTTTTTGGGCTGGGTTCAGTCTTCATTCCATTCTTGCTCCCCTTCATGTTTTCTTGTCCTTGTTTTGTTTCATGTTTCTTGTTCTGGAGCGGAACCAGAAATAGATGCAAACTTTGAACTTTGTAAAATTTCTAGTGCTAGTTTCGGTTCTGATTCTACCCCCGTTTCTTTTCTTCATCGTTGTCTTTGTTCTAGGATCAGATCTAGGTTTGGAGCTAGGTAAGGGACTTGCTAAGGACCTTCGTGTTGTTTCAACTCCAGGTCCACGTCTGTCCTACTTTGGGTGTTCATAAGAGCTAACTTTTTGTTTGTGTTGATTGCTCCGCCTCTGACCTACCAAATTAATGGCATTAATTATAGCCTCTTCGCATGCCCAAATTGATTTTAAATTCATAATTATATTCTTGAACTAGCTCATTATCTTTGTTATTCAATATTTTTAAGTGAACTAGAGCTAGAAAAAACTACAAGAAGATTGATTTGATAGCGGAGGTGTGTTGTGGAGTGAATCTTGATCGAATTTTAGTCTTTCCTAGAGAGCGTTTTAAGGTAGGGATTTTATCCTTCTTCTTCCCATTTTTCATCATTGTGTTGTCTTTTCCTTGTGTTGTGTCATGTTCTCGCACATTCACAGAGTTTCCCTCTATGAACTCTTCGCTTGTTTCTTATTTCAGTTGGCTTGTTTCTTTTGTCTTCTTTTCTTTTGTTATTTCCGTTCAATTTTTGTTTGTTTTTCGTTCGTTGTTTCCCATTTTTGTTGTCGCTTTCATGGTAGGTGTCTTTTTGTCATGCCCTATTTCTTTGCTAGGGTTTTGGTTTGTGATGGTTTTTTGTGCTTTAAGTGTTTTGAATTCATTTCAAAACCCTTTCTCATTTCAATTTCATGTCGATTCTATGATTGCCATGTTGGGTTAAATTTTTCCCTAATTTTCTAAATTGGGGTGTGACACAAACTAGGGTTTTCTTGTAAACCTTTGGGTATGTGCAAGATCATCATGGAAAAAACAGGCCCTTAAGTGGCAAAAAATTCAGAAAAATCAGAGTTAGGAAAATTGACGTAAAAATTTGAATAAGTTATCTATATTATTTCAAAAATATGTAAGAATAGAATCTATAGAAAATTGAATGTAGTTTCTAAATTACTAGGTTTGTTTAAAAAAAAAATTGATTTGGTGAAAATTTGAAATTTCAATGCAGTGGTACTTAAATATCAAGGAAAAAATAAGAAGTAGGTGTCTATCTAACCACCCTAACCACAATAAAATGATAATTTTTTTTATAATATTTTAGATATAAGTAGAGCACTCATGCCCCGATGTGATGCATATTTTTATGTGAATTTTTTCCAAGTAAATAATTAGTTATGAATTTTTAATACAAATTTTTTAAAAAATATAAAAATCGTATATTAATAGAATACATAACATTCAAAACTTCATGAAATTCATTTTTTTTTTTAAATCTATAGTATGTGAAGCATAGAATGTGACACATATTTTGGTTCAAAAATGTTAATCTTTGAGAAAGTTATAGATGTTTTCAATCAACCTATCAATCGAACTTTTAGTTGTAATTTGAATAGAAAACAAATAATAATTACTTATTAAATTCAAAGTAAAGCATAATTTATATCAGTGGAACACTGAGAATCTGCTTTAAAAACATTTTTTGTTTCATCAATTTTGGGTAAAAAAATAGTCGTCAACCACATACCCATCATATTGCCACTTTTTGGCCCATCATGATCCTGCACATACCCCTTTACAAAATGTCTTGCCTTAGGTTTAAATTCGGTCCTTGTACGATTGAAAGGTAGGGTTAGGCCCTTTTCATTTGGTTTTCCTCATAGGCCCATGTGACCCAGGTATTTAAATTCATATGACTATGTCTTTGGACAACACCCTCTGTTTTGCATATTGAATTGGTAGGCAGGAGTGGACTCGGGAATGAACTCGTCCTAAATTTGTATTCCATTAGGATTAGTTCAGGTAAAATGATTCTTCTTTTGGTCATTACGGTGTTTTGTCTTTATGATTTTCCTTGAGTAGAGTTGAAACCAGAATGAATATTGAATTTGGAACTAGCAACTAATACCTAGTTCGGTTTTGTTTCTGATTCTAGTCTCGGTTTTACTCTGGTCTCAATCTCACTTTATTCTGAAATAATGCCTTGTTCCTTATTCTCATATGGCTTTGCCGCCAGTAAATGTTGAAGTTTTGTTAAGTTTAAACGTTGTTTCAAGGAGATGGAGGTGGGTATTGACTGATGTATTGACTTCTTTGTTTTTTATCATCTAATATAGGAGTTTATTGCAGAGATTGAGAAATTTCTAGAGCATCAGAAGAGGCTTCCCAAAGGAGCCAACTAGAAGAAACTTCAAGGCAGGGATCTAGGCCATAAAAGATTAAGGTAGAGCAGCTCCCCTACACTCTAAGGTGTAAAAATAAAGAAGCTACCCTTACAACAAGCAAGATTAATTCTAACTGGGCAGATATTACTGATACCAATTTAGCCCCTTTCAACTATAAGGAGTTGGTGGATGAAACCTTTAATGAAGATGTTACACCAAGGGCATAAAGGATTGCTCAATTTGGGTTGGCACACGTTACACTTTTTCCTTTGTCTATTCAATGTTTAGAGTTGATACTAGTAGCAGCTAGGGCCTACAATCCTGCTACCAAGCAATGTGTGGATTTGAATGGAAATGCCATCATTAATATAACATCGTAAATGATCAGATTCATGTTTGATGTACCTCTTGCACAAGATCCAATACAGTTAAATGAAGAAAAATCATTGAAGCTATACAGTGATAAGAAGGAAGCCAAATGAAATAATATGAATAAGCATTGGATGAGGGTGGAGAAGAAGTCTCTCACTAAGATTCCTAATCAGCCTAAAAGGGAAGACTTTGGCAAAGAGATTGGGGACATAATCATGATGCTCTCTAGGGTGTTTGGGAATAGAGATGCTTCTCAATTCAAAGAATGGATGTTCCCATTCATCCAAGCTATCTTGGATGGAAAACAATAGTTTTATTGGCCTAAGTTGGTATCAAAGAGCTTACATAATCAAATGCTCAGAGTGAGAGAAACTAAGAGTTTCTTTATGACCTCTTATGTGGTCTATGCGGCTGCTAGAATGGGTATCTTTCCTGAACTAAATGGAGTAGGCATATTGGGAGAACCCAAGGGATAGAAAAAGGTCTAGGAACATTATGATCAACTTTCCTTGAAAGACACCGAGTCACATTACAAAAGGATTAATGATGCATTTCTTTATGTTGTCATTAATAGGCTTATAGGAGATACTAGGTATAGATTGAGTAGGGAGGCAATGGATTTTATCAATGAATGGGGAAATTGGTTTATTCAATACCCCACTTTTACCTACTTTAGATTGGGAGGTTTTGATGGTCATCCCCACTTTCTTCCTAGGTACTGCAATAATAGAGTTTTTTTAATGGAGTTCATATATCAAGCTCTAGTTTTCAACTTTAAATTTGGTAACAAACACAAGATAGGTTGTCACAAGTTCCCCATGAAGTTGGGTGAGTTTACCTGTCCACACATTGTGTTAGCCAAGGCTATTTGTGATGAATTAATTTATTTGAAGTTGGGACTGTATACTTCTAGGAAGCATTATGATCCCAGACATAAGATGTAGGCCTAGATTCCTAGTGTTTTTGATAAATATTTCAATCTATTAGAGGACTTCTGGATGGATTTGCAGGATGAATATGATCTTAGGAGGATAAATTATGAAAGAATGCCTATCCCACTCATGGTTGAGTATGGGATTAAGGACATTTTAGATACATTTTCTGATGATGATGTAACTTTGGATCCCCAGTATGATACATATAAGATAGGAACCAAGGATCTTGATCCAATGGATTGGAATGCTAGAGTCTATTGATATAAAAAAAGTTGCAAGAACAGGCTTGGATAGAAGTGTGCATTAGGTTAGCTTAAGAGTTAACCAACTTGAAGCTCAGCCATCCAAAAAGAGGAAAGTTGCAGGTACCACTCAAGGGTTCAAAAGGACAAAGAGAAGGATGGCTCCTAAGGAGCCCTTAGATTTTACACCTTCTAATGCAAAAAAGGAGGTTGTTGCCCAAGATCTGCCAGAGGTACAAAAAGAGGAGACCATTGCAGAAGCTAATGCTTCAACATCTGCTGCAGTAGAAGCATCCACTCAGGCCTTGATTAAAGAGCAACCAAGTGAGGGAATGCCCATGAGAACCCTCCACAAAGAAGTTGATATTTTGAAAGAGAAGGAGCCTGAAGTAGAGATACATGATATTGCAATAGATTCTGAGGTTACCCCATCTGACAAAGAGACTCATGTAGTTGCTTCTCTTTATCTAACAAATGATGTAGGGATAGAGCATGTGTTTATAGAAAAGGATCAATGGAAACTCTTTGAGGATGCTTAAAGGGAAGATGATGCCAAGGAACAAGCTGAGGCATTGGCTAAACAAAAAGAAGTAGATGCCAAGGCCCAAGTTAAGGCACTAGATATGCAATAGGAGATTGATGCTAAGGCACAATCTGATGCATTGAAACAAAAGGAACTGGAAGGTAAAGTTAAGGCTGATGAATTGGCTCAACAACAAGAAAAAAAGGAGTGGGAGCTTAGAATGAAAGAGGAAAGAGAGAAATTGGATTTACAATAGAAGATCCATGATTTGGAGGAGGAAAAGGCCAAGCAAAGAAGAGAAAAAGAAGCTCTTGAGGCCAAATTCAAGGCTATAGAAGAACCTCATAGGAAGAGAGAAGAAAAAGAGCACTTGGAAAGAGAAAATGAGGTTGCAGAGCTTGCTATGTATGAGAACAAGTCTAAAGAAGCCTGGGATTATGTCAAGAAATTAGAAGAGCAAAGATACTAGGTGTTAGAGGAGAAAATATTAGAAGAGGAATGTCTGAAGCAGGAGTTGGAAGCTAAAAGACTACAAGAACAAAAGGATAAGGAAGAGGCCAAGAAGCTTGCACAAGAAGAGACATAGAAAGAGCAAAAAAATGTGCAAGAGGTTGACTCGCAGCTTGAAAATACCATATTACAACCTCTATCCTCTACTACTGTTGCTTCTTCTTCAGAACAAGTACCTACTACTTCTATAGATCCTACATGGTTAAAGCTGGACTTGGAAAAGAAGCAAATAGTTTAGCCCCAACCTCTTAATTAGGATGAAATGATGAAGGAAATTGAGAAGGAATGACCTAAAAAGAAGGCTATGGTTCTTCACTCTACCAAGCTTACAGACACGAGAGAGATCATTGTTGAATGTGCAATACCAATGATGGACAAGAACATAGATGATATGTTGATAATTGATTATCAATTAGGCACGGTAAATTTGGGAAGGCCTACAAGAAATCAAAAAATGAAATTGATTGATATTGTGGCTTCCTCTACTAACTCCAAGATGATAAAAGATAAACAAAGGAAAGATGAGCTTAAGGCTTAGCTGGATCAATTGCACAAGTTTTTGAAAGATGTTTCAACTCCTATTTCTCAACAAGCTTCTATTCCTGAATCTCCAATTTTATTAACAAAGAAGGAAGTAGATGATTTGGTGCATATGCAGAGAAAAGTGGGAATGATGGAAAGATGGTTTTAGAAGCTCAATTAGGAGGTTGATGATGTGCTTGTTGATAGTTTTAAGATTCATATGGAAACGCTTGAGTTGGCAAGGGATTTAGGCAAACACACCAAATATCTAGATAAGCAAGGTGAGGAATATAATGAACATGCTAAAGTGCTTAAGGATATTAGCTAGGTACCTCAGTCGACTCTACTTGAGCAATCAATCCTTGAAGAGGATAACTTGGATTTCATTGAGAAGATGTAAGGATAATAGAGTACAAATCCAAATCTATTCAAGAGCATAAAAGTGAGATTCAAGAGGTTACTAAATATTTGAATCAATAGATGGAAGAATTGGAGGAAATTGTGGCTATTTTAGTCATTCTAGATACCTCGGTTAAGGATGGTATTTATTTAGATAAGATGAGGGAGAAATGGAGTGGAAGATTTGAAGAGGTGATGTAGAAAGAAGATGATGAGAATGACTTATTATTGGACAGGTTCATGGACATCAGAGAAGAAGTGAAGGCTTCTAAAAGGGAAATAATCAAATTAAAGGAAGTAGATGGATTGGTTTTAGCAGAAATAAAAAAAATTAAATTTGAAGATGATTGGTTGGATGGGCCTAATTCTAATATTCTTCAACAAGTGTTTTCTAATTATAATGAGTACATCCTTGAGCATGCAACACAGAAGTGAGTTGGTTCTCTTCACTAGACATGTCTCCTTCTCTCCTCTTTTGTAGGGCCTTTGATGTGGACTCAACTCTAGTTCCCTCCCTCAGTTACACCTTCTTCTTTGGATGTCAGAATTTATGTAACATTGTACTCCAGCCTTCTAACTCAAGATTAGCAATCCAATCTTTTGTTCAGTTCTATTTCTTTAATTGGTGGATCTAAATTGATGATTGAGAGGAACTTGTACATGTGGCATCTATATGTACTATTTGGTCATATTTTGTAAAGATTGGCTAATTGAAGGAAGATAAGCCACTTGATGATATCAATAGAGATTAGTTCTAGGATTATAACTTTTCATTAGCAAAGATACTTTAAGAGTTTGGTTGAACTTGGTTATATGTTATAGTTTTTATAGATTTGTATGTTGTTAAGCTTTGACCTATTTTGATAAGGTTAATAATGAATGATCAATCTATATGCCAGTGATTTTTTGTGCCTAAATGTTTTCTATTCGATGAGAATCAATAGAGGAAACTGGATTCAAGATCATCTCTTTGGGTTATCTGTGAATGAAGTTACTATTATGTCTATTTGATATGTGTTTAATGATGAGTGAATGATCTATTTTGAAGTATTTTTTTGTGAATGGTTATGGTATTGAATTAGCACTATGGATGTATGTAGTAGCGTAGTTTTTTCTGTGGATTGCATCCTTCTGTGGTTGTGGTTAGGTGAATAAACACTCATTATTGATATGCATGTTTGGACATTAAGAACTTTCATTCATGTCCTTTTATTTTATGACTCTGATCTATATTTTTATCTTTATTTAAGCCCCCCCAAACATAGATTAGTTGATTTCATGTAGTTTTGTTCCTTTATTACCAACAAAGGTCCCTTTGCACATTACAGTTATATTGACCAATTGAGTGACATTAGCATAATTGAGAACCAATAACTAGGACATGTGGAGTTAGATTACCATGTGTTGTCTTTCTTTTTCAAGATAAATAGACTAGTAATATTTTGTTTAATGTTGTTGTGTTGTTTTGACCCTCAATACTAATGTTGCCAAGATTGGACAAGTCAAAGAGTATCAGATTGCCACTTATGGGATGCCTCCTACTTCACATCGTGCCACTAAGGGAGATCATATGCTTAGAAATATCATACTCTTGGAGGACATCAAACCTAACGACACCACCAATAAAAGGATACGTAACAAGAAAAAGAAAATCATGCCAATGGATATGTTGAAAGATGTCATTGATGTATGCCCCCACTTTAAATTGGTTGCTAACACCATTACTATGAGTAATTGCTTTAAAGTAGACAATGTTTTCTCCTAAGACATGAGAGCTTTGCTTGGAAAACCCTATACTGAGTCATATGACTTTGAAATAAAGCTACGCCATGAAATAGGAAGGAAGGGTTTCCCCCAAAAATACATAAGGGATCTATGGATTCGGGGTCAATATGTCTTTGCTACAATGTTGTTTTTAGAGATCAAAACTATCATCGTTCCCAAAATACTCATAGTATTGGAAGAATGATACAAAGAGAGAAAAAAGAAGAAAAACCCTTTTGGGTTAACATGCAAGAGACGTAAATGTTTCAATGCCTTGTGTCATCTCTAAAAGGAAAATACTAGGCAAATGAAAAGATAAAATGAAAAAGCCTTTGGGTCAACATGGAAGAGACCTAAATGTCTTGGCGCCTTGTGTCATTCCCAAAAGGAAAATAGAAGATAAATGAAATGATAAAATGAAAAATATTTTGGGTCAGCATGGAAAAGACCTAAATTTCATGACACCTTGCACCATCCCCAAAAGGAAAATGCAAGACAAATGAAAATATAAAAGAAAATATTTTGGGTCAAGATGGAAGAGACCTAAATGTCTCAAAACCTTGCATCATCCCTAAAAGGAAAACACAAGACAAATGAAAAATGGTTACGACATAGAGAAGTAGGTACATATAGAAGAATGCACAAAAAGAGAGAGATACATCTAACAAAACATCATGGGGGATCACATTATGCACATGCAATCACATAAAGAAACATGCAAAAGAAAAAGACTAGTTAGGAACATCTGAGTCAACCTAGAGCAAGTTGATTGCATCCCAATCTCGGTCTGCATAAACAGAAGGGAAAAAACTAGCCCAAAGGGACAACAACACCTACCAAAACTAGGACAAGTTCAACTAACCCATAGCCCCACTAAGTGTAGGACAAGGATGAGTTGAGATAGGTGATGAGAATGAGCTCATTGCAATAAAGAGAATGATTTGTGATGAATGCATAACATGTAATATAGTGAGAATGTTTAAGACCCTACAAATATTACATGGCAAGTAGCGGAATGCATGCTTTAAGGGCCCACCTTTATGGCGTTAAACTTTTGAAATATTAATTTTAAAGCACGAAAATTATATGTATTATGTCCAATAACTCTATGATATCTACAATGTGATGTATTTGTATCCTTAGATTTGGTTTTCGATTTTCTCTTATATGTGGTAATGTAATAATTCCTTGACTTAGAAGTATGGGGTAGGTGTAGGATCATCATGGAAAAAACAGGCCCTTAAGTGGCGAAAAATTCAGAAAAATCAGAGTTAGGAAACTTGACATAAAAATTTGAATAAGTTATCTATATTATTTCAAAAATATGTAACAATAGAATCTATAGCAAATTGAATGTAGTTTTTGAACTAATAGGCTTTTAAAAAAAAAAAATCTATTTGTTGAAATTTTGAAATTTCAATGCAGTAGTACTTAAATTTCAGGGAAAAATAAGAAGTAGGTGTCTGTCTGACCACCCTAACCACAATAAAATGATAATATTTGTTTATAAGATTTAAGATATAAGTAGAGGACTCATGTCCTGATGTGATACATACTTTTTTGTAATTTTTTCCAAGTAAATAATTAATTATGATTTTTTTATTAAAAATTTAAAAAAATATAAAAACTTGTATGTTTGACCACCTTAACTTGGTCAAAATTTCATGAAATTCAAATTTTTTTTTAAAATCCTATAGTATGTGAAGCATAGAATGTGACGCATGTTTGAGATTAAAAAAATGTGACATCGTTTGAAAGCTATAGATGTTTTTCAATCAACCTATCAATCAAGGCTTTAGTCATAATTCAAATAGAAAATGAATAATAATTATTTATTAAATTCAAAGTAAAGAATAATTTATATTGGTGGAAAGCTAAAAATCTCCTTTAAAAACCCTTTTCGTTTGATCAATTTTTGGTAAAAGAAAAGTTGTCAGCCACATACCCTACACATACCCATCATATCCCCACTTTTTGGCCCATCATGATCTTGCAAATACCCTATGTGTAAAGTTGTTTTAGTTTAAGATGGTGGACAAGGGAATTTTATTTCTATATTTTGTAAGGCATTCATTGCCTACTAGACTCACCAACTTCTCAAGGTGGATATAGGGCAGGAGGGTCTGCAATAATCTTGTCTTCTTTATCATCGTTATGAGACATTGGTTGTTCTTTAGGAAGGAGGACACTTATGTTAGGAGGAGGATCTTGATATCCTAATGCTTTAGTATGTTCATTTGGTATTTGCTCTATGTAAGACCCCAGCTCATAGGTACTTAATACAATCCTAATTTTTTATATGCCTTTCTTGAATTGATGATTAGATATATTATGGATGATAAATAAGGTGATCTTTTGGTGATATTCTTGCATTTAATTTTGAAATTTTGTTTATTGTCACTAGCATGAAGGTGGAATGCACTCATATATTGTGAAAAGCTAATTGAAATTTTAAATGGATTATTATATAGCTAAAGTATAAAATATTTAGTTAACAAATTTATGTGATCAAATTGTTACTTATGATTGTGTTGGTATTGTGCAGGAAGGTAATGGTGTTAGCATGGGAAGGGTGAACCATCAAGAGAAAATTAAAAGACTCTTCTTGAGGGTTTAAATTTGACCCCCTTTTAGAGCTTAGAAAGAAATAAAGTTAACATGTTGAAGTAGTGAGGGTTGATATTAAAGGGATAATTTATTTTAGAGTTGAGAGGGTATTTGATAATGTTTCATGTGGGTGTAAGTGGGGTTAGGGTTGAGGAACCCTTATCCAAGTTTGAATTTCGGATGGGTCCTTAAATGGGCCTTTAAAGAGGGTTGTTGGTTAATTTCCTTGGTTGGGATGCAAAAAGAAACCCCCTAGGGTCTATACCATAGTGGTAGGGGTCAAGTGGGCATATAATAGTGCCCCAAGGACATGTTTGACCCTTGAAAAGTCCTCATAATGGAAAGTAACGAGTTTTGAAGAAAGGATGGGATGGAAAGATGGAGGGGTTGTCCAAGTGCATGTTTCCTCTTTAATATGGAAAAGACTTTAATTGATGGAGGTAGGTACACTCCACACTTCCCCATCCAAAAAGGTTACAAGTTGAAAATCCTATATATCTTGGAGAGGAAGGAAGAGGAGGGTGTTACCCACTTCTTCTTTTGGAGAACTTTAGTGAAGATGGTAGGAAGAATAACAAGATGAGAGGAGTCATGTTGGGGAGTTAGTGATCAAGATAGCTTGGTTGGAGAGGAAATAAGGATAGACGAGCTAAAGTCCAACACCTAAAGCAAAGAGATAAGTTTTCCCTACTTTCATTTTCCCTTTTGTTTAAATGTTGTAATAAGGTGGCATGTTGTATGGATCATGATTGGAAGTAGAGAGTAGAGAACCTAAATGCATGAAATTTGGCACTATGTTATTCTTTCTTCTTTGCAGAAATTTGAAAAGGATCCATTGATCATCATGGAGCTAAAAGAATTCCTTGCTAGGGGGTATGGCTAGAGCCCACAATGCTCCATGACGCCATTATGGTAGGGTGGAGAGCAAGTCCCATTGATGTGTTTTTTTTTTTTCCAATGATAATCTTCTATCAACTTGATCTAGTTTTAATATGAATGTGTATGCATCAAGTCTCCAAAGTGTGAACTACAAATCTGGTTGCAATATAGAAAACTTAAGCCTTATTCACACATGGGTTATTCCTTGCTACAGTAGATAATGTATATTATAAGTTGGTATTTTTTGATAGAAGTAAGAGTGTGGATAGAGAAATTTTTGGTTGTATTCCATTTCCAAATGGGTGTTACAAAGGATCCTTAGTTTCTCTTGGGTCCTAAATAAAATTTTCTTTGGAACTCAAAATTATATATAAAGAAAATATGAAAGGAGGATCTACTTGTTAATCCAAAACTGAATGGTAGAAGCAGCTTTAAATCTGTGTTATGACATGATTAATTGTTCTAGTTATATATGGTTCTAGAAACATGTTCATTTTACTTGCAAGTGAGTTTATTTATCATGCTATCAAATATACACACCCTCATATAACTAAATATTATATTCAAAGAAATATTAAATCTATGCATTATAACTTTTCTTTTACAAGTAACCTATTGAAAAAAGAAGAAGGAAGTAATGAAAATATATGTGTTTCAGTTTATGAGAATTTAAAAAATATATTCTAGTTGAAAAATCTATCTTCAAAGTTGTGTTACGAATTTAAGACATGTAATTTAATCGAAATAATTGTATTGAAAGTTTGCATATCAGAATTTTAAGTCCAATAATTAGATTTTAAAAGGGCTAAAAATAAGTCAACGAAACATTCTGTAGAATACAATACCTAGATACATATGATTGTTAAAAAAAAAATGAATTCTTTTTCTTGAAATGATGTATTTGCTTATGATTTTTGAAAAAATTGGGTAATTTTGTAAAACCAATATTTAAGTACTAGAAAAGATGAGAGAGCTCAAGCATATATGTTAGGAAAAACAAACAATCAATTGATGTCCAATCACAGTCCCTGAAGAGAATTCGCTAACATATGGTGTTTATTTTAAAGGAAAGCTCCATAATATTCATCTATTTCTTTGCAAACAGGCATTAAATAGAAATTCTTACACTTTGATGCATAAACCTTCATTTGGAGAGAAGTATTATTGAGCTAGGAAAACACTATTAAGTTCAAGAAGCGGTTGCTCAAATATTTTCAAACAGAAAAACATCATTTAAGGAAACCCTATTTCTAGGAATATTCCTTTTGAATCAAAATCAAGCTATTATTGGCATAGAATAATGATATTGAATCGACTATCAATCAAATGCTATAACGAAATCTGAAGATAAAACACAAAATGATCAATTCGCCATAGTGCCCCTTGTTGATGGTTTCGCCAAGTCAAGTGATGGTGATGCCTTTATCTCCACCTATGATCTACCCACAGTTAGAGAGCACAAATAAAAGAAAAAGAAAAAAAATAGATGGTTGCCTTCAGACTGCGATCATCTTTTAGGGAGAATTAAAGAGAAGAATAGTTAATAGAAAGGAAAAAAAAACTGTATAAATAAGACACGGAAAAAATGTCATCTGGCTTATGAATGAAGCTAGCAATATTAGCTGATCTAAATTGGTCAAATGATAATATCATGGTCAATGTCAAACATTATCAAAATTCAGCAACTCTCAACATAACTCATTGTCATAATTAATTCTCAGCATTTTTCCAATGTATCTAACACACCATATTTAATTCACCCAACTAATAAAGTCTAATAGGTATATGTAGAGGCAGTAAAATTTTCATCTTGTGAATTGTACAGTTTTCTGGTGAGCTGATTTGACTTAAACTAGCGAGCTGATTTGACCATGGTAGCTGTTGTAAGTTTAATGACCAAACAACCTTTCTAGAAAATAAAATAAAACAAGCCAGGATAGATTGTATATGCATTTATGGTGCCTGCCATATTGTCAAGGCTACGAAAAGGGGGTAGTTGGAAGGAGACGACTCTGTAAACATTAAAATTACTATTGAAATGACAATCTAATCTGCCCTCTGCTTTGCACGTATAAGACTGTAAAATGAGTGACTTCATAAAATAATTCCAAAGGGTGTCGGGCACCACAACATCCACACAAAAATGGTACAACAGATTGGAAAATTAATGTAATGTCCAGTATAATAAATAATGGTACTGAGAATAACATTGCATAGCTATATTAAAATAATAACATAGGAATTATTATTGTAGAAAATTACTCAAGGCAATGTTATTCACTGTATTCAATATTGAAATTGAGAATTGGTGTGTTTTACATTTGTAAATTTTAAAAGAAAGTAAAATAAAATAACTAAATGAATAAAATAGCATTATATAATTTCACTCGTCAAGAAGAGAGATGGTAATCTAGTTCAATTGTAATTTAAAGGTAATATATTGGTATTGCTGGATAAGAATTATGGTAAGTGAAGATATAGATATTTTAGAGTTATTGAGATTATATTACAACTATAAGAATTAAAGTGAAATGTGAATAAATATTAAGATAAAAGGTAATATCAATTTATATTATTGAAAGAAAAGAGATATTAAAAGTGTATTCAATTTTAATACTGGTATTAAGAAATTTTTTGTTAAAATAATCATAGGTGTTGCACACCACTCAAGTTGGTGGATAAAAGTTTAAGACTGCCTTAACTTTGCTTCACAATAATCACATTTCATCACCGCTAAGTACATTGGAAATTTATCAATATGAATAGTGTTAAGATTATTTAAAATAAATAAAAACGAGTATATCTTTTGTAGTATTTAAATTAATTTTCCCATAGTAAAATTAACTTATTATTAGTACATTGATTGAAATGTCAATGATATGGTATAACCATGTATTAAATAATAATATCATTATTATTGGGAGCAATATTAGTTTTATTAAAGATTAGTTGTTAGTTAACATATTTAAATAACTCATTGTTACTAAATCATAACAAACAATTACGTGTAAATATGGGCACTAGAAGTAGAGTAAAAATAAATAAAAATAAAAATTAGTGCAAAGGTTGGACATGACAGAAAATCTTGCTATTCAATACTAAGATAGTAATCATCATTGGCACTGAAGTAATAGCTCATATTTTCTTAGCTTTGTTCTCTAATATTTATGTTACTGCCACCAAAAATGGAAAATTCTTTGATATTGAGTTGACTGTCTTTTCCAACAAGACATCTTCCACCCTTTGGTTGTTTCAAAAACTTTTAACTCTCATTATTATATTAAACTAATAGTATGGTGCTTTAATTTTAGCTACTGCATCTGATCAATTATATTTTTAGTAGCCAAAAAAAATGGGGGGAATAAGAGGCCCCACATTTATTTCTCATATGAAGTTTCTTTTAATTTATATAGTTTCCTTAATAGTCTCTTAATAAACAAACTACTTTCCTTGGTGTGGGGAAAATAACTTTTAAAATGAAAATTAAATAATTTAGGTAATTATTAACACTACTTTTAAAAAGGAAGGCATCTTTTGTCATTTTAAATGAGATCTTTTATCTATTCCTTTATTGAAAAATAAATGGAATAGATAGATAATTAAATGTATTTATTTAGATAAATATTTTTATATATTATAAAGATGAATAATTTTTTTAAATATATATATATATATGAAATAGATTTAACATTAATAATAATAATTAATAGAGATAATATTATGAAGGGTAATATTAATCGAGATAGTAGTTTTAAATGTATAATAAATTAAGGCATTCATGTTATGTAAGTGTTCTTGTAATAATCCCATTAATGATTTTACGAGATAATTAAAAGGTATAGGTATGGTAAGTCAAAACGAGTTGTCAATATTAGTGTTTAAATATTATTGTTACAAAAAAAAATTGGAAATATTTAATTGAGAAAAAAAAAACTTTGTGGAAAAAAATAAGAGGGTTATTAATTTCTTTTGTAATGATATTTATTGTATTAATGAAATAATAATTACACTTTTAAGAATTAAGTTATTTTACCTATGTATAAGATGCTTATATAGATGATTGACATTTACTTTTGTATTATGGCATTGATTAAAAAAAAAATTAGTTAGGTTTTTCTAATGAAAATAATAGGCATGACACTCTAGGAGTTGATGACTTTCATGTTCATTTGTATCTCATCCTTGTTTTCTTAAGATTGTGAATCCTTTTCCCTATGTCTCTTCGATATTGATAGGAGTATTTGTTACCTTGTTAACATAGAATGATTGAATGCTTTCTTGACTAGAGTAACTAGGTTCGCCTATTGTAGTGAACATAGGCTTAGCTTTTGGCTCAATTTCAGGATGTAAAAGACCAAATGTATCAAGTTGTGTTGGTTGTTTCATGGAAGGATAGAAGGATGCATTATTCTCAAGGTTTTTAAGGAAATCATTTATGAATTCATTCATTCTAGTATCATCTTCTCCAATGATGTCAACATCACAAGGAGGACATGCATTAAGATTTTTTTGAGCATAAGTAGGTTCAATTGTATTAGGGGGGTATGTGCAGGATCATCATGGAAAAAATAGGCCCTTAAGTGGCAAAAAAATTAGAAAAATCAGAGTTAGCAAAATTGATGTAAAAATTTGAATAAGTTATCTATATTATTTCAAAAATATGTAAGAATAGAATCTATAGAAAATCGAATGTAGTTTCTAAACTACTAGGTTTGTTTTTTTTTTTAAATCTATTTGGTGAAAATTTGAAATTTCAATGCAGTAGTACTTAAATTTTAGGAAAAAAATAAGAAGTAGGTGTCTGTTTGACCACCCTAACCACAATAAAATGATAATATTTTTTAATAAGATTTTAGGTATAAGTAGAGGACTCATGTCTTGATGTGATGCATATTTTTTGTAATTTTTTACGAAGTAAATAATTAATTATGAATTTTTTATAATAACTTTTAAAAAATATAGAAAACTTGTATGTTTGACCACCTTAACTTAGTCAAAACTTCAAAAAATTCAATTTTTCTTTTTTAAATCCTATAGTATGTGAAGCATAGAATGTGACGCATGTTTTAGATTCAAAAAATGTGATACCGTTTGAAAGCTATATATGTTTTTCAATCATTCTATCAATTAGGACTTTAGTCATAATTTGAATAGAAAATGAATAATAATTACTTATTAAATTCAAAGTAAAACATAATTTATATTGGTGGAAAGCTAAGAATCTCCTTTAAAAACCCTTTTCGTTTCATCAATTTTGGGTTAAAAAAAGTCATCAACCACATACCCATCATATTGCCACTTTTTGGCCCATCATGATCCTACACATACCCAAGGTTATTTCCAAAAACACAACTTGAAACATCAAAAAAAGAGAACAAGCATTTCCATGCATTGCTTAAACACTTTTCCACAAATTAACTTGGTAATTATTCAATGCACTAAACTGAGAATGAAATGTTGTAAATGTAATTTTAAATTTTGACAATGCATTAAATGAAGCAAGATTAAGTACATTTTATTAAAAAGGGCCCTAGCTTCAATGTGAATGTGTACAACACATTACAACACTAAACCAAGGAAACATTAGGCTCATTTTTTATTATTTATTTCCAAATGAAGGAAAATGGATACTTTTTTTGTTAATACAAGTTCCATCAATAGAAAAAATATTTCTCATCCTTTCATGAAATGGAATAGACAATACAAGCCCTTACCTCCTCAATAAAATTGGATATAAACACAAAACCCTCATCCCTCTTCTGGAGAGTTTACCCCTCAATAATTTGCATATCCATACTCAAGATTAGTTGAATCTTAAGCCAGTGTAAATTGATTTTGAGACATGACCTATAGCTCATGTGAGAAAGCCTCCCCTTGAGCCAATAGAAAGGATGATTTAATTTAGAGTTTTTGTAAGGGGCATAACGATTGTTCCATCTATCAGTCACTTTCACATGGGTGTCCTCATTTTAACTCCACCTCAAGTTGATAAGAATAAGGGTACCTTTTACCTTATGATTTTTTTAATGTTAGTCAAATCATCACTCTTCCCATCTTTAAACTACATAGGCTTGAGAAAATTATTTCTAATTAAAACATTTTTATCACCTTTGGCTTATCAGCCTACTGAAATTAAACAAATATTATTCATATTTCTTGAAGACATACCTATAACTCTTCCTCCACCATGTGAAAGAAAATATACCAGAAAAACACATTAAAATTCATATTTTATGCATATCATCAAATGTTTATACATTTTATTGATGATTGTCATGCTTTAAAGACAGAAATACATTTTTTTTTAACTATATACCATCATTAAGCTACCTATTGAAATATTAGTAGAGCTAGATATTTACCATTATATCGATCCTTATAATATAATAAGTTAGATACTATTGTTTTTCTCCTTTCTATGTGGAATGTTTAGCTCCATATGATTTCTAATTGTCATTCATGGTTGTACAATCCTAAGTGAAACAATACTCTCTCAATTGGGGACAATGTGATAATCTATACCATAGTTAACCTTGTCTATACACTTGGGGGAAAGGAATACTAGTTTTGGGAGGTGTGAATACTTCTTGAGGATCCCCTCTTTCCCTCTTTCTTTCTCTTAAAATATTAGCATAAGTATTAAACATTTTAAGGGGACATATCACCCTATCTATTTTATATATTCATACATTACCATCTAGTGAGATCTGAATTATTGATGTGCCTCCTTGATGGTGTTATTTAAATGCCCCCTGAGGTGTGGTTCTTAATTGTGCCCCTTTTATCGTTAAGAAAGTGTATGATCCCTAAGGCATTACATAATTATTCACTCCCTAAGGCACTAAGAAATTATATGCTCCTTGAGGTATGAAGAAATTATGCATTTCCTAAGGAATTAAGAAGTTATGCTCTCCATGAGGCATTAAGAAATTATGTGCCCATTGAAACAATAAGAAATTATCTACTCCTTGAGGTGTGATTTCCAAAACCATCACATTTGACACTAATATATTATTCACATATTTAGTAGATTGTAGGTTTCTATCCTGTGAAGTTGAGCATTAACATAATACAACTTGCTCTCTAATAGGTCCATTTGTCTCATGTTTAAACTAGTATAACAAAACATTATGTCCTTATGGGACTTGAAATTTATCATTTTACATGGACACCTAGCATATGTAATGCCCCCACATGCAACCCCAAAGAATACTAATACTTCTAACATTTATGGTACAATTTTATTTTATTTTTTTAAAAGTGTATAAATTATTGTATACATTAGATTTAAAAGATTACAAATTAACCACCTAAGTCCTTTGGGGTACACAAGGTGAAATTACGCAACTAACTCTTTCATTCACTTAACTTCAATTTCAAACCATTAATAAATGATAAACAATGTGACAAGAATAAACCATATAGCATTTACAGTTAATTAAACATGGAAATATAAAGTACATATTTCCATAGATACAAAATAACATTAACAATATATACAATTATAGTACAAGGACAAATTACATAGTGTGTTCAAGAATTACATTAGTCTTCTAGTACAATCCAATGGATACATATACGAAATTACATCATGAGTCTTCCCAACGCATGTGGGAGTGATACATCAATATATAAAATACATCTAGAGTACAAATATACATTTGGTAATAATGAATCCTGGATCAAAATGCATTAGCAAAACTCTGCACTGAATGGTACAACTGCATCATAAGGGGACCCAACGGGGTGCATAGCACATTCCTCCCGACCACCCCTGTGTTAGAAGTAAACAAGGAAGGATTCCTGACCAAGCACATCCAAACAGTCACACAAAACTAACTCCAGACATGTCAAGCAAGAGAACACAAGGAAATATCTCATAGCAGCAATAAATCTCCAAAACATAACAATAGACCACTTCCAGAGGATTTCGATAAAACAACTCAAATGGAATGCTAGAGGAGAGTGTCATCGTATGGCATTACATTGATTTTCTAGACATCCTGTCTCAAGGTGTCACTTCCATCTATACATGGATTATCAAGACAACCTATCACTAGGTGCCGCCTCCATCTATGGTTATCTTGACTGCCTATCTCAAGGCATTGCTCCATAGGGTTACTCATGCAGAACCATTATCCTCTCATGGAGATGAGGCAATGATCATGCCAACCACAGCCTTCTCGGCCCACCTTTAGTCTATGAAAGCCCTAATAGATGAATGAGGCATCCACAGTTATCTTATTAATGTTTAACCACCCACCCATTAATTAATTACTAACTGATTACTCTAACTCTACGTGGGTTACCCTGATAGCCCCTTTGTGCGTCGACCTCCACTTAGAGCCACTCTCCCTAGACACCCAAAACATAAGATCTAACACTAGGGGATTGTACCAACAAGAACACTGAACCAACAAATGGAATATCCATGAGGTAAAACCATCTCTCCAAAGTCATATGAAACACATCCATAAAATAATACAATCCATGTGTAAACTCAAATCACAACCATAGTCAAAACATAGGCCAAATATCGAATTACAAGATCAAATATAAACATCAGTGTCCCCACCTTTGGAAGTCCCTAACCAACAACTTAAGTTCCTATTGAAGGATAAACTAATTCTAGGGTTTCCCACAAGACATAAACCCAAAAAGAGAAATCCACAATAGATTCAACAAATAATCTCGAGAGAAAACAATTACATAAAACAACACCATATAAAACATTTCCAATACACAATAGTTTTGTCAAATAAATAAATCAATTACTCGAGAAATCTCCATGTAATTTAAATCACCTAATTTATCTCTAATTTTCTCAATTAAATTATAACATTGCAACTTGTAAAATTATCTCCTTAATACAAAATCACAACATATAAAAGTCCTTTATATATATATATATATATATATATATACATATATAAGCTTTTTATGCGTATACACACACACACACACATATATATATAGATGTATATATTAAATAAAACATATATTAAAATTTATGCATTAACATCATATTATAAAATTAATAAATGACTTACTGTAAAAATTACAACAGTATATATATATATATATATCCATAAAATAACAACATTTAAATAAGGTCAAATTTAAAAAATAAATAAATTAATAATCGAACTCTGCACAGCCGTGGTACTACATACCATTGTGTGGGAGGCCGCAACCCCCACACGGCTGTGTCCAGTAGCCTCGGCTATTATGTGCAGCCTGTGGTGGCTGTGTACAACCCACAGGGGGGCCATGGGTGGTACGGCTTTGACCGACCACTCCACCCCTATTAATATATTTTATTTTTTTAATATTTCATTTCTTTTTATAACTTTATTTTATTTTATTTACCCAAAACCAAGGCATGAAATTCGAATTGTAAAAAAAATATACATATTCTTAAAAAAAATAAAAGATAATAAATGCCCAGGTATATATATTTATTTATTTATTTATTTTCCTATAAATTACATAATCAATAATGTAATACATCAACAATCCACACAGAATAAATTTGGGCATACAAGATTTAACGCCAACATATATATATATATATATGTATGTATGTATGTATATTCATATTTTTGGCAAACTAATATAAATAATAGAAGAACTTACAAAAAATATCAATCTAATTCCTTTTCAAAAAAATTGCAAATCTGGGTATGCATAATTTAACCCCAGAATAATTATGTTTTCTTTTCCAATCAAAATTTCACAACTAGATTTGTTGAAGCAAGATCAGAAGATTTCACAATCATTTTCCATAAAAGGTTTAAAAGTTGACTGATGCAGGAGCATCTAGTGGTGTAAGGGCAATCTTGCATCACCCAAAAATAGTGAAATTTCAAGTTTATCATTTTTCAGGTGTTTTTACATTTTTGGATACCCTTTTCGTCATAATAAAATTCCCAATTCACAGTTTTTATTTTCTCTTCCTGGGTGGAAAGATATTGCAGTTTTTGTTGCCCAGATTTGCACCTGAAAATCTTCCGAGTGGGATTTGAGGCACTTAGAGCTTCCGGATCGGCCCCGAAACTTGCCGAAATCGGCGTAGCGGATTTCAACCACGTTCTTGACTTCGAGAGCTTTCCAACGGTTCGAACGGTTCGCGAATCGGAGTCCTGGATCAAAAGTTATGGCCCCGCGAAGTTGGCGCACTTTCTAGAAGTTACCATTGCAAATGCCCTTTCCAAATTTGAACTTCTTGTTGTAAATTTTCGGTGCCAAAACCACCTAAACTCAATTTGAATGTTGTTTTAGCTCCAAACTAAGGAGGAGCTCTATTTATGGGCGGGTTTTCTAATTTTTGGGTAACTTTTTGGGGACAAGCTCGCATATTACGAAAGGGTTAATCTGTAGCTTCTGTAGCTTGCATATGTTGTAGAACTTGGGGATTTGAGATCCTCTGCATGTAAGAAGCTCCATTTTCTGAATAATAAAATTATTCTCTTGATTGTGGGTTATTTTCTGTGTCTCGGGTTGTGCCCTCATCATTGACACAAATGAATTTCAACAACAAAATATTCTTTTAAACATAATTATCAGTTTCAAACATGGCAAACATGATTTTCATTTCCCTTACAGAACAATAAAAAAAACAAAGGAATTAAATTAATCAAAAGAACCTAGAGTCCTTCGTTTGATGACGAATCCAAACATGCTGACCCTTCTTCCTCTTTCGAAAATGAACTTCCTCTACAGTTCCTTCCCAAATTCCTTTAAGCTAACTTCTTAATCAATTTTCCTATTCTTTTCTTACAGAAGAATTTTAACAGAGAAGTGCAACAAACTCTCTTTTCTTTTCCAGCCCCAACCAAAAACCATTCTTTGTGTGTGTAGAAACTTCCCCCCTTTTTCACAATAAAATCAAGAAAAAAATAAATAAAGCTATGTTTTTTCTTTTTCTCAAAAATCCAACCCATCCATTGGTTCTTTTTCTTGCTTTTAAAAGCTCACTTATTCTCACAGATTTTATTAAAAATTCATTATTTTGACATGATATTATCCTCACAAGATATTCTCTTCTGATTTTCTAATTTTAATATTTTGAAAAAGATAATTTATAATTATCACCAACATTATTTATTTAAATTAATTACTTACACCTTTTAATTAATTAAATAAATTTTAATTTACAGTATCTAAATTCAAAATTACAATTACTCACAATTAATCATATCCACAAAATATCATTAATTTATTCCATATAAAGTAAGAATAAATTAATACAACTAACTATAATTAAAATAAATAAACAACAACAACCAATACAGAGACAAGGACAAGGCCAAAACCATGACACATCAAGACTCACAACGAGGTGATAGACTTGGGATGGGGACACTTCCTTATCAACTCCCTTTTTTCAACATCGTACCCATTGCGTTAATTTAATGCTCGCCCTGTCCTGTCGAAGCAGGTGGAATTGAGACTTTATTCCTGCATACAAACAAACATCAAGTAGCATGCAAATCTCCATTACAGACACACCATGAAAGGTAATCGTGGGGTAGCAGGGTGCTCGCAAGCGAGTGATGCCACTCCATCCTTTCACCAAGACTCACTAGCAAACACATTAGAAAACATAGAAACATAGAATTACAACATCGTCACATATAATATTAAAGAAAACCATAGCATAACCAAATAATATAGCCACCACATAATGTATCATCAAACATCATAATAGTGTCAAATGCAGCAAACCAACCAACTATGAATCCACACACAACCAAGTAAGTGACTATTCACCATCACAAACCAAGTATCAAACCAACACATAAGAGTATCAAAGAGTAACAACAACATGAGGGCTATTACAACATAACACAACTTGCTAGCCAATTGATCCATGTTTTTCATGAGTAAAGTAGCATAATATAGCTCACTAACCTTATGTGACCTATCATTTTATATGGACACCAATCATAGCATAGCTTGATATCCAATAGATCTATGTAGCTCATAAGTAATATAGCATAACATAACTTGCTAGTCTTATAAGAGCTTCATTATTTTATCATTTTACATGTGTATGTTGTGCACTCAATGGATGATGTTTGGTACTAAGGAAAACATTCATACCAAGGTTTCATTACCTTGTTGTGTCAAATCTTTAGTCTACCAACCTTGTTGATTTATCTTGATTCATGTTTTACCTTATGATTGTATCATGTATGCTTAATGTACATTCCTCGTGTATCCTTTTATGTTTGTCTCATGTTTTCTCTATATAGTCCACATATTTGATCTATGTATTCCATGTGTTTTCTCTAGATATTCCATGTGTTTACTTTGTGTATTATGAGTGTTTTCCTTGTTTATTCCTTGTATGTTATATGTATTCATTTTTTTGTCTTTTGTTGCATTGTGTCTTCATTATGTATGATTTGTGTTTGATTATCATACACTTCTTTTACTGCATAGTATCTTGCATGTATGTGCATTCTCTTATCTTGACATTGTTTTTCATTATGATATTGATCTTGGGAGCTACCACTTCCCTTAGCTTAGTGTCATCTTACCCTTTTTGTGTCAAAATTAAGGGAACCTTTTTGTCTTATCCATAATTTAGTGTGAGTATGAGCATAACTCATACCCTCACTAGAGTGGGAGCTAAATATAGTATCATAAATTGGTAACCTTAAAAATTTCATAGTATGTTTGGTCCCCCCTAAGTGATTGTCCCTAATTATGCTTATTTACTACCCATTTAATTGTCATCTTCATAAAAATGAATTAAATCTAGATAACTAAATTGATTAATTATTTAATTATGGATGTATAAAATGTGGATCACAAATATCAACGATGCAAAACTCACACTCTCACAATCATGAAATGAAGCTCAAGGTCTTGGCTTAGAATATAGAATCTAGATAGAAAGAAAAGTCATGATAGCTAAGATCTTGATTTGATCTATTGTTGGTTTATATTCAAAGTAACAAACTATGAAAGAAAAATAATTATATGAAGCAATGATAAAGATAAATGTTGAAAGATAAATGATACATGTGCTTGATAAATAGAAATGGTAAATGTTTGATAATTCTTGAATGATTAAATGCTTGATAATTCTTGATAATGCTTGAATGCTTGATAGATCTTTATCATAAAATTACTAGAGATATCTAGACAATAAAAGTGCTAGGTTATTTGTCATTTTTTATTTTATTTTAACTTTTTATAAAGTAAGTTTTACCAAAATTATGGGGGTAGATCCCGTCATTTGTCATTTACTTAGCATGAAATTTCGAAATGCTTCCAATTGCCATGATATTGATTTTGTGCCACATGTACAATATCTTATATAACTCACCATGTGATATGTATTTATGCCCTTCTTGCTAGTTTACAAATTTAAGACTTTTGATCCCTTTTGAACTCTTATTGTACTATGCACCATTTCTCTATCATCGAAAGGAGTATAAAGGTAAAAAATGTCCAAAGGCTTAAACATTAAACCTAGTCAAAGAGAGCCCCCCTAATCTTCATATGAAAAGGGACCATAACAATAAGAAACAACAAACAACCTAAAGATAAGCCAAGGCCCCTTCGGCATACACCTTGGTGGAGAGTCATAATATATGACCTAATTGTGTATAATTATTTTAGTGCAATCAAGAAATTATTGGGTATGATACCTCCTTGAGTCATTAATCCAGAGAGACCAAAAGCTTGTGTGAAGTGGATGCTTCTGGTACCCATGTCTCCCAAAAATCATTGGAGATGTATTATGGTTTTTTATGCAACCTATCTTATAATTGTAAGAAATCAAGCATGAGGAGATCCAAACATCAACAAAGGATGGATATGCCAATTCTCTTGACAAGCACAAACGCTTTGATTGCTTTCATAGGCCAAATTTCAACCCATCGTCTAAAAAGGGTGTTGTTGGAACAAGATTTCTTAACGGTTAAAGCTATTAAAATGGTTCTAGGTAGAATATTTTTGTTGTTGCGTGAAAGTTACCGAGTTAATTCCAACATTACCTCTCACTTCATTGAAGCTTTACTGGATCTCCATGTTTCTAAGGAAATAATCCTAGAGTTAACCAAAGAGATCCTTAACCCCATATTTTTCATGGGCTTATAGCATGTCCTAGCCGTAGCTCGTTTGCATAAAGGGATTCCTTGGCCCCGTGACCTAGAGCACCATGATAAACCCACCACCGAGTTTCTTCCCTTTCTACCTAATGTTTTTGAGGCAGACTACTGGGCTCACAATTTTTCGTGGAAAGACAGGCTATGAATTTTTGAAGCGACTCAATCATATTGTTCCAATAAAGGATTTTCGATGACTTGTAAGCTTTTTTGAATTTGAGGATTATGGTATGAAGATTTTGACACCACTTTTTGTAACACTAAAGATGTTTGGTTTCGAATACATATTAAAGATTAGCGTAATTTTGTAGAACACCTAGTTTTTGTTATTAGCGACTAGTATTTATTTTTGTGCTTGTGCTAATAATATAAGGTTTCATAATATAGGGTTAGGAACCCATTGCATAATATTCTAGCTTCCTTTATTTCCAATCTAGGGTTTCAAATCTTAAGGACACATTATGTAAATGCAAAACCCTTGAAAGTCAAATAAAATGAATACCTAAATCTAAGTTTATATCTTGATTTATGCTTTATGTCGAGTCAATGTATATGAAAAACATTGAATATTTCTCATTATCTTATTTTTTTCCTTATTTTTCTTAATATAAAAATGTTTTCTTTAGAATATCAAAAACTTGAAATCAAATTTGTGAAAATGATATTCTTATTTAGTTCACTTCAGTGTATATTAGGCCAGAAATGTTTTGAATTTTTATTTCCAAATATAACCTTTTTGTTTTGAATTTTGTGTGTTCAAGATAAACCCTTTAATTTAATACACCAAAGCCTATCTTTTGAATCAAGAATATAAGAGACTTTCCTTGTTGTTTCTATAATACTTGTGATCAATCTCTCATTTTGTGTTTAGTATGTCTAGGAATCTCTAAAGGTGAAATAATTTATCTATTTGCATGTGGGAATTTTTGATGCTACTGAATTTTCAGCTATGCTATTTCCTTTTGGAAAGGCTTTGCTTTAAGTTTAAATCCATATTTTGATGATTGTAAAGTCCATGAATGATATTAATTTTGAATAATATGGCAGATTTTATATTCAAATGTTTACCTTTATATTCCTTTTTGTGTAAATTAGGCTTGGTGTTCCATCTCTAGGATATTCTAAGAATTATCAAATTCTTTATCAATTAGTATATGGGAATAATTTTATAGTATTTTGTTCAATGATATTGCAAATTTGGACTATGGTGTTTTTTCTAAGGATTCTATGTTTGGGAGAGCAATACCTTCAATATGATTCCATAAATTTTTCAAATTGAATGTCCTACTCCTTGATCAAACCTTAAAGAGTGAAATGGTTTTTTTTAGGTGAAGAATTTATACTCATGATTTATCCGGCATCTAAAACCAAAATTGATGCTAATAGCCAAAAGTTTGATTAAACACACACCTAGGTTTGAAGTGGTGAGACCCCTCAAAGATGTCAAAATGAAATGAATATTTATAGAGCAATGCTTTAGATAATCAAAATTACATAATGTCAAATCCTTATTTAGTGCAAAGGGGAATGAAGGTCTGTCATGAATAATAGATCTGAATATAGACCGAAAGTCCTTAAAGGGCTTAAAGATGTTCCATACATAAGGGAAATAAATCCCTTGATCAAGGAGGGGAAGTGTTTTTTACTTTAACCCAGAAACCCAAAAAATGTACACACACATAGGATTGAATTGAGAAAACCCCTCAAGGGTGTTCAAGTTTAGAAATTTTCTAAACCTTAAAAACAATAATATAGCCAAGATAAAAGGAAATTACAACCTAGGGCAGATGTATAACTATTTTGAGAGGGTATTTTTAGGTGATTAAAGCATCGTAATAGCATAACCTTGGTTAGTGTCACATGTATTATAGGACTTTAGTGGATAGTAGGTATTAAAAGTTTTAAAGAGCTTAAAGATTTGTTGATGCAGTCATATGAATGAGTAGCATAGGTGTTGTTTTATAGAAGTTTTTTCTACCATAGACTATGAATAGAAAAATATAATAACCAAACTAAAATATTATTTAGTTGGTTGTAGAGACCTATGTTCTCTATTGGAAATATTTATACCTTTTATGATTGACACTAATCTAGGGAATTGACATTAAAGCTTACCTTTATATTCCCTTGTGTGATGTGTTCATGGTCAATATTAGACTCACTTGGTGTGGTTTATCCTTTGGTGCTTCTTTTTTAGGATGTTCCTGAATTCTTAGATGCAATCTATCAGATCCTTTATTAGCATTCCTTCCAAACCATACCAAACCTTAAGGTCTACTTCCAATCTGGTTTCTTGTTCTTGACATACTCCTATATTGGCCAATAGATCTGCCACCCTATTTTCTTCTCTGAATACATGGGTAATCGTGTAATCCTCTATGTTTTTTAATACTTCTCATATCTTTAATACCCAACTTTTCAATTTCCTATTTGAAGTATCTATTTTTATATTGCTTGAATGCATAGTAAAGAGTCCCCTTCTATATCCATGTTCTTGATGTTCTTTTCTTCATAGATCCATTTACCTAGTGCTAGTGCTTCTATTTCAACTTCATTATTGGTTGCAACACCTATTTTATTGGATAAAGCCCAAATGCAATTTCCTTGACTATTTCTTATAATGCACCCTACTCTAGCTAGACCATGATTCCCTTTTGCTAATATATCAAAGTTTAAGTTATATCTTCATTTGGTTGGGCCCTTCATTCTGAATTCCCTTTCATCTTATGAGCTATCTTTGAAGCATTTCTTGGATCTTTTTAATTTTTTCAACCTTTATTGAAAGTCCTCAGCCCATTTTGTGAATTGGGTGCCTATTTTAATTATTTTTTTGTATTTAGCAATTCACATATTCCTTCTTTCATTTTTGTATTAGTTTGGCCTCATCCATACTCTTTTCTTGAAATATTCTATTGTTCCTTTCTTTCTAGATGTGCTAGGAAATCATCAAAGGGGCTACCACCCATAGATCTTCCCATAGAGTATCTCTTCTTCATTTTTTCCAATTGATTATCCAATCCTTAAAATCCATTTGTCTTACACCCTTCCACCCTAATACATTTTGGATCCTGTCCTAGCATTTTGATGTGTATGTGCATCCCAAAAGTAGGAGGTTGATTGTTTCATAGCTTTTAAAACATAATATGCACATCTATTAGGTCCATGTATACCAATAACATTCAACTTATCATCTATGGGTATTCCTTTATTTAATGGCTTCCAAAGAAAATTTCCTAATTTGGGTAAAACAATTGGGAGCCAACATAGTTTAGAAGGGCAGTTGGAGTTTGTTCTTAAGGAAGTTTGAATCTGATATCCCAATTTTATGGAGTATTCCCTTAATCGGGCCCGATACCAAATTATTTCATCATATTCTACTATCAATATAACCTTTCTATTATCCAATGCTTTCTCTAGTCTTATTTTTGCTTTTGGTGGTATTGAAAATCTTTCTATATCAATACATTCATGTTGATTGTCATATTTTGGATGATTTGAGAAAATGTAATCTCTGTGTATCCCATTGTACTTTTGATTGAACCAATGTGTTCTTTTATCCCCTCTACTTCTCTCAATGGTTTGTAACCATTCTAAGAGTCTATCCAAAAATTGGATTTTTTTTTGCTATTCACCTTCCAAGTTAGATCTTTTTTTATAATCCTTATAATTTCCCAAAAGAACTTCCATTTTGTTGATCCTTTATTAGATTTTCATGTTGTGAAGATCCTTTTACGGTATGTATTGTCCAAAATATTTATTCTAAAATATTTTGAGCCATAGACAATCTAGATCCCTATACATTTCCATGTTAATTTGGCCTCTAGTACCGAATTTTTCTCCTTCATTTTTCTTAGGCTGACACCGCTAGCATTTTTATCTTGACATGTCTTATCCTAATGTGCTAACAAGATTCCTTTTTCTTCTTTTTCCCCTTTCCACAAGAATTTTTTAAAAGGACTTTCCAAATTAGCCTCAATCTTGTGCATAATTTGAAAACAAGACATTACATAAATTATAACCATTGAGAAAATAGATTTTATCATTAGGATCATGCCAACTAGTGTTAGCCATTTATTTTTTTAGGAAAAAGGATTTGTTTCTATATTTTTCCAAAACATGGGCATCTAGTGTTGTGAATGGCACAGTCTTGAAAGTAGTGGTGCACCTAGATATTTGGTCAGGGTTGCTACTATTGTAAAGTCAAGCTATGTTGTTATTCTTTTCTATATTTCCTTTTTGATGTTGAAAAGTAGTATTGAATATTTTTCATTATTTATCAAATGCCTTGAAAACTTGTGTACTTTTCTAATGCTTCCTTTATTACTATTATTTCTCTCTCATATTAGCTTCTCCAAATAAGACTATGTCACCAACAAAATGTGTATGTGTTATTGGACTCAAACCTTGTGCCACTTCTATTCCTTTCCATTCACTATTTTCCCTTTTAGTTTGAAATACCTGCCCATAACCTTTTCCATGATAGTGAAGAGGAAAGGTGACAAGGGATTTCCATGCCTAAGTCCATTTATGGAAAAAAAGAATCTACATATAGACCCATTCACGATTAGTGAGTATCTTACAGATGTTATGCATTGTTGTATAAGTGTTATCCAATGCAAGTATCAAAACCAAATCTTTTGAGAACTTCTATTAGAAATTTCCATTTTACCCTATCATAGGATTTGCTTATTTCTAGTTTAATCATCATGCCTTGTATTTTTCTATTTGCACTATGTGCAGTTCTTCATTGGAAACAATGATATTGTCTATGATTTCTTTTCCTAGGCACAAGCCACTTTGTTCTTCTAAAATGATAGAATTTTGCATCTTTTTTAGATGACCTTTTCTCATACTTTAGAAATAATCTTGAAGATTGTGTTGCATAAGGATATTAGTCTATAATCATTGAAAGAGTTGCACACTTTATTTTTTGGTATCAGTTCTATAATTTTATTGTTGAAATATTTTAAGAAAAAATCTGTCTTGAATTCTTCTACCACTTTCCACACCTAATTCCCTATCAAATGCCAACATTTTTGAAAGAAAATTTCTAGAAAGACATATGGGCATGGTGCTTTTTCTAGATGCAACTGAAATGTAATGATTTAGACCTCCTCCAAAGTTGTTGGTTCATTTAGCATTCAGTTATCTGCTTATGAGACATATTTTAGGATGTAATCACTGAGAATTGACACATTGTTGCATGGTGTTGTAATGTTATTTGTCCCAACAATGGTTTCAAAATATCTAACAACTTCCTTTTCTGTTGCATCTTTATCTATAACAATCGTTCTATTTTCTGACTTTATTTCATTAATTGTGTTAATAGCCTTCCTAGCTTTAGAGGTGGCATGGAAGTATCTAGTATTTGTATCACCTTTTTTCAGTCATGTTTCTATGCTTTTATCCCTCCAATAGATTTTATTCAATGCAAGATCATGGGGTTCCAAAATAGGCCCTCAAGTGGCAATGAAAATTTAGAAAAATAGAGTTAGGCAACTTGACAAAAAAATGGAATAGGTTATGAACATAATTTGGAAAAGATGTAAGAATATAATTGTAGCAAATTAAATGTAGTTTCTAATATACTCATCCTTTTTTAGAAAAAACGTAAATCTATTTGGTGAAAATTTGAAATTTCAATGTTTGACCAACCTAAGTACAAGAAAAAAAAATTATTGAAAATTTCAATATAAGTAGAGGAAACATGCCTAAATGTGCCACATTTTTTTGTTATTTTTTTACAAGTAAATAACTACTTATGAATTGTCTATTAGAAAATTTGGAAAATATTAAAACTTATTTGTCTAACCACCATAACTTGGTCAAAAATTTATGAAATTTAATTTTATTTATTTTTATCCTATAGTATGGGAAGCATAGAATGTCTTGCATCTGTTGGATTCAAAAAATGTGAAATCATTTGAGAATTATATAGATGTTTTTCAATCAACCTATGAATCAGGAATTTAGTCACAATGCATGTAGAAAATTAATAATAGTTATTTTTTAAAGTTAAAATAAGGAATATTTTATATTGGTGGAAAGTTGACGATTTTCTCAATAAACCCTTTTCATTTCATCAAATTCAGATAAAGAAAAAGTCTACAGTGAATTTTTTGTCATATCACCACTTTTTGGACCCCCATGATTCTACACTCACCCATTTCTTCCCTTTTCATAATTTATTTATGGTAGTTTTTCAATTTTTGTTCATTTAGGTAATCCTCCTTGAACATGCCATTTTTCATTACCATGTTGTTTAGCTCTTCCAATTCTTTTTCCACTTTTTCTTTCTCTTGAAACATGTTCTTGAATATTTCTTTTTTCCATTTCTTTAATTTTTATTTTAGCATTTGAATATTTTTCATTAAAATGTAGTTGTGTGTACCATTAAATCTACACTCTTTCCACCATGCCTCTATAGATGGAAGTAGACTTCTCTCCACCACATGTTTTCAAATTTGAAATACCTTTTTTCCATATTAGGACCATTCTTTACCTCCATTAATATTGGAAAGTAATAAAAAATAGATATAGGGAGTATGCAGGCTTCCATTCTTATGCATTTCTCCATCTAATGATTTGAAACACAAAACCCATCTAGCCTTTCTACAATATTTATAAAACTTTCCCTTTGATTTGTCCAAGTGTATATTCCATTGGATGTGTGATAATATATACCCTTTATGTCTTCCATAAAATTCTTGAAATCCTATATGTTTCTATTGATCTTATTTAGTCCTCCACTTTTTTTCAAAAGGTTCATGACTGCATTAGAATCACCACCAATAATGTAGAATTGGTCATTTCCAAGTCTCTTTTTTGTCATCTATCTTAATGTGTCTATAAATGTTAAACAAATTGAATTATGAATTGGTATTAAAATATGTTACTTTGCATTCCATCCAATTATCATGTGCTTGAGTTATATTGATTGTGACATTGTTGGTTCTCCATAGGATTTCCAATACTCCTACCATCCCTATGGCTCTGTGGAATAGGCCCATCCAAGATTTGCAATATGTAAGAAAATTGCCTACTTGTTTGCTTAATTTTGTTTCTTAAAACATTAATATATAAGATGCTATCTTTTCCATGTGACACTTTACCAAGCATCTTTTGTAAGGGTCATTTAAGCTCCTAACATTCCATGTGGTTATCCTCTTTTCCCTCCAAGGGATGCTTTTCCTCCCTTTGATACGAGAAAACTAGAAATACTTTTCAAAACCTTCTCCATGACTTCCTCCTCTCTCTCTTTTTTGTTTGTTTTTCTACCTCTTCCTTTTTAATTTTTCCCATTGCCTTCGCTGTTGTCTGGGTTATGCATCCAGGATCAATAATTCTTAGTTTCTTAGTTTTTGATTGATCTCCTTTTGGATATTTAATTCTTCAAAATTAGATTCATCTTTATCAATATTTTAAGTGCTGAAGCATAGATTTTTCGGACCCTATGGACTACTCTTGCACTTCTAGGATTTTAAGCCTAAAAGGAGAGAGATAGGGCCAAATATGTTAATGTATCACTCAAATTAGGATGTGTGCAATTTTTTTTAATGTAAATGAACTTAATTAAATGCAATGGACTAATCTAGATGAATGAAGACGAATGCAAAACTAAGATTTATGCAATGTTTGAAAACATAGTGTTGTTTGCAAAAACATCAAAATAATGAACAAAAATGCAACTTTTAACCAAATAGGAAGTTATTTCTCAAAATATGTGCACCTGGAAAGCTATAGAGGACTAGAGAATGATCTAGAAAGTTGATGAAATATGACCTTGGCCTAATTGGGACTCATTCACCACGTTGGGCGAATCAGTCCCAAGTGAGGACTTTTCTACATAGAACCTGTTTTCTAACAGTCGGGGATCTAAAAAAACATCTAACTCAAATCTGAATCTTTAGGTGGGACTCATTCGCCAAGCATGGAAAATCAATCCACTTTATAATTCTTGCAAACTCAAAACTCATATTTGTATCTTGACACCTACACAACAAATTCTGACGGAGACCCAGTTCTGGATCTCAGAAAATCCCTACAAAACAACTTAAAAGAGTTGGTCTAATGAAGGGTTTTCCTTAGTCAAATCCATAGGTAGGTAATTAAACCTTGAATAGAGAAAAAAATTCATAAACCCTCGCCTTAGATGTGTTAAAGACTAGGAAAGGATGAAACATAAGAAGGGTCATATTCTATTGTTCTAGAGCAAGACATGCAAGATTGATTGAAATGATGCACTATCTCTACACTAGAAACCTTACAACACATGAAACATGGATATAAAATGTCATGCAAATGCTAAATAAACACAATGCAAACCTTAATCTAAACATAGAGTTAAAATTGAAGATGGAATCAATGGGAAACGAAGTCCTTAGGCATGATTTAGTGGGTAGTTGCACCTCTTCACCCTAGATTTCTTCATGATTCACCATAGGCATCCATCATCAACCCTTTGCAATGTTGGATCTTGACAAGATTAGTGAGCTTCAAGACCTACAAAAACCCTATTTTGTTGTCTTGAAACTTCAACTTTTGATGATGAAACTTGTTGTAGAATGCTTTTTTTTTGGAATTACTCTTGAAGAATGATATTGAGATGATAAGAGATAAAAAAAGGTTGTGTAAAATGACTTAAAATGTGTATTTATAAGCAATAACATCTTATTTTACCATTAATTAGACTAAGAGGTTGATATCACTACTACATTGAAGGGGGTTTTAAGAAATTTTTTAAGACAATTATTGAGTAAATTGTCTTAATTTGAGACAAAAAAAATATTGCGTATTGTCTCAACTATTGTCTTTAAGTGGGTGTCTTAAACTATTGTCTTAAAAATTGTCTTTCTAAAGACAATATGAAACATAAGTTTTTTTGTCTCTTTAGAGAAAATAGTATTGGGATTAAAGACATATTGTCTCTTTAGAGACAATAATTGGGATTAAATTTTAGAGACAATATGAAAAAATATATTAAAAAAATAATAATTTTTTTTAATTTTTTTTGTGTGATTTTCAACATTCAATGTTTGAAAATCATAGAAAATGACATCAATTAACTCATACACATAATAGAAACAGAAGTTTTGAAGGCCAAAATGTTCATTTTATTGATAGGAGATGCTCTTGCAAGCATACATAGTCTGAAAATATGTATCTTTTGCTTTGAAAATGTGTTACAAAGTGTTTTTCTTCAGTCTAAAACTGAAAAATCTGAGGTACAATGTCAAAGTTACTAGAATGAAACTTTGTGTCAAGTTTACAATTCTGTATCAAAATCAAAAGAACTAATTACAAAAGTGATTTTAGTTTTCTTTTTATATCCTTCATTGGAGAGAATGTAGGATATGACATTAAGAAGCATCAATGACCACCTCGAACTTTGACTTGGTAAATTTGATTTATTTTGGCCGCCTAGAAATTGCTTCCATTATTTGACTCCACAAAAAAGTTCTAGCAAGGCATTGGTGAAAGAAGACTCCTGACTTTTCAAATTTCTTTTCCTCTGTCAGTTATTATATCCACTCTTTAACCTTCTGGATGCTTGCAAATTGCTGCTATATGTGCTTAAACTATCCCTATATGCCTGCAACCTACTCAACTTCCCATCAATACCTTCTTAGATGCTTGCAAAATGTTGCTACAGGTGTCAAACTGACCTTTTTCCTTCCCAACTGCTCCTTTATGCTTTAAAAATGCCACTTGAAAACTCTATCTATTGTCATATGTCAAAACAAAGCAATTAGGCAATTACTTCATCAATCTTCATCTAACGTAGATTAGAATTATTGTAACTACTAACTAGATAGATTTTCACTACTGACTTTGTATTCTTTTCTCAAGATTCACTTATAAAGTAAAATAACAAGATACAATAATCACTTATAAATCTGCATTATTTCCCTCACAAACAAAATAAAATAAGATAAGAATAGAATAGACACTAACAAAATAAAACCCAGCTGCTAAAATTTTGTAGGTACTAATTTGTTTCAATAAGTACAAACCATAATTTTCTCAATTTTATAATTTGTACTTCTTACACAGAGACCAAGTGTTTTACTCGCTAGAAGCAGAGACCAAGTGTTTTACTCAAATTTTCATGAAGTGCGTAATGAGCTTCTGAGATATGTCAACTTTTATCTCAGAATGAAAGTGTGTAATAAATAACTAATTTTCATGAGAATCATTATTTAAATAAACAATTGATGCGTTAACTACAACACAACCACTATTTAAATCAGTGTTAGTTTCATCTAAATGAAAATTAAAAATTATCATCATCATAAAACAAAGCAAACAAAAGTTTGATTCTTGGGTTAGATTGGATGGTTGAGCCATAGACAGAGTTCATAGGTTTGAATCCCAATTTAAATATTATACTCATGACCATATGAATAAGGGGACACATTCAAAACATAAGCACAAGTTATAGGATCAATCCTAATCATTGTTCTCCATATATATATATGAAAATGAAAAAAGAGAAAGCAAAGAATGCACCTTGATCACGAAGCAATCATGGAATTGAAGATGGAGCAAAGAAGTTGCCATTCTAGCTTCCTTCATCACAACATTCTACACAACTGACTTCACAATTTGTTGAGCATTAGGACATGACTCATCATAGAACTTTGGACTGAAGTTATTGTTATATAGGGGTTGTTGTCATAGAACTTGTGGGTGATCTTGCTGAGGGAAATACTGCAGCGGAAGTTGATGTTGCAGGCTAGTGGAAGAGGATGGAACACTTAATGTCGATGCACTATTGCTCGAACCTGCAAGCCCACCAATTCCAAATCATAATTGAGTTATATTTATCTCCTCTTCCTGTTTTAGAAAAGATGTAAATTACCCACAGAAAGAAAGCTCTATATACCTGCAAATGTAGAGGGGGCTAGTGCACCTGCTCACAAAACAACAATATAATGATTATGACAGAAATTACATCAATTGGGAGTGATTTGAAATCACCACTATCAATGTATTTGTTGATTTAATGTCCAATATTTTTTATAAGATAACAATAGAAGTTGAAACCTTAAAATTAGTAGTATTGATTATGAGTACACATAATTGAATGAAATATATTCAATAGATCTATAAAACAACAAATCATGTGATGTCAAATTGACCAACCAATAAAACATGACTTAATGCACAACTACTAGTCTATCTGTTTTGAAAGCTTTTTTGGAAACCTCAACAAAAAAAAATGCTGATGTAACATCATATTTGATGATGTGGACTTGAAATCTTAATGATAAGTAGAAGCCTTGCGAACAAAAGGTTATAAAAGATGAACAAATGGTTATAAAAGAATGAAAGTGATTTAAAATTACCACGTATAATTTTTAGTGACACAAAACTAAGATGCTCAACTACTGAATCCTCTGCTCTACCATCAACCATAAAAATTGAAAGAGTTTATACGACCAATGTATTGTGGTTAACTTTACCTACAGATGAAGAGGGAGCAGGAGCACCTGCAGCTGTAGCTGCTCAAAACAATGACAATTTAGTCATTATGACAATTAAGGTTTTACATATAACTCATAAACTGAATTGTTTGATGTTGATAAACTTCAAGGATCCTACATTCATTATAATACTTCAATAAAGCTTGAAATGCATCGTTTCCTACAACCAAAGTTATAAGGATTTTGTAGTTGCAAACACTCTAGTAGACATACATGTAGAATGCAAAAGTTTTGAAATCGTTTATAGCCCTCCATGAATGCATAAAACACAAAGTAATTTTGAAAAATGTTGCCATTCTTAAAATTCTTTGTTTAATTAATTCTAAATTAGTGAGGTGTGATTACTAGCTGCAACCTTTCTCTATCTGATAAGACACAGGGGGTTGGACTGCACCATAGTTACAAATATTTTAGTAGACATGCAAGCAAGAATGTGAAAGCACATGCATGGTGTATGAACTATTTGTCACATATGATATTTGACACTGTTTCAATTTATTGATATTTCTGAGTCATTTGATTCTATTTACTGATTTAATATGAAGTTCTCTCATTTTCCATTGAATAATCATTTTATGTAGTTCCCTATTTCTCTTGAATGGTTACTTTATGATGAGCTTCAGGGCCAGGCCCAATCATTATATGTTACTCTTAATGTTTAGTTCTGATAGGGTAGGGAAACTCCCTTGGCTTTGGAGTCTGTTTGTGTAGCATTTACCTTTGATACATCTGGTTGATTAGATTTGAGCATTGTTATGTGTTATTTGACTCTTTGTAGTCTCAAATGTACTTAGACTTGTAAAATAGAATCCTAGAGCTCTTATACTATACTGAAACAATGATCACATTCGATAATATTAATCAATAACAAAAAGATTTTAACAGATTTGTTCAAAGACTGAGAACAACAACACTGGAAAATAATTCGGTATTCTTCTATTGCATTAAAGATTCTAGAATATCGTACATATAAAGATAAAACAAGCAAAGTATGGTTGGGTAATAAAACTAAAAACAGAACAGATTACAATGCAAACTAAAGACATGCATGAGAAATACTGTTAGTCTACGGTTAACTAAGCATAGTTTTTTAGTTTCAGTTTTAGTTTGCTTTTTTAGACAGTGAAGTCAAAACTATCTCAATTTGCATGAGAAATACTGTTAGCTTGCGGTTACTTTGCTTTAGTTTTTTCTCCTTTTTATGCATATTGTAGCTGATTAATTCATAGCTGAATAGAGATGAATATAACTATAAGATATTATCATTATTTTCTAGTTTTTCTTAATATTACTGTTCACTATCTTTTGAGCAGAATTATTAAATTTATGTTGATGAATGTGATGATTTTTCAGTCTGAGTTAATCAGTATAGTATAAGAGTTGTAGAAATTTTTCCAACTATTCTAGGGTTGATATTTTCCCCACAGATGCAGGTATCCTACCTTTCAGATGATTTTGAGACAGGTTTAATAGCCTCATGCCAGACAAATTCCCTATGCTTTGTGGTATTTGTCCATTGAGATTATTGAATGATTGGTCCAGTATAGTGTTTGCTTTCAGCACATAAGTGATTATATATTCGATTCCTTTAATTACAATGGGAATGTCTTCATATAGTGTATTACCTATCACTTCAGAAGATTCTGAGTTTTGAAATCCCTGCAGACCCTTCAGATGAGCGAGAATTATCCCACTGAACATATACCCTAAAATAGTGAAGGATATAATAGAACTACCACTTCCAATCAACTAAAAGGGACTATAGTCCTTCCTACAGAAAATTAATTTCATGATCTGATGTATTTTAATTTTCACGAGCATCACGAGACCTATCACACTAATGTTGAAAAAGGGCTTAAAGTTTATATGGACTCCTAAAGGTAAGCTTGATTTAGAGTAGATTAAGATAGCCATCTCTATAGCTCTAGTTTTAGCTAACCCAAACTTCTCCAAAAATTTATTTCTTTTCATGTATAACAACCAATATAGCATAGCTTCAATGCTCACTCAAAAGGACAGGGAGGCAAGCATAGAACATCCCATCACATTTCATTCTAGGACTCTCAAACGATATGAGACCAAATATTTTTTTTTTGAAAAGCAGGTCTTTTCTATCATGAAAATCCTAGAGAAATTTTGATACTTGGTATTGGTCAGTAGAATTACCATCCTCATCACTCATCCCAGTGTTTGGGAATACATCACTGAGGGAGACATAATTAGAAAGAGGGCCAACTAGATCACCAAGATCTTGGAATACAGTGTAGATATCTTATCGAATAAGCTGGTTTGAGGAAGAGGGCTTTGTGAATACCTTGTGTAATAATTAATCCCTCAATCAAAAAAAGAGACTGATAAGGTCCATGCAAACAAGTTTGAATATGATGAGTCACAGGTGGCTGATCGGGCATGATTTATGTAGATTGGGAAATACTCAACCAACATCATGCCTCACAAACAATACTACTATTGATTTCAAGGTTCTAGATATGTACTGATAGAGGAGATTCCTTTTAAAAGAAACTAAGATGGAGTTCTTCACTATTGTGTGGACAAGCTACATGCCAAAAGAACTCTAAAGAAATTCTGTAGTAGTGTCGAGGGTAGACACTTTACCACCAAGACCATCACCTTGAAAATAATGTGGGAAAGCTATTATTGGCCCTCAATGTTATCTAAGGCCCATCATATTGTGTGAAAATGTACTTAGTTCCAATATTTCATTGCCAAGTAGAAGAACTCTTCCATGCCATTGAGCTTGATCGTGACTGAGGATCCCTTTGCACAATGGGGTTTCAATTTTATCAAGATGATCAATCTTGTCTCTAGCATTGGGAACAAGTGGATACTTATAGCAACCAACTATTTCACAAGATGGATGGAGGGCATCCCCCTAAAGAATGCTACAAAAGTAGAAATTGCCAATTTTCTCAAGGAATTGGTAGCAAGGTTTAGTACACCCAAAACCATCATTTCCAATAACCCACAAAACCTTGTAGGATTTGGAATGCTATAATTTTCTCTTAGGAATGGGGTCTACCTCAAGACTTCATCCAGTTACTACTTGCAAGGAAATGGGTTAGCAGAGTCAACTAACAAGAACCTGATTAGGTTGATAAAGTGCATCAGGTTAGAACACTAGAAGGAATGGCACAAGCATATGTGGGTGACCTTATGTGCTAAAATAATTATTCCTAATCAGATCTTGAAAACATCCCCTTATGAATTATTGTATGGAAAAGAGGTATTCCTATGCATTTCCATAGAAATTTTGACACTACAACTATTAAAAGCTTTGGAAGTTGAGGAGAACAACGAAATGGAGTGAGATTGGAAAAAAATTTAAGCCTTGAGGAAAAAAGAGAAAATGCATTTGACACCATGATCTGATGCCAGTAGGTATTCAAAATACTGGTTTGATAAAGGGTAAAAGCACAAAGCTGTGTCACATTTTATAAAGGAAATGGCCAACGCTGATCCAATTTTTAAACTTGAATCACTAAAGAGTGGCATTTATGTTTTGAATTTTGAAATGATGTAAACAAGTAAAATATGTATTTTTTAGTATATTTTATGTTTGTATTTTTTTAAAAACAATTAAAAAATTATTTTAAACTAGTTTTTAATAAACTAAAGCTATAATTTAGTTGCTGATAAAATGCTGAAAATTGAAGCTGCATGGGACGTCAACCTTTTTATAGTAAATTTTATTATTTTTCTTTCAAATTTTTTGTGTGTATTTATAACTTGAAATTTTAGTGCATGGATATATTTTTTTCCAATTTTGATAAATATATATTTTTAAATAAATATTTAAATGTGCGTGAATAAAAAAACAACTGTTTTCATCGGACGTCAATTTTCATATTAAATATTAATCTAAAATGGAAAAATAATTATACCATCTTAAAATAGATTGTTTTATCTAGTGCATCATATTTTTTTCAATTTTTTTTAATAAGTTTTAGTATTTTTCCTTGGCATAGTAATCAACCTAATATTTTGTGTTGATAACCTACTTCTAGTAAAAATAAAAAAATAAAATATAAAAAATAATTAAACTATTAAAATAAATATATTTTTGAAAACTAAACTTATGGATCTACAAAAGGGTATTTTTATATTTTTAAAAAAATGTTATTTACATTAGCAGGAGCTATTGAAACTTCAAGTTTTTCAAATAATTTTATTTTTTTGGTAAATTGGACTTAAAGTGGTGCTCCATATATTTTTAGCCAACAATTTTAGTTGAAAAAGTTGTGGAAGTATCTAACTTAGCTAGAATGAATCTTACTAGATCATATGTTTAAGAAAAAATGATTTTTAGTTAGAAATACTAAAATTCAGTTGTGCTGATAAGTTGGCTGAAAGTGTGACACAGTTTTGTGCTTTTACCCTAAAAAGACATTCAAGTCATATTTTAGGGAGGGGAGTCTTGTGCTAAAATACGATGAATGAGCTGTAAAACCAAGGAAACATGTAAAGTTTGATTCACTATGGAAGGGTCCCTTTTGCATCCATACATGCAAGAAAATAAATGCATATGAGTTGGAGAATATGAATGGAGACATTTTGGAAATATTGGTAAGTGGTATTCATCTAAAACTATTCAATTAAAGTACACACAAGTTCATTAAAATTGACAATTATGTACCATAAGTAATTTTTTGTAAAATACATTTTTTTTTGTGGATAATTCCATGAGAGTAAACACATAAATAATAGAAATATGTTATATATTATATTCATTGAAAAATATGTACAATATAGTACATGCTTTCGAGCTAGAGGCTCTGAGAGAAGCTTGAAAACCTTGTCATTCAAAAGCCAAAAGGTTACATATTTAGAAGCAAAAAGAGGAGGCGACATGAAAATGGTAGAAATTTTTTTAGCTTCCATTAGTTGCAATAGTCAAAATGTTATTTTATTTGGGTTTCATCAATAGGGTCATAAAGTGGTTATTAGCACACGAGGCATGCAAGCATGACACAAAGCTTAATCCTCAGAAACACGAGTTATAGACTGGAAACTCATAGTAGGTTTTCCACTTAACCCTAGGGAAATGCTCCACATTGTAAATCCTCAGGACAAAGGAGGCTACAAGTCAAGACAATATCTAATTTCACTCCAGGTCCACGGTCCAAAAGTTCAAAAGAAAGGGTATCTAGGGCACCACTTCTACATAATCAATGTGCCTCCAAATATTCATGGTGGATGGAATTCCATCATAGGGAATAGCCACTTGAACAACTTTTCCTAGCTTGTCTAGTTAAACCAAATCAAACATGGCATGGAGAAGCTCAAGAATATAGGGCTAGGAAATGTCCATGTACAACAACAAAGCCACGAATGGGGAAATGACCTTCAAATTATAGTGTGGTTGCTTCTCATCTTTCAAAAGGTCTTTCCTGAGCACCCACTTAGATGCCATGATCATGAGGTGGTCCTTCATTCCTATCAGGAATTTAATCCTCTCTCTACTAACCTCCCCTACAAAGGAAATACATAGCTTCCAACTCAAGAGTCGAATTGGGGTACCTAGACCAGTCATAATGGTGGTAAGAAAGCTTACAAACTAGCGAAGGGAAGTAAGTAGTGGAAAGAACTTACCAACTCATATTCCAACTCAATGAGTATTTTCACAAGGCAAGTGTTTCTATTTATAAAAAATGTGCACCAAAGAGGTTGTCAAATAGGAAATTCATTCCCTATCAAGCGACAATGGAAAACATAGGAAGGCAGTAAGAAGTGAAGGGAAATCATATGAAGGATTTTTAATCGAGAATTGAGGAATTAATTTGGGTGTTGGGAGTAAATGCTAGCATGTATAATCTTCTGCCATGTGTTCATTATCATCATTAATGAAAACCTACTCACTTGGATGAAAAGACATTTTTAAAATCTAAACCATGCTTAATTAAATGAAGACTTCTTTTCTAAGAACGCTTCCCATCACTTAAGCTTATCTTACCAAGGGGTGGCATATAGAATGTACTAAATTCATTCTTACAGTGAAGTTGGAATTTATGAGGAGCAAAAACCCCACTTTACACATATCACCTCATTGGTGTCACTTAGCAGGCTATCAATAATGGCAACACATTTACTACATGTACGTGTGAAAATTGAATGCACCCAAAAAGCATTTTTTTTTGCTAAGTGTTGAAACTCTCAAACAACTGTTCCTCTAAAAGAGGTTTCTGCAAATCCTTCAAAGAACACAACAATGGTGGAAGCATCATCTTCTTGTCAACACACTAGAGTCTCATTCACAAGGCTAGACTACACCAACATCTTTGGATAAATTTAGTATGCTAATGCCCTAGTGTTAGAGGACCCAAGATTTGTGAACACCAAAACCATACATTGAGGCAACCCCATTAAGGATGAGGTGTTTAAGGATTTCATAGATAAAATCTATGACCCAAAGTTGCATGTAAACCCTAAGAGCCTTAGGAAGGGATAATGCAGAGAATTCTCACCCATGGGTCAATTTATTTCTTTGCAATAGACCTCTAGCATTGTGGTTTACCAAAATGCATGCTTCCCTCCACAAACCCATGCCCAAATATCTTTGATGCATGAAAAAATATCTAGATGAAGAAAATAAGGTTATTAGTGGCAACAGGTTGAAGGTTACCATCAATATGACAACCATTAGAGACATGCTATGGATCCACTCAAATTGGGAAGCCAAGATTTTCCATCAAAGGAGGATGGAAGATTTCTGGGAAACTAGGGACAGGAAGTTAAAATTCTATAAAGATGAATTGGATGAGGAACTAGAGAATAATAAAATTGTCTTCCCTCTATCACACAAAAAATTCCATTTGAATTATCAGGTCACTTTCTCAATGATAACTTTAATTTATGGCCATGAAAGTTATGTTGAAGTCTACAAGTTTTAGATGGGATTAGCCTTAATGCTCAAGAAAGAAAGGATCTAGAAGCATTTTGATTTTTCTGAGGCAATCACTAAGGAAATGCTGAAACAATTAATAGATTATAACATTGCTTTTGAGTTCAGGAATTCCTCTCTTCTAGTACACTTAATTTTGAATTAGAACCCTAAATTCTTTAGCTATTATTTTTTGCTTAGTAAGTTTGATGCAATGGGGTTATACAAGCTTGCTTCATCCTAGATCCATTTCCTTTCTGGCACATGGGATTATTATTCATTTTTGGTTATTTTCTATAACCGGTACTCTTGGATTTTTCTCTGCATCTTCTAGGGAGGTTTTTCACCAAAGATTTTGAATGAATGAAAAACCACTAGATCTTGGTAGATTATTTTTTGGGAGAAAATTTTACTTTCATCAGATGTCATGGTTTTAATGAGGAGCCTTTTGGGCTTCCTAAATTTGTAATAGACAGGACGCTAACCTTGGAGGCATGCTATTAGGTAACTATTGCCGACAATTATTATGACACCGGGAGGGACAAGAAAGTGCTTTACACTCTTCCCCTTACCATCGCCAAAATTCAGGTAATTCTTGTGAAGTGGGAAGATCAAGTTGTGGTAACTAGCAAGTTGGCCTACCTAGACCTGGTCCTCATTTGTGATAAATGGAAGTACAATCCTTTTGGGTGTCTTCCAACAGTCAAACATGAAGAGTGGGAATATTTTGAGTCAAGGAAGAACCCAATTGAGGAGAGGGTAGAGGTCTACACTGAAGTAACCTTTATACCATTTATTTGACCCCCATGGCTTGAATTCTATCCAAGGGTGGTAGAGTTCCGAGAAAACACCCAGATGGGCTAGTCCCTTAAAATGTAGCTAAAAAATTTTAGATGGTCAGAAAAGAAGAAGGATAATTTTTGGAGGTACCGATAGGAAACCAAATACCTGAACACTTGATATGGAGATTTTAAACCAGGCGATGAGCATTTTGACATGATCTATGATGTTGAGGCTAGATCTGATAATAGTAATCCTAAATCAGATTGAGATATTGAATAGGAGCACAATTTCTACTCCTTTGCCTCAAGTGCCTGATGCCAGAAAAAGGAAGGGAAATGGATCAAAACACAAAGAATCATAGATCACATCCTCTCCAAACACCCTACCAAAGGGGAAAGAGGACCCAACAATCTCCAAAAGGATCAGCCACAACTCTAAGAGCTTAGGGATCATCAGGATTAGTCGCTAGAGAGTCTGAATCAACCAGTTTAGCCCCTACAAAGAAAAGAAGAGTTCAACACTTATGTGGATTAGGCTTATCAAATAAAGGAGAAAAAGAGGTGGAATCCATTCTTCCAAGATTTTTCAGCCCGAAAAACCCAGGTAAGTTTTTCACCCACCCTCCTTTCTTCAACTGTATCTTTACTTGTTACTACCCCCTCATCTACTAAAAGAAATATTCCATCTATGGGTTCTGGCATCCTCGTCCTTAATAGACTACTGACTATATTTGATAATGAGCCCCATGAAGAAACCCCACATGCCAAATGCACATCTTCCACCTCGGCCATAATTAACTCTTTGATTTCCTTGTCAAAGGTACCAATCGTAAACACTGATACACCCATGCTGCAAGTTTCATCACCCCTATGTACTTCCAGTAATATGCCTCTTTTTCACCTACTTCCCCTTTTACTCCAATGGGTTCCCCTCCTCAATTCATACATGGCATCCCACCCTTTTTAGTGACAACACTTCTTTTTTCCTCTCTGCAAACTCATTTGAATGGCAATACCCCTTTTGTCACCCTCTATCGTCTCTCCACTTGTGTTTCACTTTCCACATAGAGTATTAAGTCCTCATAGAGCCTCTACACTAATATTGAGGTATCTAGGTGTGGCAATGAAAAAGGTAATCATTTTCCTTGCTTAATTTAGAAATAATTAATGATATATTAGATTTGATATCGCCTTGATCTAGTGTTGTAATGAGTTTTGCACACCCACATTAGGTTTTGGGCCATTTTAAGATAAATAAACTTAACTTTTCCCTAATTTAATGTTGTAAAGTGTATTTATCAACACCTTCACATTAAATTTAGGAGGCTTGTAAATTAAGTGGACCTAATCTAGTATTGTAATGTGTTTTACACATTCACATTAGATTTAGGGCCCTTTTTAGCTAAATAGACCTATTTTTTCCTTAATTTAATGATGTAAAGTATATTTATTTACACTTTCACAATGAATTTTCATTCCTCTTGTATTTATGACCTTAATATCATCATTAATAAGCCCTTAAGACCTTATATTTTGCATCCCAAGGCATATTTTGAATCAAAAACCTAACAAGTTCAAAAAATAAGCTTAATTTACACACTCCTCGACACTTTAGCAATCAAAATATGTCCTTTGGAACCCATTCACCTAGCTTGGTGAATGAGTCCCATTTGGCCTATCTTCAAGGTTTTGAGCTAGAAAAATTGGTTTTAAAGTTCAAATTTTATGTATGCTAGCCTTTGGGATCTAATACACGGGATATTAAATGGATTTCCTATATAAATGAGCTTACAAATAATTATTTCATTAACTCTACATGTTCTATCAAGTCAAGCATTCAAGGGTTAAGCATTCTAAGACTTTGCAAGATCATCTAGAGAGCATTCAAGATCATTTTTAAGGCATTCAAGGGTAGAATTCTTCATCAATTGTTGCCAAAATTTAAGATCCATCATCATGTCAATCATATCAAGCATCAAGCATGTTATTGAGCTAGTGTTGTTATGTAGCATTCAAGATCCAAGATCAAGCATTTTTCTACACCTATTGTCAAGATCAAGATCTACATCCTTCATGGCCAAGGGTATGTGTAGGATCATGATGGGCCAAAAAGTGGTAATATGATGGGTATGTTGCTGACGACTTTTTTTTTACCTAAAATTGATGAAACAAAAAGGGTTTTTAAAGGAGATTCCCAAATTTCCACAAATATAAATTATGCCTTACTTTGAATTTAATAAGTAATTATTATTCATTTTCTATTTGAATTACGACTAAAGTCCTAATTGATAGGTTGATTGAAAAACATCTATAGCTTTCAAACGGTATCACATTTTTTAAATCCAAAACATGCATCACATTATATGCTTCGCATACTATAGGATTAAAAAAAGAAAAAATGAATTTCATAATGTTTTGACCAAGTTAAGGTGGTCAAACATACGAGTGTTTATATTTTTTAAAAGTTGTAATAAAAAAATCATAATTAATTATTTACTTGGAAAAAGTTACAAAAAAAATGTGTCACATCGGAACATGAGTACTCTACTTATATCTAGCATATTATAAAAAAAATATTATCATTTTATTGTGGTTAGGGTGGTCAGACAAACACGCACTTCTTATTTTTTCCCTGAAATTTAAGTACTAATGCTTTGAAATGTCAAATTTTCACCAAATATCTTTTTTCTTTTTTTAAACAAACCTAGTAGTTTAGAAACTACATTTAATTTGCTAAAGATTCTATTCTTACATATTTTTGAAATAATATAAGTAACTTATTCAAATTTTTATGTCGAATTTCTTAACTCTGATTTTTCTATTTTTTTTACCACTTAAGGGCTCATTTTTTCCATGATGATCTTGCATATACCCGCAAGGAATCATTCAAGGTATCATTTTTCATGTTTCATGTCATTTTTTCATTATTTCATCATCTTTTTTAATTACCTAAATGGGGTTTGACCATGGAAAACCCCTATTCAGTAACAATCAAAAAGTTTTTCTTCTCTTTACATTTGTGATTATAGGTTTATAGACTGAAGAAAAGTGGATTGGAAGCCTTAAAAATTACCAAAATGAGAATGTTGTAAATGTCATCAAATTTTTCATGAAAATTTCTCAAGACTCACGGAAGGTCAGATCTAGGGAAAAATATCCATCCAATTTGCATGAAAAAATCAATGGGAAAATGCTTATTTTATCCATCTTCAAAGGCTTGTAAAGTTTTAGTCCAAGATTTTGCTCATGGGACACTTCACGACAAAATAGGATTGATCCCCCAAAAGTGGTGAATGAGTCCCACTATAGGAATTTTTCTAGGATTTTTGTAGATTTAGATACCCTTTTTCTAGAAACATGTTCCTTTGCAGAAACCCAAATCTAGGACTAATTTGCCCAGATTGGTGAATGAGTCCCAGTAGACAAAATTTTTAGCATTTTTAGCATTTTAGAGCTCCACCCAATCATCTCCAGATTTCCAAGTGTGCACATTTCATTTGGCAGGTTATTATTTTGTTTTTCATGCATTTCTATCATTTAGTGAGGCATTGCATCAAACTAGGTTTAAACATTTCATCTTTCATTGCATTTGTCTTTCCAAGCCCTAGCTTGGTGGTGAACCCCTCAATAGTTTACAATCAGGCCCTAGGACAACCCTATTGTAAGATGTCTTTCTCCTTTGCATTGAGATCTCTAGGGTTATCCTTTAATGAAATAATTGGAAAGTGGGTGTGCTCTATGTCCTAAGCCATATGATAGCACTTCGTCCCCCATATTTCTTTTGTCCCATTTTGGTGAACCTACATTTAGAAAATCATAATTCTGATTTGGAGTGTATCATCATCCTAGATCTTGCTTGCATTAACATTACATTAGGGTTTGCATTAGTTAATTTGTATTATAGGGTTTAAAAATCTTGCATTAGTGAAAGTGCATATAGGTTACATTTTTGCATCTCAAATCATTGAAAATCATATCAAATTTGCATTTGCATTTTTTTTATAGATCATACAACATAAAAAAACATAAAAAGCACTTAATTTTTCTTTTCTTTTTTTAAAAAAACCCTAATTAGGACTCATTTGCCCCTCTGGGTGAATCAAACCAAGTCCAAATTTTAAACTAACTTTAACAAGATTAAAAACCTCATTTTTTTGCTTCCTAAGCTTGCTAGTTCTACTGTAGAAAAATTGCCTCTTGTCATTTTCATGGCCTTTTAGGTCTTGTTTCTTGATGCTTTATCTATTTTGCTCTGATTTTATATTGTAATGTGGCTTGAACATGCATATTTAGGTACTAAAATTCAAATATTGACGTCTTGTGAAGGTGTTGTGAAGTGTTGTAAAATATTTCTACACTCTTCTAGACTCTATTCATTTCAATTCACCTAAAAATAGCATTTTCATCATTAATCAAGTCTTATTTTGAAGTCTTGTAAAGTCTTGTAACAAGATTCCACGCTTCCTAAGGCTTAACTTCACTATTTACACCTTTCTTATGCTTTATTTGACCCTTTTACACCCTTATAAGCTTTAATTAAGTGTATTTTTGAATGTAAACCCAAAAAAAATATTAAATATGACTTAATTCTTGACACCCATTTTTAGGTCCTAGATGGAACCCATTTGCCATGGGTGGCAAATGAGTTCCCCTTCGCTCCAAATTCAAAATATTTTAAATTTCCTTTTAGGTTTAAATTCAAAATCACTTGATGTCAGCCTGTAATGAGCTATTAACGGGTTCCTAAGGCACAAGAATTTATAAATAAGTGTTTTTACATCCATTTCAACCCCCATTCATTCAAGCATTCAATCACACATCACATTCAAGCAGTCAAGCATCTCACAACATCAAATCAAGCACTATTCAAGCATTTTGGAGCATCCATTCACATATCTTCAAATTTTCATCAACAAGGGTTTGGTAAGTTCATAGAATTTGCATGTTATTTGTTTATCATTCTCTTGTGTTTCATTATTTTATTAAGGGTTTGATTACCAAAGTGGGGTTTGACCAAGGTAAACCCGTATTTGCTAACCCTCAACCATTTTTTCCATTTTCCATGTGCATTTGCAGACCTAGGTATGCATATTTAACAAGAATTTAAGTGATTGAAGATTGGTCAACAAGTCAAGTAGATGCTTCAAGTCAAACCAATCATATTTCAAGCTTGGAGAAGGTACTCTATTTGTTTCCTGCAGAATTGACGTCAACAACCTGACAAGCAGACATTTCCAGATCTGGTGTTGTATAGTTGTCTCTTGATTTCTTAGAATTTTGGGAGAGGACTAATTCACCACCAATGTCGAATGAGTCCCACCTTAAGGCTGGAAATATAGGTTTTGTCATATTCCAGATCCTGATAGTCAAAAACTTGTTTCCGACAGTTTTTCACTAGAAGTAGGACTAATTCGCCACCCAAGGTGAATGAGTCCCACTATTGATTTTCAGTAATTTCAGATAGCATTCAGACCATTCCATATTTTTCAAATCTCTCCTAGGTGCACTCTGATTCAACCTTTCTCTTTCTATTTTGCATTTTTATTCATTCATAGGTCATTGTTTGCATATCACATTGTGTTTTCCAACATAGCCTAAATCTTAGTTTCACATTCATAATCAGTCATATAGATCACCTAATTGCATTTATTTCACTTCATTTAGCTTAAATAACATCACACATAACATAATTTGAATGAACCCCTTAGCATTTTTGGCCCTACCTCTCTCCTTTTAGGTGAAAAACCCTTGAAGAGCTAGAGAAGTGCATTGGTGCCAAAAATCAATGGTTTACTAGTAACATATACTATAAATCTAGAAATTTTTAGTAATATGTGTTTTATGCATCTAGGTTAGGGTATGTGCAGGATCATCATGGAAAAAATAGGCCCTTAAGTGGCAAAAAATTCAGAAAAATCAGAGTTAGGAAACTTGACGTAAAAAATTGAATAAGTTATCTATATTATTTCTAAAATATGTAAGAATAGAATCTGTAGCAAATTTAATTTAGTTTCTAAACTAGTAGATTTATTTTGGAAACAAAAATCTATTTGGTGAAACTTTGAAATTTCAATGTAGTAGTACATAAATTTTAGGGAAAAAATAACAAGTGGATGTCTATCTGACCACCCTAACCACAATAAAATGATATTTTTTTTTATAATATTTTATACATAAGTAGAGGACTCATGTCTAGATGTGATGCATATTTTTTGTAATTTTTTTCCAAGTAAATAATTAATTATGATTTTTTTATTACAAATTTAAAAAAATATAAAAACTTGTATGTTTGACCACCTTAACTTGGTCAAAACTTCATGAAATTCAATTTTTCTTTTTTTAATCCTATAGTATCTGAAGCATAGAATGTGATACATGTTTTGGATTCCAAAAATGTGATACCGTTCGAAAGCTATAGATGTTTTTCAATCAACCTATCAATCAAGACTTTTGTCATAATTCAAATAGAAAATGAATATTAATTATTTATTAAATTCAAAGTAAAGCATAATTTATATTGGTGGAAAGTTGAGAATCTCCTTTAAAAACCCTTTCATTTCATCAATTTTGTGTAAAAAAAAATTCATCAGCCTCGTACCCTACAAATACCCATCATATTGCCACTTTTTGGCCCATCATGATCCTGCACATACCTCCCAAAAACGTCAATTTAAGGTAGCCATTTTTGAAATCATTTCACTTCCAAGCATCATTATATTTGAAAATTCTCATATTTTTGAAACTTTTCATCGTATGGATAAAAGTATGTTTCACTTTTTCATATACAATGTTTGCATTCATAAAGCTTTGCATAAGTTTGATAAAAGTGTTTTTCATTTTCGGATACACATTGTTGGCATTCTTAAAGTTTTGCATACATTGGTTAAAAGTTTTTTTCATATTTGGATATACATTATTTACATTCTTCAAACATTTCATATGTTGGTTAGAAGTGCTTTCCTTTTTTTCTCAAACAATGTTAGTTTCTTACCTTTCTAGGCATGCTAAGAAAATGTTCATATCCCCTCCTTATGGGAGTGTTTTAGTGAAAGAGAATACAACCTTGGACAATCCTAATGATCATATTCATTCTTCTCCTAATATCTCTCCTATTGGTGAATAAAATATTTTGGTGTTAAAAGAACCAATGAATGAGAGTTTTGAGAGTGCTAGTTGTTTCTCTCCTCTTACCTCTCTTATTGGAAAAAACATTGATGAACAAGAAGCAACAACCATAGGTAATTATGATGATAGCATGACACAACAACAGACCATTGAAACCGATGTATATAACACTGGGTAAGCCCACAAAAGTAGTTTACAATTCCAGTGAGGAAGGAAAAGTTGCAAAAAATGACTCCATGCAAAAAAAATTGGTTTTGGGGGTTCAAATGAAATTTTGGTTTGGTCGAACCAAAAGAGGGTCTGCTAGAACCCCGGTTTGAGTGAACCCATTAAATGCAAGGTCCCACCATTTCCAGAAAAAAAAAAAACACAAAAGAAAACCTTTTTTGAAAGGGGATTCACTCGAACCCCCCTGGTTTTTCTAAACCCCCTTTTTCCCACCTTCTCACCCTCTAGCACCAAAAAAATCATTTAGCTTAAATAACATCACACATAACATAATTTGAATTAAAACCTTAGCATTTTTTTCCCTACCTCTCTCCTTTTAGGTGAAAAATCCTAGAAGAGCTAGAGGAGTGCATTGGCACCAAAAATCAATGGTTCATTTTGGTGAACCTGCATTTTGAAAACTTTGCATTTCTGATCTCATTTGCATATTGCATCAAAGATTACATTTGCATCAACATTCAATTAGGTTTTTTTTTTTTTTTTGCATTCTAGGATTTCTCAAATTGCATTAGTGAAAGATTCATTTAGATTTCATTTTTGCATTGCATATCATTGAAAAAACTGAAAATATGCATCTTCACCCTTTATTGCATTCTAAAAAGCATTAGAACCACATTAAATATTCTGAAAAACAAAAACAAATATCATATAGGGACTCATTCGCCACCCTGGGTGAATCAGTCCCTCTGCACTTTTTGCATAGCATTTTCTAGCATTTTTTTGTCATTTTCCTACATTTCTATTTTCTGTAGTTAGTTGTTGGTTATAGTTAGTGGAATTTCTATTATTTGCATTAAAAACCCCTAGATTGCATTGCATTTTCATTCACCCCATCTTTTGTGGTACTTGTATGAGTGTTTGGTGCCCATTTATAATACTTTAGTGAGACAAAGTTCTAGACTCATGGCCTCCCGCAATAACACTTTCATTGTGGACCTTGGGATCTCAAGAGCTCCTACTCCTAGTATGGAAAATGGTGCATTAGAAATGGACAATACCACTTCTATTCCTTCACCTTTCCATCCCATGAATATTGACACAAAAAAACTCCATCCTATAATGAAAAGTAATTAATATCCATGAGGATTTTGCACACTTACAACAAGACTTGTCACTTGAAAACATTTCCACCACTACCATACCCATGATAGAAGACCTTCATCATTTGATTAAAAGTGGTGATGGCTTACAATTCATGAAGAAAATTGCTAAGATTTACAATAAACATGCCTTCTCCACTTCCCCATCTGCAAACATTGTTGTAAGCCAAGGAGGACCTCAAGTTCTTCCCCCTTCAACTATAGCATCCATACCAACTTATACCACCCCACAAGTCACTACAACTATGCACTAGGTTAGTTATGTGGCTCCTTTCCCAATTCTAACTAGCATTCCTAGTTCTATTGTGGCATTGCAAGTCCCCTCCACTACCTTCACCCCTCTTAATGTTCCTTTCACTTCCCCTAGCATTACATACCTCCATCGCCATTTTCTCTTCTACCGCAAACCACCTACCCTGATCCCATCATTACACAACTTCTTAATACTATTTCATCCATGAAACAACTTTCCACCATTAGCCAAGGTCAAATCGCTTCACCCACATTTCATGTTCGTAGTAGCCCCTTATAGTTAGAAATATTACACACATAGGTGGCACAAGGGATAGAAATGCCTAGGTTTGAGAAATACGAAGGTAAAGGAGACCCTATTAACCATGTAAATGCTTATACAACTTTATGTAGTTATTTTGTCCTTGATGATAAACACTTAGCCAAAAAATTTCCTAGGACCCTAAAAGACACTACATTGGAGTGGTTTTCCAACTTGCCCAATCATTTACTGAACTTGTGGATGCCTTTGTAAGTCATTTCCAAGTTCATATGACCCCTAAAAGGACAATGGCTTACCTAATGTATTGTAAACAAAATGTTGATGAAAAGGTCACTAATTTTATTTCATGTTATCAGTCATTATATGCTTAAGTAGATGTCAAAATTCCTGATTCACATCTGTAGAAGATGTTTGTTGAAAATTTACATAAAAACTTTTAGGATAAGTTAACTATGATGAAATTTCCTTTATTCATGCACTTATGCACAACCCTGTGTGAATACCATAACTCAGTTTCAAGTCATGATTCAAAATCCACTTCTAACTGAGCTAAAAAGCCTGAACATAACAATGAAACCAACAATCAAAACTTTCACAAACCAAATAGAGGATTTTTACAGTTTAATCAGCCTCCTCAACCACAACCAAACCCACCTATCCCAAGTCAAGTGGCAGATATTAAATTAGTGGTGCCTTATACCTATGGGTTCCTAAAGAGACAATTTACTCCCTTACCTGATACCCTTCATAATACAATGAACCAATTGCTCCAACAAAAAATGATCACTTTTCCTACCATTAAACCACTTGATACCACCAAACCTTTACCACCCACCTTTAAACCTACTGCTTATTGCCATTTTCACTGCCAAAATGGCCATGACACTGAACAATGCAAGCATCTCAAACACTTAGTTCGAGACCTCATTGATTCAGGTCATTTGTCCATTGCAAGTGTTAATGATCAAGGTAATAAGTTTTTTGCACCCCCTAACAAGAATTTACAAATATTTACCAATCCCATGCCTAAACACAATATTTTATTTGTCAAGGCTAGTGAACCTTCAAACCCTCAAGTCATGAACCTTGATACAAATAATGAACAACATGATATAACTCCAACTGTTACCCAAGTTAATCCTATGGATGAACTTGTGGGTGCGATAAAATTTATCCATCATAAGCACCCAACCAACAAAAATATTGATATCATTTATTCTTCTAAATATATACTTCAAAATCTTCCTGATGGTCCTCTTTACATAACCAACAAAATCTATGATAAGCCCATCAATGGGATATTAATAGATCCTTCCTGTGGCCAAAATGTGATCATGAAATAATTTCTAGTATTACATGATCTATATGGGTATGTGCAAGATCATCATGGAAAAAATAGGCCCTTAAGTGGCAAAAAAATCAGCAAAATTAGAGTTAGGCAACTTGACGTAAAAATTTGAATAAGTTATGATATTATTTCAAAAATATGTAAGAATAGAATTTGTAGCAAATTGAATGTAGTTTCTAAACTACTAGGTTTGTTTTTTTTTTTTTAAAATCTATTTGGTGAAAATTTAAAATTTCAATGCAGTAGTACTTAAATTTCGGGAAAAAAGAAGTAGGTGTATGTCCACCATCCTAACCACAATAAAATGATAATATTTTTTATAATATTTTAGATATAAGTAGAGGACTCATGTCCCGATGTGATGCATTTTTTTTGTAATTTTTTTCCAAGTAAATAATTAATTATGAATTTTTTATTACAAATTTTAAAAAATATAAAAAACTTGTATGTCTCACCACCTTAACTTAGTCAAAATTTCATGAAATTCAATTTTTATTTTTTTAATCCTATAGTATACAAATCATAGAATGTGACACATGTTTTGGATTCAAAAAATGTGATACCATCTAAAAGCTAGAGATGTTTTTCAAGCAGTCTATCAATTAGGACTTTAGTCGTAATTTGAATAGAAAATGAATAATAATTACTTATTAAATTCAAAGTAAAGCATAATTTATATTGGTGGAAAGTTGAGAATCTCCTTTAAAACCCCTTTTCATTTCATCAATTTTGGGTAAAAAAAAGTCATCAGTCGCATACCCATCATATTGCCACTTTTTGGCCCATCATGATCCTACACATACCCATATCAAGATGACTATAATAAACCAACTACATAGATTAAAACACATACTAGTTTTGTGTTCCCTACAATCAGATCGATTGTACTCTCCTTACAAATAGGACCCAAAACTTTGGAGGTAACATTTTCTATCATTCCACAATTGGACCAATTTTGTCTATGGTTGGGTCATCCTTGGCTTCGCTCAATGAATGTAGTCCCATCAGTGGTTCACAAATGTTTGAAGTTTCCACATGACAATGAAATATTTACCATACACCATAGTGGCTTTCATCCATTATTTTCTAAAGGTAATTTTTCCTTATAAGGCTTTTGGCCCACACCTATGGAAACCATTACTCCCTGTAAAGACTTCGTTTTCATAATCTATCAAAAGTTCAAAGCCAAATGCATAGCCAAATTTTCTCTTCATAACATGTCCTTGTCCACTTCCACTCCTCCTATCATATACAAAACCATGCGTTAACTTGATTCTGACATAGAAAAACCATACAACCTCATGAACAACCACCCTTAGACACTTCCCCGCCATCGTTTAAATGACCTAGAGAAAATGAAACCAATCATATCATACCTCCTTGCATAAAATAAGTGTATTAAGCTAAAGAGGAAGTGATTGACCCTTCCTCTTTGGTTTCTTCTATTCTTCCCCTTTCAAAAATAAAAGAACCTATGATAACTCAATTTTCTCTTACACCTCAACAAATTCAAAATAAAATTAAATGCAATCGCAGTGCTAGGGAGCGTAGGCATCATCGTCATCTCCTTGCCCATCAGTCTTGAATGGAAGAAAATAAAGAAAACCAACCTTCACCTTTGATAGAAGTAATAGATTATCACCCTCCTTCTCCTGACCCACCACAATATACTCCAATCCACCATTCCCAACAAAATGAACCAATCCAACAACCACAAATTTTGATACACGCTTCCTTGGAAATCACCCTTCATCATCCTATTGTCATCAATCTTGATGATGATGATGATGATGATGTGAAGAACGCTAAAATGGATAAAGAAGTGTATAAAAATTTAAAATATTTATTTCATATACCATGAACTTAAATGATAAATCCTCTCCACCAAGTGAAGAACCTAGTGCAACTCCTAGTTCGGTGCTTGCACTTCTTCCTTTGGAAAAAAAACCACCCTCACATTATAGTGAACATGATGACTTGTTATATGGTTGACTTACATTCGCCTTACTAGTCTTCTTGTATTTATTTTCCTTTCACTTTTACTTTTAGTTTACTTTTATGTGTGTATTGTGTTCCCCTTTACAATGTGTTCAATGTTTTCTCTCTCATCATACACTTCTTCTATTTGTACCTCTCTTCTTCTATATGTTGGACATTTTTTTTTCTTTTTTTTTTGTGTTTTCCTTTTGGAGATGACACAAAGTGTAGAGATTCCCTATGTATCTTCCATATTGACCCAAAAGGTCCTTGTCTTTTTCATTATTTTTTATTGTTTTCCTTTTGGGGATGACACAAAGTGTAGAGGTGCCCTATGTCTCTTCCATGTTGACCCAAAATGTCCTTGTCTTTTTCACTTTTTCTTTTATGTTTTCCTTTTGGGGATGATGCAAAGCATTGAGATGCCCTATGTCCCTTCCATGTTGACCCAATTGGTCCCTTTTCCTTTTACTTTGTCTTTTCTTGTGCTTTTCCTTTTGGGGATGATGCAAGGCATTGAAACGGAAATGTCTCCTTCATGTTGACCCAAAATATTTTTCTTTTCATTTTCCTTTCACTTGCGTTTTCCTTTTGGAGACAATGCAAAGCATTGACATGCCCTATGTCTCTTCCATGTTGACCAAAAATGAACTTTACTTTTCTTTTGTTTTCAATCTATTTGTGTCATTCTTCTAGTTCTATGTGCTTTGGGGAATGATCACAATTCTCAGATCCTTACAAAACATTGCAGCAATGAACATATTGACCCCAAATCTATAGATCCCTTATGTGTTTGGTGTTTTCTTTTCTAGGGGGTAACTCCCTTTCTTTTTTTTTCCTTTTCCTTCACATGACGTAGCCTAACTTTGAAACATATGACTTGGCATAGGGCTTTCTAAATTGGCTCTCATGTCTTGTTTTCCTCTTGGATGTTCTTTCCTTCACTACTTTAAAGTAATTTCTCATAGAATAATGTGTAGCAATTGCTTTAAAGTTGGGGGCATACATTACCATAATTCATTTGCATTTTTGGTTCCTAGTGTAGCCTTGTAATTTATATGATGTGTTCTTCACTTTGTGGATGACATTAGGTGTGATGTCCTTCACAAGTGTGATCTATATTTCCATATTACATTCCTCTTGGTGGCCTGATGCCACACATTGCATCCCCTAAGTTGTGAATATATTATTCTTCAATTGGTCCTCTATTGGAGACATTAGACACAATGTTCCATAAGTGATTGACCTCACATGAACTTAACAATACTCCTTTGAACATCTTTTGCATTTTACATTTTAACATTTTACATATTTTCCACCTTACACAATACAACTTGCATGCCTGTGGTACCTTTCTCTTTGTTCATGAGTTCTAAGCATACAAAGCTTTGCTTGTCTCATGAAGCATGAACCAACATTTTTCTTTGTGGCACCTTGTTAAAGTTATCAAAAGGTAGAACTTTGATATGGTTGAGCGGGAAGCCCACTCAATGGCACAACTTTCCCCATAGCCACCCTTTTGTTTGTGAGTGCATACCAACTAGTGTATGTATTTCACCTTTAGGGCCTTCTCACCCGACAGACCACCATGAGTTCTATCACCCTAGATTGAGTATACATTCTCTTTTTCAAACAATCATCCTAGATCCAATCCACAACTAGTTGATAGACGATTGAAGCTTCGTTCAATTCTATCATTTCAATACTTGTGTGTTCCATTGTTCTTATGCTTAGTTTGCTATGGGATTTTGAAGCAAATTCACCCTCTCACTAAAGTGGGGGCTAAATGTGTTGTATAAAAATGGCCCCTTGTCATTTTCATGGCCTTTGAGGTCTTGTTTCATGATGTTTGGTCTATTTTTATCTGATTTTATATTATAATGTGGCTTGAATATGCATATTTAGGTACTAAAATTCAAATATTGATGTCTTGTGAAGGTGTTGTGAAGTGTTGTAAAACATTTCTACACTCTTCTAGACTCTATTCATTATAATTTACCTAAAAAACACCTTTTCACCATTAAATGAGTCCTATTTTGAAGTGTTGTAAAGTCTTGTAAAAATATTTCAAACTTCTCTAGGCTTAACATCACTATTTACACATTTCTTATGCTTCCTTTGACCCTTTTATGCCCTTATAAGCTTTAATTAAGTGTATTTTTGAATGTAAAACTGACAAATAATATTAAATGTGACTTAATTCTTGACACCCATTTTCAGGTCCTAGGTGGGACCCATTTTCCATGGGTGGCGAATGAGTCCCCCTTGGCTCCAAATTCAAAATATTTTAAATTTCCTTTTAGGTTTTTATTCCAAATCACTTGATGTCGGCATCTGATGATGTATTAATGTGTTACTAGGACACAAGAATGTAGAAATAAGTTTTTTTACATCTATTTCAACCCCCATTCATTCAAGCATCTTACAGCATCAAATCAAGCACTATTCAAGCATTTTGGAGCATCCATTGAAATATTTTCAAATTTTGATCAACAAGGGTTTAGTAAGTTGACAACATTTGCATGTTATTTGTTTATCATTCTCTTGCATTTCATTATTTTATTAATGGTTTGATTACCAAAGTGGGGTTTGACTAAGGCAAATGCCTATTTGCTAACCTTCAACCATTTTTTCCCTCTTGCATTTGTGTTTGTATACCTAGGTATGCAAATTTAACAAGCATTTAGGTGACTGATGATTGGTCAACAATTCAACTAGGTGCTTCAAGTCAAATAAATCACATTTCAAGCTTGGAGAAGGTATTATGTCCATTTCTTGCATAATTGACATCGACAACCTCACAAGCAGACATTTCCAGATCTGGTGTTGTAGAGTTGTCTCCTAATTTCTCAAAATTTTGGGAGAGGACTGATTCACCACTAGTGGTGAATGAGTCCTACCTTAAGGCTAGAAATCTAGGTTTTGTTAGATTCTGGATCCCGACAGTCAAAAACTTGTTTCTGATATTTTTCACCAGAAGCAGGACTAATTTTCCATCCTAGATGAATGAGTCCCACTGTCAATTTTCAGTAATTTTAAACAACATTCAGACCATTCTAGATTCGTCAAATCTTTCCCAGGTGCACTCTGATTGACCCTTTTTCTTTCTATTTTGCATTTTTATTCATTCATAGGTCATTGTTTGCATATCACATTATGTTTTCCAACATAGCCTAAATCTTAGTTTCACATTCATAATCAGTCATACCGATGACTTAATTTCATTTAGTTCACTTCATTTAGCTTAAATAACATTACACATAACATAATTTGAATGAACCCCTTAGCTTTTTTCACCCTACCTCTCTCCTTTTAGGTGAAAAACCCTAGAAGAGCTAGAGAAGTGCATTGGTGCCAAAAATCAATGGTTTACTAGTAACATATACTATAAGTCTGGAAAGTTTTGGTAACATCTATTTTTTGCATCTACGTCAAAAGCATCAATTTAAGGTAGCCATTTTTGAAATCATTTCAATTCCAAGCATCATTAGATTTGGAAATGCTCATATTTCTGAAACTTTGCATCGTATGGATAAAAGTATGTTTCACTTTTTTATATACAATGTTTGCATTCATAAAGCTTTGCATAAGTTTGATAAAAAAAAAATTCATTTTCAGATACACATTTTTGGAATTCTTAAAGTTTTGCATCCATTGGTTAAAAGTGCTTTGCATATTTGGATATACATTATTTACATTCTTCAAACATTTCATATGTTGGTTAGAAGTGCTTTCCATTTTTGCTCAAACAATGTTAGTTTCTTACCTTTCTAGGCATGCTAAGAAAATGTTCATATCTCCTCCCTATGGGAGTTTTTTAGTGAAAGAGATTACAACCTTGGACAATCCTAACAATCATATTCGTTCCTCTCCTAATATCTCTCCTATTGGTGAAGAAAATATTTTGGTGTTAAAAGAACCAATGAATGAGAGTTTTGAGAGTCCTAGTTGTTTCTCTCCTCTTACATCTCTTATTGGAAACAAAATTGATGAACAAGAAGGAAAAACCATAGGTAATTTTGATGATAGCATGACACAACAACAAATCATTGAAATTGACCTACATAACAGTGGGTAAGCCCACACAAATGGTTTACAATTCCAGTGAGGAAGGAAAAGTTACGAAAAATGACTCCATGCAAAGAAATTTTGTGTTTGGGGGTTTGAATGAAATTTTGGTTTGGTCGAACCAAAAGGGGGTTTGCTAGAACCCTGGTTCGAGTGAACCCATTAAATGCAAGGTCCCACCATTTCCAGAACCAAAAAAATTTTAAAAGGGGGTTTGCTCAAAGCCCCCCTGGTTTTTCTAAAGCCCCTTTTTCCCACCTTCTCACCCTCTAGCACCAAAAAACTCCATAATTTTTCCCTTTGAAGCTCAGGTTGAGGATGAAAATGGAGGAGACTTCACAGACCCAACTGGGTGATGGTAGTCCTCAGAATGAGCTATCCAATGAATATAATTTTAAAATGTTTTGGTTTTATTATGTATTTGTTTTTTAGTTTTATTAAACATAGGTTTTTCATCAAAAATCAAGCTCTCTGTTCTGCACATGTGGAAAAATAGCAGATTATCAAAAGTTTTTTTGAAAAATATGAGTGCACCAGATATCGAGGTCCTTGATCCAACAAAAAAAATTTGAATTTCAATACATGCAAGAAAAGTTACATTGTATACGGTCGAACTATGTCTGAATTGTAATTGGTTTGACTTCAAAACTTGATTAAGGAAAAATATTCAATAAAACACTATAAAACCAATTAGAAGCACTAGATATCATAGTCAGAAATCTAAATTAAAAAAAAATAGAATATTATCCTTCATGGAAATTTTTTTATGTTGTATATGGTGAGGGCCACTCCTAAAAGATGGTGTTTACTGAAAAGATTATTTTTTGAAGGAGATGGAAAAGGAAGTGCAATATGATTCCAAAATTTTTGAAAAAAATGTATTTAAACTCTACAAAAAAATGTCACAAATCTCTATTTTGCATCATCTTCAAATTCCTCACAGTTTAGGCGCTATAGGTGCCCAAAAGTGAATATTTAGTTAGAAAAAATAATTTTAGTGTATAGTTTGGCCAAAAATTGTAAACCAGTATTGTGGGATTACACCACTTCAACTAGTCTAGATTCATCTCTCAACACTTTCCCCTCTTGTGATAATGTTTTAGAGGATGAAATTGAATTTGAGGAGGATATATTGGTGTTGAATGATCAAACCTTTATGGTCGATAACAACGCTATTTATGATCATTCCCCCACCTATCCTATTTTGGAAGACATTAGGGAAGAAAGGAATGAAATCATAAATGATCATGACCATCACATTTTTTCTCCTCCTAGTATCTCTCCTAGTTGTGAAGAAGATACTTTGATGTTACAAAATACAATCGATGAAAGTCATGGGAATCCTTATTTCCTCTCTTCCCCTAGAGAAAATATTATTGAACAAGAAAACAACATCATTGAAAAGCAATAAAATTCAACCATCAATCATTCCCCTACTTGTGATGAAGCCATTTTGGAAGAACCGATCCTTTAATGTGAAGAACATTTAGTTTGTATTTCTCCCAAAAACTATCCCCCTAGGGAGAATATCATTGTGCAAGAAAATGACAACAATAGTAATGTGGCTTACTTAGGTGATGATAAAAAGGTGATTCTAGATTTCCCTTTATTAGAAAAACATCAAACCAAGATCATTAAGGTTATAAATGTGCAAGTGTCCATTAGATCCCCCTTGATTAATGGACCTCACAAATACCCTGTGGGACATCCTAAGAATCCCTTAATTCTTTGCCCCTCCTCACAATGGTCACAAACTCAAAAAAATCCTACACTTATCCTTTACCCACCTAAGAACAATGTGTCGCAACAGTTTAGTCATAATATCATTGTTCATACATATAACATTAGAAACAATCCACAACCAAGAAAAACACATTCAACATCCCTTCCATTTCCTAATCCTGTCTTACTTTCCTCCCCTCATTTTCCTGCACAAAGTGGAATGGAGTATGATCTTATTGAACAACTTAATAACACTCCTCCTAAGATATCATTGTGCGACCTTATTCAAGCCCCCCCCCACTATCATAACATGATTCAAAGTGTCTTGCAACAACTTCCCATCCCTTCTAATATGCAACCAAATGATATAGTAGCCCTGATTCAAGAAATAAAAGCTAACATTTTTTTCCACCAAAGTGAACTCTCCCCTTTGAAAGTGCAAAAATAAAATGATGATTTTATAATAATAGCTAAATACAATAGAACAAGGATAAAGTGAACACTTTTCGACAATGGCTCTACTCTTAATGTGTGTATTGCAAACCTTTCAGATAGGTTTGGTGTGGATAAATAAAAAATTCAACTTGATTATTTATCTATTAAGGGATTTGACGATGTAGGAAAACAACCGCTCGGTGTGATCACTTTGTCTATTACAACTGGAAAGGCCACATTAGAGACACCAATCCATGTTATACCTCATGATCTTTCATATAATCTTCTGTTAGGCAGATCGTCAATTCATGCAATGAAAGGGGTTCCTTCTACTCTTCATTATATAATGAAGTGTGTCTACAACAACAAAGTGTACACACTCGAAGCTTACCCTAACCGAAACAGTTGTTTGAACATTGAGAAACATAAGGAGAATCCTTTGAAAATATTGACACCAACTATAGAAGTAGAACCCATGCAGGAACAAGAAAAAGATAGACCTTTCACAATGATAGCAGTAGATGATTTTAGATCGTTGAATTTCAAACCAACATTCATGGGAGAATACAAGATTATAAACAAAGATTCAGACAAGGGAAAAGAAAAATTGTTTTCAACACAAAATTTGGAAGACCCTTCGAAAGCATCCACATCAACCACTTTAGAAGAAAATACAACAAACATAGCAAATTTTGATGAAATTGCCTATAAACAACCTCCAAATCCTAAAGAAATGAAAAAGCTTTATGGAAAAGGTTATGAACTTATGAAACAACTGGGATATAGTGGAAAAGGATGTGATGCTCAAGAACAAGGTATATGTGTCCCTATAGAGCTTAACATGTAGGAAACAACCTGTGGTCTTGGTTATTTCCCTTTAATAGAAATCAAACCTCTAACAAAAGATTCTTCTAAGCCGACTTTAACAGTAGTGCATCTTGAACTAATAGACACTAGTGATCTTGATTGTTATCCTTTCCAAGGTTCAAAACAAACAAAGAAATATCCACTTAATGTCAATGTCATCACGCAAAACACTAATGATTTGAATTTATTAGATTTTTCTCTGATTGTGAGAGATTTCTTTTTTTGCATTGTAGTTGTGCATGGGTACCTAACATGGCCTTGTAGCCGAGACACATCTTGCATTTCATTTTGCATAATAATTTTTCTAAGTTTGCACTTAAGGGGGGTGTTAATGTTAAGTTTTAACTTAGGGTTAATCATGTAGGTGGTTTTTTCCCGTATTGGGTAGTTTTTCACCTCTTTTTTTTCATCCCTTTAAAAGGCCTATACATTATGTAATTTAGTTTCTTTTTCATGCCTTTAAAAGACCTATACATTATGTAATTTAGTATCTCATTTGTTGAATATCATTCTCAATATTTGGCAGAATAGTTGTGTGTGTCTCTCATGTATTTGTGAGGGTGGTTTGTTGTTGCAGGGTGAGGATCCTGGGAAGGAGCTGCCGTCTCCTACAGTAATCTCCTAAATAGACTTCTCAATTTGATTTACAAGTTAATGTTTAAGTCTTCTTTTGTGAGATCTTATATCTCGATGTGAAAATGCTTGTAATGCTATCGCTGGTATTACATGTATTGGTGGAATTTTAATAATGGAAACATAAATTATTAATTATTATAATGCAGGTTTAATAATTTTAAAATGAAAACGTTTGAAACTGTATTTTAAATGTGTGATCATTTATATTTTTCACACAGTGGTGCGGCAATGGCATTAAAAAAATTGAGTTGTCACAACAAAAATACAATGAAAGCGGGGAACAGATGAAAGTGAAGTTGGTAGCTTCACATTTTTATTTATGCAGATATTGAAACCTTACACAAAAGGCCAGGCGGCGCCGCCGTAGGTGCATACCATGTGGTATGGAACGTTTAACAGTACAAATTGGGATTAGCGAGGAGATAAGCCTCAATCTTCTTGAACAGAGCAGCGCCCATTTCTTTAATCTCCTTCACTTTCTCTTCGTCGTGAGGAACACCGGGAAGGCTATCAAGATGGACTACAGAGCTGAAAACGCATCCTCCGTCTGCTTTCGGGGTGTATTTGATTTCGTATTTCGCATAGGCCAGTTTCTTTCCCAGCAGTCCCCCTTCCACATGGCTGTAGCGGTACACTAACTTCTCCTCGTCCACCTCCTCGACTTGCTCTTTCACATAGCTGAAATCCTTGTTGGCTGCACCACCAAACACAATCCATCAGTAACAATATCTGTGTTAAGAATAGTTCTAATTGTAAACAACAAGTATTGAGATATTTAGATGAGATGATACATACCAGGAGTGAAATTGATTAGCTTGATGCTGCCTACACCTCCATCGCCTTGCACGAATGTGATGCTTGAAATAAGCTCTGGTGCTTGCTTTGGCAGGAAATTATGCCCATCCTTTACAGTGGCATTCCAAAGTCTCTTTGCCTCCACTGGAGACTCGATTTCATGAGTGACGCTTCCCACCACCATCTTCTCTAATTACCTCTTCTTCTTCTCGTCTAGTTTTCTTCTACTTCCTCTTGTGGTGTTGAGCTGTGATTTGGTGAGAGGGAGATGGATGGTATTTATAGAGGTCGTTCTCGCTGCACCAATCGAGTCATCACAAATGAAAGTAAACATAACAGCGGTTTCATCAGTCAAGTCAACAACGGCTGCCGATCTGATCTCTTTCCCCATTCTTTATTTTTTTTTGTTGAAGTCTGACTCAATTTTGAATAATGGCAAGAGTCGTTTCATTTCAGAATGCCTAACAAGATAGACTTATCGCCTTACCTATTAAGATATGGCCTCAACTTGCCTATCGTTTCATTAAAGTTACTGATACAGGAGGTTGTTGGTCGTTGCGTGACTTGATCAAAGTGCTCGAAGTCTTGAAATGAAGGCTTCTAGAGAATGAAATTATTAAACTATTTAAGTACTTTGATTTTCTCATCCGATTGCATTCAAATCAACACCGTCATTTGAAGAGTATGCTCAGATCGGATATTCAGCCGCCGTGCCAGCTATTGCCTTTTTATCATTTTCAAATGGAATGAATTAAAACGTTTGATTCTATATTTGTACCATATTTGTTTGTAAAACGAACCGCATTTCAGATTTCTAGCCTGTTTTGTTTTCTTATAAAACAAAAAATATCTCATGTCAGGTCAGACTATCTTCGACCTACCGTTCTAAGTAAGCAATATGAGTACTAGTCTTCAGATATTATCATAGAGGAAAATAAACGATCCTTACAGCTTAATCGAGGATAATCAAATAAGATGCATATTTAGAGGTATGAATTAAGTTTAATTAAATAAGTAATAATTGCGATTGAAAAAATAAATTAATTAAATGTGAGAATTTACAAAGAAATAATGACATTTAGTTTATAATAAAATATATATTATATCTAATGTAGTTTTAAGTCTAATATATCATAAATTTTATAATAAGAAAATTTTGGTATTTTTTTGGGATTAATTCTTTTTATTTACTTTGTGTAAGGATATATCATTTATAGACAAACTTTCAATAGTAGATCAATCCTACATCTACAAACATGTACTCTACAATCTACCAATTATCTTCTTTACTTTGTCTATTTTTTCTTAGTTTCTTCTATATCCTCATGATATCTAAGGGTTGGTGGTTTTTAGAAATATCTTGTTTGGCTATTGTCATGTCACGAGGGTATATTTTGTCCTAGGTCAGCATACCTAAAATAAAGGACAATGACTTCACTCATGCTCATGCTCCTAGGAATGGTTATGCAAATCTAGATACCTTTTATTCCATCGCTTGAGGTTTTTTACTTTTTTTTTATTTTTATTTTTTATTTTTTATTTTATTTTTTTATTTTTTTAACGAGGGGAATCGGGTGCAACACGGCCCCCCATATAACCCCCCACCGCCGGTAAACTTTTTACCGTGATCGGCAGTGCTGGCGGGACACACCAACCGGTACCACGGGAGCGCCGGAGAGTCAAACCCATGGTGGGCGCCCTGCTACAGGTAACACCTTAACCAACTAAGCTAGGACCGGCGCCCCTTGAGGTTTTTTACTTCAATAAGAGTGAATGGTATTCAAATATATGCTTAACTAGAAAAATAAATACAACTTAATGTATTAATATACAAGTACATAGCACTAAATCATAGCAACACAGTTTTAGTTAGCTCTAGGGGGAAAGGAATGGGCAAGAGTTGGGAAAAAATAGAATTAAAATTTTAAACTATTAAAGGTCATATTTGTGTATTCAAGGTAAATTTTACAAGTAGAGGCTCCACATATCAAATTTTAAGAGAAATCTAGTTTTCATCTCATCATTTTGTGTCCAATGTGTAGATGAAGTTATATTATTTATTTAAAATTAAAAATATTATCAAAATATGGATAGATATTTTTTGGCCATTAGGATAAAAAGTGGAAAATTCAAAATGGGGATCAAATGCGTAGGCATAAGTACATAGATAGTCATAATAAATGAAGAAAGCATGGGAAGGTGGGAAAATTTTGATAATATATTTAGAGAGAATGTAATAATTGGAGGAGAAAAAACATAGGAAAAAACCTTGACTTGGCATAAGATTGTCTTATTTATGGATATGTAAATGTATATCAATATATTCTCTCAAAATGTGAACAATACAAAATGGGAAATTACCTTGGTATGTAAATTATACCATTAAATTTTCCCCCAATATGAGGCAACTATGAATCCCAAAATAGTCATGCATTTGAAATTATGTAGGGTTCACAACCATGTGTGTAAATTTAGTATGCAGACATCAAAGAAAATTTTCTTGGTTCCATATAAAGGTGTAGTAACGGAAAAAGTATCCTTTTTCCCTTACTTGGTTTCATAATTGAAATTAAAACTTAATTAATGATGTCTTGGAGTAGTGTTGTAATGTGTTGTACACATTCACACTATTCTAGAACCTTTATTTAACTAAAACATTCCTTAATTGATCCTTTACAAGGGTGTTGTAAAGTAGTATAACACACATTCACACTTTTCTAGGACGTTTTTGCTTAATTAAGCCTAATGGCCCCCTTTCTAAATAAAATGTACATAATGTGCACCTTGTTTAAGTGTTGTAAGGTGTTATAAGGAACTTTTATACTTATCTAGATGGTTATTAATTAATTTTGGGTAATTGGAGTAATTAACCCCCTTTTAATTCAAATTTAAGCCTTAATTATGACACCTCCTAAAGATCTATCCCGACACCCATAATTTAATTAACAAAATATTTCATTGGGCAAGGTTAGGTCCTGAAAAATGGTGCGAAGACCTTGTCACCCTAAGTGGTGAATGGGTCCTCCCTTAACAGGACGCCCCTTTTTCAGTTGATCTGGAATGAGTTTTTAGCCTTCTTTCAATCCCATGGGGTTAGGTCCTAGTAAACTAAGCTAGGACCCATTCGCCCAAGGTGGTGAATGGGTCCTCCCTTAATGAGACCCCCCTTTTCAAATTTCATTATGGTGATAATTTAATAATGCTTGTTTCCAGATTTGGTGTTAGCTTTAATTCTTTGAATTTCGGGGTTAATCTCCTAATTTAGTATAAATAAAAGGTTAATTCACATTGCTTATGTGGACACAGAAAAAGTAACCCTTTTACTTTTTCTTGTTTTTTCCCTCCTTGTGCTTATTTGGATTGATTTCACCCTAATTTAATGTTGCAATGTGACCCACACATTCACAATAGGTCTTGAATCTTTATGAATCATTAAGACTTTATGATGTCTTGTAAAGATGTTGTGAAGACTTGTGACACATTTCAGCACTTTTCTAGACTCTTCTTATTATAATTCACTTACATACCCCTTTTTTATCACTTACCAAGTCTTATTTTAAAGTGTTGTAAAGTCTTGTAACAAACTTTTATGCTTTTCTAGACTTGTCGTCACCAAATACACCATTCTTATGCTTTATTTGGCCCCTTTATGCACTTACATGCCTTAATTAAGTGCATTTTTTAGTACAAACATGACAAACATCATTTAATACAATATAATATCTGACACCCATTCACATGCCTTGAGTGGGACCCATTTGCCACTAGGGGTGAACGAGTCTCTCTTGGCACAAAAATCAAAATAATTCAAATTACTGGTAGGTTTTTATTCCTAAAGACCTATGGTCGGCCTATGATGTTGTATTTTTGGGAAATTAGGGCATAAGTGTGTATAAATGCATGATATTCTATTCATTTTAACCCCCATTCACCCAATCTTCATTCATGCATAATAACATTCATGAAATTTAGCATTTTCATCATTCAATCAAGCATTCAAGCATCTTGGAGTAGCATATCTTCAGACTTCAACAACAAGGGTTTGTTGAGTTTATGACATTGCACGTTGTTTATTTATTGTTCTCTTTGTATTCCATTTTATTTCATAGGGTTTGACCAAGGCAACCCCTATACTCTAACCCTTAACCCTTTTCCCCCTCTTTGCATGTGTCTTTGCAAGTCTTGTAGGAAAAAATATCAAAGTGAAAGGTGTCAAAAAGTTGTTGCAAAGTAATCTAAGTCATCATAGTCAACATAACCCTATTTGATGCTTCAATACCATCTTCCCATCATATATTCTAGATCTAGATCCAACAAGTTATCAGGAAGAAAAGTGTAGACCAGGACCCACAATGTTGACCTTTGACTTTTTAGAAATCTATAGGTAGACTGATTCACCATCTGTGGTGAATGAGTCCAACTATTAGGCTAGAAAAAGTGTTTTTTGAATTTTTGTATTCTTGACATCCTAAAACCTATTCTAATATATTTTACCAGAAGTAGGACTAATTCACCATCTAGGGCGAATGAGTCCCAATGGGATCCAACATTGATCTTTGCAACATTCCAAAACATTTCAATAGTAGCTTTCAACCTCTAGGTGCACCTCATTCAGTTTCATCAAATTTTGTTCTTGTTTGTTCATGCTTCTAGTTCATGTTTGCATACAACACTATGTTTTCAAACACTTCATATTTCTTAGTTTTTCATACATAATCAATAGTTTTTATCAGATTCTTGCATTTAGATCATCTCATCTAGGCACATTACTACCACATCACATTAATCTTTGAATTTTTACATTGCATTTTGGCCCATTCTTTCCCCTTTTAGGTGAAAAACCCTAGAAGGACAACAAAGACATTCGGGTGCCAAAATATTCATTTACATTTTGGTGAACCTGACTTTAGAACATTGTTACTTCTGATTCCAAGTGAATTTTGTATCCTAGATTTATCTTGCATCATTGCATTATATTTTAGATTGTTTTACATCCTAGGATTTTCAAAATTGTATTAGTGAAAAGATTATATCTAGCTTTCATTTTTACATTTCAAATCATTTAAAAACATAGAAATTCTACATCTACATCATAGTTCTACATAAGACAATCTGAAAAACATCAAATTGCATTTAACATTTCTAAAAAAACTCAAAAAAATTCATCCGTGAATTCACTCACCACCCTGGGCAAATTAGTTCAATTGCACATTCTACACTGCATTTTCTAGCATTTTCGGGGCATTTTCGGCATTTCTATTTTCTATTATTACATCTCTGTTACAGTTTCTAGCATTTTTTTTGTTCACATTTTATTGCTCCTAGTTTCCATTCCACTCTACCTTTAGCAGCCCTTGTATGGGTGTTTGGTGCCTTATTGCTAATACTTTAGTGAGAAGAATTTCATGACTCATGGAATCCTATGATAGCACACACATTGTGGACTTTGGGTTGTCTCCAGCTACTACTCCTTGTGTTGACAATAGTGCATTAAGCATGGAACCTACTTTTAGATATAATTTTCCTTCCAATAACATGCAAGTTGACACACAGAACGATCACATTCCACAATACAAGATCATTAACATTCATTAGGACTTAACACATTTACAACAAAACATGTGTCTTGTAAACATTTCAACCACCACAATTCTTACTATAGACAACATCCATCATTTACTTCAATGTAATGAAGGCTTAGACATTATGAAACAAATTGTTGAGATATACCATAAACACATTCCTTCCACCTCTAGTACATCTCAACCAAAAAACATTGTGGTTAGTCAAGGAGGCCTTAACACTCCTCCTCCTTCCACAGTAGCATTAATATTACCTACCTATATCACTCCCCAAGTCACAACCACAATGCAACAGGTGAGAAATGTGATTCCTTCCTCGACTATTCTTGCTATCATTCCTAATTCTTATGTGGCATCAAATGTTCTATCCTCTTCCACCATACCATCTATTAGCATTCCATTCACTTGTCCTACCACTACATACACTCCACCACCACTTTCTCTTCCACCTCATACCACTTACATCGACCCTCTCATCACACAACTCTTCCACACCATTTCCTTCATGCAACAAAAAAATCCACCATAAGACAAAGTCAAAATGCCCCACCCACCTATTATGTCTATCACAACCCATTATCTTTGGAAATATTAAGAAAACTAATGCCACAAGGAATTGAGATGGCTAGATTTGAGAAGTACAAAGGGAAGCATGACCCTACTAATCATGCTAATGCTTACAAAGCCTTATGTAGTGATTTTGTTCTTGACGAAAAACTGTTGGCCAAACTATTCCTTAGGACCTTAAAGGACAGTGCCTTGGAGTGGTTTTCATCCATACCAAACAATTCAATTCATTCATTCAATGAACAAGTTGATGCATTTATAAATCATTTTCAAGTGCAAATGACTCCCAAAAAGACATTGGCTAATCTAATGAGATGCAAACAAAATGTGGATGAAAAAGTAACTAATTTCATCTCATGCTATTAGTCACTCTATGCCCAAATTGATGTTAAGGTTCTAAATCCACATCTCCAAAAGATGTTCATTTAAAATTTACAAAATCACATCCAAGATAAATTGACCATGATGAAATTTCCCTCTTTCATGCATTTATATGTACAACACTTTGGGACTATCACAATTCGATTAGTAGTCATGATGTTGAGTCCACTACTAACCAAACTGAAAAATATGAACCTAGCACTTCAAACAATTCACAACCATTTCAAAATCCAAACAAAGGGTTCTTATAATTGAAACCCCCTCCTCAACAACCACTTTAGCCCATCAACAACCAAATAACAACTGTTGAAACCATGGTACCTTTTACTTATGGAGATCCAAAGAGATAGTTTACACCTTTACCAGACACTCTTCATAACACCATGTCCCAACTATTGCAGCAATAGTTGATTACTTTACCTACTATTAAACCATTGGATCTGACTAAACCTTTACCTCCAACCTTTCAACCTAACACTTATTTCCATTGTATACACCTAAAAATGGTCTAGTTAATATAATTAATTAAATATGATTTATTTGATTAATTAACCCTTCTATTTTCATCTACTTATAAATAAATCAAATTATTTATTTATATAGTTCACTTCTAATTCTTCTCTCTTTATCATATTATTTTGTCTTAATTAAATAAACAAATCACATACTTTGTTTTATTTAATTATTATTATCGATTTCTTCTATAATTATATATTTATTCTATCTTAATCACATAAATCTATTTTAATTAAATAAAAAAAATTATACTTTGTTTTATTTAATTACCATATTTCTTCCATGTTTATTTAATAAACAAATTTCTATAGTTTGTTTTATTAAATTAAATATCCTCTTTTTTCTAATTTGAATAAATCAAAATAATTCAAATAAAAGCATATTTCTATAGCTATTTCCTATTTTCACTCATCATATGCACCAACAAAATTAGATATTTTATATCTAATTAATTCAACTCAGCCTTCATAGATAAATTTGGAGATAAATTACATAAAAATTGGAAATTAATTTGGCTATCTTCTTCCATTGATTCTTCCTATCCTCTGGCTGAATTTTTTTTGTGTGGAGGAACAATCTCCATAATCTTCTCAAATTTCTTCATCTTTCACCATTGATTCTTTCAAATAAATTCTAGACCCTTACTTGCTACCACATCACAAATATGTTGTTGGGAATCTATAAATGCAACCTCTTTCTATAGGAAATGGATCCCAACTTTGTGCAATCTTACTATGTAAAAATAGCAGTAGAGCAATTAAGCATTTGAGCAATTAGACAATAGTAATCAGAAAATCACTTTAGATATAGCAATCATAGGTTTTCATTTAGCTGCATCTTAGTTTACAGTACTTTGTTTTATCATTTTGATGTCATTTTCATCTACAATATCATCACAATATCATTTAGCAATCATTACATAGGATTAGATTCCTGCATTTAACAGTATCTCATTCTCTAGATTGTCATTTTAATAGTCATAGTGCTTAACAATCTGAGAGCCACAATGATTTAATAAATCTTCAGAGATAGAGAGCAATAGGATGCTTTTAAGAGATTTCCTACTTTGATTAGATTAGTTTTTTGTTTAAATATTTTGATATATTGTCTGATTAGGTGTGTTTGTTATTCATTTATGCATATATTACTCACACATAGATTGGCGCCCACCGTGGGGCCAAAAAACCCATTTTTAACATCTTTTTCTAAAAAGTGTGCTTGTAGGTTTTTAACATGTTTTGTTTTATCACGATCGAGAGTTTTTACGGTGCATACGATAGATATTTAAGTGAATTTGAGTACTGTTATGATGCATCTGACATATATTTAAGTGCATATGACCACTGTTACAACACATCTAGTATTCTATTTCACCAGTTAGGGGCTTTTCTTTTAGCACATTAACCATTTCTTTCAGCGCATTCATCAATTTATATAGCACATAGAACTCTTATTTTAGCACATTTGCATTATATTTTAGCACATGTAATGACTGTTATGACACATTTTATTTTTTTTGAAGAATTTTAAAAATATAAGGATTAATAACTATTTTCTACATTGCAAGTACAAAATATGCTTATCAAAGATGATTGTTGGAAATAGTTATGCCAGGCAAAGAAAAAAAATTACAAATTACAAATGGTGTTTGTAGGGATTTTATTTTATTATTCCTTTTCCTTTGGTTAAGATAGTGCATCTAGTTTAATTAAAGAAATAGTTTGAACCCCATGTCCACTGTGTTTCGAAAGCAATAGGCTTATGCTTTCCCCTTAACTGGGTGATTAAAATGCTAGATTTGTTATCCTACTTTATTAACACCTTTAGAAGGCTTGTCATAGTGGGAAAAAGTACTCACCCTATGGGGATGAACTAAGTGGGAAAAATCAAAGCCTAGTTTTTCAACCCACTCTAATCAAAATTAAATTTGGGGAAACCCACAATTCAGCGGAAGTGTGCAAGATAACCATCCCCAAAATCTTTTTTCTAAATATTGTGAGGTCTCCTGAGGGAGTTTATCAATTGCCGCTCTGAACGGATACCCTATCTACAAAATTTAAGTGTAGAAGCCAATTGTGTCAATTTTCAAACACCTTTTATATCATGGTGCAAGGGGAGGGAAGAATCTACCTCCAAGACACTCACCATATAACTATCAGAGACCCTAGCTAAAAGTGGAGGATTCGACTTTGGTTAAGACTTGGGAAAGGAAAAAGCACGGGTGCCCTCTACGGGGTGACAAGGCTGTGTGAGCTGACATAGTTAAAAGTTGTGGGTTGTGATATTCTAAGTGACCTTTTAGATAGAAATGTGCTTGAATTGTATTATCTTGTGTTAAACCTATGGAAATTGAAAGGATTGGACTTGATTCTAGAATACACACTCTTTGTTTAATGTGTAGTGTTGGGAACAATGTTTACAAACTTGTTGATGTGTGTAAAGTCATTCTCAAAGGTATCATCCAATTAGATCATCAAATTCCAAGATTTACAAGAAAAATACCTCTCCAAAAATCTTCATTGGTTAGAAAATTACACCCTAGAATTAATCTTTTTACTGAGAAAAAGTAGAAAAATGGACAAGATTGTGACCACTCCTAGATTAGCACAACCAACCTCTATTTTAGCACATCTACCCAGTCTTTTAGTGCATCTTCCTTGTTTAAACAATGCATTAAAACACTGTTTCAGTACATATATTCTATTTTACAACACATCTATACAATTTGTCATCACATTTACCTAGTATTTTGGTGCAACCAACTTATGTTTTAGCACATATACCTAGTCTTTTAGTGCATTTACCCAATATTTTGGTTCATACGCCCTATCTTGCGACACATTCGCTCAATTTTACAGTGCATACACCTTATCTTTCAGTGCATTCAATTAGTCTACTAGCGCATTCATATTCTGTTTTAGCACATCCGAGGTCTGTTATAATGCATCCACATAATCAAAAACCAAAGAGCTATTTTTACCTCCCATCAAATAGTTGACATCAGAACTTAGATCTTTATTAGAACAAAAACATTTTCCCAATCAAACCAGTGTCTTAAACTTGGGAAAATTGGACCTTACAAGTCAAACTCTTTCAATTTAAAGCAAGATCTTACAATTTTAAAGTGCCTTATCATCGAACAAAACTCTTGATTATTAAGTTAAGCTTCATTATCAGGTTCAATCATCCTCCAATCATGAATCAGAATGGTATAGAAAAGAGAAAAATATAACTTAGTCTCATCAATATAATTTATCATTCTATTTGACTTAGTTATTATCTTTGGCACTACTTCCCAAAAATATCAAAGTTTAGTGGAAACCCTAACACTTGTATGCCCATTTTAACAAGGTTACAAAGATAGAAACACATAGAAAAAGAGATTGAATCTCTAAATATCATGGCTGAAGAAAATCCATTTCATAGATTCAATTGATTTGAATCTAATGAAATAACTAAAGAGGACATTCAAAATACACAATAAGATCCTAACTTCCACCAATTCATGGAAAAAGTTTTGGAAAAGGATGGAGAAAAATACCTTTTAATGCTAGTTGAATTAGGTGCAAAGCTTCCAAAGGAATTTGATGTTAATTGACTCAAAAAAATACCTATAGGAGTTGAAATTGAACCGCAAAACACAAATCTAGTGATTTCCCTAACACATCAAATGAAAAACTTGCAACAACTACTTCAAGATATGCAAAAAGTGACCAAAAAAAGGTACTCACTACAAAACATTTGTCCCTATCGTTTTGATCCAAGTGTAGACATGAAACCATTTCCTAGACATTGCGCCCAAAATATGACAAATACAATGGTAAAAATGATCCAGTAGATCATGTGAGGGAATTTAGAATTATGAGTTTATAATTTGCACAAGAAGAAACTTATTTGACGAGGTTGTTTCCAAGAATCTTAGGAGGTCAATGTATGGAATGGTTTTCTAAACTACAACCAAGAATTCGATCTTTTGAAGAACTAGTGAACAAGTTTATCTCACAATACTCATATAATATCCAACTTGAGATAAAAATAAAGGACCTTTACAACACAAAAAAAAAGAAAGGTGAAACATTCCTCTCATTTCTACAATGATGGCGAAGGTTGTTTGCTAGGTATCCTTGTTCCATACCAGAAAAGGAAAAGATGGAACTCTTCATTGATAATGTAACTGATGAGATGAGTTACAAGCTTGAACTACAATACCCACCTACATTTGAGAAAGTGATTTAAAATAGGCTTAAGATTGAAGAAGCTTTGGTCAAGAGAGGGGTAGAAAAAATCTACAATGAAGGATCAAATAATACAAACTCCTCGAATCACTATAATAACAATGATAAAACAAAGTTTTGTTAAAAGAATAGAAATAATGGTAAAAATGATGCTGCAAATGAAACAAAAAATGAGAAATCAATATTTAATTTGATGGCAACTACTAAAAAGACCAATCAAAACAATGGAAAAAACATTAATCAAAGTATTAGTCAAAACAACAATCTAAACAATGGTGAATCTAAATCACAATCATATAAAAAACTATCAAATCGAAGAAGATTCACACCATTAGGATAGCCACTAGAATCAATAATGAGAGAACTTCTTACACATGGACTTATCACACTATCTAAAGCAAGAAATTGGGAACCAGGAGTAAAGCTATCTTGGTGGAATGATACAGACTATTGTGACTTTCATAAAAAAAAAGGACACAAGACAAATGATTGTATGCAGTTGAAACATCTAGTACAAGATTTGATTGATAAAAATAAAGTATTCATAGAAGGACACCAAATGAACAATGATCATAGTGCATTTAAAAATCTTTACCAAATTATGAAAAGGGGGAATTTTCTTTTGCAAACAGTAAAGGTAAAAATGTGAACTACATTTATGACAACACTATACTTTTCATTTTTGTAGTTGATAATAATGATACCACTAATAATAAAATTGATAACATTGGAATCAATGACATCATACCATTAAATCTGATCCAAAACATGGTCACATCCAATAATTAGATTAATGTCATAAAAATTAGGGAAAAACAAGATTATCAACCAGCCAACGTAACAACAAGGGGGAAATCCAAAGTAATATTGAAAGGAGTTGCATCTAAAACCATTGTTGTCCCATCAAATCAATACAAAAAATTCAATCAACTACGGAAAATACAAGCTAAAGTATCAATATTAGAACTCCTTAAAATCTCACCATCTCATAAGGAGGTTTTGGAACAAGCTCTTGTGGCCACCACATTACCCAATAATCTAGAAGTTTGCTAATTCCAAGCTATGGTGGGACACTTAACCACACCTCATTGCCTATCATTTTTTGAACAAGATGATGTATCACTTACTCATCTGCACAATGTCGCCCTTCACATTGAAGTCTTAATCCACAAACAACATGTTAAACGTCTCATAGATGGTAGAGTTGGTTTAAACATTTTCACTTTACAACTGGTCCATGCACTAGGATATTTATAATGCTATTGGTGTCAGAAGGAAAATCACAACAAAATCTTATGACAAAGAAGAAAGATACTCCAAGGGATTGATCGTGTTGCCTATTCAAGTAGGACCAATTGTGAAGAATATAGTTTTCCAAGTGCAAGAAAAAAAGTTGACATATATTATACTCTTGGGACATCCTTGGATTCACGAAATGCAAGAAGTACCTTCAACTTATCATCAATGCTTAAATTTTCCTTTCAATGGACAAGAAGTCACTATTTCAGCTGACTACAACAATCCCTAATATTGTAAGATGCTTAAAATAGCTCAAGACACTTTTGTGCCCCATAATAGGGAAGCAAACACTTCTAGTCCATCTGAAAGTGAAAGGAAAATAAACATGGTATATAAATGTGTTGAGAAAAAGGAAAAGTCAAAAGATACAAGTGTAGTTGACTCCACTCCATCAAAAAATGAAGGTCAATTGAATTCACTATCACAAAAATTCAAGGAAAAGATCCAGTTAAAGGATAAAGTCATGTGAGAGTATTCCATTGACCAATCTCAATGTCTTTCATAGCTGCTGCCATCTCCAAGATCATATGGGAAGCTTCCAACATTAACACAACAATCATCACAACCTACTATAGTTTTTGATGATATATTTGTAAAGGCAAGTACTTTAGAAGATAAATTTGAAGATAATTCCATCCTCAATTAGCTCAAAAAAGATGAGGAAGCATCTACATTGACAACTATCAACATAAAGACAAATCAATATGGAAAGGGGAAGACAATATTAGAGAAAATGGGGTATGAAGGAAAAGGAACTATTGGAAAAAGAAAAGATGGCATTGTAGAACTCATCCAACGTCTCACACTTCATTCAAAGGAAAAAATAGGACTAGGTTATAAAGAGGAAACAAAAGAAGAAATCACTCATAAATTTGTTGAAAGAATTCTTCAATTGCGAGATAGTTTTGAAACAGATTCCAATGAGTATGAGTGGGATTGTTTATCTGAAACATCATAAAAGGACATACAAATTAATTTCATAAAAGAGTATCCACCCACAAATGAGGAGGGACAAAGCTCAGGGACTAGACCCCTTGTATTTGGATCATAGAATATCAATGACTCAAGTGAGGATGAACAAATATTGAGTGAAATACATGACTTGGAGGAGAGTAATATCATAGACCTTGACATTGCTATTGACAACCTTGACAACATGGCTATCTGAACCCTCACTACCATTGACCTTAGCCAATATAATGACCTTTTACCCTTAATACATCCCAAACTTATCGACTAGGAACGAACTGAACCTATAAATGTACCTATCTTTGCGAATGATGATGCTATCATTAATTTCCTTTGTTGTGACAAACCTGACACAAGTTCTACTCATAAATATCATAATGATGCTTTGAGTCAAGAGGGTTTCAAATCTTCGAGTTGCAAAATTGAAAACAAGAATAATGGATCTAATGGTGAAAACCTTTTAATGGCAACATTAGATCTTGAAAAAGTAAAAAATAAAGAACGCATACGACTGTAAAAACCTCTCTTAGGCATCAAAATATGGGATATTTGACACCCTTACACAACACTATCATGAAATATCATTAGTATTGGTGGAGCCTACACAGTCTATCAATATGGGCACAATAGAAAAAGAAAAAACTCTACATCTAGTAGCATCTATGACTTAACAAGAAAAGCCCAAATTCACCAAGTTCTTTGAGAACAAACGCATTAACTTTGCTTGGTATTACTTTGATATGCCAAGTTTAGATCCAGATCTTCTAATGCATCATTTATCTCTACCATCTAGAATGAAAATGAGAAGAAAAAGCTAAGGAAAATGCATTCGCATATCGCCTTGTTGGTAAAACTAGAGATGAAAAAGTTGTTAGATGTAGGATTCATCAAATCTATTGATTATGCTAAGTGGATTTGTAATATTGTACCTATTTCTAAACTAGATAGTAGTATCAAAATACGTACTAAATTTAGAGATCTCAACAAGACATGCGCAAAGGATGATTTTCCTTTGTCAAACATTGAGATTATTGTAGACTTAATAGTAGGATACGCCATGGTATCTCTAATGGATGGATTCTCAGGTTACAACCAAATAAAATAGCACTAGAAGATTAGGAGAAAATAGCATTCACATGTCCATGGGGAACATTCTTTTGGAGCATCATGCCCTTTGGGTTAAAAAATGTAGGGGCTACATATCAGTGAGCAATGACCACCATTTTCCATGACATGATGCATACCTTTATGGAGGATTTCATGGACGATATATTAGAAAAATCATATACCAAAGAAGGACATCTAGAGATCCCAGACAAAATATTTACCAGATTAGAGAAGTTCAATGTTATATTAAATCCTAAGAAATGTGTCTTTGGTGTTACATCAACGAAACTTCTAGGATACATAGTTTCAGAAAAGGGTATCGAAATGGATCCTACCAAGGTCAAGGCCATAATGGAAATGCCACCACCAAAAAATATCAATCAACTGCAGTCTCTACAGGGCAGATTACAATCAATCAAGAGGTTTACCTCCCAATTAGCAGAAAAACTTCATCCCTTCAATCATTTACTACATAAGAACGTCTCTTTCAAATGGGATCAAGAATGTGAAACAAATTTCAATCAAATAAAGCAATATTTGATGTCACCACCCATACTAATACCACCTACAGAAGATATACAATTGTTAGTATACATTGCAACAACTAAGATTTATTTGGGTGCTTTATTAGAATAGGAAGATCATGCGGGAAAGGAACATGCTATCTATTATATCAGCAAGACTTTGAATGGTTATGAGATAAATTACACCTTCATCGAGAAATCTTGTTTGGAGGTGGTATTTTCTACTTAGCAGTTGTAGCATTACATGTTAACCCACATAGTCAAACTCATAGCAAAGATTGATCCATTAAAATATTTACTCAGCAAGGCTGCCCTAATAGGAAGACTAGCCAAGTGGGTCATGATCTTTAGTGAATTTGACATCCTGTATGTAGATCAAAGAGCCATCAAGGGTCAAGTGATAGCCGATCAATTAGCCAAAGCTCCACTACCAAATGATCCTCCAATGAGCATTGAGTTTCCTGATGCAAATATTCTTACTATGAAAACCCAATAATGGTTCCTTTATTTTGATGGGTCCTACACACAACGTGGGTCAGGTGCGGGGATTTTGTTTGTTACATCTCAAGGATATACCATCCCAAAGTCATATAGACTCATGTTTCCATGTACAAATAACATAGTTGAATATGAGGCATTAATCATTAGCATCAAAGTGGTAGTTGAATGGAAGATCTCAGAGCTACACGTATATGGAGATTCACAACTAGTCATTTACTAGGTAAATGATGAATAACAAACCAAAGATGAGAATTTGATGTCGTATAAGACAATGGTGGATTTCAAAAATTACTTTGTAGATATCAAATTTAAATAGATTCCAAGGGTAGAAAACAAAGCTATTGATGTTATGGCGACAATTTCTTCTCTCTTATAGATACCAGAGAAATGAGGTCGTTATCAGTTTATGGTGGAACAAATGTCAAATCATACTTATGATAATCCCAAATCTCAAACCATATGCCATTTAGTTGACATTGAATCCTCAATTTATGCAAAGAACTATGCTTACCTAAAAGAAAATATTCTTCCTCTTGATCTTTCCAAAAACCAAAAACTCAACTTCATCTGCCAAACTACACGACATACCTTAATTTCTGACATAATTTACCACCGAGGTTTGGATGGTACTCTTCTTCGGTGTCTAGAACATAACAAGTTTGAGATAGCTTTACATGAGGTTCATGAAGGTATTTGTGGAACTCATTCAAGTGGACTAACCCTAGCAAAGAAACTCATCCATTTGGGGTATTGCAAATCAAACATGGAGGAGTCTTTTCAATTTGTTAAGAAGTTCTAGAAATGTCAAATCCATATTAACCTAATCTATGCACCAGCACAAGAATTGCAACCATTCACTTCAACGTGGCCTTTTTTTTCAGTGGGGATTGGACCTAGTAGGAAATATTAATCTATCTTCATCCAATGGACACAAATTTATAATCACAGCCACAGAGTAATTTACAAAGTGGGTAGAAGTTTTTCCCTTGATAACAATCATTGGAAAACAAAATTCTTCTTTCACACTGAATTACCTCATCTATTGGTATGGCATTCCATAGTTCATTGTCACAAATAATGGTAGACCTTTTAAGAATTAGGATCTTCAGGAACTGTGTGAGAGGTTTCATATCCAACATCATTTTTCAACCCCATACTATCCTCAAGGAAATGGCCAAGCAGAGGCCTCAAACAAAACTATTTTGAAAATCCTAAAGAAAATGGTCAACAATGTTCAACATGATTATCACATTCAACTAAACCCTGCTCTGTGAGCATACCGAACCAGCATTAGAACACCTATAGGGGCTACAACATATTCCTTTTTATATGGATCAGAGGCCATCCTACCTATAGAGGTCGAGATACCATCACTCCATGTGTCACTAAAGGGAATTATTTCATATTAGGATTATAAAGTGTCTAAACTTCAAGATTTGGAACTGTTGGATGAACGTTGTCAATAAGTTGTGGATCATTTGAAAGAATATCAATAGAGGATATCCAAAAGCTATAATAACAAAGTAAAACCTAGAGCATCTCAGGTTGGTGATTTGGTCTTAAAGGAAAACCCTTGAAATCAACAAGACAGAGAAAAGAAAGGGAAGTTTGAACCTAACTGGCTAGGTCCATTTTTTGTCATATCAGTCTATGGATGTGGAGCCTATCAACTATCTACACCTGAAGGGGATTTGTTTGATGAACCTATCAATAGTCTTCATCTTAGGAAATTCTTCACCTGAATCATCCAGTGCACAACACCTTGATGAAAACCTGGAAAATAGGTGTCTTGGTAGCACAAAAGTACAAGAAAAAAATAGAAAAGAGAAAAAATACAAAAGAATCATAAAATCTAAAAAAGTGCAATAAAAAAATGTAGTGAAAACATGGAAAGAGGCGTTACTTGTGATTTAAACTATATTTTCCATCTATTAGATGAATGTCTTGGTCATTCAATTTTTCCATCATCCCATCTATCATTTGAAAGGAAGGCCTTATGTACATATCCTGGAAATGTGGTCATGTCTCACCCAAGCTTGGGGGAAAAATCCTGAACTCACTAGGGGTAATAAAATTTGGGCTTAAACAAACTAACAAATAATAGTATGTTAAACGTAGAAAACACAATGATCATAGGAAAATCCAACATTGAACAATCACCAGTCAATAGAAGATAAAACCATCCAAATCAAACATCTTAGATCAACCTATCAAATAAAATCTAATTGGATTATATTATTTTGAATCATGATCTTCTCACTTTAGCTTGAATGTTCAAATGTTGTACTTTGATTTTTTTTATCATTTCTTTGGGGAAAATTGATGATGTATTGAACTAGAGAAGCTAGGAAGGAGACTGATGTTTTCTTTGTCTGTTTGTATGTGAATTGATCATTATTATTGTGTGAATTGTTGTGAGATGTGCTCAACAAAGTATCACTGATGACATTCAGAATTCACATAATAAAATGATTGATTCTTCTTTATTTACGCAATAAATGATTAGGACATCTTGGTTTAATTATACCTAGATTCTTGTGTTAACTTGCAATATCAAAAATAATGAAAGTATTATTTAGGTCATCATTGTTCTAACCTATACCATTGATGCTTGTACTCACTTTCAAAATTTTAAAGGCTCAATGATGATAACAAGGACGATAAATGGATTGTGAAGGTGACAAATTTGGAATATGTAGATTTGCATGGTTAAATTAGATTGCATTTATGTTAGTTTTGCATCTACAAAGTATTTTATTCCAAAGATTGGTGAAGAATTCAAAAATGATGTTATCTTTTATCATTAATGGATTGAGTATACTTTATGTTAACAAAAACATCATCATTATCATATAGTTGCATAATCATTTGCATTGCATACATTGGAAAGCATTATTATATCATTTAATCATTCATACATTTGATCATATCATATTTTTCATTTTGTGCATCACATCATATAATTGCATAAGAAAAATATCAAAATAAAATCATCTACATAGTTGCATTCTCATTAACATTATCATATCATACATCACACATTAGAAATATCATCATATTGATCATCATTCATCCTTTTTTTACATCATATATTTGCATTTGAAATACCAAAATAAAGTGCATTGTATTCCATTTGCATTATCATGTCATATATCATAGACACAACATATCCAAAATCATACATATAGTTGCATTATCATATCATTCAGGTATATACATTAGCATACACCTATCAATCCATGTATATATTGTAGGCACCATGCATCTATACATCATCATCATAAGGACAATCACAATTAACATCATAAATAAAAAATCATAAAATCATAACATGTCATCATGATCATAAATTGCATCCATAGCATCATCATATAAATCATCACATGGCATGTAGAACAAGAAATTAAATGCATTCATCATAGAACCATATAGAACGCATCTAGATCGGTAAATTTGCCACATATCATATAGATCCAATTAATCATAATTTCAAGTATACAATGATGTCTAAAATGTAAAGAGATACAACATCAAAATGGACATGAATAAAAAATCAAAGTATAAATCATGTCTCAAAATGAATTAGGGAACCCAATCCTGAAGTTATGTGTTGTTATCTCCAGAGGGTGTCGACATCTTTGGACCAGTGCCTCCCCCACCAGACATACTAGGATCTCTCGGATCTCTCAAAAGAGGCTGTGTCACACCCCTTCTCATATTCCTAGAATGAGTCCTACCCAATCCAGACTGAGCATAACTAACTCTCTTCTTTGAAGGAACTGCATCATGGTATTAGCCTCTCTAGTACTTGGCCTCTCTACCCACATGGAGAGCCTCTTTCATATAATCAGCTACAGAGGTAATATTAGCTAATCTTTGTAGTCTATCAGCCAATCCCTATGCTTGCTTTGCAGTCCATCTAGCTAGATCTCTCTCTATTGTGAAAGAGGCTATTTGTTCCTATGTAGTCGTCAACTATGCCTATACCTATGAGAGAGCTTGCGCATGAGCCTATCCATGTGTCTCAATCTATTTCTACATATGAACTAATAACCCCTAGGCCTATATCAGTTGACCCTATAGTGTCTATACCTAAACCTATAGGTTGGCAATCTGGGTCTATTGTTTTTGGGAAGGTACTCCAATTTGCACACACTGCTATGTTGGAGCTTCCAATGATCACCTCTTACAAGGCACCCTAAAGTCTCTCATGTCAAATGATGGGCCTCTTCTACCCTCATCTCCTCCACCATCTCCATCTCTCTCATCATCATCACTACTCTCTACATCATCTGACTCCTCCCCCTCCTCCTCATCTCTCTCATCTCTCCTCCATCAGTGCCTATGTGCAACGACCATATCCTCCTCACCTAGTATCGACACTAGCTCATCTAGAATAGAGATCCGTGGGAATGGATGTAAAATGTGATACTGTGCATGCTCATCAGTAATCAGAGCCTTGATGATCTCAAGATGAAATCCCCAAATAAAGGTTGATAGACCTTGGTACTCCTACACAATAGTATCATATGATAATTAGCATCCCTAATTAGTGGTATCTATCTAACATCATGCATAATGAGTAACACCCTATGACATGCCCTGTACTATGCCATACTATCTATGCACCCTCAACAAAAATCTCTTAATTAGGAAATGTGTCCTACCAATCAGGTACATGGACTGACATTAGTATGGCATCTCTGTATCATCCTTTGACCACTGCTCACAATCAAGATAGGGCCACCATATAACTGCCTCCACATCATCAAGGACTCTCCTCCAATGATCTAGTTTTCCCAGTCTAGGCTAAGCAAGTGGACCTGCATATGCATGAACATATGGCGTCATCATGGGTCACTATTTTTCTATAACTAGTCGAGTAATAGCTATATGCTATCATGCCCACATTTGAAGTAATGTAACTCCTAAAGACAAACTAGCCCCTCCAAGGTAGACCACCTAATGAAAATTGTGGTATAGGTGGGAAAGCATGCACATACCCCAAGCATATCTAGTACTATGGATGATCATACTCTCCAAAATACGACCCCACCTAACTAAAGTCCCTTTGACCTATAATCAGGACAAAGGAAACTTCCAATGAAACCAACAAGTACTGATGGCAAGGTAGCATAGGCATCAAACATCTCTCACCATGGAATCTCGTATCCACTAATCATATCATCCCAAAAAACTTAGCGCAGTGCATCGGTCCCACCCTACTGAGAAGAATCATAAACTTCTAGCTTCCCAAAGACAGGTATCCTCAAAATATTCCATACATCCTCAGGGGTCACTTTCATCTCACCGGTAGGAAGTTGAAAGGTATTATTCTTACTATGTCATCTCTCTACTAAGTTTGTCAACAATCCCCAATTAATCCTAATCTGGGGCATGTCTAGAAGAGAAGAAAAACCACATTGTGTGATAATTGTTGTCTCAACCTGCACTAGCTCTGGTACCAAATCAAATGACCTAGGAAATCGCTCTTAGATCCATAAGTTCATCAAAGACTCCTATCATCATAGAATATTACAAAAGTTAGTAATCTTTGTCAATTAATCAAACATCAATCAACTTATAAAATCTAATTAGCTCTTGTGAGACTTTGATCAAATCTAGTGAGCAACTACCATTGAACCTCACTTGTCACGAGGTCAATCAATAAGTTTATCATCTTACCTCACCTATCATGAGGTCAATTATCATCAATCCATTATTGTACCTCACCTATCATGATGTCAATTAATCAAATCAACCTCGCTTATCATGAGGTTTATCAATCAAACTATAATTATTCCTTTCCTATCATGAGGTTAATTATTATCAATCAATCATCAAACCTCACCTATCATGAATTTTTTCATCATCTAACCTATTAGGATCATTAATCAACATCAACTCAAAGGTTGATGTACTAAAAAATTATTAAAATCAGGGAGTTTACTGACAATTTCATCATTATAACTTGGATGCGCTAAAACAGTGTTTCAATGTGCTAGAAAAGTCAATGCACCAAAAATAGATAATCATTGCATTGAATTAGTCGATGTGCTATTTAAGGACATCTATGCTCTATTTCAGGCAACCAAAGTACTAAATTAGTCGATGCACCATTTCGAGGGGTCAATGCACTAATCTAGGTGGTCAACGTGTCGAATCAGTCTATGTGTGAATCTAGCCTATGTATGCACTAAATTATTTATCCTATGTGCTAAAATGATTGATGCACTAATTTAGCCTATCTATGCACTACAAAACCTAATTTATGTGCTAAAGTGGTCAATGCGCTAGAACAACAGTTCAATGCGCTACATTGGCCTATTAATGTGCTAAAAGGGAAAAACCAATATAAAAAAAATGTGTGAAAATAAAAAAGAATAAATTATGAGGAGGTTTCTAGGGTACATACCGAAGGACTGTACGCAGTCAGGCAGTTGTGTCATCACACACACTCAAAATAGTGAGTGTGGCATAGAATAGACATTTTGCTCACAATCACTCACTCCAAATTTTCAAACTCACAATGCATAAATGAATTCTAAATCCACCTTTTTAGCTATTAAAAGAGTGATTAAGATGGATTTTGGTGCGATTTACTTATTTTATTTTACAGGGGGCTTAATTCATTATTTCATCACAAAGGCATTTTTCGCATTATTTGTCGGGAGATAAATCATTGCATCATCAAATCTTTATCAAATCATCGAAAAATCATAAACATAAAAATAATTCAAAAAAAAAGCATCATAAAAATTAGGAAAAATCCCAAAAAAATAAAAAAATCATTGATTTATCTCCTGAGGGGGCATATATCCATCATCACTTGAAAATCAACATCTGGGGCATATTATAATTTTTTTGTTAGTACTAGCAGCAAAATTGATTCTTTGAAGCAATGTGTAAACACATCACTTCAAAGAGGGACAAAATGTATACACCTAAAAATGGTTTGGATAATCTAATTAATTAAATATGATTTATTTGATTAATTAACCCTTCTATTTCCATCTACTTATAAATAAATAAAATTATTTATTTATATAGTTCACTTCTAATTCTTCTATCTTTATCATATTATTTCATCTTTATTAAATAAACAAATTGCATACTTTGTTTTATTTAATTATTATTATCGATTTCTTCTATAATTATATATTTATTCTATCTTAATCGTAAAAATCATTCTATTTTAATTAGATAAACAAGTTTTATAATTTGTTTTATTTAATTACCATATTTCTTCCATGTTTATTTAATAAACAGATTTCTATAGTTTGTTTTATTAAATTAAATATCCTCTTTTGCTAATTTGAATAAATCCAAATAATTCAAATAAAAGCATATTGCTACAGCTATTTCCTATTTTCACTCATCATATGCACCAACAAAATTAGATATTTTATATCTAACTAATTCAACTCAGCCTTCATGGATAAATTTGGAGATAAATTATAGAAAAATTGGAAATCAATTTGGTTGTATTCTTCCATTGATTCTTCCTATCCTCTGGCTGAATTTTTTTGTGGGGAGGAACAATCTCCATAATCTTCTCAGACTTCTTCATCTTTCACCATTGATTCTTTCAAATCAAATCCAAACCCTTACTTGTTGCCACATCACAAATATGCTACCGGGAATCTATAAATATAGCCTCTTTCTATAGGAAATGGATCCCAACTTTGTGCAATCATACTCTGCAGAAATAGCATTAGAGCAATTAAGCATTTGAGAAATTAGGCAGTAGTAATCAACAAATCATTTTAGATATAGCAATCATGGGTTTTCATTTAGCTGCATCTTAGTTTACAGTATTTTGTTTTATCATTTTCATGTCATTTTCATCTACAATATCATCACCGTATCATTTAGCAACCATTACATAGGATTAGATTATTGCATTCAACAATATCTCATTCTCTAGATTGTCATTTTAATAGTCACGGTGCTTAACAATCTAAGAGCCATAGTGATTTAATAACTCTTTGGAGATAGAGAGCAATAGGACACTTTTAAGACATTTCTTGCTTTAATTAGATTAGTTGTTTGTTTAAATATTTTGATATAATGCATTATTAGGTGTGTTTGTTATTCATTTATGCATATTTTACTCACACAACCATTATCATAGATAAAATGGACATGAAAAAAAATAGTGTAAGCATCTTAAACACATAGTGCAAGACCTCATTGATCCTAGCCATCTATCTATTTCAAATATTAATGGTAAAGGCAATATGTTTGTTGCCCCACCCAATCAAAATTTGCAATTTTTTACCAATCCGATGCCCAAACATGATGTGTTATTTGTCAAAGGCGGTGAAATTCAAAAAAAAATTGTGATGAATGTTCATATAGCTATTGAACATCATGATTCTATTCCACATACCACTTCTATTAATCCTATGCATGATATGGTATGAGGAATAGACGTTATCCCTCATAAGGGCCAACCTAAGAAATCTCTTGATATTACTTTCTCTTCTAAGGATATTCTTTTGAATCTTCTTGATGTCCCTCTTTACATAGCTGGTCATATTTATGATAATCCCACTAATGGGATACTCATAGATCCCGCCTGTGGCGATAATGTGATCACTGAGGAGTTTTTGGTATTACATGATCTTTATCAAGATGATTATGAAAAATCGAGAGCATGGATCTGATGTAGAGTAGGGAGAAAAAAACCTTCATTCAATTCCAATCTCACCAAACTCAACCAATTCTTGTTTATTCAGCCATCTTTGAACCATCATTCCCTTCACAAAGCACTAGGTTCCACAAGCTACAAAAAATCCAAAAATTGCACATAAGGTTTCCAAACTCTTACTGAACCTTCAAAACACTTTAAAATTCATAGAAATGAATGATTCAAGCCAAAGTAGTTTCCCTCAAACATTTAATTCACACTTTTCCTAATGCTCACTCATATGAGGTCTATTCACTTGTAGTAGTTGAAACTGACAAAAATGGGTACAACTCTCCAAATAGATTGAATATCCAAAAAAACACATAGATTCAAGGACCCATTTGGGCCTCCTCAAACATATCAAGAAACTAGTTATACTTGTTTTGAAAGGTACCCTTCTAAAACTAACTTTCCTGCAAAAACCAAGCATAATTAGGCCACATTAACAAAGAAACTTGGTGAAAATACTCTCACAAACCTCTAAAACTTATTCAAATATTGTTCCTAGAACCCAAATGGTCTGAATCAACAACTTCTTCCAATAGAAACACCCACTAATACATCAAGGTACAAAACCCTCATTTTAGGCCTTTTCTTGCTTGTAACATGGAGGGTTTATTGAGAATGTAACTTTTAAGCCTTATTTCACCCTATCAACACTTCTAACATGCAAAAATGGACCTGCACATGCTTATTCCACCATTAATGGACTAATTCTAAAGATCTTTTCACAAACCTTAGCATCTAACCATCAAATTCTATCAAAAAACTAAAAAAATAACACCTAGGGAAACATCATAAACCCTACTAAACTATGTCCCCTACTCTTAAATCCTTATTTAATGTTGAAATCTACTTGAAAGCATTCATTTCACCTAATTTTAGACAAATCCACTAGAGGAAATGATAATAAGTGCATTTTTTGAGCCTCAAAACCCCAAAATAGGGTTACAGGCCCGTTAATAAATAAATGACCATAAAACTTGCAAATCTTTATAAAATTCAATCAAACAAAATGAAAATTGATGATACTTCATGCCTTATCAATTCCCATAGCTTTAAGTCCATAAAAAACTTTTACAAGGTCGTACATTGTCTTATAGCACTGCATTACCAGTAAAAAACATAGAATTTACAATATGAACAGGGGTTTCTTATTGACTTTCTTCATATATACAATCCTCCAACCTCTTCCTCAAAGTTATACAAGAATATATAAACTTATTACCCTAGAAAAAAAACACTACAACTAACTCTTTAACTAATTGACCCTTCATATACCCAACTCTTGTAATTTTGCATCTTTTTGCAACTCTTCACGAGAACATTTTGAAATTTTTTGCAAACTATGACAAAAATGAACTCACATGACTCCAAATACATTTAAATATGGTCTATTATGACCTTATTTGATGCCCAATGACTGAAAACCCCTAAAATCAACCTAACAAAAAATTAAGACCTTGTTTGCAAAGTGAACCAACATAGTGCCCCTACACTAGGATCAAAACACACAATGGTTTTGCATGCCCTATGATAGGATTGATCATCCTTCCATTACAGATAGGACTTAAGATAGTAGATGTAATATTCTCCATCATTCCACAATTGGATCAGTTTTGTTTGTGGCTAGGCCATCCATGGCTTCGATCAATGAAAGTCGTTCCTTGAGTCATACACAAATTTCTAAAGTTTCTACATGATGATGACATATTCATTGTTCACCATAGTGGCTTTAACCCTTTGTCTTCTAAAGGAAGTTTCTCCTTAGAATCCTTTTGGAAAAATCCCATGGAACCCATAACACCTTGCAAATAGTTATTTTTCATTGCTTATCAAAAGTTTAAAGCAAACAAAATTGTTGAATTGTCCCTTTGCAACCAATCCCCATCCACCTCCGACATGCCCATCCTTGATGAGACAATGCTTCAACCTGAACCTAAACCAGAAACTCAAGATCAACCAACAATAAACACTTCACCTTCATCATCCAAATTCCCAAGAGATAATGAAACCAACCCCATCATCCCCCCTCGCATAAAACAAGTTTATAAAGTAAAAGAGAAATTGATTGACCCACTTCCCATGGTTCCTTTTGTTCCTCCCTTTAGGGAAGAAAAGGAGCCTATGGTGGATCAACCTACTCTTACACCAACAAAAATTCAAAATAGAATCAAAATAAACTGATGTACTAGGGAGCATAGTTTTTAGCATCATCTCCTTTCTCGTCAACTACAAATTGAAGAAAACAAAGAAAATCAACATCTGTAATTGATAGAAGCACCACATGATGACCCTCCTCCCCAATCACAACAAAAATATCTAATACAACAACCAAAAATCCTAATACGCCTTTCATTGGACATTACCATCCATTCTTCTGTCGTAATTAATCTAGATGACAATGAGGAGATCACTAAAATAGACTAAGAGGTGCATAATGATTTGAATACATTATTTTCCTCTTTCATGAGCTTAAATGACAAAATTCCTACATCAAGTGTAGAACCTGGTACTTCCCCTAGTTCGGCACTTGTACTTGTCCCTGTGGCTAGTTTCCCATCCTCAGCACATCATGAACATGACTTGGAAGGGGATGAGTTTCTTGATGGTTAACTCACATCTACCTTACTAGTCTCTTGAATTTTATTTTCTTTTGTGTTTGCATGTGTGTATCATATTCCCCCATAACGCGACGTTTGATGCTAACTATCTCCTTTTTCAATTCTTCTATTTTTACCTTCATTCTTCTATATGTTGTACATTACTTTCAATTTTTCCTTTCACTTTTGTTTTGTGTTTTCCTTTTGGGGATGATGCAAATCACTGAGATTCCCTATGTCTCTTTCATGTTGACCCACAATATCTTTCTATTTTTGTTTTTGTGCTTTTGCTTGTGTTTTCCTTTTGGGGATGATGCAAGGAATTGAGACCACAATGTCTCTTTCATGTTGACCCAAAAGCTTTTCCATTTCATTTTCCTTTTCATTTTCCTCTACTTGTGTTTTCCTTTTAGGGACGATGCAAAGTGTTGAGACATCCTATGTCTCTTCCATGTTGACCCAAAATAGTCTTTCATATTCTTTTGTTTTCTATGTTTGTGTCATTCTTCTAGTTCTACGTGTATTTTGGGAATTTTGATAGTTTCTAGATCTTTAATCCAAACATTGTAGCAACAAACATACTAACCCCAAATGCATAGATCCCTTATGTGTTTGGTGTGTTCCTTTTTGGGGGAAACCCCCCTTTCTTTTATTCCTTTTCATTTGCATGGTGCAGCCTTACTTAGAAACGTATGACTTGGTATAGGGGCTTTCCAAGTTGTCTCTCATGTCTTGTCACATTTTTCATTCAGTACTCTAAAGTAATTTCTCATAGAACGATGTGTAGTAATTCCTTTAAAGTGGGGGCATACATTGGCATAATTCATTTGCATTTTTCTTCCTTTTGTTTGTTAGTGCAACCTTCTTGTTCCATATGATGTGTTTGTTGATTTTTGGATGACATTGAGTATAGTGTCCATCATGCGGATGACCTATCTTAGCATATTATATTCCTCTTAGTGGCCCGATGCGATGCACTACATCCCCTAAGTTGTGAATATTTTATTTGTTGATTGGTCCTCTCTTGGAGACATTAGACACAATGTTCCCTAAGTTATAGATCTCATATGAACTAAGCAATAATCCTTTTAACATTTTTTGTCATGTTTCATTTTGCATTTACATGGCCACCTTGCATAGCACAGCTTGCATCCCTAAGGCTCCATCGGATTTGTTCATGATTTCTAAGCCTACAAAGCTTTGCTTCTCTCGTGAAGCACAAAACAACATTATCCTTTGCGGTGCCTTATTAAAGTTATCAAGATGTATAACTTTAGTATGGTTGAGTGGGAATCCCATTTCAAGGCATGAATTTTCCCCATAGACACCTTGTGGATTCCTCACCCCATGGACAACCAAAAATTCCATGGCCCTAGAGTGAGTATGTCGTGGATTCCTCACCCAGTGGACAACCAGAATTTTCGTGCCCCTAGAGTGAGTATACTTGGGCCTTCTCACTTGGAAAAAATCCATGAGTTTCATCACCCTAGAGTGAGTATGCATTTTCTTTCTAAACAAACAATTTGAGATCTAATCCACAATGAGCTAGACAAATGATCGAAGCTTGATACAACTTTATCTTCTCTCTTTCACTCTTTTTCATCACTTTCATGTTTGTTCCTTTGTGCTTATGATTGGTTTGCCATGGGATCTTGATCCTGAGGGATTGATCCTCCCTCTTGATTTTTTCTGTCTCATATTACCAAGAATTAGTGCATTTAGACCCCTCTTAAGATGTATTTCTCTACTTTAGTGTGAGTGTGTAGCAAGTTCATCCTCTCACTAAAGTGGGGGCTAACTGTGCACATGGAAAAAGTAACCCTTTTACTTTTTCTTGTTTCGTCCCTCCTTGTGCTTATTTGGCTTGATTTCACCTTTATTTAATGTTGCAATGTGGCCCACACATTCACATTAGGTTTTGAATCTTTATGAATCATTAAGACTTTATGATGTCTTGTAAAGGTGTTGTGAAGTGTTGTGATAGATTTTCACACTTTTGTAGACTCTTCTTATTATAATTCACTTACATACCCCATTTTTATTACCACCAAGTCCTATTTTAAATTTTTTTAAAGTCTTGTAACAATATTTCACACTTCTCTAGACTTGTCAACAACAAATACACCTTCTTATGCTTTATTTGGCCACTTTATGCACTTATAGGCCTTAATTAAGTGTAGTTTTTTGTACAAAATCAACAAACATCATTTAATATAATATAATTTATGACACCCATTAACATGCCTTGAGTGGGACCCATTTTCCACTAGGGTTGAATGAGTCCCTCTTAGCACAAAAATCAAAATAAATTCAAATTACTGGCATGTTTTTATTCCTAAAGACCCAAGGTTGGCCTGTAATGTTGTATTTTTAGGAAATTAGGGCATAAGTTTTTATAAATGAATGATTTTCTATTCATTTTAACCCCCATTCACCCAATCTTCATTCACACACCATACTTCATTCACACATAATAGCATTCAAGCATTTTATCATTTCCATCATATAAATCAAGCATTCAAGCATCTTGGAGTAGCATATCTTCAGACTTCAACAACAAGGGTTTGGTGAGTTTGTGACATTGCATGTTGTTTATTTATCATTCTCTTTTTACTCCATTTCATTTCATAGGGTTTGAGTACCAAATTGGGGTTTGAAAAAGGAAAACCCCTATACTCTAACCTTTAACCCTTTTTCCCCTCTTTATATGTGTGTTTGTAGATCTCGTAGGTAGATTTTTCAAAGAGAACGGTGTCAAAAAGGTGATGCAAATTAATCTATATCATCATATTCAACATAAACCTATTTGAATCTTGGAGACCATCTTCCTGTCAAATTTTCTAGATTCAGATCTGGCAAGCTGTCAAGCAGAAAAGTGTAGACTAGGACAGACAAAGTTGACCTTTGACTTTTCATAAATTTGTAGGTGAACTAATTCACCATCTATGGTGAATGAGTTCCACTATTAGGCTCGAAAAAGTTTTTTGTGAAGTTTTGTGTTCCCGACATCCCAAAACTTGTTCCAACAAATTTTACCAAAAATAGGACTAATTCGCCATTTATGACGAATGAGCCCCAATGGGCTTCAACATTGATCTCTAAAACATTCCAAAACCTTTCAATAGTAGCTTTCAGCCTCCAGGTGTACCTCAATTAGTTTCATCAAATTTTGTTCTTGTTTGTTCATGTTTCTAGTTCATGTTTGCATACATCACTGTGTTTTCAATCACTTCATATTTCTTAGTTTTGCATACATAATTAATAGTTTTTATCAGATCATTGCATTTATATCATCTCATCTAGGCACATTACACCCACATCACATTATTTTTTGAATGTTTACATTGCATTTTGGCCCATTCTTTCCCCTTTTAGGGGAAACACCCTAGAAGGACAACAAAGACATTCAAGTGCCAAAATTTTTATTTACAGTTTCTCCTAAGAATACCTAGCAATTCATTCTAAGCATTCAATAATTCAATTGGTTAAGCATTAGATCATTCATAAAGCATTTCAAGGAAGATTTCAAGAGTCTATTGTAGCAATTCAAGATCAATTCATCATGTTAAGGGTTTGATACATTCATGCATGTGGTTGACCTAAGATAGCTAATGTTGCATTGAGGATCTATTTACAAGTATCATTTCACATCCAAGATATACATTCTTCATGGCCACTACATGTTAGCTTGCATACTGGCTTCACAAGGCATCATCCAAGGTGACATCATTTACATTATTTCATTTCCATGCTTCATTTCATTCATTTCAGCATTTGGTTTAATTACCTACAAGGGGTTTGACTAAGGAAAACCCCTAGTCACTAGAAAACAAAAAAATTTTATGCCCTTGAGTGTGTGAATGTAGATTTATAGGCTGAAAATCAAGTTGAGCAAGATTTGGAGCAAAATTGTCAAAGTTGCAAAGTTGTAAACATTGTCATTCAAAGTGAAAATTCAAGGAATCAAAGCTACAAAATTGCAAATAGACTTCTAGAACTTGATAATAGGGAATTTGAGAGTGAAGACATCAAGGAATAGGACCCCTGAAACATTTTTTTCAAAACCCTAAAAGGACCCATTTGCCACTGAAGGCGAATGAGTCCTCTATAGCTTAAAAATAACAAATTTTTGGCCAAGTACATATATTTTTATGCTCTAAAAGCTTCCCCCATAGTTCCTATAATAGTTAATTATCATTTCTAATTTCTATTTGCATCTTATTCTACACATAATTGAATGTTTCATAGTGAAAATCAGTGGCTCATCATCTTGAGTTGTTCAGCTTGATGAACCCCTATTATTCGATGTTTCATTTTGGTGAACCTAACATATTGAACCTTGCAATTTTTTGATTTTTAGAGTCTCTCATTGCATCTTAGATCTTGCATTCATTTGAATTTATATTTTTATTGAACTAAGAATTCATTTAGGGTTACTCATTTTGCATTGAAATATTGTATATCATATAGGGTTTAGATTTGCATTCTTTTGCATCTTTCTAAACTTTAAAATTACAAAAAAAACTCAGTCATTTTGCATCTCATTTAGATATCATACAATTTCATTTGAAAATAAAAACAAAATTTTATTTCAAATTAGGCCTTCCATTTCATCTTTTCATTAAATTTTTACATTGAACTTTTGGAAAATCTAAAGTTGAAGCTCATTGTCCCAAGCTTGGAACTGAAAGATATAACTTTGAACTTGAAAATCATTAAAAAACAATTTAAAAATACCTAACTATGACCCATTCACCTTTACTAGAAAATGAGTCTCTAATCAGGTCTAATTTTAACCTTCTAGCAACTAAAAAAGCATCAACATTCATTTTGAAATCCACAAAAATATCTCAGAAACATCTAACTAGGACCCATTCTCCCTTACTAGCAAATGAGTTCCTGCTAGCTACTAGTCTACATTTTTAGGACATTAAATCTCAGTTTTTAGCTTCTTTTTGGTGTTGTTTCAGTTTCCTGACTTTTTGTTTCATCAATTTCATTGCATTTCACTTAATTTGCCTCATTTTAGTGCATTGTTAAAAGTTCAAAATTGCATCAAAATATTTCATTTTCAGGTTATCACAGTGTGTAATTAGTATATTACATTGCATAGAATCTAAAAATTGCATTTCATTCTAGGTTGTTGCATTCCCCTTTTCTATTCTAGGGTTTGCACACTAGGGTTGTAAAAATTGCATAAGCTTCACAACTTGGTGTCCTATTCACAATACTATTATAAGACATAGTTTGAGGCTCATTTAATCCCACAATATCTCACTCATCATGGATCTTGGGTTTCCTAACTCTCCTTTTGGTAGTGATGATAATCAACCCTCCATGGCTCATAGTTTGCATACTTCATTTCTCATGACATCATCTCCTACAACCAATTTCCCTAACATTACCAACACCATCCCTACCATTATGAATTCCACTCAAGGTTTTGGGTCTACTTAAAGCCAAGGTAGAATTCTAATCCTATCTTGCATGATACCCATATCCATTCCTACATACACTAGTACACAACCTACAACAACATTCCAACCTACAACAACATTTCAACCCACAACTACCATTCAATCGACCACAACATTCATACCTACTAGCATCATATACACTTCCATAGGTATTCATGTAGGAAATGCTTCAAACACAATAATACCTCAACAATTCACCTTTAATAACCTACAATTCACTAGCCCTCTGCATACATACACTACACCACCTTATTCCCCTCAACCTTATAACAAAAATGAACCTCTCATTAATTCACTTTTGCAAACCATGACATCCCTTCAACAACAAGTGGAAACATTACAATAGAACAATAATGGTCAACCTTTGCAATATGTCAAGTCTACATAATTTTCCCCCGACATATCATGAGAACAAATGCCACAAGGTATAGAGGTCCCTCACTTTGAAAAATATGGTGGGAAAGGAGATCATGTAAGCCATGTTTCTGCCTTCATAGCCTTGTGTAGTGATTTCATCTTTGAGGATAAACTTTTGGCTAGGTTATTCCTTAGATCCTTGAAGGATATTACTCTAGAGTGTTTTTCCTCTTTACCAAACAATTCAATTAGTTCATTAAATGAACTCATTGATGCATTTTACAACCACTTCCATATTCACATGGGTCCCAAGATGACCCTTGCTAATTTAATGACATGTAAGAAAAAAGAGGATGATAAAGTGGTTGATTTGATAGGAAGGTATCAAACACTTTATTTGCAAGTGAACATTAAGATTCTTGATGTCGACCTTCAAAGAATGTTCATTTCCAACTTACAATATAAACTCCAATGAAAATTTGAAATTTTGAGGTTACCATCCTTCACATAGTTATGTATAGCCCTTCGTGACCATCAAAACTCAACTAGTGACCGCAATGTGAAAAATCCCCCTAGTCATCCTAAAAAGTATGAATACACAAGTCAAAAAAATTATCAACCATTCAAGAAATAAAATAAGGGCTTTCTACAATTAAATCCTCCTTGGAAAATTCAACAAAATAATAATCAAGTGGATTCTATAAAAATGACAACTCCTTTAAGGGATAGAGTTATAATTCACTCCTTTACCTGATACCCTTCACAATATCATGTTGCAAATTATTGACAAAAACATGCTTACCTTACCTCCCGTTAGAGAATGTGACCCTACTATACCATTTCCCAAAGGATTTTGAAAATATTCTTTTTTCCATTATCATCAGACAAATGGACATAGTACACAATACTGTGTCTTAAACATCATGTGCAAGACCTTATTGATTCTAATCATTTACAAATCAAAGGTGTGAATGATCAAGGTAATAGGTCTGTAGCTCCTCCTAATCAAAATTTTCAAATCTTTACAAATCCCATGCCTAAGCACAATATTTCATTTGTCAAAGCTAGTGAAACGAAGAATGATGTGATGAATGTTGACAATGTGAATACCATCAAAAAAAATCCACAAATGAAGTGATAGATTAATCAAAGCTAGACCATGTAAGGGCTTGACTAGACAACCTATTGTAATTTCTTTCTCACAAAATGACATACCTAAATGTGCACTTGATGGTCCTCTTTACATAGTTGGCCGAATCAATAATAAGCCCACTAATGGGATATTGCTTAATCCCATATGTGGAGAGAATGTGATCACAGAAGAATTCTTATATATGCATGATCTATATCAAGAAACATATGATAACTCAAAATCATGGATCAAGAAACACAACAAATTTTCTTTCCCTACAATAGGCTCAGTAGATCTCCATTTAAAGGTGGGACCAAAAACATTAACAATCTCATTCTCCATCATCCCACAATTAGACCAATTTCATGTGAAGCTAGGCTATCCATGGCTTTGATCTATGAATTTTGTGCCTTCGGTTGTGTATAAATGTCTAAATTTTCCATTTGGAAATGACATCTTCACTGTACATCATAGTGGATTTCATCCTGCCTTAGGAAAAAGGAATTTTTTACTAGATTACTTTTGGCTCGAACCTATTGAACCTATTAAGCCTCGTGAAGATTTCTAAAATTTCAAATCATATAAAAAATTCAAGGCCAAAAAAATAGAAGAACTATCACTTTGAAACACGCCTCAACCTGTGACTGAACCAATCATCCTTGATGAGACAATAATTAAACAAAAAAAACTTCCGAACATACAAGAACAACCTCCTACAATTTCCCACAATTTCCCACAAGATAGCACTGTAAACAATCATGTTATCCCCTCTAGAGTCAAACAAGTTTACAAAGTCAAAGAGAAAGCAGTTGAACAACCTATTATGGTTTCTTCTATTCCTCCCAAGGAAGAGAAGGAACTTGTGATTGATAAGCCCACTCTTACAAAAACACAAATTGACAATAAACTGAAAATAAATCAAGTGCTAGAGAGTGTAGAAATAGACGTTGTGATATTTCTCATAGATTTCAAACTCAAGAAAACAACCATGGAATAGAAAATAAAAATCCAAACCTACCCAAAGCAATGCATGATGACTCTCAACCCTCACCAGAACATAAATGAGAACATTGCATAGACATTTTTATTTGACCTTCTGTTATGATTAACTTATATGATGACATTGGCATTGCAAAGATTGATGAACATGTGCAAGATGAGTTGAATACATTGTTTTCTTCTTCAATGAGCTTAAATGATAAATCCCCTAAAAGGAGTGTTGAACTTGGTGTGTGTTCTAGTTTAGCACTTGATGTTGTCCCTTTAGCTAGTTGCCCGCCTTTTGTTTATACTAACCGAGATTAGGAGGTGGATGACCTACTTTAGGTTGAATCGCCTATTCCTTACTATTCTTTTTCTTTTTCATTTTTCTATATGATTGCATGTATGGAATGTGATCCACTATGACGTTTCATTTGATGTTCCTCTCTCTTTTTTACATTCTTCTATGTGTACCTTCATTCTTCTTTATGTCGTAATAATTTTTCCTTTTTCTTGTGTTTTCCTTTTGGGGATGACACAAGGCATTGAGACATTTAGGTCTCTTCCATGTTGACCCAAAAATATTTTTATTTATCTTTTTCATTTGTCTTTTATTTTCCTTTCGAGGATGATGCAAGGCATCAAGACATTTATGTTTCTTCCATGTTGACCCAAAAGGTTTTTCTTTGTTTTCCCTCTCTTTGTGTCATTCTTCTAGTTCTATGTGTATTTGGGGAATGATGAAAGTTCCATGCTCTATGACAACATTGTAGCATAGACCTATTGACCCCAAATCCATAGATCCCTTATGTATTTGTGGGGGAAATCCTCCATTCCTATTTCAGGATGCAACTTATTTTGGAAACATATGACTTGGCATAGGATTTTCTGAGGAAATCTCTCATGTCTTAGGACCAAAACACTGGCTACTTTAAAGAAATTTTTCATAATAATAGTGTAACAACTACTTTAAAGTGGGGGAATACATTGATGACATCTTTTGGAAAAAAATCATGGGATTATTTTTCTCTTTTCTTGTGATGTGTCCTCTTCTTGGCAGTGTCATTGGGTTTGATGTCGTCCATAAGTGTACGATCTACTATCATGGCTTGATGCAAATGAGGCATCCCATGGGTGACGATCTAGCACTTATGACTTGTCTTCTCTTGGAGACATTAGGTACAATTCTCCCTAAGATGAAGACCATTACATGAACAAAGAACAAACCCCTTTACATAAATTTTTACATGACAAAAGCATTTACATTTTGTTGCCTTATTGAAGTTATTAGGAGGATAACTTTGGTATGGTTAGTATGATGGGAAGTCAATACACTGGCATGACTTTCTCATTATATGGTGGGAAGCTGATACACTAAGATGACTTTCTCTCTAAACCACTTATTTTGGAAAAATCACCTAGTGGACAAACTGAGGTTCCACTACCGTAGAGTAAGTAGCATATGTTATGGAAAAACAACCCCGTTTCACATCATGTTGAAATAGTTTTTCTTGATCCTTTGTTTTTATTTATTTTTCTTGACCTTTGACAGGGTATGATTATGTACCTTTATTATTGTTGCACAATTAAGTTTCTTTGATGTCTACTTTGGTATGAGTTTGACATGGGGTCATCCTCAAACCAAAGTGGGGAAAAAATTTAGTAACAAAAAAAAAAGCTTTTTTCCCTTACTTGGTTTGAGAATTGACATTAAAAAAATTAATGATGTCTTGGAGTGGTGTTGTAATATGGTGTACACACTCACACTATTCTAGGACCTTTATTTAACTAAAAAATTCCTTAATTGATCCTTTACAAGGGTTTTGTAAACTGTTGTAATACACTTTCACACTTTTTAAGGATGTATTTGCTTAATTAAGCCTAATGGGCCCCTTTCTAAGTAAAATGTACCTAATGTGTACCTTGTTTAATTATTGTAAAGTGTTATAAGGCACTTTCATGCTTATCTAGCTGGTCATTAATTAATTATGGGTAATTAGATTAATTAACCCCCTTTTAATTCAAATTTAATCCTTAATTATGACACCTGGGTATGTGCAGGATCATGATGGGCCAAAAAGTAGCGATATGATGGGTATGTATAGGGTATGTGGCTAACGAATTTTTTTTTAACCAAAATTGATGAAACAAAAAGGGTTTTCAAAGGAGATTCTTAGCTTTCCACCAATATAAATTATGCTTTACTTTGAATTTAATAAATAATTATTATTCATTTTCTATTTGAATTGTGACTAAAGTCTTGATTGATAACCATCTATAGCTTTCAAATGGTATCACATTTTTTGAAACATCACATTATATGCTTCGCATATTATAAGATTAAAAAAAGAACAATTGAATTTCATGAATTTTTGACCAAGTTAAGGTGGTCAGACATACAAGTTTTTTATTTATTTTTTAAGTTGTAATAAAAAATTATAATTAATTATTTACTTGGAAAAAAATTACAAAAAAATATGCATCACATCTAGACATGAGTCCTCTACTTATATCTAAAATCTTATAAAAAAATATTATCATTTTATTGTAGTTAGGGTGGTCAGACAAGCACCTACTTCTTATTTTTTCCCTGAAATTTAAGTACTATTGCATTGAAATTTCAAATTTTCACCAAATAGATTTATTTTTTATTTAAATAAACCTAGTAGTTTAGAAACTGCATTCAATTTACTACAGATTCTACTTTTACATATTTTTGAAATAATATAGATAACTTATTCAATTTTTTACGTCAAGTTGCCTAACTCTGATTTTTCTGATTTTTTTGCCACTTAAGGGCCTATTATTTCCATGATGATCTTGCACATATCCACATCCTAAAGATCTATCCTGACACCCATAATTTAATTAACAAAATATTTCATTGGGCAAGGTTAGGTCTTTGAAAATGGTGCCAAGAACCATTTTCCCTAGGTGGCGAATGGGTCCTCTCTTAATAGGACCCTCATTTTTCAGTTGATTTGGAATAGGGTTTTACCCTTCTTTCAATCCCCCAGGGTTAGGTCCTAGTAAACTAAGATAGAACCCATTTTCCCAACGTGGAAAATGGGTCTCCTTTAATGATACCCCCTTTTTTAATTTCATTTTGGTGGGAATTGTAGTGTCAAAAAATGGTTCCTTTGACATTTTTTGCACTTGTTTGGGTCCTTCTATATTTTGGCTTAATGTTTCCTTGATTTAGTTTTGTAATATGGATAACACATTCACATTATATCTTGGGCCCTCGTGAACTAATGGAATTTAATGGTACCTTGCTAAAATGTTGTGAAGTGTTGTAACACACTTTCACACTTTTCTAGGGTTTTATTAATTAACTAAGCATAATAAACATAATTTTAATCATAATTAATATTAATCTTGTCTTATTTATAGTGTTGTAAAGTTTTGTAACACATTTTCACATTCCTCTAGGCTTGTCATTAATAATTGGGCTTTCTTATGCTTTAATTGGCCCTATTTTGCATCCACAAGCCTCATTTATTACATCTTTTGGAGGATAATCCTGACACCAATTAGTAACCAATCATAATTCAAGTGTTCCTAGCTTTAGTGGCCCAGATTTAGTGTCTAGGACTCATTTTCCTCCTTGGTTTAATGAGTCCCACCTAGGTTTTTTTTTCCCCGATACAGGTTTCACACATTTCTAGACACTTAAATCATTTTGTATCCCATACATTATGTGTAATGGGACTCATTTGCCACCTTGGGTGAATGAGTTGGGTGTGTGACCAAAATTAAAATTTAATTCAAATTTCTAGCAATATTTTATTCTCCTAGATCCGATGTCAGCTTGTAGTGTTATAATTTCATAAATTCTTGCATAATTAAGTATAAATACAATCTTGTTTCATTATTTTTCATCCCAAGCATTCAAGTATTCATATCTTAGCATTAAAAATTCACAAGAGCATTGAAGGAATTTCAAGGGTAGATTATCAAGCATTCAAGAGCATTCTTCAAGCATCAATCATCATGTCAAAGATTGCATTCTTCATGTTTATTATTGTGCTAACATTTGTGATGTAAATTTCATGATCCAAGCAAGCATTAAATTCAAGATCTATATCCTTCAAGCAAGAATCAAGAACCACATCCATTGTAGCCATTTCAAGCATAAAATTACAACACTTAATTGAAAGGGTTTGGTGAGTTGCAACATTGTATTTTGGTCATTCATCATTCTCTTTCCATATTTGCTTTCAATTTCAAGGTTTAATTACCAACAAGGGGTTTGACCAAGGAAAACCTTTATTCACTAACCCCCAAAACATTTTTCCCTCTTCTTGTGTGTGTGATTTGTAGGGTTAGGTTGCAGATTTTCAAGAAGCAAAGATGCTAAAGTTGTCATCAAGCCTTGGAGAGTCTTGGAGAAGCTCTACAAATGGCAATTTGTAGTTTTGGATCCAAAAATTAATCGAAAAGAGAAAAGTAGACTAGGAGGCACAAAATCCAGTCCTAAATTTCTAGAAAAGTAGAAGTGGATTGATTCACCACTATTTATGAATGAGTCCCACTGAACAGGCTTAGTTAAGATTTTTACAGATCTAGATACCCTTTTGGTTGAAACCTACTCCAATCCATTTTCCTAGAAACTGGACTAATTCGCCTAGCTTGGCGAATGTGTCCCATTCAACTTTAACAATAGATTTTTTAGTGATCCAAACCTCCATTCCACCTTCTTCAGTCTTCCAGGTGCACACTTCTAGTCTCATAGCTTTTTGTTGCATTTTTTTCATCTTTCTAAGTCATTTAGAGTTAGTTTGCATTCAATTAGGGTTTTACATTGTGTTTTGCATTTCATTATCTTTTCCAAGTTTACACTTGGTGGTGAACCACTCATTAGACATCATTCAATCCCTAGAATAGTCCCTTTGCTATATTCCAATCTCTTTTGCATTGAAATATCAAGGGTTTGTTCTTGAGTGAAGCTTGTAAGAAAATTGTCTCTCCTTTTAGGTCCAAAACCCTAGAAGCGAAAGAGAGTACACAATTTGTTTCTTTTCAAGAATTTAATAATGTTTCTTTCTAGATATAGTGTCAGCTTTAATTCTATGAATTCTGGGGTTGATTCCTATTGTTTCTCCTAACAAGACCTACCAATTCATCCTAAGAATTCAAGCATTCAAGTGATCAAGCATTAGAGAATTTCAAGAGCATTCATAAGGAATTTCAAGGAAAATTTCAAGAGTCTATTGCAACAATTCAAGATCAATTCATCATGTCAAGGGTTTGATACATTCATGCATGTGGTTAAGCTATGTAATGGTAGAAATTGATCCCATTCTTGGAGATAGGGAAACTTATCATTTAATTTGGACCTATTTTAGTATCCCTGTATTAATTACCCTTTAAAATCATCATTAATAGGCCCTTAAGACCCATTGTTTCGGATCTTGAGGCTTATTTCAGCTAGAAATCCAACAAAATCATTTAAAACATAAAAAATCTCAAAAACCCACCTCAAAAAGCTAGGGTGGGACTCGTTCACCACCTTGGGTGAATGAGTCCCCCTAGATGGGACCCATTCACCACCTTGGGAGAATGAGTCCCATTTGGAGTATTTTTGTGTTTTGAGCGGGAAAAATACCTTTTTAATTCAAATAATTAGTTGTTTTTGGCCTTTGAGATCTAAATAATAGTCAATTAGATGTTGATTCCTATATAAGAAAGTTTCTAAGTCATTTTATCATCCAAGCAATCAATACAAGCACTTCTAAGAGAAATTTCTAGAGAGAACCATCAAGAATCCTGAAGCATTCATTCACAAGAGCATTCAAGTTTTAAAAGAAAGTAAAGTTAAAGTCTTGGAGCAGCATTAAAGTTTTTTTACAGGTCTACAAGCTCACTTTCATTCAATATCTACCATTGTTAAGGGTTGATCATGGTTTCCTATGATGAATCATGATGGATCTAGGTTGGGAGATTCCACTAGCCATCAAGCCAAGCCTAAGGACTTGTTTCCTAAGTGATTCCATCCTCCATTATCACTCTAATTTTAGCCTAAGGAAGGTACAAACATTATTGAGGCTCATTTGGGTGATTTAGGATCTCTTAAATTGAGTCATTCATTGTCATATTTCCATCTATGCATCCCATTCTTACACATTAGAATAGGGTTGCATCATATTTCATATTTCTTAGTCTTAGACACACTAAGGCTAGGGTTTATGTTCACATTTACATTCAAATTCCATTATTTTCATCAAGGTTAAATTACCAAACTAGGGGCTTGATTGAGGAAAACCCCCTTAAGCAAATCAAGTTTATATTATGTTTTGCAGGTATTTTTTCTGATTCAAATTCAGAATCAATTTGGAAGGAAAGAGCAAGTGTTGAAGTGTAGATCTGAAGTTTGAACTCCTAAAAAAATGGAATGGGAATGATTCACCAAGAGTGGCTAACGAGTCCCACTACAGGTGTTTTTTAGAACTATTTTTAGATTTAGATACACTTTTTCCCAAAATAGGTTCCTACACAGAAATCCAGATCTAGGACTAATTCACCTAGAATGGTGAATGAGTCCCAGTAGGTCAAAAAGTAAAAAAAATTAGCATTTCAGAGCTTCACTCAGCCATCTCTAGATTTCTAGGTGCATATTTTATATTCTATATTTTTTTGTTTTGTTTCATTTGCATCTATAGTTCATTTAATAAATCTTTTCATTAAATTAGGGTTTTTTGTTTCATCATACATTTCAACTTTCATTTCATTATCTTTCCAATTTCTTAACTTGGTAGTGAACCCCTTATTATTTTGCATTTAGCCCCTACAAAAACCCTCTTGCAAGATCTCTTTCTCCTTTGCATTGAGATCTCAAGGGTTATCCTTGAATGAAATTGGGAAAGTGGGTGTGCTCAATGTCCTAAAACCATATGATAGCACCATACCACATTTTCATCATTTCAAGCTAAGATAGCTAATGTTGCATTGCAGATCCATTTACAAGAATCATTTCACATCTGATATCTATATTCTTCATGGCCACTACATGTTAGCTTGTAGTTTGGCTTTGCAAGACATCATCCAAGGTGACATCATTTACATTATTTCATGTTCACACTTCATTTAATTCATTTCATCATTTGGTTTAATTACCTACAAGAGGTTTAACTGGGGAAAACCGCCCATTCACTTGCAAACAACAAGTTATTTTTCCCTTGAGTGTGTGATTGTAGATTTATATGTTGAAAATCAAGTTGAGCAAGATTTGGAGAAAAATTGTCAAAGTTGTAAAGTTGCAAATTTTGTCATTCAAAGTAAAAAATTAAGGAATCAAAGCTACATAACATCATATAGACTTATAGAACTTGATAACAATAAATCTGAGAGTGTAGACATCAAGGAACAAGACCCTGAAATCAGTTTTTTAAACCCTAAAAGGACCCATTCACAACTGAAGGCGAATGACTCCTCTATAGCTCAAAAACAACAATTTTTTGGCTAGGTACACAACTTTTTATGCTCTAAAAAATTCCCTCGTATTTTATATAACAGTTAGGTATCATTTATGATTGTTATTTGCATCTTATTTTACATATAATTGAATGAAACACCCCTTAGAAAAATAGTGGTTCATCATCTGGTTTTTAAACATTTTGGTGAACCCATTTTGCAGTGTTTCAAATGGAATAGCCCACAAAGTTTCCATCATGTAGGTTTTTCATTTTTCATGTACTCTCTATAGAATCTTTTAAAATATTGGAAAAAATTCAATGAGTAGCTTATATGATTCAACCATAAATCTGAGCAACTAAAATATAAACTTGACTTTCAATGATCACAAAATAGAAAATCAAAAGGTGATAGGAGATATTTGGACTTTGTAGGGAAGTGGCAATAGAATTCTTTATTTGGTGGTTCATATGTGAAAAGATGAATCATGTACTATGTATGACACATGAAATATGAGTCTATATAGGGACCTATAATCATTTTTAAAAATTAGCATGAGTCTATAATGAGATTTTTTTTCCCTAGAATCAATAGCAACTAGACACTATAAGGAATAGTGGGAGAGTGAATAAAATGTTAAAAAACTAAAAAATGTTAGAAAGGCCTATCAATATGTAAATATGTTTCCAATAATAATTATAATGAATACATGGTATCAAAAATAGTTTAAGCAAGCATGAGAGGCCTACAAGCATGAAACATCCATAATGTGCATTTTTCAAAATTTTGATCCATAGAAGCACCATGGCAAGGGTTTCCAGATGGAAAGGTCTAATAAAAATATGTAAACAGATCAAAAAATTATCAACAACTAAGAAAATTGAAGGGAAAGGATCAAGAAATCCCTTCTTCAAGGAAATGGAATAGTGAGAAGGATTTTGCAGCCTAGCAATAGTCCCCATTCTATCACCAATAGTTAGATTAGTTCAAAAGTTGGGGACCCACAAGCATCTTTCAAAGATATTGGAGAGTGGGAAGGGCCCTACAAATTTTCCTAATAATATCCTCATCCCAAAACCAGGCCCATCTTCTACCCTTTAATCACCCTTTACCAAGGAAACCATAGTTTCAAAAGCATACTCAAAAACTTGTCAGGTGATAGAATAAGGAGAACTCAATCCCTAACTTTTAGAAAAAATGACACAAACTCGAGGCCTTAGCTATAATAAAAGGAACTGAACATGCCAGTTAAGAAACACAACAAGGATCAAGAAAGTAACAAAAGCTCAAGAGGAGACATCAAGGTGACATTATAAGAAGAGCACCTTAACTTTCAAACCAAGGAGCTCCAAGAAAGAGCTATTATTGGTAAGTTTTGGAATCTTAACCCTACTAAGAATATTGTGATTAAATAGATTGATGACCATTGGGTGGAAGTCAATAAAATTCATCACATCTAGATAAGGGTAGGGGGTTTTTTATTGTTATTTTCTCCTTGAAGAAAGCAAGGGATGTTGTCTTGAAAGTGAAGGAATGCTTCTTGCAAGGTGTGGGACTATATATTCAACCTTGGATCCCCAAATTTAACCCTTCATCTAAACTTATAAAATTTGTGTTATTTTGGGTGCAACTGCAAGTCCTTCCACTTGAATACAAATATCTACAAATAATAGAAGCCTTGGGCAATAAAATGGGAATTTTATTAAGCATGATCAGTCCTTTCTTGACAATACTAATGCTTTTGTCTAACTTTTTTTTTTATAGATACCACAAAATATCTTTGAAGGTCCTTTCAATTTCATTCGAGAAATGGGATCTGGAGACATGAAATTTTCTTCGAAGGGTTTGAATCTATATATCATTATTTCAGCCTAAAGATTCATCCTAATACAAAATGTTTGTCTCATTATACACAACCTTGGGAGGCCTATGAGGATTAGGAAAACATACTAGTTGATAAAACAATCCTTTCCAATGATGATTTTATCTTTTTCCTATCGATCACTTTAATGGCTAAAGAGGTTGCCTCAAATAGTATCAATTCCTTGGAGGAAATTTTTCTAAAAAATATAATTTGGGGTAAAGTTCTATCAGATGTCCAATTGGAAAAAATATCTTTCTCCTTCAATGGTACTAGATTGCAGTAGGGAGAATGAAACCTTGTTACAACTAAAATTAATGCTAGAAATTCCAAATCCATATGTACTAGAAAATTTTAACTCGAATACTCGATTTGATAGTATGATTCCAAACTCAAGGGTAGAGGAAACATTGGCATAGGATGTTTCTTGAGTAGTCCTAGATACAGTTAAGCATCATGAAGGAGTATTATCTTAGAATATTACTGATAAGGATTTGAAACTAAATACTCCTAATCCTAATCATATGGTGTAGGTTGACATGAAAATGGATCCAACAATAAAAAAAATAGAAATTGGAAATTATAGAATATATTCCTCCTTGCTTTGAAGTTCCATGTTAGCAATGGAAAAACAAATCTTAGAGGAATTAGGAGGTAAAATAATTGATGGAATTAATGAAGACGTAAATGATTTTGATTACTCTCAAAAATATCAATCTTATAGACTCATTTTGATGTGACGACCTTGTCTCCTACAAAAAAAGGAAAAAAGGAAAAAAGCACAAGACAAGAAAAATAGAAGAGAATGTTATGGGTTATCCTAGATAAAAATATGAATGTACCTTTTGTAGTAGGCTCCATACTTTTTCAAATAGCTAAAAAATCACCAATTTATAAAATTATAGACTAAACAATGAAATTATCTTCACTTCAAGAATATCTTTGAAAAAAAAAACCTCCTTTTATATCAAATCCATATACTCAATGAACAAGTCATTCAGAAGGGTATGCACAATGAATCCTTCTAGTAACATAACCATATTTAGAAATAACTAGAAGAAAACCTTGATAGACAATAAAATTATTGGAAACAAAAATCAAGAGAAACATGATTAAAAGATGGAGATAGGAACACAAAGTTCTTCCACACCTCAGCCAAGGTCAGATGAAATACTAATACAATATTTTCTATAAAATATAACTCTAATGATTTGTTAAAAGATGAGCCATAGATTAAAAATGAGGCTATCCTATTATTTTCCAACCTCCTCACTAAATTGGCGAATTAGGATCCAAATTTGGATGAAAAAGAACAAGAATTTCTAAATTTCATTCCAAAGGTACTTAGTCTAGATGACAACAAGTTTATTCTAGCTCTATTGAATTTGGAAGAAGTTAAAACTATAGTCTTTGTACTGGATCTAGATAAATCTCCACATTTGGATGGTTTCATTTCTTTATTTTATTAATAATACTAAGATTTTGTGGGTAGAGATCTTTGGTTGGATTTAGAAGAATCTCATATAAATGGCATAATGCTAAAAGAGATCAAAACTACTCGTATTTCCCTTATTCCCAAAAAAAAAGATCCCCTTCTTCATTTGCAAAATTTAGACCTATATCCCTCTATAACACCATCTATAAAATATTTTCAAAAGCTATTACTTTAAGGATGGCCAAAATCATTCCAAGTATTATTTTAGAGGAACAAGGAGGTTTTGTCTTAGGAAAAGAGACAACTGAAGGAGCAATAATAGCTCATAAAATCCTTCACTCAATTCATCAAGAAAAAATTATGGCCATAATCACAAAATTGGACATGATGAAGGCTTATGATGAAGTAAACTAGGATTTCCTATTTTTAAAGTATTTTGCAGGGCTCAACATTACAACAAAATTGTCCAAATGGATTCTTTATTTTCTCAAATTATAATTTTTTTTAGTCCTCATAAATGGATCTTTGACTGGTTTCTTCTTTTCTTATTAAGGAGTAAGGTGATGTGACCCTCTTTCTCCCATCCTCTTCATTCTAATGGTATACGCATTGAGCAGGACAATTTCAACTTTACATGCATTAAGTGGTAGGGTATGTGCAGGATCATGATGGGCCAAAAAAGTGGCAATATGATGAGTATGTGGCTGGCGAATTTTTTTTTACCCAAAATTGATGATATGAAAATGGTTTTTAAAGGAGATTCTCAGCTTTCCACCAATATATATTATGCTTTACTTTAAATTTAATAAGTAATTATTATTCATTTTCTATTCCAATTACGACTAAAGTCCTGATTGATAGGCTGATTGAAAAACATCTATAGCTTTCAAACAGTATCACATTTTTTGAATCCAAAACATGTATCACATTCTATGCTTTGCATAATATAGGATTAAAAAAAGAAAATTTGAATTTCATGAACTTTTGACCAAGTTAAGGTGGTCAGACATACAAGTTTTTTATATTTTTTAAAATTTGAAATAAAAAATTCATAATTAATTATTTACTTGGAAAAATATTACAAGAAAATATCCATCACATGGGGACATGAGTCCTCTACTCATATCTAAAATATTATTAAAAAATATTATCATTTTATTGTGGTTAGGGTGGTTAGACAGACACCTACTTCTTATTTTTTCCCTAAAATTTAAGTACTACTGCATTGAAATTTCAAATTATCACCAAATAGATTTCTATTTTTTTAAACAAACCTAGTAGTTTAGAAACTAAATTCAATTTTCTACAAATTCTATTCTTACATATTTTTGAAATAATATAGATAACTTATTCAAATTTTAACATCAAGTTGCCTAACTTTGATTTTTCTGATTTTTTTGCCACTTAAGGGCCTATTTTTTCCATAATGATCCTGCACATACCTAGTACAGTATCAAAATTATAGATTAGGAATATCTTGAACACATTCCTTATTTGTAGATGATATGTATTATTATTAGTTCATCCATTGGCTCAGTAAAGCCAAAAATATTAAGCATGTGTTGGATAACTATTCTCTAATTTTGGGTCAAATTATCAATCCAAGAAAATAAAAAGTATTCTTTTAGAATATAAGCACTATGTTAATTGGTTGCATCCTCTCTATCTTATAATATAGATAGAATAATATTCACTATAGATATCTATGGATTTCTTTCTTTGCAAGGGTTCGAAAAGCCTAATTTTGAAGTAATATTTTCACAGGTATTCAAAGTAGAGTAGCTTCCTGGAGGGGTAGATGGTTATCACTGGCATAAATATTTACTATGATCAAGCTAGCCTTATCTACCATTCCAAATAAATTTCTATCAATAATTAAAATACCAAGAGGGTTTCATGAGAATATTTTTAAAGCAGCCAGGAAATTCCTATGGAAGGAAAATTTATACAAGTCTACGAAAATACCTTTAGTTTCTTGGTAAAAAATGTGTAAAGATAAAGTTTTTTGAGGTGTTGGCATACAAAGTCTAGAACTAATAAATCTAGTTTTAGGCGCAAAGATAAAGTGGAAGCTCTATGCAAATCATTCACCAAAATGGAGCATAATTATGAGATCCAAATATCTAGATTCGATCTCCCCAAAAAGAATCTTCACTCTAGAAAATCCATTGTAAGGTTCAAAAATGTGGAACTTTGTCATCACATGTTTAGAGGTACTCTGCCCTTTTCTTTCATGGACTATTAATCATGGATAAAAGGTAATCTTTTGGGAAGATTCATGGAATGGGTATCCTCTATTATAATTAGTTGACAATATGTAGGAGGCTTAGGTTTATATAAAAGAAATTTGGAGTTCAAAGTTCAAGAATTATATAGTAAAATATAACTCAAATTTTAAATCCAACATGGTAGGGAAGAATTTTCCCAATCTTCCATTCCCTCAGAAACAAAATTAAAAACTACAATTAATATTGATGCAAGAATTGTTTTTCTTTTAGATTCTAATGACAAAAAAATTTGGGCCCCATCTCAGTCAGGATAATATAAAGTAAAAAAAGGTTATAAATATTTTACTTTTGAGGACATAATTCCTCTATGTAAATTTCCATATTTAAGCTTTGTTGGAACTCCTCAATTCTCCCTAAATCAGGCTCTTTTGATGGTTATCCCTCCACAACTAGGTTATCACAAGATGTAGGCTTTTCAAGTTGGTCTTAGAGCTCAACTATTTAACTATATTATATCTAGTTCTATCAAGAAACAGTGCATAATATTTTTCTCCAATGTAGTGGGTATGTGTAGGATCATGATGGGCAAAAAAGTGGCGATATGATGGGTATGTGGCTGATGACTTTTTTTTTACCCAAAATTGATGAAAAAAAAGAGTTTTTAAAGGATATTCTCAGCTTTCCACCAATATAAATTATTTTTTACTTTGAATTTAATAAATAATTATTATTCATTTTCTATTTGAATTACAACTAAAATCCTGATTGATAGGTTGATTGAAAAACATCTATAGCTTTCAAACGATATCACATATTTTGAATCTAAAAGATGTGTCACATTCTATGCTTTGCATAATATAAGATTTTAAAAAATTAATTTCATGAAGCTTTGACCAAGTTAAGGTGGTCAAACATACAATTTTTTTATATTTTTTTAAAGTTTTAATAAAAAATTCATAATTAATTATTTACTTGGAAAAAAATTACAAAAAAATATGCATCACATTAGAACATGATTCCTCTACTTATATCTAAAATCTTATAAAAAATATTATCATTAAATTATTATGGTTAGGGTGGTTAGAAATACACCTCCTTATTTTTTCCCTGAAATTTAAGTAGTACTACATTGAAATTTCAAATTTTCACCAAATATATTTTTTTAAAAATAAACCTAGTAGTTTAGAAACTACATTCAATTTGCTACAGATTTTGTTCTTAAATATTTTTGAAATAATATATATATAACTTATTCAAATTTTTATGTCAATTTTCCTAACTTTTGTTTTTCTGAAGTTTTCGCCACTTAAGGGCCTATTTTTTCCATCATGATCCTGCACATACCCTAGTTTTTCTCAAACATGCTAGAATTGGATCCAAAATAGACTTCATTAGTTTTCCCCCTTCCAAACATCATTTTGCAGTTATTTCAGAGTTGGTCATTACTATATAAAGGTTCTCTCTTTGAAGCATTATGGATGGTCATCTCAACCTTACTAATTTGGAATATATGGCTCAAATATAATAAAAGGATATTAAGAAATTGAATTTTAGATTTTAAAACTTTTGTTAATAAACTAGAAAGGAATATATCTGAAGTAGTGATGAAACATTTCATAAGAAACTTAAACCCATATAGCTCATTTTCATGTTGGGATACTAAAATGATTTAATGCTTTGACCTCTCCTTGAGTTTCCTAATCAAGGAGCATATTCTAGTGTCAAAAGATTTTATAGAAGAAAAATCAAATAGTGTTATCTACCTCCAAATGTTGTGAAACTAAATTTTGATGATGCACCTAAAGGAAATCCTAGGATCTTAGGAACAAGTTGTGTAATCGAGAATGGTAAAGGAGAACTATTAAAAGATTTGTCTTTGAAGCTACCCATGGGCACTAATAATGTTGCAGAAGCTCATGTATTAGTAGGTGTAATATTCGTGCATAAATTGCAGTTCCAAAACATTCACATTCAAGGAGATTATTTAAACATTATTAATGAATGCAATAACAAACAAGAAAAAAATTGGGCCACTTATTACATCTTGATACTAGTTTGAGAACTTCTTGAGGGTTTTTCTTTAGTAACAATGACACATTTCTATATAGGGAAGCTAATTTTGTAGCAGATGCATTAGAAAATTATTCTTGTAAAATGGAAACTAAAACCTTACAAATAGATTCATCCAATTGTCTCGTTCTTGATGATTTTGCACAAATCATCCAAAAACAAGGACATGGAGGTGACATTCTTGGGGCTGCAAGCTAATATTTTGGTGAACATTGGGTCAATGGTGTCTTCCACATTGTTGGTGTGGAAAGTTGGATGTCTAATTCTTAGTTCAAATTTCCTATGTGAAATGCCATGTGCTTGTGTTGCTTCTCTCTAAGGGAAGTTTTAGAAGCTGAATTCTAAACTTAGAATCTATTTGTGCCTTGTGGTAAGTTGTTTCATTAGGTTCCTAGGTTGGGAATGTTGATGTTCCAAAGCCTACTTACTAAAGCTACATCCAATACATTACATTTCCCTAAGGGAGATTCCCCATATTTATTTCTTGTCCCTGATGTCTAAAATTTGAAGCATCTCATGTGTTCAAGTTCATGAATGTCTTCAGTATGAAGGTGTTGCAAGGTTGTTTTAAGATAAGCATTCCTCTAAGGGAGAAGCATCCTCACTATAGCCATCTTTGTACTTCATTTCCATAAGGGATGATTTGCATGTTTATTCCTTGTGCTTGATGTTTAAATTTCCACATGTCACATATGTCTAAGTGTAAAGATGTCTTCAATATGAAGGTGCTTGAAGGTTTCTTCAAGAGAATTTTTCCTCTAAGTGAGGATCTGCAGCTTAATTCTAAGTCTAGCATTTGAAGTGCCATATTATAAGTTGTTTCATTTCAGTCTTGGGTTGGGTGTGTTGTGGTTTTAAGATTTCTTAATTTATCCATGACACTCATGTTTCATTCTAGACATTAAATATGAGGCATTAGATAGGAAAATAGAGTGGTCCAGGGTGGGAGTAAATTTCCTAAAGAAAATGTTGCATATCAAACTAATCGAGGACTTCAAATGGGTAGGAAATTTTGTCAATTATGTGTAAACACATGGTGATGAATAAAACTAACTTTGATGTAAGACTTGATTCATGTTTTTTATTGGTTATATGTCATGTTTAATTTTTTTCTCTAGTTAGCAACCTCTATTGTCATTAGGGTTTTGAAATCTTTCATGTGATGATGAGGTGTTTTCTAATTTGGAATGTTGAATTATCAAAACTAGCTTTAAGGTCATGTTTTTTTTATCTATTACTTAGACCCTTTGAAGTTGTGTCTAGTTGCATGGTTAGAGGGGAAAAAATTTTATGGTTTTCCCTTGATTCAACTATTCAAGGGTCTAGGTTTCATCTTATTACTATTTTTCTTTCAAGTTAGTTTTTTCTTACATGAGGTAATACCATATTTTTCTCCATTTTGTATATTGGAACTTATAATTTTTTATCTTAGCTAATTTATTAATAAAAAAGTTTAGGCCTATGGCCTTTTATCAAAAAAATTAAAATTGTAAGGAATACATCATACATATTGATCATATGGATATCTCAAATGATGAACATGTTAAGCTGATGGGTTGAAGATGGTTTTAATCAAATAACATTACCTCAACATGGGTTAATGATAGTAATGTCCAACTATATGACTAGGAACATGCATGTAGATTCATAAGAAAATATGAGATGAAGCTACAAAAAGGTTGTGAGGGAAAAATAAGAGCATAAATCTATAATGATGGTATAAAGCTATAATGATGGTAGAAAGTTAGAACAAGGGAATAAACTTTGAATTAAAGCATAAAAGTAGAATGAGTGCATAATGAGAAAATATGGGGATGTGTTCCCCAAGATAGTAGGATAGTAAGAATAATGTATAAGGGTAAAGAATAATTCCTCCATATAACTCATAGTATGGTTAAATTAATGAACATGGTAAGTGTGTAAGAATCACACTAAATAAGAACGAAGGTGCTAAGTAATAATATATGTGATGATGCGATCATCAAGGAACATGCATAAATATTGTTTTTATCAAACAAAAATGATATCATAGTGAGTTCAATAGGAAGGGAATGTGTGATGTACCTCAAATGAATATATAACATTCAATACATGACATAAATAAATAGAGAGAACACGTCTTCTAAATGTAAATTGTGTAGGATAAAAAGTATAAGATGTAAAAGGGAGAGCATTGTGTCTCCTACTAGTGACCAAAACTAAATTACCTACAACCATATTTAATCCCTCAAGAAAGTACTTATAACCTAAGCCCAAGAATGTATATTTATCTAGGTATAGGGGGCTAGGGTCATAATCAAGCTATAAGAAATTTAATGGATAAACTAACAACAGTGGGGAGATCCCCTTAGTTTTAGGCTATGATAAATATATAAAGGTGTATATAGGATTTTAATAATACAATTAAAGATAAATAGGAACAATTTTATTAGGAATTAAAAAACCTTGGCATATGTATAATTGAATCCAAATTATCTATCAATAATCACACCATTTATTGGTTTATACAATAAAACCTAAAAACTGTATATTAATTAAATAGAATAATTAATTTTATATGCACTTGAAGATATAATTTTTTTTATATCCAATCAAATGAATCTCCTTACTTCATTGTTTACAACACATGCAATCAGTAATCCATACTAATGTAGCTCTATAAATATCTATCAATGTTAGGTTTTCACAAGATTGAGGAGAAATTTTAAAATAGAGATAAAATTTGGTAGGACCTAATATGATCCGAAAATATAAGCAAGAACTTTAAAATTTGATGAAATATTTTATCCTTCACCATTCTAAACTATTTTTTATTCATTTTTTGATAGAATCAAAGTCTATAAGGATATGATGAAAATTAATTTGAACTAGTAGTAAAATCATTGCGCAATATATACAAAAACAAAAATGAAACTACATCACTCAAAGGATGTAACTCAACATCTATCTCCAAACAAGAATATTCCACTCCTATTAGTGGGCACATTAGTACTACAAAGTATTGGCTATGGAATCTAAATGCACATTTGAAGGTAGCAAGTTATAAAGGTATAAAATAATATTATTCCTTGCTCCCTTTTTATGAATAAAATATCATTCTATATGCTAAAAATTAAATTTGTAATGCATTCTTAGTACATGTTAGAGGGTATATTATTATGGAGGTTGCTCTTATGTTATTTTAGCCAACAAAAAATATAATTATGGTGGTAAGTCTAGGAATCAACAAGGCATATGAACTACTATCCTAATTTATATTTCAATTACAAAAATAATTAATGCATATAAAGAACTAAATTATGAATTTGTAAGATAAAATATGAATATCTATATAGGAATTAAAGAAAAAAATAATTCAAGAAGCCTACCAATAGGTTTTAAGGTGTGATATGGGTGATTGAAGCAATTAAATTCAACCACTATGCTCAAGAAACCTTAATTGAACAAATGGCTCGTAATAATAATGAAAATTGAGAGCATTAGGTAAATGTTGAAAATCAAAGATCCTAATAATGACATTAGAAATATGCATACATGTGGCTAAGACACTACTTGTATTTAGTTTGGTCTATTTCAGTGGGACCTAATGAAAAGAGATCCTTAAAATTTATAAGGTAAAGGATCTTAAGATGATGCAATTACCTAACCTAAACAATTACTTTTTGCTAGAATAGCTAGGAAGAAATAAGAGGACTAAACTTGGAGTATCTCATCTTGATGAAGATGCATCATTTTGGTAAGAACACAAGAGTGTCATCAATGGGTACATGAGCTTAAGGAACTAACTACAAAACTCTTTGATGAATGATTAAGAGAGAAGTAGGTAAGAAAAATAAGAGAGTAGTTTCTAACTACTATATCAATTAAATAATATTATGGTAAAAAAATAATCCTAATCTATGGATCTCCATATCTATGATTTCTATATATAAGATGATAAATTCAAGATCATAAATTTTAAGTTGGGATTAAAAGAGGAAATTATACATGATCTCAATATAACCAATACCAAGATTTAAATATTTTAGAAATATTTTATTTGTATACAAGATATAATTGATAAATATATTAGTGGATATAAGGTGAATGATCAATAATTAATAATTAACCATGAGTTTTTAACCAAAAATGTAGAACAAGAGTGGGGAAAACCATAAGGTAAAAACCCCACGAAACATCATATAATAGAAAAATTACATAAATGTCTATAAAAAATGATAAATCAACCTAGAGATAACTATATTCTCCCATGCTCCAAGTGACATCAAAAGATCCTATTACATAGGGAAATAGTTTACCAATTTCTAAATCTCCTTTTAATAAATAAACCCCTTAAGGAGACTCACCTTAAATGTAGCGAGAGGATGGGATATCCATATAGGGTAGGTTTTTTACACCTTTTCAAAATAGCTGTAAAATATAATTTAGTATTTTAATATATATTATTATATTAAATTATTAATTATGTAAATAAAATTTTCATAATTTCATTTTAGATAAAGTAACATTTGCCTTATTTTAGAGATTTTCTTATAAATATTATAAAGTTTAGCAAATATCACTAACCAACTCATTGATCAAAAGACCTATGTCAATGAAGTATGTGAACGATGAAAATATGAAAGAAAGTAACATAAATGAAACTAATTTACCTACACCAAAATCCCTAGGCTTAATCCATTATAAGATATTAAATTATTCCAATTTAATAGTATGCGCATTTCTCAAATACATTAGCATATCCTTGTTAGAAAAGCAATAAAATGAGTATATTATGGATGCAAGATTTCTCAAATTAATCAAGGGATTGGATTGCTAAATGATGGATGTTTTATGGATTTTATAGATATCATATAAACAATGTAGGATGTGAAATGAGATTAATGGACAAGGATGATGAATGCCCATGCATCATGTGTGAGGATGAGATGTTGTGATGAGGAGTTAAGTGGATGGATGAATTCAATGACTAATTGGACAAGATGATGAAGTAGTTCAGTAAGTGAGAGTGAATTGAGGTTGCTTTTCAATCAATTCAGTAAATTCAGAAATGCTTAGTAAATTTAGAGTTGGAGGAATAATGATAGAATTTATACTTTTAGGAAAAAAATAAAATAATGATTTTATTAATTTTTAGAGGAATGTGCAAATTCAAACTAAATAAATTAAATAATTTATTTAATTTTTGAGGAATGATTAGCTAGTTAAATAATTAAAATTATTTAATTATGTTGGATAAGAGGGATGCATACTTTCAATTACATAATTAAAAAATATTTAATTATGAGGATGTAGGAATAATACATGATTTAATTAAAAATAATTAATTTTTAATTTTGGGGATGGAAGGAATAATTAGAAATTAGTTAAATAATTAAAAATCATTTAATTAATGTGGATGAGGAAACTTGAGGGAATATTTAAATAATTAAAATTATTTAATTAATATGGATGAGGAAAAATTAGAAATAATTAAAAAAATAATATTTAATTAAAGTGGTTGGAGAGAAATGATTAATTAATTAAATAATTAATTATTAACTTAATAAGGATTACATCGTTGTTGAAACTACCAAACTCTAGGGCATCAACTACTCGAGAGGAGAGGGCTTTTAGCACCAATGGAGTTATGTAGGATGGTGAAGTTACCTCTGCATTTGATTCCTTGGTTGATGATGGTACTAGGGGTGATGTTATCCATGTTTATGCTAGTCAAGATTCTTCCTACCCTACGCAATCCTCTTCTATCAACAAGATGCAAGTTGTATGCGGGGATGACCCTCGCATGATTGGTTTTTTCTCCATAACCCTCCATGTTTCTACCCTCAAGAGATAGATCTACTACATGAACCACCTTTGTTGATGTTGTTAATTAAGGACAAGGCATGAATTCATGATTTGTTGAAGCCTCTTTGTCTAGCATCCCCTTGGAAAATCCCAAATCTAGGTATGTGTCATTTGGGTTCTCATCAAAGCCATGAAACTCGAGTATAACAAATAGAAGGTTGGTTCTTAGATTAGATAAACCACTGAAAGTGATTTTTGATGCCACATTATTAAAGGAACTTCGTGAAAATGAAGATAATTTTTTTTGACAATGGGCTAATAGGCAGCTTCATTTCATTTTGGCCTAGCCTTCCTGTGTTGTATGAATGGATTTCAAAATCTTCAGGTCCTCTAATGGAAAAAAAACCTAGAAATTCATCCTAGTGCAAAAGGTTTTTTATAGTGGTCTTTGACAATAAGCAAGATAAAAATTCCATTCTCAATCACACATGGTTGTGGGAGAAAGTAAAATTCTCTTAAAATTATGGCATCCAAACTTTGATCTAACTATTGAATCTTTTCTAGTTATGTCAATCTAGGTTCACCTTCCAAATCTTCCCCTATAATATTGGTTTGAATCATGTTTCACAACTATTGGTAATTCTCTTGATAATTTCATGAGCACATATGAGAACTCAAAAAAAATCATTCACACAACCTTCGCTAGGATTCTAGTTGATTTGGGCACCTCTAAAGATATCCTAATAGAAATCATCTTCAATGCAAATGGTAAAAATTGGTTGTAAACATTGTACTATGAAGGTTTAATATTCACATGTAGAAGATGCTATAAAGTTGGACACATTGCAATAGAATCCTCAAATGTGAAATCTAAAGATAAATGGGAGGCTTCTTGTTCGAAAGATGTCTTCCACAAGCATTATTCTATCTCAATCTCACCCAAGGGTTGTGGCTCCTCAAAGAGTGATCTTAGCACAAAGAATGAGGGGAAATTTGGTGAGATCTCTCTACAATCAAAATATGATCATAAATTTCCTCTAAATGATTCTTGGTGCCATGATTGTGATTGTGGTAGCAATGCCACTTCTCAAAATCTTTCCTCCAAGCACACTTCATATCCATTAGTAAAATAATGTACAAAATCTATTATGGTTGTTGAGGGTGTTCAAACCACAATGGTTGAGTTTCCCCTATCATAGGTTCCATCATATGCACTAAATGATTCTATTGATGGGGATGGGGAAAAATATTGGAAAACAATAAGTAAAAAGAAGTGGAACAATAGTCAAAATATGGATGTTTGCAATGAAATGAATCTTTGGCCTCACACCATTTCTATCCCTAAGGAACAAAATTATGGGGAGGATGTTGAATGGATTAGAGAACAAAAAAAGGATAGTGTTATCCTCAAGTTGAAGTATATCATAAATAAATTGTGTTCTCAAGCAAAAAATAGTGTTAGCACTTAGTAGTTTACTGGTGTCAAAAATTAATATAACCTGGTATAGTAGGATTGAATTGGTAGTCTGTTATTTGTAGCCTTTTATCCTTGGTAGATTGGGCTCCTAAATAAAGTAGGTAGAAATTTGTTTTGGTTAGTATGACCACGAATGAATAAAACAAATGTAATTTTGAAACCATGAGGATTAGATCCCTCATTTGTCATTTCACTTGGTATGGTCCACGTAAAATTTCAGCATCAATACAAAACTCATCTCTTATGAATAAAAAATTAATAATAAATAACTAATAAAAAATAATCTAAGTAAATTTGATGAGTGAAAATCTGAAAGTAACTATATAATTTAAAATTATTTAATTAAAGTGGAAAAAGTATTAGTTTAATCGAATAATTAAAAATTATTTAATTAATGGTGACAAATGGGTTGATGAGATATGATGATGGGGAATGATAATGAATCTAGAAGAAATGTGTTAGAATTTTTTGTTTACATTTTGTCCCTCTTTAAGAAAATGTGCCTTATTATATTATTTCAAATACATGTTGCTAGTATAAAAAATTTAGGTGATAATGTGCCCCAATGTGCCCAATAGACCAAGGGATGAAGGTTTGATGGTAGGTTGGCCCCTTGAGAGATTGGGAAAAAGAAATGAATTTCAATTTGATCTCATAATAGGTAAATAAGATAAGCATAGTGAACAAGAAAATAAAAAATGGGGCTAAGTTGGCTAAGGAACAGGTTTGGGGAAGTTAGGGTATGATGGAAATGGATTGAAAGTGGGTGGGATATAGGGACTTAGGGATTTATTGCCTATATATAGGCCCTAGAGGATCATTTTAAAATCATTTCCACTCTCCTAGTTTAAGAGATCAAGAGACCTTAATGAGTTTAGAGTGTAGAGAAGCTATAAAAATGAAGGGGAGTTCGAGATCTCTACACTATGTAGAGAAATTCCAATACCACCAATGGAAAAATGAAGCACCCCATGTGGTTCATATCTAACCTTTTGGTTGTTAAGTGTATTTTTAGGTTTCATAAATACTAGCAAAAGATAGGAAATAAAATGCACTAAAGAACAAAATTGTGCATATGAAACCTGCTATTATTCATTTGAAACATAAACTAGTGTATTTGAAATGTGAAATGACACATTTTAAGGTAACATTACACATTTGAAAAATTGGGTTGCATCTTATTAGCATAGATTCACATATATCTTAGTGTAAATGATGTTAAATTAGTGCATTTGAAACACCAAGTGGCATATGATTTCTAAAATAAAACATTTAGAAAAAGGGTGGAAAATGACTTTATTTTGGTGAATTTGATTATAAAGCTAGGAAACTTAGGTTTTATCCATGTATTTTGATATGATTGACATCACATGTGCTATTTATGTAGGTTGTTTTAGAACTGATCATGTCTAAGGAGTGCCACCTAGTTACCCTATAGTTGAGTGCTAGAATTTTTGAGATGAACTAGATGTTTCAAACAAATGTGGGATTGTGGCACATCATCTACATGTAGAAGATTAGGGCTCATACAGTTAAGATAACAATCCTTGTCAAGAAGTGGAACATCAAGTGTGTTGAAAATATAAAGTATTAGCATTGATTTCAATTGGTTAGTGTTTTCATTAGTGCCAATTATGTGTAGAGAAACATGGTCATTGATTTTATATGTTGAGGATATTGAGAAAATTGTAATAAAGAAGGTTTATAGTTTTGCATGTATAGTTGAGATGTTGAAGAAGTGATATGAGTACATGGAGTTATCCTTATGTTTCTATGTCTAGAGGTGTGTTAGAGTAAAGTAATTTACTAAAATAATGTCTCTAGTACTTGGTCTCAAAGTGCTCTTGAGAAAACTTGACAAATAGAGGAAAAAGTGCCATGCAAGTACTCGATGTATTCTCTACATTTCCTCAGGGTTTATTCTATGCTTGTGTGGATTTGAGGTATTGTTCATGATTGTTGGTAGTTGCTATATCTATAATTTGGTCTTTTGTATCATCATACAATGTGAGATATTTTCACTAGTATGTGAACTGGGCAATTTAGTATTTTTGGCTTTAGTCTAAGAGAAATGTGTTTGCTCCACATTTCTCCACATCTTGGTTTCAGGACTTGTGGTTTTGAGAATAATTTAATGTGCTTACCCTCTTGCTTATTTTAAGAGGAATTGAGGTTTGGTGTTGCTAATGATGTGTCTCAAATTTATAATGTATTATAGTGAGTTAATGTATGAAAAATGTTCATAGGATATTTTTTTGTGAAGATTTTTGATGGATTTACAAGTTTTCATTACTTACTATATATCATGTTCAAGTAAAGTTTGTTGTCCAAAAAGATTGGACTAAGTCAAGGATACGTGTACTTAAATTTTTTTGTGTGTGTGCATGGCTGTTGGATGACCTTGTGTTAAACACTACTTGTGAAGCTCATGGAAGCATGTTGAGACGTACTAGGACTCATTCAGGTCCTCACTAAGAATGTGTTTGAGTAACCCTCATTCTCTTCCACTACGAGAATGCTTTGGCATCGACCTAATTTGAATTTGTAAATAAAATTTGTGTATGGTTGACCTTGGAAGGGTTTCAAGGTTGAAGAAAGTATAAGTATGTGTTGAGATATTTGTGAGAGATAGAGAGAGATGAAAAATATTTTTTTGTGATGTGAGGTTGAGCAGATCAGTGCAAAATTCAAAGTGTTGTGTTATAGAAGGAAATAATTGAACGTGTAACCTATCTTTCAAGCATGTCTACAAGAGTGTGAGAAAATTGTGGTGGACTTCCTATTGAATTGAGATATTTTCTCTTTATAACAACTCTCTTCTATCTTATTTGTAATTCTATGGTAGTTAGCATGAGTAGTGAGCCCTCATTCGATAGTGTGTCCTATTTTGGCAGTGAGCCTCTCTAGCAATGAGCCTTTGTATTTTGTTTTGGAATTCTTTATATTGTGAGGTAATCCTCACCATGGTTTTTCCCTTACTAGGTTTTCCATAGAAATCTAATGTTCTTATGTGCATGGTTTTACTACTTTCAGTTTTTTTTTTTTGCATTTAACAATTAAACACATTAGCAGAGGAAAGGTTTTGTGAATTCTTGAACATCTAACTTCTATTGAGATTTTTAAAGGTTAAATTTGATACAAATGATTCACCCCCTCTCAATTGTCTTTTTCAACAATTTGTATCAGTGTTGGAACACAACAATCTACTAAGAGGCTGGGTGAATCAATAGATCTTAAAATTTCATCCCTTAAAATTTTTACTGTAGATTACTTCCTTAGATCCAAATACTTTGTGCATATTTCTTTCTCAAACTCTTTATGCGTAGATTGAAAACTAAAGATGTAAATATAAAAATGCAAATAAAAATCAACAAAAACATTCCCACAACACCACATATACATGGAAAACCCAAGATGGGAAAAACTACAATGAGAAATGTTGCTAGGATCTACTATCCTAATCCAACCTCACAAGCAATGAAGTTCAATTACAATTTTAAGGGCTCCAAGCCTAAGGAAGCTTGAACTCCCTATTTGAGAAGCTACAACTTCAATGATGCACAAACACCCTTATTTAGGAGCTACAACTCCAAGGAGACTACAATCCCCTAATATGAGCTACAAATTAGTACAATGAGGCCACAACCTCTTACAACATTAAAATATCATATATGCATAAATTGGTTCTGCATAACCTATAATGCATCAATACATTCTATACTTTGTTTCACACACTACAACTTACTTTTTCTATTGAATTTGCACTCTCAACAACACACACACCTCTACATCTCTCTTCTCTTTTTGTACTACACTCCTCTCACCACATAGAACAATCACTGTTCTAACTTGTTGCTCTACACCTCCTTCACTTTTTGTAGTGTCACATACATCTTCACTCACTTTAATGGAAACCTAGATGATGATCTATGTTGTGTCTAGGTTACACACATATGTGCATTCACTATCTACACTTGTAGCTCTCTCTCTACTCTTCCACACTATAGATACAACACACTCACACCATCATATTTTATGCCTTTTAATCTCCATCATCAATCTCCTTCATATACCAATTGCCATGGTTGGGGTCCACCAAGAAATTTATACATAACTCACAACAAGGTTGTGAGTTCTCCATCGACCAATCATCTTTCACCATGTGTCACCATACATCATCTTCCATCACCATCATCTTCCTATTGGGTCCCGCTTTACTAGGATGTCAAAGGGATCAAACATTTGGTCTTGTCGATGTTCATCCATCTCCTCAATGAACCTGAGTCACCTTCATCACCCATCACTACTTAATAAGATCCTTCAACTTCCATTTAATTGATGTGAAGAGATGAATAAATATTTGTTTAATCTTCATCTGATGATCTTGACCATTCATTTCTCATCGCTCAAGTTCTTCCTTTGTTTTGCTTCATAACAGCGATGTGAAGAATCAAAGTGATATCCTACCACATTTCTATCAAACCCACTAAATACTTATTTCTCTCCGATCAGGATCATATTAAAATGTTGATGGGACACCTTAAAAGGTCTCATTGATGTCCATCAATCTTTTCGATGAATACCCTTGCTGACATCACCTATCTAGTAAATTTTCACCACATATCAATGTGACATCATACACCATGTGCCTTCCACCTCATTGCCACATGTCATCAATTTTTTCATCCACACACATGTCTTCTAGACCTACCATTGGAGTGTTGAAGGGACTTTGAAATTCCTTTCTCCAAGGTGACATTGTCTCATCGATATACCTTGGTGACATCATTCTCCACCATCTTCCACTCATCACCCATTGCAAAAAGAATGTCTTCCATTGAATTCATAACCACGATGCAAAGACCCATAATGATATCTATTGGATTTCCCTTTATTTGATCTCCACCATTTCTTGGTTGTCATCACCATGTTGAAGAGACTTAAAGAACTATCTCTCCAATAACACACTATCACCATGATGGTACTTTATTGCTTCTTTGAAGGGACACCTTAGGAACCCCTTTCAATATCTTCCTATCACCTTGATGCAAAATCATCTCTTTTTCTTTATCATGAATTTTCCTCTTCCAAAGAATCCATGCACCTACAAATTACTAGAGCTTGACCATTTTCTTTTTGAGGGTGTCAGAGTTCACTCATTTCTCTTCCCTTATCCTTGGAGTGTATTGTAGCTTTATTCAAGTAAGTTCGAACAAATAATTCCAATGCACTCTTTCTCTTGTCAGGATTCAACCATTGGCTTAACCCTTTTCCATTTACCTCCTTTCACATTTATTTGTAGACCATAACTTATACCTATGACACTCCAAAGTGAGAAACACCATCTTTGTATTGATCTTGTCATATGTCGAGGTTTTCCCTTCCATGTTTCCAACTTCAAATCTTTCAATAAGTTTCAAGCCCAAAATATTTTCACGTGGTGGGGTTTCTCCATACTACCTTCTTCAAACACCACCGTATAATGTACTCCTGAAGTCCAAAATCCAGAATACTTTGGACTTAGTAGATTTTACTTCATCACTCTAAGGGACTTAGTAAGAGGTATGACCAAGGCCTGATGCCCAAAACCTTGGAGGCATAGTAAAAAATGACTAATTTCAAACACCTTCCTTCTTCACCAAGTGATACATGGTAAGCTCGAGACTCGAGGCTCGAACTTCTACAATCTCTTCAACACTTGCACAACACAACTTCAACCTTTGACATCAATGACACTTTTACATTAATTCCAATATCCTCCTTTACTATATTAGGCTCATCTCACCTCTGATCCTCTTTCGTTATGCCAAAAATATCCCTTGCATGATTTCCCATTTTGACATCAATGACAACAATATGCTAACAATCTTCACCTTTGTCATTGATGACAAAACTAAATGCTCAAATTTCTAAAGGTTAGATACCAATTGTGGATAACATATGTGCTCTTAATTCACCTTTGACATACCTTCTCCTTTGCTCACACTTATGAGCAACTACACAACTTTCTCCCCTTCACTCAATTGTTTTGATCATTTGAACAACTTTCTCCCCCTTTGACATCAATGGCAAAGGGCCACACTCACCATACTACTACAACCTTCATTTATCCTTAGCAATGGAAAAGGGACTTTTCTCCCACTTTGAATGATACTAATTAAAGATAATTTATGCTATCATACCAATTGTTCCATTCAACCATTTGACTACAATGGAAAAACCATATGTTCCAACAACTTTATACCAATTAACAATGTCTAATGCCAGTTGAACTGCCATTACATGTTTCGATCCAGTCAAGTATGATACCAATTATAGATATTTTATTTCATGATCTATACCAATTGATGATATCATGTCTTGATACCAATAAAATTTTGAACTACAATGTACCAAGTATAACACTGATTTGATACCAATAGCAACTCCCTGTAGGACCTTGCTCCATTCTCTTCTCAGTATACTCAAGCATTAGCTTCATTTTGGACTTTGTACCAACTAGACTACTCTAAACCAATTTACAATGGTCTAATACCAATTTAGAAACACTATATATAGAATGACTCACCCTCAACCATATCTCCTCTTCTTCCAGGAAAGAATAATTTCTATTAGGAGAGAATTTACACCACTTTTTCTTCAATAATTGATAGCAATTATTGATATAAATTGCTGCAAATAACTATCCATAATTTGTTGATGTTCTTATCCTCTGACGAGCATTTCAAAGAGCAAGAATGTGGCCATAAATCTACAACCAACAAGTTGTTAGAAACTTGTTAAAAATGTTTTCCCTAACTTGATCTCTCTCTCCATTTCTAGGGATGAATGGAATACTAATTAAGCTCCCCCTGGAATCATGCCCTATCACTAAGATTAGTGATGTAGGCTAGAAGAACCCACATTTGGTGCCTCCTTTTTACTTTTCACTCTCCAGACCTTCCCGAGATCCTTTTCTTTCTTGTCATCCTTCTTCTTAGGAATATGTGAATCATTGCTCACTTTGGGGGACATATTCCTTTTCTCACCATGTGCTTTTTGTCTTACAAAATTTAATCTATAATATTTAGCTATGTGACAAAATTTATTGCAGTGAAAGCACATTACATTCATGTTTACAACAAGAGAAAATGAATTTTTATTTACATATTTTGTGCTCCTTCTAGGTGTAGCTCTACACTCTCTTTCCCTATGACTAAATTGGTTACAACAATAATAGTAACCACAAAAACATGACGAATACCTGGTCATAGCATTTCTTTGAGTAGGATGAGGTGATCCTCTTTTCTGTGTCCTATTTATGTATCTCATCTTTGAGAACCTTTCTACTTCATCTCCTTTGTATGTTGCTTCATCTTCTTATAATCAGGAACTAATTTTTTCATCCTTTTATATGTAAGAATTTTCTTCTCTTCTATTGATTTCTTCATCTTCTTATCTATTGTGGGCTCCTTCAACTAAGTAGTAGCATCCTTTTCTATTTTTCCATCTCCAAAGGTATTTTCCTTGGATCAAATCATGTAGGCATTTTCTTCCTTAGTGTAGCATCTTCCTTCTGCTTTAAATCTATTATACAATTTTGGAGAAGCAGAAGGACTCTTCCATTTTTCATCACCAAGGTTAATCTTCACTCTTGGTCTGGATCTCAGTCTAGATGGAATTTGTGATCTCATAAATTCATTTAATATCTCAAAGCCACCTTTCAACTTAAGGCCCTTATCAACCTATTATCTGGATTCCTCTAAGTCTCTTCTTAGAGAAATTATCTCTACTTCCATCTTCATGCACTCTTCTAATTTGGATTGTAGTTTTTATTTAACTAAATCTTCTCTCTTCCTTTCTTATTCAACTTTTATTTTCAGACTAACTATCATTTGATCAAAGTCTTCAGGGTTTTTAGTTAGCCTCCCTATCTATTTCCAATATTTTTTTTGTTCATTTTCTTTCCTCAACTTATCCATCTCATTTAGAGCACAATTGTGTTTTTCTTCTAGGTCCACTTCTTCCTCTTCATCAAATGTTGTACCAAAATCCATGGATAGGTATTCATTCCCCTCAATATCACAAGTACTTTCATTCTCATTATCTGAGCTTCAAAAAACATCTGATACCTTATTCTCTTCTTTTATGTCCAGATCCTCCTTATCCATCTACTTACTACTATTTTCTTGATTAGAGTTATGTTTTTCATCATAAATATATTCAAAATCAAGACAAGAATATTTAACTCTACATTTCCTAGAGCTTCTTCTTCTTAGTCTTTTGATTGAATCAACTTTCTCTTATTAGAATTCTTAGTTTTAGATGTATATGCTTCTTCCTCTTCCCTTCTTGCTGCAACATTTCTCATTGATGTATTTGCATTTTTCTTATCTTCACTTGTCTCTAGTCTATCAAACTTTCCTCCACATGTCTAAAAATTGGCCTGCATCATACTATCATCTCCTTCATACATCCTCTTCAACTTGTTTCAAACTTCATGTATAGTTTCATAATGCATGAATTTGTCAAGAATTGATCAAGACAACCTAATCATAATGACATGAATTACTTTAGAATTATCTTGAAAAGCCTTCCTTCCATCCTCAATAGTTGGATGTGTAGCAGGAACCTTGTATCCCTTTTTAACTAACATCCATACATCAAACCCTAATGATTCTAAATATTTCATCATTTTTCTACTCCAAACAATATAGTTTTATTCATGAAAGAGAGATACTTCTTCTGTAGATGAGCCTTCCTTATTAGCCATTTTTTGTGGTCACTTAACCAAGATCTACTCGAGTTGATTAAGCTTCTCCTATGGATCTTGGGGCTCTAATGCCACTTGTTGGAACAAAAAAATCTATTGTGTGGGGGGATGAATCAGTAGGTCTTAAAATTTCATCCCTTAAATTTTTTACTATAGATTACGTCCTTAGCTTCAAATACTTTGTGAAGATTTCTTTCTCAAAATCCTAATGTGTAGATTGAAAACTAAAGATGAAAACAGAAACATGCAAATAAACAATCAACACAAACATGTTCACAACACCAGATATATGTGGAAAACCTAAGATGGGAAAAACCATAGCTAGAAATACTTCTAAGATCTACTATCCTAATCTAGCCTCACTGACAATGAAGTTCAATGAAGTTCAAATATAATTTTAAGGGATCCAACCCCAAGGAAGCTCCAACTCCCTATTTTAGAAGCCACAACTTCAAGGATGCACCAACACCCTGATTTAGGAGCTACAACTCTAAGGAAATTACAATCCCCTAATCTAAACTACAACTCAGTACAATGAGGACACAACCTCTTACAACATTAAAATATCATATATGCATAAATTGGTTTTGTATAACCTATAATGCATCAATACATTCTATACTTTGTTACACACACTACAACTTACTTTCTAATGCTGAAGTTGCACTCTCAGGAACACACACACCTTTGCACCTCTCTTCTCTACCTATACTGCACTCCTCTCACCACATAGAATAATCACTATTCTAACTTGCTATTTTACACCTCCTTCACTTTCTATAGTGTCACATACATCTACACTAACCTGAATGTAAACCTAAATGATGATATGTGTTGTATCTAGGTTACACATGTGTGCATTCACTATCTACAATCGTATTTCTATCTATTCTTCCACACTATAGATACAACACACCTACACCATTAGATTTTCTTCATTCTTTTCCTTAACTCCACTGAATTTTCATCATAGTCTCAAGATCCTCACCACTATTTAGATCATATCAAATATTCTGCTAGGGTTGCCATACTTTCTATCTTCACTAGCTAACAACCAATTCACCTTGAGCCTTGCACCATCATCCATCTCATTATCAATACATCTGATAGGGTTTACCAAATATTATGATACCTCTACATCAAGCCACACAACATTTAATTTTGTTATAGAGAATTTACCTAAATTAGATCTCTATCAAACCTTAGAGTCATATGTGCATTAAATGCATCCCTCTATTCTTTTGATCTAATTCGATTTTCATCTCCTTCACAAAATATGTCACTACTTTACCAATCATATGTTTGTTGACATTGGTCATAGGTGCAATTGGACCTATTAATTCTTCCCTCTATATCATTTACTTAGTTGAAACCCTTTTTACATGGACTTATCCATTTGATATCTTCATATTCAAATTTGGGTTGTCGATCAACTATCTTTGTGCCACAATCCTCTAGCTCTCTATTCATCTTGACACCCTTAAGAACCAACTATTTGATGAATAGTCTTCAAATATCCATTGTTAATATTATACTTCATGACCATCACACATTACTACAACCCACTAATAATTTAATTCACAACAATGATGTGAATTGTTGCAGCTACCACCATTGATCTTCTACCTTTTAATATCCATTGTTGATCTCCTTCATATATCGCTTAGAATGGTTGGGGTCTGCTTAAGCATTACAACACAAATCTTAACAAGTATGTGATTTTTCCAACGATCAATATTCTTTCACCATGTGTCACCATATATCATCTCCCATCACCATCACCTTCCTATTGGGTCCCACTTTACTGACATGTCAAAGGGACCAAACATTTGGTCCATTTGATGTTCATCCATCTCCTTGATGAACCTAGGTCATCTTAATTACCCATGTCTACTTCATATTAGACTTTAACTTCCATTTAAGTGATGTGAAGAGATGCACCAATATCATTTGATCTTCATTAGATGATCTTGACCATTCATCACTCATCACTCAAGTTATTTCTTCATTATGCTTCACAACAGTGATGTGAAGCAGCAAAGGAATATCCTGACACATGTCTAGTAGACCCAAAAAATACTTCTTTCTCTTCAATCAAGCTTATATCAAAATGTAAAGGGGAAACCTTAATAGGTCTCATCGATGTCCATCAATCTTCTCGATGAAGACCCTTGATGGCATCACCTACCTAATAAATTTTCACCACGTATCAATGTAATATCATACACCATGTTCCTTCCACCCCATCACCACATGTCATCCATCTTTTCATCCACACACATGTCTGCTCAACCCACCATAAGAGTGTCGAAGGGACTTTGAAATTCCTTTCTCCGAGGTGACATTTTCTCATCGATATACCTTGGTGACATAATTCTTCACCATCTTCCACTCATCACCCATTGTGAAAATCATGCCTTCCATTGAATTCATAACTACAATGCAAAGACCCATAGAAATAGTCATTTGATTTTCCTTCATTTAATCTCCACCATTGCTTGGATATCATCACCATGTTGAAGAGACTTAAAGAACTCTCTCTGAGAAAAAACTGTCACCATGATGGTACTTTATCGCTTCTTCGAAGGGACATCTTTGGAACTCCTTCTAAAATATTCTTATCACCTCAATGCAACATCATCTTTTTTTCTTTACCATGAATTTTCCTCTTTCGTGGAATCTGTGCACCTACAGATTACCCGAGCTTAACCATTTTATTTTGAGAGTGTTCGAGTTCACTCATTTTTCTTCCCTTATGCTTGTAGTGTACTATAGCTTTAGTCAAGTAAGTCTAAACACATAAGTATGATGCACTCTTTCTCCTATCAAGATTCATCTATCGGCCAAACCCTTTTCCATTTACCTCCTTTCACATTTATTTTTAGACCATAACTTATACCTACAAAACTCAGAAGTGTGAAAAACCATCTTTGTATTGATCTTGTCAAATTGTTTTCCTTTCCATCTTGAAAAATTCAAATATTTTAATATGTTGGAAGCCTGAAACATTTTCAAGTGGCAGAGTTTCTCCATACTTCCTTCCTCAAACACAACTTTATGATGTATTCCCAAAGTCTAAAATCCAAAATACTTTGGACTTAGCATATTTTACTTCATCACTTTGAGGGACACAATAATAGGTATGACTGAGGACCAATGCCTAAAACCTTGGAAGCATAGTAAAAAATGACTAACTCCAAACACCTTCCTTCTTCAGCAAGTGATACATGGTAAGCCTGAGACCTGAGGTGCAAACTTCTGAAATCTCTCCAACACTTGCACGATAAATCTTCAACCTTTGACATCAGTGACACTTTTACATTAATTCCAACATTCTCCTTTACCATATCAGGTCCATCTCACCTTTTATCCTCTTTCATCATGGAAAAACATCTCCCTTGCATGATTTCCCCTTTTGACATCAATGACAAAAATATGAGCTACAATCAGAGCAAGGTTCCTAGGAGAAGAGCTTAACCACTTAAGGAAGTTCTGGGATGAAAAAAAATATAACTATTGAGTGCCCTAGGTTTGAGGGCACTAACTATGCATTTTGGAAGAAAAATATGGAAGGATATCTACCATACTGTGGAAATGAGATAAAAATTTCTATTTAGAACCAATATGTTGCTCCAGTTGATGGTTCAAGTACTGTTGATGAAATCAAAGTGCATGAAATAAACAATAAGGCAGGGTTTATTATTGTAAATAGTCTTTCAAATTTTGAACTAGTTAAAGTTATGAATCTGAAGATTGCTAAAGAGGTTTGGGATAAGTTGGAAAAGATGTATGAAAGAGATGAAAAGGTTAAACAAGAAAAGTTGCAAAACTTGGATGCAGAATTTGAGATCCTATGAATGGCCAAAGATGAGAACATTAAATCCTACATGCAGAGAGTAGATGAGCTAGTAAGTGGAATGAGAGGACTTGGTGCTCAAATAGTTGAATCTAGGATAGTGAAGAAGGTTCTCAGAACTCTACTTGATATATGTAGTGAAAAGGTATCTTCTATAGAAAAAATTATAGATTATTGTTGACACCAAAAAAGTAACCCTTCTACTTTGTCTATCTCATTTGGGTCCTCCTTGTGACTTTGTCTTATTTGTGCCTTGATTTAATGTTGTAATGTGGATAACACATTCACATTAGGTCTTGGGCCCTAGCAAACTAAAAGAATTCAAGTGGTACCTTACTTAAGTGTTGTGAAGTGTTGTAACACACTTTCACACTTTTCTAGGGTCATGTTAATGTATTTCACTTAAATAACCTTTTTTTTATCACTTAACAAGCTTTATTTCAAAGTTTTCTAAAGTTTTGTATCAAAATTTCACGCTTTTCTAGGCTTGTCATCAATAATTTAACCCTTTCTTATGCTTTAATTCATCCCATTTTATACTTGTGAGCCTTACCTAAGTGTATTATTGAAAATAATCCTGATAAACATAATTTAATATACTTAGTTTCTAACATCCACTTAAAATTCCTAAGTGGGACCCATTCGCCACTACGTGAATGAGTCCCTTTTGGCTCAAAAATAAAAATAATTTCAAATTTCTAGTGGTTTATTATTTTCTAAGGCCTAGGGTCTGTGATGTAGTATTTTTGGGAAATATTACATAATTTTGTATAAATATATGGTTTTTCCTCTCATTTTCATCTCCTTAACTATCCTCAATTTTGAATCAAGCAATCAAGTGATTTTTCATTCAAGAATTTTGTCTACAAGAGTATTCAAGCACTTGGACCCATTACTTGCATATCTTCATATTTCTACATCAAAGGTTTTGTGAGTTGTAGAATTGCATGTTTTTCATTCATCATTCTCTTTTAATTTTATTTCATTGTCAAGGGTTTAATTACCAAACTGGGATTTGACCAAGGAAAACCCCTAATCATTAGCCCTTAACAATTTTTCCCCTCCTTGCATGTTTTTTTAAGGTCTAGCATGGACATTTGTCAAAGAGAAAGGTGTGAAAAGTTGTTAAAAAATCATCAAAGTCATTCAACTTAGTGAAAACCCTAATAGAAGTTTGGAGAACACCTATAGGTCTAATTATGCAATTTCAGATCCAAAAGCCTATTAGGAGGATAAATGCAGATCGGGAGCTATAGATTGCACTTTTGAATTTCTCAAAATATAGAAGTAGACTAAGTCACAATCAATGGCATATGATTCCCATTACCAGGCCCAAAATAGATATTTTGCAATTTTAAGTACCCTTTTTTCTAAAACATTTTCTGACATAATTTCCCTGAAACAGGACTAAGTCGCCTAGCCTAGCGTATGAGCGCTAGTATGCTTCAATAGTGAATTTTGCATGATTTCAGAGCTCCTTTCCATCAGTTTCCAATTTCCAATTGCACTTATTCAGTCTTATTAATTTATGTTATCGTTTGTTTGCATATTTAGGTAATTTTGCATATCATAGTGTGTTTTCAAACACTTTTCATTTTCTTAGTTTTTCATTAATAGTTTATCTTCTTTATCAATTTCCAGCCTTAAGGACAATATTATTTGATAGATTTTAGTATCTTTTGCATTAGAATCTGAAGGATTTTTTCTTGAGTGTGAACTTTGCGAAATTGGATTCCTCTTCCTTTTCATTCTTATTTTGTTTATCTTGGCACCAATTTCATCTGAAAACTGAGCAACCAATTTTGAATTTAATTGATCCAAATCGCTGCACCCTCGGGCTAATTTCTAGTCCAGTTGCACATTTTGCACTACATTTTCTATCATTTCTAGTTCATTCTCTATATTTCTATTTTTTATTGTTATCTTTTTGTTTATGTTTCCATATGTGTTGTTTCATTCAATTTCTTGAATTTATTTTATGTTGTGCAATATAAAAATTTGCATCATGGATATGCATTTAAAAGGCTTTGGATACCATTAAAATCTTTAGTTGACATGTCAAGTTGTGCCTTTGCAATTGATCCTAATGACATTGAATTTCCTCATGCACACTCAACTCCTGACACATGTCATCTGTCATGCCTGGAATTTTATGCTAGAAAAACCCAACTATTTTATTTATTTTTAAACAGACTTAATGCTTGGGAATGAACTACTTGTCATGCCCCCATAAATTTATCTAGTAAAACACTTTTCTTTTTTTTTCAATAATACAATATACTATCATTTAACAACCATATGTGTGCATGGTACATGCAATGCACATTGGATGACATTGCTTGTGCAACATTGTTATCAACATGTCGCTCGAGAGTTGTGGTAAGGAAATGAAAAATGATTTTCGGTTGACTCCAAACATAGGGTTTACAAGACTCTTAACTACCAATTAGAAGTTGTTGCTCACTTTTGCACAATAGTTAATGTCCTTATTCGACCATCATACTATGGGATCTCACATGAAAAAATAAAACTTATAAATATCATCAATTTGATTTACTATTAATCCTATGGATTAATTGATGGGACATATTTTATCTTGTTCACTCTACCCATTTAAAACCACTTAGACATAATTGCTAAGATCTACATTGACATTTTAATATCAAAATTCAAGCACGAGAATAACTAAAATATTTATAATTTGCTTTAAATTTAAAATTTATTTATTTATTTTTATTACTATTAACTTATTTATTCCCTTAACCTTTTATGTATATAATAAGTAATTTTATTTTATTTTCTAAAAATATAAGATAAGAATTAGCATATACAAAATAACCATTTATTAATTCCTTGCATTTAACTTATATTTAGTTACTTTTAAATAAGGAAGTGTGGGGGCCATGAATAAAGAGGAGTTCTGATTTATCTCTTAATTTTATTTTCTTTTTAAATAATTCCTACTAAAAGTAGACCTTCCCTTATATGAATTTTTTTCTTTTAAATTTAATTTGTCAAAGCTCTTAAGATGGGAATATATTCCCATCTTCCTTATTGAAGGGACAATCCAACTTAGAGCTTGCCACGATAACTAAGGAGGCTTCGTATATGGGGTCCACGTAGGGCCTAAAGTGGGGTCTTTTGTTTCACCATAAATTTATTGAAAATTCATGTATTGCTCGTGGCAAGAGCATTATTACTTCACTAAGCATCGTAAACTAGTTTTATCATCACTACTCGTTCAAGAATTATTTTCCTTCTCGAATTACACACGCTGCATTATAGTGACAAGACTGCTCTTACAAGATCTTCGTTGGTGGAGGACGATAGTGGAAAAATTACCATATATTTTAAACATAATTAATAACGTCACTAATATCAGTACTATTTATTCTGCTCCAAACAAAGGCATTGTTGGTATCATTAAAACTTATTATTAATCCATATTCTGAGTTCTATCGAAAAATCCACCCCAACATCCATATCTGGATAGGAGAAAAGCATTACTCAGGGGAATTATAGAATTGAAAACCCATCCTTTCATCTTTGTGAGAATTTAATAATTAGTAAACACCACAATGGATCTCAAACACAAGCTCAGGACAGTTGGAAGTCTGTGGCTTGCCGGGATGGCCAGTTCTCTTGCTTACAATTGGTCTCAAGCTAACATGAAAATCAGCGTCATGATCATTTATGCAAGGCTTCATGCCCAATTTCTGACATTGGATGCCTTGTCTGGAGCTGCTCTCGTTGAATACTAAGAACACAAATTAGAAGCTAAGGCCAAGTGATCTGAAAAGCACAGGTAAGGCAGTGATGGCAATGGCTTTACAATAGAAATTTGATTACACAACAATGCATGCAGCAGTGAAATTCACATTCAATAATGCATATTACAAGAACAAAATGCATAATACAGTCTTTGTTTGTTTTGCAGAGTAAATGTGTATTTTTGGCAACTCGATATTAATACCAGAAATGAAGAGAGGCGAAGCCAACAGATACATTAAGATGTACGTGATGTATTTTATATTATTCGCTGCCAGAATTGGTCAGATCAATTAGATCTGCAGGAGGAGTTATGGAGCTTAACAAGTCAAGATTGCCATTAGATTTGCACGTACCATACCTCTTGTCCTCAGTAGTGAATGACGTAGCATGAGTGTCTACTGAAGTCGATGGATAGCCATAAATTTACTGCCAAAAACAAAAATCAATTTGAACATACGTGCATTCAATACGGTTGAGGGGTGTGGCTACTCCTACGTCTTCAGTTAATGCCTAATTAATGTGCCCAGGTTACACTTGACTTACTCTAGGTTTTATTTCTTATTTATTTATTTTATACTTCCCTGCATCATACAATTTGGGGACAAGGTTTACAGAGTCTGAACTATCTGCTATCACAAGGAGGAAGGACGTCTCACTTAATTGACCTTTATCACGGTCTTTGCATGATCGACGATGAGAGCAGTTGTAGCCCCAGTCTCTACCTTGCTTGATGATGCAAGTTTTGGTGAGATTTTTTAGAGGAGTAAATACAATCTCGCTTGTTAGATTGGTGGATCTCCTCTTAATCGATTTGCAAGACTTTGGGTTAACTTTGATTTATTACAAATTGGTGGTTGATCTCTCAGTAAGTGCGTTGGGTAATAATTTGACTATCTGCTCTTCTGACTGATGAATTGATGGCTAGGGAGGAACCACAATCTCAGAAGTGTGGAGATTCATGAGCAACCCTAATGCCTAATCTAAGTCTTAATATCACTTCTTTAATGTTCTTTTGGAGATGACTACGTTGGAACAATGCAGCCAATGATTCTATTCTTTATTGTGCATCTCCTCCTTACTCCCGTGGTTTCCTAGAAACACATTCGACTAGATGTAGAGAGAGCTTCCAAGAGATGATCAGCCAGAGTCTTTCCTTTATGTTTTTCCCCAAAACCCCAAAACTCATTCTATATATTGGCCATTTATGGGGACTTCTGCGTATATATGCTTTGAGTCCATCCATGCTAGTCCAATGAAGGGAGGTGGGAAGAAAAAATAGTGTAACAAAAGGGAGGATCCCTACTGATACAGAGGCTTCTACCCAACTCGGCACAAATGAAAGCTAATCTTCATATCAGCCTTTTTTTCGACCCAAGAAAAGAGTATTAAAATTGTATGGCCCCTCTATTGCCTTTACTGGCCATTCTTTCCTAGCAGCGGGTTTGGTAGGGGTTAAGAAAGAAATAAAATATATTTTGGATA